>CM062810.1:916572809-917178470 GCA_031772625.1 Pinus tabuliformis
TCTCCATGAAAATAGTCTCATGGAACATGAGGGGCTTCAATAGTAAAGGAAAACAGAGACTCCTAAATGAAAAATGGTACGCAAAGAACCCATCAATAATGTTGATATAAGAAACAAAAATATTAAGTGAGGTTCTACCTCATATAATTAGCAAATGGGGGAGGAATTGCCAAGTAGTAGTGATTGATGCTTAGAGATACTTGGGTGGAATGGCTATTATTTGGAATGATCAGGACATCAAGGTTACCAATATGTTTACCTCTTTTTGCATTATGACAATACAATTTTAGTTAATTGACATCAAGGACTACTACCATGTATCCAATGTCTATGACTCCAATATCACAAATGGAAAACCTCTATTTCTCAATTCTATTTCCAGCACAAGTAATTTATACTCCCCATCTCCATGGATTATTGGGAGTGACTTCAATATTATCAAGTCTCTAGAGGAAAGGAAAGGATGGATCACAATGTTTACCAAGAGATTTTGTAAGCTATACCATCAAAGCCCTAAAGTAGTCTCCATTAAAGTTCTCAAGCAATGAGTCTCCGACCAACACATGTGGATCAATGAGATGTAATGCATGTGTGTGTGGTAACTAACTTATACAATATTCTAATAACTCCACAAACTTAAGTATTTCACTCCGTCACATAAATTGTCCATAGTGTGACATAAGTAAACCAAGATTAGACATGAAACCCTTAGGCAACAAACATCCCCTAGATCCTCAATTAGGTGCTTAAATGATGAAGTAAAAATTCAAGGGGAAAAGAGGACTTCATGATTTAACCATCACAAACATGTGATCAAGTGTGACTAGGAGTGTATATATTCATATGTTTTCCAAAGAGGGAGTGAATACATGAGTTACCATTCACTGGGCCTTATTTTTATTTCTTTTGCTTTTTCTTATATATAGGACTTAGGGAATAAGATTTTCATAAGTTTGGCACAACTCATAGATATAACAGTTACATAAATTTTCACTTCAACCTTAGAGTTTAGGCTTAGATAAATCATTATAATGTATCTTTAATGATTTTGGCTTTCACTTTTGATTTTCTTTCATCACAAATGAAAAAAGGTGAATATTTTTCCGCAAATCTATGAATGCTTAATCATAAAGGCGTCATACAATGAAAACAAATTAATGATGTTATTCTCTATGAAAATGATGGGTATTCTTGAGAAAGGCTTATGCTTGTGGATGTCTCCTCCCTAGTTGAGAGGGAGTGAGGTTGGACATCATATTATCCATGTGTCGTGTACTATGGTTGGGACTAATAGTCGTAAGCCTAATAAAGACACCAGTAGGGAGAATGTGTGGATTGGATAAACATCTGGGACCAATATTCTTTGATAATTTGTGCTTTGACTAGGACTAACCGCCATAAGTTAAGTACATTAATCCAAGATGAGAATAGTCATGAGGATTGACATTTCCTGGTGTCAAATATTATGATAGTGGATTAGGAAATGATCATGTGAGGACATACCTGGTGAACATCCTAGTGGGGTAAGTGCCTAGAGAGGTAGTGGTGTCCAAATTTATGCCTCCCAACATTGTGCTCTGATCTAATGGAGAGATAGAACTTGTTAGTCAAGGCCTTGCTATTTTGACAATGTTGGCTATGATGATGTAAATCATCATTGATGCTTATCAATCCAGATCCCTTCTTATATGAATATTTCAACTTGAGAGTACTTTTTTGTCTCATTATGAGTACCTCCCTAGTTTAGAGGGAGTGTCATCATCTTCATTATCGTCATCATCACCACCATCATCATCATCATTATTGTCATCATTGCATTATCGTCATAATCACCATTCATGTTGTCATCATCATCATCATCATGATTATGGACATTGTCATCAATTGTTCATAATTATAGGTGTCATAAGAAATATCATCAACCCAAAAAATGTTACGAGTGCTCGAAAAGGGTTGTTAGGACACATGATATATGCAAGAGAAATAACAACTTTATTTTTTAGAGATGATCGATGATCATCATCATCACTACCTTTAGCATTGTCATTATAATTTTCATCATCCCCATCATCATAATTAATGTAATTTCCATCATCATTGTTGTCATCTTCGTCATGAACATCATAATCATCATTCATGCCATTACTGTTATTGATGATGACCAAGATGAAAATAATGATAATGATGATCAGGTGATGTTGACTTGGAAGACGATGCGAAATATAATGATTATGATTATGACCGTGACAACATTTAAAAATTGGGAAGATTGGCCAAGGTCATTAGCATCATCATCATTATCGTTGTCATTGTAACCCCCATCGTCTTTATCATCATTGTCATTATCATAATAATCACAATTCATGTCATCATCATCATCTTCATTATCATCATCGTCATAATTATTGACATTTTTATCAGTTGTTCATAATTGTCAATGTCATAAGAAATATCATCAATGCAAAAAATATGATGAGTGTTGGAAAATGGATGCAAAAGTGAACAAAAAAATGGGGGCAACAATAGACGTAAAATTGGATGAAGAGTGGACACAACATAAGTAGATGCAAAACAAGAGAAAAAAATTAACACAAAAGTGGATGAAAAAGTAGATGCAGTAGTTGATGCAAACTTGAACACAAAACAGGATGTAAACATGGATGAAAAAGTGGAGGAAAACATAGGTGCAATAGTAGGCATAAAACTTAGCATGAATTATGGTGAAACAAATGTGGATACAACAACGAACGCAAAAAAGGACACAAACTTGGATGAAAAAAGGAGGCAAACTTGGATGCAAAAAGGGATGTAAACATGGGTGCAATAGTGGACACACAAAATTGGACGCATCAGAAGTGGATGTAAAAGTAGATGCAAAATGGGATGCAAAAAACATAAACAATATTTGATGCAAACTTGGACACAAAAGAGGATGCAAATGTGGATGAAAAAGTGGAATAAAATGTGGGTTGCAACGATAGGCACAAGATATGGCACAAATTGTGGCACAACAAAAGTGGATGAGAAAGTGGATGTAATAACAGACACAAAAAAAAATGTGCAAACTTAGATGCAAGACAAGATGCAATGAGGGATGTAAAAGTGGATGAAAACACGCGTGCAACAGGAGAAATAAAATTGGATGCAATAGAATTAGATGCAAAAGAAGATACAAAATGAGAAGCAAAACCCAACACAAAAGTGAATGCAAAAATAGATGCAATATTTGATGCAAAAGAGGATGCGAAGATGGATAAAAATTTGGAAGAAAACGTGGGTACAACAGTAAGTACAAAACATGACACAAATTGTGTCACAACAAAAGTGGATGTAATGATAGATGCAAAAAAAGAAGCAAATGAAGATGCAAAAAGGGATGCAAAAGTGGACATAAACATAGGTGCAACAATGAATGCAAAATATGATGCAACAAAATTTGATGCAAAATTCGATGCAAAAGTAGATGCAATATGAGACACAAAACCTTATGCAAATCTTGACGCAAAAGTGGATACAAAAATGGATGCAAAAATAAATGTAAAAGTCGATGAAAACCTAGATGTATATGAGGATGCAATCATGGATGAAAATTTAGAAGCAAAAATGGGTGCAAAGGGAGGTGCCAAACTAGGTGAAAATTATGGCACAAGAAAATTGGATGCAATAGTGGACACAATAACAGATGAAAAAGAGGATGTAAATATGGATGCAAAACAAGATGTAAAAGTGGATGCAACAAAAGTAGATGCAAAATTAGATGCAAAACTAGACACAAACCTTGATGCAAAACTTGACGCAAAGGGGATGCAAAAAATGGATGAAAAAAATTGTTTAAAAAATGATGCAAAAGAGGATGCAAGAGATGATGCAAAAGTTGATGCAAGTGTAGGCGCAAAAAGTGGATGCAATAGAGGATGCAAAAGTTGGTGAAACAAAATTAGGTGCCAAACTTGATGCAAAACATGGTGCAAAGGATGGCACAAAACTTGGCATAAAACCTGGCGTAAAACCTGGTGTAAAATATGGTGAAAAACCTATTATAATACCTGGTGCTAAACTTGGTGTAAAACTTGGTGCAAAACTCGGTGCAAACTTTGCATCAAGTTTTGCACCACATTTGATAAATGGACACAAATGACACCAAAAATGGTCTCTAGACGCAAAAAGGAAGCAAAAAGGGACGCTAATCACAGGGTCTTGTTGTAGTGAGTCTGCGGAGATCGCTCTTGTTTGCAAGAGGGATTTGTTCGCCAAACACCATTTTATGTTTGGCACACCATGGAGCATTAAATGGAAATGGAAGGATCATATGGGTCAAATTTCACAAGTTAAGGGCCTTAAATGGCCACATGTTTCTCCAAGTATTTAATGTGGATTCAGTGTGACCTATCTATCTAAAACCTATTCTTCATGGTTAGGGATTGCAATTTATAAGTTGGAAGTAAGAAGACAAGATCGATAAAGACACCCACTAGAGCAGCATTGACAAAAACAACACACATGTGACTAATAGCAAGACAACAATCCCCATTTAAAACAATAGAAGCATTAAAATTTTGAAGCCTCAATTTGGTTATTTATGGGTTTAGATTTATTTAAGGTATGGACTTGAGGGGCAACATGCCAAGTTCAAGGGCAAAGACAAGAATTGTGATTTTGGAGACAAAGTTGAGGTGGAGGCCTTCACTTCTATTTCTTAGTAGCAAACCATTTCCAAGGTTCAAGGTTAAATTCTCATCCTAACAATGCACACTTATATTTTTTTGTCTTTTAATAATTTCTTTGCTGATACATAAGTTGTTTGGTGTTCATTTGGATTGATGGTTTCATATATCTATTTGAATTGTAATAATTGTAATAGTGACCCATAAAAATGTCATGATACATAATGATGCTCTATTTTCTTGTATCCCAATAATTATTGGAAGATTCCATTTATATAACATTATTTTATTGTTGTTGAGGACTCCATTAAAAACATTAATGAAGATTGGCTTAACTAAAAACGGGTAACTCAAGAACTCCTGCATTGCATCTTTCCATTTTATGTGCATTCACATTTTCCCTCACTAAAATCTCTTTCAAAAGTTCATTTTCTTAAGGGAAGAAAAAATCCTCAAATCTTTAAATAATGTAACTATTGAGTGTTCCTTTCCCCGCTTCGAAGGTGTGCTAGTATTATTCATATGATTGATTGTAACCAATTTTATCATTGATGTGGCATTCCCATAATATAATTTGGCATAGACACAATAATGAAATATCACTTTATAACTTAAAATACACGACAATTATAATATGGTGGAGAAACATATTATTATGTCACTACCCTTTGGGCAGTGATATCTAGTATCTGTAGTGATCAGGTGCTCAGAATTATGCTCAAAAATCAAAGTGTCAGAATCTTTTCAAACTCATCTTCAAATTGAAGAGCTCGTCATTCTGAATCCAACAGTGCAAACGTCACTCAAATCTGAGTTCGTATGCAGAAGTTAGAGCAAGTCAAAGTTCAAATTTTACTTTCCTACATCGCAGGATTAGGATGATGTGGCAAGGTCTTCAATGAATAAGGAGGCGCCAAGTGATAGCCCGTCATTGGCCCTCGCATATCGCATATTACAGCGGTAAGTGGTTTGGGTTCAGAATCAGCCCCCAGGCCAGGAAAGGATCGGCGAACAGATATTGGCCCCGGCACCGTCAAGGTTGGGAGTTGCGATGCAATGCAATCGCATATCGCAATCGTAGCAATAGAATCGACCCTGGCAAGTGTTGGGTTGCGATGCGATATTGGCCCTGATTGCGATGCGGCAAACCGCAATAGCACAAGACAGTAGAGTCCCGCAGTTTATCACGTCAGACATCGTCAGTCGTAATTTGCGATAAGGCCGACAGGATATGGCCCGCGATGCGAAGAAATTCTTGCCCGGTTAGAGGATTTTGGGGCTAATTTGTAGTTTTTTGCCGGTTTTAGAGCATTTTGTGGAATGAATAGAGGAAGAACTAGGAGAAGTCATAACTCCTTTAGTTCTTATCCAAATTTGATGCAAAAAAATAGTCAATTCTAGCAGTTTTGGGTATCCAAAACTCATTGAGACAGGTTTCAAAGGCATCTGAGCATTGTAAACACATTTTTGATGTAATTTGAGCATAATAGAGAGGCCCAAGCCATTTGAAGTTGGACCAAGTAGACGTAGCCCAGGAGGGTGAATTCCTTCATCATTTGCTTGTTGTGTGTTATATTTTGATGTTCTTTGTTGTTATATTGATGATGTTCAACATATGTTTTTTTATGTTAAACTGTTTATAACATGTTTACGAGAGATTTTTCGGCGTAAATCACATGAAATATCATTTGTCGACGCATTTCGAACCAACCAGTGTGGTTCATCGTCAAGACAAGTTGAAGAAACAGATCCAGCTTTGCATGTTAAATAGTTTGAGCAGAGCCTCCAACGGCTAAATTTAACTTTTGGACCAGGGTCATAATTTTTTTTTATAAATTAAATGGAATTAAGTGACCTTACCTTTATATATATATAAAGTAATTTTTAATAGGTTGTTAAGGTAATAGTTAGTTAAAAGATATTCATTTAATAAATACATAAAAATATAAATATTAGAACGAGAAAATAATATTAAGTTAAATCGAATATCTAATTGATAAATTAACCATTAAAAATAAAAATAAAAATATGAATAAATAAATAAAATAAATTTAAATGATCCATATCTAAATTAATTGTATATATAAATTGTTTATAACATTTACATAAGAAACTCTCATGGGAATCTGTTGATTATGCAAAATGTTTGAATCCTTGAGCACTTGAAAAAGCAAATGATAAGTATATTGGATTCATTTCTGAATGGGGATTTAGCACATCATTACTAATCTACTCCAATTCAGATCAAGTTGGTATCAAAGCACTGGTTTTTTCTTACTAGATTTGCTCTGTGAAAGAAGGGTTTAATTGTTTGCAAGTTTATGTCATGATTACAAGGTTAAAGCTCAAAAAAGGTGAAGGAAAGTTATTTGAAAGCCCTGAACTTGGGTCAAGTGGAAGAAGAGCAAGGTTGCCAAAGTCTTCTACACTAGTTCAGCCTCAAGTTGCAGAAGTTGCAGCTGAGATTCCAACACCAGTACAACCTCAAGTTGTAGTTGAGTCTTCAGAGACTATGTCTCATGAAGGAGAACCTATCATGACAGAAGATGAGAAGACCTTCATAAAGGCTTTCTTTGATATGACAAAGATGGTTAAGGTCCTCTATGAAGAGAGGAACAACATATTGCAAGGAGAAAGTTCCAAGCCTCCCAATGGAGAAGGCTCTTCAGGAGGAGGTAATGGAAAAGAAGATAAAGGAAAAGGAGGTAATGGGAATGGAGGCAAACCTCCACCATCTCCACCATATTCTTCATTTTCTTCTTCGGAAGCATCTTCATACTCTTCCACAAATACCATCGTTACTCATACTCATCATCATTCTTCAAAACGGGTTGGTAAATCACCTTTTCTGAAGCTTGATGTTAAATTCTAGTTGCCTATGTACAATGGTGAAGTGAATGCAAAGAAGTTGGATAACTAGATTCGTCAGTTGGAGGTGTATTGTATAATTTAGAACCTTCAAGAGGATGATACCAAAATTCAGTTGGCTTCATTGAGAATGGAGGGTGCATCACTTGTATAGTGGGAAGCAAGGACTCGAGATGAGATCAAAAAACTTAGTAAGATCTCTATTTCTTGCACTGATTTCATTGTTGCTATAAAAAGATAGTTCTACCCTTTAGCTCATATGTAGAAAGCCATTATGAATTGACAAAATTTCAGACAGTTGAAACGTCAAAATGTGCAAGAGTATACTCAAGAGTTTAGGAAAAGAGCTCATATCCTAGGAGTAGACTTACAATCACAAGATACCTTGATGAAATACATAGGAGGGTTGCATAGTTATCTTCGACATACCATTCTTATGTTCAATCCCACGAATCTTGATGAGGTTTGTGTTCAACCTACAGACCTCAAAGCAAGAGGGAAAAATATACAGGAAGAAGGTAAGAAGAAGCCATTTCAGAGTGGCGAAAAAGGGAAGAAGTTTAAAGGAAAGCAGAAGAGAACTGTTGTTGTTAAGAAAAAAGGGGAGAAACCCATGTGCAAGAATTGTTCCAAGGAAGGACATGATGAAGCACATTGTTGGAAGCTTCATCCAGAATTATGACCGAAGAAATTTAACAATAAAGGGAAACAGAAGACCAATGTTGCTGCACAACAAGACTTGGGTTCAGACTCAGGAGATGAAACAAAAATCACAACCACAATCACCAAGGGAAAATCCGTGGCAAAAGAAAGAAAAGAGGTCAGCAAAGAGGAATTCGTATCCAGTACCAGCGCAACAAATAATTCCCACAATGTTTCAAATGAGGAAAACTGAATCGAGTTGTTCCACATCCGAGTTATTTCCAAACATACAAAAGCTCAATACGTTGTTTGATAGTGGATCTTAGACCAACTTAATTTCTGCGGATTTGGTTAAGAAAATGAATCTGGAAATCGTGCCCCATCATAAACCATATCTGTTGGGTTGGATAACCAAGGATGACAATTTGCAGGTCACCTAGAAATGTGTTTTCAGGTTTGCAACCACCTCTAATTTCATTGATGACGTTGAATAAGACGTTGTGCCATTAGATATCTTAGGGATTATATTGGAAAGCCTGTATTTGTATGATAGGAAGGTCGTTTTCCATATATTTGAGAAAAAATACCATTTGTTAAAAAACGGAGTGGAGTACATTGTGAGAGCCCATTGCAGGAAACTTAATCTGTCTTTGGCAAGCTTAGGTGAAATGAAGTGACTAGTTAATTCCAGTAAGAGCCTCATGCTCCTCATGATCAAGCAAAAGAATGACACGGAGCAGGAATCCTTTGTAGGCTATGATGTGAAGCTGAAAGCTGAATTGGTTGATGTGGTCAAACAATATGGAGACATGTTTCAAGAACCAAAGGGATTGCCACAAAAAAGAGGAATTCAGCTATAGCAGGACTATCCACTCCCAAACATTGGTATGTATCGAATGTCAATTCTGGAAAGTTTAAAAATTAAGAAACAAGTCCAGGAATTGTTAGATAAAGGAGTAATTCATCCTTATACTTCACCATGTGGTTCCCCAATTGTATTGGTACCAGGGAAATATGGAACCTACCGCATGTGTGTATATTATCAAGCTTTAAATAAGATCACAATAAAGAATCGATGTCGACTGCCCAGAATAGATGATTTGCTAGATTAGTTGAAAAATGCAAAGTATTTCACTAAATTAGACTTGAGAAGTGGATATCATCAAGTTAGAATAGATAAGGAGGCCATTTGGAAGACTGCTTTTAAAACCAAACAAAGATTGTTTGAGTGGCTGGTAATTCCTTTTGGTCTTTGCAATGCTCCAACTACATTCATGAGAGTTATGAATGATGTTCTAAGATCCTTTCTTAATGAATTTGTAATTGTCTATTTAGAGGATATTTTGATATTCAACAAATCATGAGAAGAGCATGTCAAGCATGATAGGAAAGTGTTAGATGTCTTGAGAAAAGAACAATTATTTCTAAAGATGTCTAAATGTGAACTCGAGAAAACTTCTTTAGTGTATTTGGGCATGTTGTAGTGGCTACAACCACCCTCCAAAATTTTTCCTTGGCCTCGTTTTGGAGCCTCCCTTCCAACCTTCACATCAGCTTGCCTTGCTTCGTCAAGTTCACAAGCTTCAATGTCTTTCTTGCACAAAGGCAGCCTGTCAGTCACAGCTTGATCCATTCCCCTCACAGGTTGTTCACCCGGACTTGGTCCAGCTGCAGGTTGAGCAGCTTCCCCTTGAAAATTGTGCATTTCTGGAGGGCAACTAACCTTCCCTCCAGAAATTGTGCAAACCTCTCTCGCAGCCTACTGGGCTCCATGATTGTGTAATCCTGCTTGTCAACACTCCCAACAGGATTTGCGCAAATTTCCCGAGGAAGGATGCTCAGCCTAGAATTTGCGCAAATCTGGGCAGCAGTCAGCTGCTCTTCCAAGAAATTGCGCAAACATTCTAGGCAGCCAACCCAGCTCCCAGCCAGAAATGCGCATTTTTCTCCAGTAGTCGAGTAGTCTCTTACATGTGCACCTGAGTTGACCAATTCTCTCCAGGACTAAGAAAAATAGACTTGCATACATGGGCTTCTTCCCCAAAGGCAACATACAAAGGCATCCCTTGTTTCATGGATCGATTGTTAGCAATTAGAGGTTACATACAAGGAGCAATTCCGAAACCTCCCACCAAGTGTCGCTTCCCCTAGATTTGTGGCATGCGCGTTACAACCTCAATGTTATCAAAACTCATCAACCATACAATGCAGAGCTCATTCCTCACATCAACCTTGTAGCTCTGACATCCCACATCACATCTAGGAGCAGTCGGCACATTCAGCTCCGATGTTTTGGGGTAAGCCCGCTTCCCATGCGTTATGCTGCATTTCTGTCACTTTTTCTGTTTTCGCTTGTGGGAGTATAGTTTGCTTGATTTCTTTGAATGCTTGATGTCGTTTACATATATACTAGCTTGTCCTAGCTTTGTTTCAGTTTTCGTTGCTATCTCACTACTGTCGCATGCATGAAACTGTTTTGCACGGACATTCGCCTAACCGGCGAACTGCCTCACCCACATGCATGTTGATCTGTTTGTTGAATCTTTCATTCATGTTTTGCATGCATTGTCAATCACTTCTGCTATCACTTAGTTTCACCATGCATTCACTTTCTTAGTTGCTTTCAGTTGCTCGTCAGCGAGTTGGGCCAACCTTGGCCCAGACTTTGCCTTCACCAAGGCTGCATTGCGCAATTTGGGGAAGGAAGGCTCTCCTTCCTCTCCAGATTTGTGCATTCATGCCCAGCACTAGGTGTTTTACGCATTTTTGGGGGACAGTGGTTGCTTGGCCCAAGAAATTGCGCAAATTTGTCCCTAGGCCAACAGTCCTTCCCAGCTAGAATTGTGCATTGCGCAATCCAAGCAATCAACAGCCAGACTGGACTGTGCATTGCGTAGTTCCAGCAGTCATCCAATCTCCCAACAACCTAGACTATGCCTTGTGCAATATTGGAAGTCGGTCTCCCGACCTCCCGGCTGAAATTGCGCAACCTTCATGATCAAGCACCCAGGTATGTTGCAAGTCAATTCTCATGTTCATTTTGGTTTTCAACTAGCAAATTGCTTGCCGTGAGTGTTGCCATGTCTCCAGGTATCCCAGATGTTCATTTGCCTCTCAGTAGTACAGGTGCAATGGTTTCCAGGAGAGCAGAGACGAAGACACTGTTCAAAGCACACTTGGGGATGCAGTCGATCAAGTGTCCATGGATTTGCCTACCCACGAAGACATCAAGTTGTTCGTAGACAAGGACATCAAGATATGACAACAACAACATCACAATGAGAAACATCATGAACAATAGCTGAAGACAACATACCAAATGCAACGAATGCAAGAGGAGGGTTGTTGACAACACGGAGGTGGAACAAGGTTGTAAGCTCAAGCAGGTCCATTGATGATGAAAGCAACTTTGGAGACTCCAGCTATGAAGTGATAACACAACATGAAGATCGCGCGAAGGCAGAAGATGGAACAAAGAAGGAGTTGCGTGTGCTGAAGCAACAACTTAGGAAGAACATAAAGCTGCATAGACAGACGAATGAGTTGCAACATGAACAGGAATAATAATGGGTGCAACATGCACTCACGGATGAAACTGCGCCTGTACAAGTTAAGGATCCATCCCAACAGCTGACACAGAGCAGACATGGTGAGCATTGTTGTTTATCACATGCAAGGGATTCAACAACATGCATGTCAAGTGAGCGCACGCATGCAATCCAACCCATTCAACACACTCACCAAGGTGAAGACAAGAAGCAAGTCCAACTGAGGCTGAACATGTATTTCGGAAAGTTGATGTGCATGACCACTAGCACACACTTGAAGATCAACACGGATACTATGCATCAGTGTGTTGTCGGTTGAACCGTACCCAAGAAGCAATGGAGGTAAGAGTTTGCTTTAGCAAGATGTCACCATGAGGTGCATGAACACCATCACAGACGACCAAGCTTGGCATCAACTCACCACCTTCACCATCACAAGCATGTCAAAGAGTTGGTCTCACCACAACGGACTGAGTGTCAGTGATGTCTTGCAAGGCTTGCTCAAGCCATGTTGTCTCACATGAGTACATGTGCATTGTAATGTTGAGTCATGTCAAGTGTAAGTAAAGTGTCAATGGTTGGATGTAACAGTCATAGAGTAGGTGAAGAGTCATGAGGGTAGTTGAACTGTCACAAAGGGGAATGTCAAAGGTCACCCCACCCTT
Source organism: Pinus tabuliformis (assembly GCA_031772625.1). Classification (NCBI taxonomy): domain Eukaryota; kingdom Viridiplantae; phylum Streptophyta; class Pinopsida; order Pinales; family Pinaceae; genus Pinus; species Pinus tabuliformis. The sequence goes on from CM062810.1 coordinate 916,585,197, forward strand.
TGCTATAAATAGTCCCTCATAACTCATTGTAGAGGCTTTTGGTCAGCCAAGATTCTACTAAGACTATCTTGAAGAAGGCTTGGACAGTATTGTAACGCGCCTTGGCTTCTCCACTGCATGGAGCTAGTATATCTCTTTGGAGGAGCAAGCGGATGTGGTTGTAATGTTTCACTGATGGGGCTAGCAGGTTTACATGGATGTATTGTATGATTGGAACTTACACTTTTATATAATAAGAGCCAACACATTTTCATGCATATGTTGTTATTGTAGTTGGACTGCTCCGGTTGCCTTAATGATATGTTGTTTAACTTACGTATTTGTGTATGAACTGATTCACATGCAATTATATGAATCTTGTTGCAAATGTGTTGTATATGTTGTTAATGTTGTCACCGTCTGTGTCGACTGCTTTGCCAGACACCAGACAGACCTTTCACATGAACCTTGTTGTAACAATTGTTACACTCGTTCGGACTGATCTGTGAGTGTTGTACGTGTTATCTTACCTTGTACGTTGTGACTACCACATCCGAGTGGACTACTCCGCCGAAAACTTTGTATATCCTTTTGTGTTGTGTGTTACTAGTCGAGTTGGGACTGATCCCTTTCAACCTGGAACTCACCTTCACCCTTGTCTCCCCCTTTTTGTGTTAGAACCTCTCATACATCTTCCTGGACTCACTACAACAGTCACACCCTTGCTACTGACGGAGTTATCTTACTTGCCTCTGTGCGACATTACAGTCAAGGAATTACCTTACGACCCACTGCTAGGACTCCTACACCAAACGGTTTGAGGTCTAATTGGGACTTCTTACCGGGGAGATCCCCTTGACATGTTGGCGAGTCCAGTACTGTCAACATTTTTGGCACTAAAAGGAGGGCCTGATGACAAGCCGTGTCCTCTCATCTAGTTTTGAACCTTTACATATCTTTCATGGAGTCTTTCACTCTTCTTCCCTCGAGGTGTTTTTTGAATTGTGAAGATGTCTCCATCTCGAGGAAGCTTTTCAATCTCTTGTCCACTCACACGTATGATGGTGAAGGTGAAGTGGCCTGGCCTGAGCACTTACATAACTTTCTTTCCATGATTCATGAGGAAGATGAGTTTTCTGACGAACAGGCTGGTTTGCTGCTTGCATATACACTTCAAGAATCTCCATTTTATTGGGTGCTCAACCTACCCACTGACATTGTGCACTCATTTGAGCACTTCTATGATCTTATTGAAGGCACGATCTATCATTTTGATCCAGACCATCTTGACCGGAAATTGTTACAGCAACAGAGGGCTCCGCATGAATCCATTATTGATTTTTGGAAACGCTTCCGTGACTTGCAGTCTCAAGCTCCAAGGAGCCAGATGATATTTGCTTATCTTTGGGACCATTCGAGTACTACCTTAAGAAATTTTCCAGTCCCAAGAGAAAGTTTGAGGTCAAGCCTCACTCAACGTTCTTCGTTGATGGAGCTGCGCAATCTCATGTGGAAGTGGGCACTGTCTCAACTGATTGTCCGCCTTCCTCTTATTCACCAGCTCCACCATTGCCCAGTGGTGTTGATGATCATGCTCACACACCTGTTCATCCTTCACACCCTCCCAACATCACTTCACTCAATTTTCGCGCAGATTTGGTTGTGAGTCCTTCGAGTCCTCATATGCATTCTTTTCTATGACCTCCGTCTTCACACCCGGGCGCTCCTCCAGATGATATTGTCTTATGTTCATCCATTTCGGACTCTTCACTTATTGTGAATGAGGAACAACCCACTGACAAAGTTGGTGTTGCACAACCAACATGTGTTATCATTCATGAAGAGTATGAGTGGGATCTTGAGCATCAACACTCGACGAAGGATGACTCCCTTCTGTCCAAGCCCCCTCTGTTCTTTCCTAACATCATTGGTGAACTTTCCATCCATGATTTTGCATTTGTGTCTTCATCCACGGATGCACCCATTGTTGATCTTTCGCAGGACACCCCGTATGTTAGCCCATCATCCAACAATGGAGAGGACCAATCATTCATTGGAAATCCACTTGATCCTTCATCTGCTTTTTTCGGAAACGCAGTGGGTGAACATCCTTCCTCCTCATCTACCCCTCTGTGTGATTCATCAAACCATGAGGATGCCGACCAACATCCTGAATTTTCTAATCTTGGTTGTAACGATCCCTTCACCTCATCATCCAATCACGATGTTGATTCACTCGTTGTTAATCCATCTAAGCCACTCGTCTACGAAGATTCATCTGTTAACGAAGTCGAAACCCCACAGACCGTCGAGGCACTTCAGCCCGAGCTAATGGTTATGTCAGGCCCTCGCTGTCCTGAGGTTGGTTTCGCTTCCGATCAGGAAATTGTTCAAACACTCAAGGCTCCTCATCACTCATCTGTATGCACTCAAGATCAATCTAACACTCATATTTTACTTCCTCCACTCAAAATACACAATCCTATTGCTCATGCATTATAGGAGTCTTACATTGCAAGCACTCGTGCACGACGCAAGTTATCTTTGTTTCTTTCGTTTGCTTGCATGTCACAGTCAAGAGTGTGCTTATGCTTCAAAGTTGCACGTAGTGTCACACAACACCATGATAAGTCCGCGAATTGCCCGTCATGCACATGCACTCACTTATGTCTCGTGGGCACTTTGAATCACGAAGTGTGGTTGTCTTCATTGTTATATCTTTCTTGCTTGCTAGTTCGCACAACTGGGTTGCTCGCGAACCAAGCCTTCACCAACATGGGTCTACCAATGCGCCAGTGGCTGCATTGGAAGTATCACTTCACGTGATCAGGCCCATGTACCATTAGTGTAGGAGTAGGAGTAGTGTTTGCTTTCAGTTGTTTTCTTGCATGCTTGTTTTCTTACATGATTTGTTTGCTTGTTTGCTTACTTGCTTTGCTTTCATTTTTTGCTTCTGCTCTTACTTTGCTTTGATGATTGTTAGTTTGTTTGCTTGTTTCGTTCATAGGTTAGTTTTGCATGAAACCATGTATGACTCTTGAAGCAAGCTGGGTAAAGTACAAGAGGGCTTGTACAGCTATCACTACTTGGTTATCTGTCATCTTGCCTTTGTATGATGAGCTTGTTACTTTTAGTCCATGATATGTCGAAGGAAAATACGTACTGTTCGAAGTGAACCTTGGTGTAAACACAACACTTGCGCGCTAACTAGTGTCACCTTCTCTAGTCGATTGTTTTTGGGTTAACCCTTGTCAGCTCAGTCAAGTAGAGTAAGGTAAGGGGGAAAACCTTAATAGGCATGTCAGAGATACAATAAACTACTTCTCTGCTGGAACAACCTCTTCTGCTCTCAATAAGTCGGGATCCCTCTTCCACCTCTGAAATGAATAAGTGTTATGCACAGTGAAAAATGAAAAAACATGAAAAGTCAAAAATGAAAAATGAAAAATGAATAAGGCAAAAGAAGAGAAAGGCTTCCTGCGTAGGGAGACGATGCAAGTAACTCCGCTGGGGTACTGACCAGGCTCGCTGGCAATGGAGCCATGCTTGTGTTCCTATGTGACTCCACCGGGGTACTATCCAGGCCTACTGGCAGTGGAGCAACACCAGAGATGAAACTAAGACTCTGATGACTATACTGCTTGTGCACCTATATACCCCTCAACCCCAATCGAAACAACTGTGTTGCCTTGACTTGGAATGTGTGTCAATCGACCAAGGGTTTGGCAGATGCTACATCTTACAATCAAGTTAGTGTGAAACCAAGATGAGCTGAAAACGAACAATAATTTTGGAGGTGTTAAACTTGCTTTTCACAAACAAGGTCCATTCAGAGAGTTGGAGTTCTAGCAATGTGTCACCAAGTGTTGTAGCGGCTACGACCACCCTCCAAAATTTTTCCTTGCCCTGGTTTTGGTGCCTCCCTTCCAACCTTCACAACAGCTTGCCTTGCTTCGTCAAGTTCATAAGCTTCAGTGTCTTTCTTGCATAAAGGAAGCCTGTCGGTCACAACTTGTTCCATTCCCCTCACAGGTTGTTCACCCGGACTTGGTTCAGCTGCAATCTGAGTAACTTCCCCTTGAAAATTACGCATTTCTGGAGGGCAACCAGCCTTCCCTCCTGAAATTGCGCAATCCTCTCTAACAACCTGCTCGGCTCCAGGATTGCGCAATCCTGCCTGTCAACACTCCCAGCAGGATTTATGAAAATTTCCCCAACAAGGCTGCTCAGCCCAGAATTTGTGCAAATTTGGGCAGTAGTCAGCTACTCTACCCATAAATTGCAAATCTCTTGGGCAGCCAGCCCAGCTCCCAGCTAGAAATGCACATTTTTCTCTAGCAGTCTCTTGCATGTGCAACTAAGTTGACCGGTTCCCTCCGGGACTGAGCAAAACAAACTTGCATGCATGGGTTGCTTCTCCCAAGACAACATGCAAAGGCATTCCTTTTTTCAGGGATCTATGTTTAGTAGTTGGAGGTTACATGCAAGGAGCAATTCTGAAGCCTCCCATCAAGTGTCACTTCCCCTAGATTCATGGCATGCGCATCACAACCTTGATGTCATCAAAACTCATCAATCAGACGTTGCAGAGCTCATTCCTCACATCAACCTTGCAACTCTAACATCCCACATCACATCTAGGAGCAGTTGGCACATTCAACTCAATTGTTTTGGGGTAAGCCCGCTTCCCATTCCTTGTGCCGCATTTTTGTCGCTGTGTTTTCACTTGTGGGAGTATTGTTTGCTTGATTTCTTTGAACGCTTGTTGTTGTTTACATATATACTAGCTTGTCCTAGCTCTGTTTCAGTTTTCGTTTCTATCTCACTACTGTCACATGCATGAAACTGTTTTGCACGGACGTTCACCCAACCGGCGAACTGCCTTGCCCACATGTATGTTGATATGTTTTCTGAATCTTTCATTCATGTTTTGCATGCACTATCAATCACTTTTGCTATCACTTAATGTCGCCATGCATTTACTGTCTTAGTTGCTTTCAGTTGCCCGTTGGTGAGTCGGGCCAACCTTGGCCCGGACTCTGCCTTCACTAAGGCTGCATTGTGCAATCTGGGGAAGGAAGGCTCACCTTCCTCTCCAGATTTGCGCATTCCTGCCCAGCACTGGCCTCCAGGACTATTTTGCGCATTTCTGGAGGACAGTGGCTGCTTGGCCCAAGAAATTGTGCAAATATGTCCCTAGGCCAGTAGTCCTTCTCAGCTGGAATTATGCATTGCATAATCCCAGCAGTCAGCAGCCAAACTGGACTGTGCATTGCGCAGTTCCAACAATCATCTAGTCTCCCAACAGCCCAGACTGTGTGTTGTGCAATCTTGGCAGTCGGTCTCCCAACCTCCCAACCGAAATTGTGCAACCTTCATGATCATGCACCCAGGTATGTTGCAAGTCAGTTCTCATGTTCATTTTGGTTTTCGACTGATAGATTGCTTGCCATGAGTGTTGCCATGTCTCCAGGTATCCCAGGTGTTCATTTACCTCTCAACAGTGGTGCAATGGTTTATAGGAGAGCAAAGACGAAGACAACATCCATAGCACACTTGGGGATGCATTCGATCAAGTGTCCATGGAATTGCCTACCCACGAAGACATCAAGTTGTTCATAGACAAGGACATCAAGATATGACAGAAGTAGCATCACATCAAGCAACATCATGAACAGCAGTTGAAGACAACATACCAAATGCAACGAATGCAAGGGGAGGGTTGTTGAAAACACGGAGGTGGAACAAGGTTGCAAGCTCAAGCAGGTCATTGATGATGAAAGCAACTTTGGAGACTCCTGCTATGAAGTGATAGCACGAAATGAAGATCGTGCTAAGGCAGAAGATGGAACAAATAAGGAGTTGCATGTGTTGAAGCAACAACTTAGGAAGAACATGAAGCTGCACAGACAAACGAATGAGTTGCAATAGGAACATGAACAACAGTGGGCGCAACATGCACTCACGGATGAAACTGCGCTCATACAAGTTAAGGATCCATCCCAGCAGCTGACACAGAGTAGACATGGTGAGCAGTGTTGTTTATCGCATGCAAGGGATTCAACAACATGCATGTCATTGAGCACACGCATGCAATCCAACCCATTCAACACACTCACCAAGGCGAAGACAAGAAGCAAATCCAACTAGGGCTGAACATGTACTTCGGCAAGTTGATGTGCATGACCACCAATACACACTTGAATATCAACACGGACACTATGCATCAGTGTGTTGCCGGTTCAACTGTACCCAGGAAGACCATGTGCATGTTAACAGGCGAGTTGGATGAAGGGGCCGAACCAATATAATGGTTCCAACAGAGGCAAGAGTTCGCTTCAACAAAATGTCACCATGAGGTGCATGAATGCCATCACGGACGACCAAGCCTGCCATCAGCTCACCACCTTCACCATCACAAGCATGTTAAAGAGTTGGTCTCATCACAATGGACTGAGTGTCAGTGATGTCTTGCAAGGCTTGCTCAAGCCATGTTATCTCACATGAGTACATGTGCATTGTAATGTTGAGTCATGTCAAGTGTAAGTCAAGTGTCAATGGTTGGATGTAACAGTCATAGAGTAGGTGAAGAGTCATGAGGGTAGTTGAACTGTCACAAAGGGGAATGTCAAGGGTCACCCCACCCTTTGCTATAAATAGTCCCTCATAACTCATTGTAGAGGCTTTTGGTCAGCCAAGCTTCTACTAATACTATCTTGAAGAAGGCTTGGATAGTATTGTAACGTGCCTTGGCTTCTCCACTGCATGGAGCTAGTACATCTCTTTGGAGGAGCAGGCGGATGTGGCTGTAACGTTTCACTGATGGGGCTAGCAGGTTTACATGGATGTATTGTATGATTGGAACTTACACTTTTATATAATAAGAGCCAGCACATTTTCATGCATATGTTGTTATTGTAGTTGGACTGCTCCAGTTGCCTTAATGATATATGTTGTTTAACTTACATTTTTGTGTATGAACTGATTCACATGTAATTATATGAATCTTGTTGCAAATGTGTTGTATATGATGTTAATGTTGTCACTGTCTGTGTCGACTGCTATGCCGAACATCAGACAGACCTTTCACATGAACCTTATTGTAACAACCATTGCACTCATTCAGACTAATCCGTGAGTGTTGTATGTGTTATCTTACCTTGTACGTTGTGACTACCACATCTGAGTGGACTGCTCCACCGGAAGCGATGTGTGTCCTTTTGTGTTGTGTGTTCCTAGCTGAGTTGGGACTGATCCCTTTCAACCTAGAACTCACCTTCATCCTTATCTCTCCCTTTTTGTGTTTGAACCTCTCATACATCTTCCTTGACTCACTGAGCAGTCACACCCTTGCTACTGACAAATTTATCTTACTTGCCTCTGTGCGACATCACGGTCAAGGCATTACCTTATGACCCACTGCTGTGACTCCTACACCAAACGGTCTGAGGTCTATTCGGGACTTCTTACTGGGGAGATCCCCTTAACATGTTGGCAGGTCTAGCACCATCAACAGGGCCACATAGTTGGAGGAGGTGAGCTGAAGATTAACCCCTCTAAAGTTTAGGTAATTACGAATTGGTCAACACCCAAATTAGTGATAGAAGTAAGGAGTTTTTTAGGAGCAGCGCGGTACTGGAGGAAGTTTATTGCCAATTTCTCCTCCATAGAAGCTCCACTATATGCATAGACCAACGTGAAGGTTGTCTTCCAATAGGGAGGCAAACAACAAAAAGTACTCGATGCTTGAAACAAAAGATCAGTTCAGCCCTAGTTTTAGCATTGCTAGATTTGAAACAACCCTTTGAAATACAAACAGATGCAAGTGACTACGTCATGGGTGCAGTTCTTTTACAACATGGTAAGCCCATTTCATTTCATTCTGAAATTTTTAATGGTGATGTTATTTATTATCCTACGTATGATAAAGAGCTTTATGCATTGGTGCAAAGTGTGAAGAAATGGAAGCATTATTTGATGGGAAAAGAAACCATTATTCACACCGATCATCAGCCTCCGCAATATATGCAATATCAAACTAAATTGCAGCAGTCAAGGCACTTTCATTAGATGAGAATTTTACATCAATTCCACTGGTAATAAGGTACAACAAAGGAATTTATAACAGAGTTGTTGATATGATTTCTTGACGGTTGTAAATGTAGCCATTTTACTCAAGAATAATTTTGTTTTGCCTTAAAGTTATGTTGAACAATATGCATAGGATGCTGACTTTCAAGAGGTATATTTAAACTTGAGTCAAGGCCACCAAGTTGAGGAATTAGACTACCATGTACATGATAATATGTTGTCTCATTTGGGAAAACTTTGTGTTCCATAGGGAGAGAGAGTAAATGTCACAAGGGAAGTGCACACTTCTCTTATTGTTGGACATTTCAGTGTAAGTAAAACAATGGCAAATCTTCAGAGGTATTTTTATTGGCCTCGTATGCTTGAAAGTATGTCACGTTTTATAAGAGGTTGTTCATTGTGTGCAGTCAATAAGCCTAGTAATAGGAAACTAGGATTGTACACACCACTTCCAGTGCCTTCACGACCATGGGAAAGTGTTTCTATGGATTTTGTAGGAGGTATTCCTTTGTCAAGGAAAGGTCATGATTATTTGTATGTAGTTGTGGATAGGTTCAACAAGATGTGCATGTTAATGCCTTGTAAAAAGCAAATTATAGCTGAACAAAAAACTCAACTTTTCTTTCAAAATGTATGGGTTCATTTTAGATTACCTACATTTATTGTAAGTGATCATGATTCTCGATTTGTTGGGAATTTTTGGTCAAGTTTATGGAACTTGATGGACACCAAGTTGAAGAAAAGTACAGCCTTCCATCCACAAACAGATGGTCAAACTAAAGTGATTAACAGGACAATCATTCATTTGCTAAGAGGATATTGCAACAAACATCCTAAGTTGTGGGATGAACAATTGCATTATATTCAACATGCTTACAACCGAGCAAAACACTCTTCTACTCTAACTTCGCCTTTTGAAGCATGTCTTGGTTATTTGCCTAAATCACCTTTGGATTTCATCTTTGAGAAAGATGTAGTTGTAGATGGACATAGTGACATATACAGAGCAAAGAAATTCATTGATCAAATTTAGTTGATTCATCAAACAGTTCAAGAACAATTAGAAAAGAGTCGAGGAAAGTATAAGGCAAGGCATGATAAGCATCGTGTGGATCATTAGTTTCAAGTAGGTGATGAAGTTTGGCTATTCATTAGCAAGGAAAGGCTTCAAGGTGAAGGTAAAAAACTGAAACCAATTCGTTATGGTCCATTTAAAATTTTGGAAAAGATTGGTAATCATGCTTTCATGCTTGATTTGCTTTCATATATGCAAATCTATTCCGTTGTTAATGTTGAAAATTTGAGATTGTATGAATCTCCTCTGCCTGAAGATCAAGGAGAGAATGCTCAAATTCCATCTGTTGAAGAATTTTCTCCAGAATTCCTTAATGTGCTTCAACAAGACACTATACTTGACATAAGGACAAGGTCAACTAAAAGGGGAAATATTGATTATTTTCAAGTGGGTCTCAAAGGTACACATCCATCAAAGGCCAAATGGATTGAAGTGGGGAAGGTGAGGGAACAATACCCTCATCTGTTCAATAACTGAAAGTGATCCTTTTAGGGTCCAAAAGGCTTCTAGTGGGGAGGAGTGATCAGGTGCTTAGAATTATGCTCAAAAATCAAAGTGTCAGAATCTTGTCAAACTTAGCTTCAAATTGAAGAGCTCGTCATTCTGAATCCAACGGTGTGAATGACACTCAAATTCGAGTTCGTATGCAGAAGTTAGAGCAAGTCAAAGTTCAAATTTGACTTGCCTACATGGCAGGATTAGGATGATGTGGCAAGGTCTTCAACGAATAAGGAGGCGCCAAGTGGTAGCCCGCCATTGGCCCTTGCATATCGCATATCGCAACGGTAAGTGGTTCGGGTTAATAATCAACCCCCCCAGGCAGAGCCAATTGTGATTTGCAATATTGCATATCGCAAATCGCAGGAAAGGATCGACGAACAGATATTGGCCCCAGCACCGGCAAGGTTGGGAGTTGTGATGCGATGTCATCGCATATCACAATCACAACAGCAACAAGAATCGACCCCGGCAAGGGTTGGGTTGCAATGCGATATCAACCTCGATTGCGATGTGGTAAATCACAATCGCACAAGATGGTAGAGTCCCGCAGTTTATCACCACCTTACATCACCGATTGCGATTTGCGATACAACCAACATGATATGGCCCGCGGTGCGGAGAAATTCTTGCCTGGTTAGTAGATTTTGAGGCTAATTTGTAGTTTTCTGCCGGTTTTAGAGCATTTTGTGGAACGAATAGAGGAAGAACTAGGAGAAGTCATAACTCCTTTAGTTCTTATCCAAATTGGATGCAAAAAAAGTCAATTATAGCATTTTTGGGTATCCTGAACTCATTGAGACAGGTTTCAAAGGCATTTGAGCATTATAAACACACTTTTGATGTAATTTGAGCACAATAGAGAGGCCCAAGCCATTGGAAGTTAGACCAAGGAGACGTAGCCTAGGAGGGATGAACTCATTTATCATTTGCTTGTTGTGTGTTATATTTTGATGTTCTTTGCTATTATGTTGTTGTTGTTCAACATATGTTTTTTTTATGTTAAATTGTTTATAACATTTACATAAGAAACTCTCATGGGAATCTGTTGATTATGCAAAAGTTTTGGATCCTTAAGCACTTGAAAAAGAAAATGATAAGCATCTTGGGTTTATTTTCGAATGGGGAATTAGCATAGCATTACTAATCTGCTCCAGTTCAGATCAGGTGGAGGGCTATTATTTTTGTCTGTGCAGTGAAATCTTTTTTTTTTGTCTCCAAAGTTAAGAATTGATTTTCCTATTGTTTCTGAGGCTGATGTAAGCCCGTCGCCGGCACCATGGCTCCAACGACCGAGGCTATACGTCAGCTTCTGTCCTAATGCCTGTCCTAGCTTAAGTATTGCTAGTACAGGTGGAGGGTGGCAATATTAAAAATGACGAGATTTTTTATTTGGGATATGGTTCGGTGTGAGGATTACGCGTGATTTAGTGGCTTCAATATTGGTGAAAAGGGTGGCATATAGCGCGTTGTTAAATGTTGTTGGTACAGGTGTAATGGAATATGGTTCAACGCTTTCAACCGAAGGATAGAGGGGCAGGCGATTTGGTAACACATTTATTGCTAATACAGGTGTATTGAAATATTGTTCGACGCATAGAGTAGTAATAAGTTTAAACACATTGGACTTTGTTCTATTCAGAATATGGTTTGATGCTTTCAATGGGAGGACAGAGGGGTAGGTGATATGGTAACACATTTATTGTTGGTACAGGTGTATTGGAATTTGGTTTGGCGCTTTGAATCGAAGGATAGAGTGATCATAAGTTTAAACACAAGGGCGTGTAATGGTAGGTGTTGCATATTGTTGATTGCTTTTCTCAGACCTCTAGAGCGTCCTTGACATTGAATTCACATTCATTTGCCTCTGTTGTATTCGCTATCAGATCTAATTCAATTGTCTTGTGTTTTTAATTGTCTTTCTATTCGTTGAGCCCTCGTCCCTCCCTCTACACAGTGTCATTACTAGTGTAGAGGCTTCATTTTTGCTTCTTGTTGTTTAGGTGAGAAGTGTTTGTCGATTGCTTTGTGGCAATGGAAAATATTTCTTGGAGCTTCGGAGCATCCTCGGCATTGAATTCTAGCTTTGTTTTGTTCACTATTAGATGTCATTTAATTGCCTTGGGTTTTCAATTGTGTTTGTGTTCGTTGAACCCTCGTATTGTGTTTCTTTTCGTTGAGCCCTCGTCCCTCACACTGCACAGTGTGGTTGCTGGTAAAAAGGCTTGGTGTTTGAGCATTAGGGATTCAAGTGAGCAATGTTTAGTGTGACTAAAGCTAAAAAGTTTCTTCATTTTGTTGTGCCAGTGCCGAAAAGAAATTTAGGTGTGTAGTGGTTTGGAGAAAGCTAGGGTATTCTCAAGAGTTGTCTGTTGATTGTGTGAGAAACGAGAAATAGAGGCAGCAACAATTTGCAAGGTGTTTTTTCTATTTCGTTTTCCTGTTCTTTTGAGATTTTTTGGTTGCTATTTTGAAATTTTTGCTGCTTGATTCTTAACTGGATTATGTTGCAAGTTCTTAGTCATGGTTGCAACAATTGGTGGGCATTTTGTTAAGCAGTCAAAGTGTGTCAAATATAGTGGTTTTTTCGGTCAAAAAGGTTAGTTGTTCTAATCGCTTTTTCTTGTCGATGACTGTAACCCTTTTTGGAACGAGTATGTAAGTTTTGCACTTGAGGGGGTTGGGGTTGCCAAGCTAGTGGTTGTCGTTAGAAGAGGAATGAAAGGAGCTTGATTTCTTTATTTCCCTTTAGTTAGGTCATCTCTCTCTGTTTTAAGGTTGGGCTACCAGCTCAGTGTCTCTCTCCGCTGCACATTCCCGGTGAACTTACCTAATTATGGCTCGAGTAGAGTCCAAAACAGAAACCTCGCGTACCTTCGTGCTTCATCGCCAAGGACTAGTATGGAATGTAGAATCTCCTTGGACACCAACTACCAAATCTGGAACTTGTGTGCTGGCCAAGCTAGCGTAGAGGCTCAGAGATGGAATTTCCCTCACCTTATTTTGAAATATGAATATCGCGGGCTTTTGGACTACTTGAACGGGGTTGTGTGATTTTATTCTATGATCAAGACTCGTGCACATCTTTTATTTGTTGCCTACTTTTCCTATTTGTAATAAAAGGACTTGTTGTGCAACTAGAAGTTGTTGCCATTTTATGATTCATTTCATGCCTTTGCTATAATATGAAAATCTGTCATGGAAGCTCGTGTTATAGATCAGTTTTTAAGAATTTAAATAATGGCAGGCATTTTTATTTTATTTTGTTTTCTTTTTTTGTCTTGGTATTTTGAAAGTCAGATCCTTGAAACAAAAAATCTCGGCCTCATTATTGTAATTATGAAATCTTGGTATGATTTGTTGAACACTATCTATTTTTTTTGGAATAATATCAGATGGAATAACTTCTGGAATGTTTCACTCACAGTTTATCTCAACCGACATATGTACAATGGCTTATTTATTGTACAGAACATGAATGGTTTTGTTCCTAGATTTGTAATTGTTTTTCTGAAATGGATTCCTTATGAAAGTCTTAGGCAAAATTATATTGGCCATCACAGCGAAATTATTTTCATAGAATCCCACCAATATTCATCGTTGTATGAAAATGTCAGAAGATTATTTACTAGCAATACAAATTTATTTATCTCACTTGTGCTCAATTTGATTGTTGTGGATATATTCAATGTTTGTCATTTATTATGCCATTGCAGTTTGGCACTGATTTTTATTTTTTATACAAAGTATTATCACAACCGTTCTTGGCAAATTCTTAGTGGATTTTAATTTTTTTACATATTTAAATTTTAGATTTTAGATTATGTAATTTCGTAGATTGGCCGTAGCCACTGCCAAGGCTCTAGAGCTCATAACAAGCAATCACAGCCACCACCAAGGTTCTAGAGCTCATAACAAGCAATCACAGCCACCACCAAGGTTCTAGGAATTAGTACATTGCTTCCAAATTAAAAACCTTCATCCACACTAGGTTGTTTGAGTGCTGATGAATATTGTCACAAATGGCCCAAAAGGATGCCAAATGCTACGACCTGCAACAATAACTTTCATTGATGTTCTTAATGATAGTTGTGCAACAGAACATATGTTGTCGTTCATTAAATCAACAACATAGGTATTTAATTGCTTTTGCATTTTGCATGCTATGGACATCTAGTCTTTTGTTCAAAATTCTTATATTTTGTCTATCAAATCATATCAAACCTTAATAATTAAAGTCATTTTTGAAATAGGTGCAAGGGACACTCAAAGAAAATAATGTTTTCTCACCACCTTATGAGCAAATATGTGCTCAATGTTCAAATCCCATGCTTCCAAATTCAGCGAATTGCATGTTGTGCAAAGAAAATACAACAACTACATATCGTCCGACTGTCGATTGCATACTAGAGACATGTGACAACAAAATAGATTGCAAATTGCAAATGCCACAACTCCAACAACTCTGTCCAATAATTGCTAACACAAGTTTCCAAGAATATATGGAAAACATATCATCCACAGTGTTCAATCTGTGAAAGTTGTCTGTTCATGGAATTTTCACTTTGACAATCAATAACATAATTGTTGACATCAAGCTACTCTAAAATAACTTTTGTTCAATTGTGATTCCTATGGCTTGACTACTCTTAATGTATGTGTCTTCCTATGCATCATTGATAAGTTCATTTATTTATTGAATACTTTGAATAACATAAATCTTGTATTAGCATTTGTTTTATTGCACTAATATTTATCTCTTGCTCATTGTCACAGATTAACTTGGACAAACCCAAATTTTGTTGCAATGCCACTTGGAAAAACTCTGTCAATTGCAGAAGAACTTTTCCAGTACCAGTGACAATGACATGCATATTCATTGCATAATGTTGTTCTTGTACAAATTTGTACCAGATATGTTTTTGTTTAGCAAACAAACACCAAAGGAGACAATGTTTTTTTCCCTATGTACTAAAGTAACGAATCTTATAGCTACATTGTTACTTCTTCTTTTTTTCTCCTTGTAGACAAATGTAATATGATATCGCTACAATTGTTGTTATTGACAAATGCTCAATCTATTTACTCTCGTGTGTTAATTCATATGCTCAATCTATTTACTCTCATGTGTTAATTCATATTGTTCGTGTGTCAACATCCAGTGGATTTGTTTATTCTGTCTTTTGGTACAATATTTTTATTTTATATCTGAGTTATGTGCACAAATGCGAAGATTAAAACTATAATGAATTTTTGGTTTTTAAATGGCTCAATTTCACTGTGGATCACAAGATGCCTTTGTAACCTTGTTTCAAGAATCATTGCTATCTTTTTGTGCAGGAATAGTTTATACCTTGTTTACTTGCCACTTGAAATTTGCAAGTTATGCATTAGTTAGACTTCAACAAATTCACATATATATGTTGCCTTATCCTTTTCATAAAAGTTAAATTTGAATACAATGTTGTACAAGATTGTTTGAAAAGTGAATATAAATCTAAAACTCATGTGCTTTAGCTTTTGTAAACAAGCCCGCTAAAAATACTTTGTGAACTTTTGTATTGTTACAAGAATCCTTGCTTTAATAATATTTTCTCTGTTATTGATTTTGACAGTTCATATATTTGCCATACCTTGTAGTCTTATGAGGTTTTGATTGGGCTTGTTTCTAAATATGGAAACACACACACAAGATTCTTAAGTCTATTTTGAGTTTTAGTTATGAACAACTCGACTATAGTTATATTTTGCATAAAGAATTTGCTTTCCATAACTTAGCATATGTGTTTTTTTGCACTAGAGAATTTGTTTTCCAAATATAAAATATGCTACTTTCTCAAACAAAGAGACAATTACAAAAAAACCAAAAACAAAACACTAAATATTTATTTTTTTATTTGGCTTTTTGTGAGAACAAAATTTGGCCAAGTCACATAATTTTAGTAGTCTAATTTTAATCTTGTATTGAAAATAAAATCTTATTTATTTTAGAATTCCAAAATTTGTCAAAGTTCCCATGTTACTACCAAACAGAAGCCACGTGGCAACAATGTACAAGAGCAGTGACATTGCCACCACATGGCTCTTGTTACTAATAATTACCAGGTTAGTGTTATGGTGTTTTAGAGTGTTGTCCATTCTCAAAAGAATGCTAAACATGGATAATAGTGCATGATTTAATTATTGAAGAAAATTTCTTCGGCCTTCAAAGAAGGTTGTGAAACTACTGGGTAGGCTTGTAATTAGTTTGTTTAATAAAATTAAGAAGGATAATAATAATTTGTTATAGATATTAGTTGATTATATATGTAATTTTGGTATATTTATAATGTTGTGATTGATATCAAATATCATTTGAATATAGCAGCAATTTATTAGTGAAGAAGTGTTATGCTAATGGTGGATGTCTTTGTTGAGAAGTAATTATTTTAAAATAAGTTTTATCTCTAATTATGTTTTTTATTGGGTTTTCTTTTACAAATAACAAATTGGTATGATTAACAATTAATATCTCACAAATGATTTCAAGAACCATATTGATAACACTATATAGGTGTAATTTAGTCAAACTATCGTCAATGACTATTAGGCCTGTTTTGTTGGACATAAATTATGCATCGACCCAAGTTATGCAGAACTGTGCGAGACACAAATAAGTGTAGGTCACCATGGGAAATTATACTTTGAGTGATGTTGGATATATCTCAAAGGTTAACCGTAATCCATGCTATAACTAACAACAAGGTATGACATTATTATAATTGGTAAAATCTTTTGAGAAAGTTTTGCTATAATGTCCAATACAAAATTCAACCCTGGAATTGGTGATATAAATGATGAGAAAGGTACTAATGTATATGTGGAAAATTAGTAGAAGCATTGAAATGATTAGATGGCAATGACCAATTGCACGATTGCTCTATATCCACTGACTATGTATCTAATGCTAACCAAAAGGACTTTGAAAATCTTTCTATATCTGATGCACCCCGAGGGACTTGAGAATTTAATTTTCTTTTTGATGCACCCCGCGGGACTTGAGAAGCAATTTTCTAAAATTGTATATGTGGCGCTACCTATTACTACTTTGTATTCAATGAAACTTTGAAGCATTATGAGAAGTAGTTTATTTATTTATTTTAAATTGAAATTTGTTTAATGAAAAGTGGGGCCATGATATGTGTAGACATTTATATGTGAAGGTAGAATGATTGTGTTCATATATGTATGGCACCTCTATGCCTCTATTTGATATGTGATTTGCAACCTTGCCCACAAATCCTCGATTCAGACATGCATGCCTTTGTGCCATTCGATTTGTAGTTTTCATTACACTTTGATTGTGGTTTTGGTTCAAATGGACATAAATTGTTGGCAATTGACTATATACAACCCTATCCATGTTGCATAGAACTGTGTCAAAGACATATAAGTGCGGATCTCCATGGGATGTAAGCCTTACAAAATGGCCCATGAAGGAGTGAGTGTTTTCATGCAATGGGTTCACATCATCATAAATGTGTATTAATTGAAAGACATCAATTCTAATCATGCACAACAAGTGGTTGTGTTCCTTAGCTAAGTGGTTGGTGGTTTGAAACAACTAGTGCATAGTTTGTTTCCTAGATCAAGACTGATTAAAGGGTGACAAAAGTAGTAGTTACAAGTCCAGATCGAGACTTAAAATCAACATAATTGATTGCTAAGGATTCGCTGGTCTTATCTCTTAATTTTTGTTGTTTAGGTACTCACCCTAGCTAGCCAGTAAGGAAGGTTGGTTATCCTTGGAGGGATCTCATGCTTAAGTGACATCGATTAAAGTGGTTATCTAATTCTACACCATCAACACATGATACCAACCTATAATTTTACATTGCATACTTTTTCAAATACATGTTGCAGGTAATATTTTGTAACAAGATATATGATGTGCAACTCTAGCTTGTCATGGCCTTATAGGTTTAGCAACTTATCACAAGGATCGATTAGGAGTGGGTAGATGGGCTTCTATATTCATATTATACTAATGATGTGAACGACACATATGATAAGAAGAAAAGCAACATCCTTGATACTTTTGCTCTATTTTCTAAGTTTTGGCCATGTTTTCTTCTTAGTTTTGAAATGCTTTGACTTAGTAGTGTCGATGCAGAAGATACAAATTTGTCCATATATATGTCAATGAAGGTTTCCCAATTCTTTGTTTTTTAAGCTCATATAACAAATAACAAGATGAGGTGAAAATTTGTTTATGCTGACTTTGATAGTTGTTTGAACTACTTCAATCTTTGTTATGATAACTATAGGGGTTATATTCCAAACGGTCAAGACAAATGTCCAAAATTTCTCGGGTCTCACTCCACTCTCTCACTTTTTAAAGTTTCTTATTTCATAATATTACCTTCTTTAGCATCTTTGTCTTGAATATGCCTCAAGACAATTGAAAACAACGTCAATTCCTTGCACATAGAAATTAAGGCCCTTAGGAACAAGCAAGAGGAGATTTGTTCCCAATGGGTATTATTCAAACAAGAACTAAGATTCATCTAGATTCGCGGGCATAGGTTGTTCAAGGGAGGGACAAGGATGCACCATGATAGGGGAGGTAATGCAAGCCCAGCATCATCACAACTTGTCCAATTTAAATGTTGTGTTGTTACATGCCCATATATCCACCCAAGATTATTGTTTCCATGTGATTCGAGTTGTGGCACAAAATTAAACTGATTATTTTGTTCAACTACAGTGTTGAAGTTTTGATGTTCTCAAGGAGGGAGAATCAAATTCCCAACTCATTTACACTGATCATGACATCCTATTCTTGTATACTTAGAGGTTAGATTACACTAGCAGTGAACATTGAATTCAACATACTACCTAGGATGGGGGTCTAAGAGATTAAAGAAAGAAAAACTATGGGATGCCCGATCATTAAGAGGGAAGGGCACTTCCAAATCCAAAGGCGAGAATGAAGCAATGCAATTGAAAGAGGAGAATGAGATACTTAAAACATAATCAACGAGATTATTTTTTTTCAAAGCATGGCTTGTATAGGAAAATAAATAGTGCACAAAGACTGTAATATGCTTATAATTGAACAATATTTAGCAAAATGAATTTTGTAATGATTTACGTGTGATATCGATGAAAAGTATTGTCCTTGTTAGTGGCTGAGATGGATAAACTATGGTCATGTGACAAAGGAAGGATGGTCATAAATGAGGATCCAATAGTAGCAACATCTAAGGCAGATGTTTAATCTATTGATCCTACACCACCTCCTCCAAAAACATACATTTTTATACCACCAAGAGTAACCTTGATTGTTAGTCAATGAAGCATTGGATCTAGTGGCACCAACAACAAAGGCATATATAAGAGCAAACATACATAAAAAATAATCAGAGCCAAAGTTAGAGCAACAATGTTAATGTAGGGATACAACAATGTGTTATAGGATAACTTTTGACCAACGATGAGGCGGTGAGTCAGTTTCAAACTTATTTTGTTAGTAGCATCTCCATTAGAGAAATGAGCTAAAATTACTTTGGTTAAATAAGATTCACAATGTAAAAATTATTTTGTTCAAACTTTACATAAGGTAAGATTCTTAGTCAGAAACAATTTTTTGGAGACAACAAGATCGTAACCTCAAAGTTATTGTTTAATCAAATTTGAAAGAATAAGTTTTGTTTTATTTTATTTATGATTAAATTTTTATATATATTTCTTAATAAAGATGGCCAAAATTATATAATCAAATTGAAAAGTATGAATGAATTAGTAATCAATCAATTATTATAGCTCAATAACCTTAAACAAAAACCAATAACAACATTTTAGCAATTTGTTATACTTTTTTTTTAAATAATAAGTTTAGTTATTTGTACTTTATTTAACGTAACATTTGTGTGCTTTTGTCAATTGGGGTTATCTCGGGTGGTTGAACAAAATGGTTGTTATCTTCCCCACCTAGTTTCAAATCCCCACTAGTGACATGATGAGTTTATAATGCCTTGATGAATATTGTTGTAATGGCTTTGAGCCTTGTGAACTCTTAAGGGAGTATACCTGTGGGCTAACCTAGTACGTACAACCTCACTCTAGTCTGAAAATATATTTATATTTCATAAAATCTGTGTTGGGGGGGCACAACTGTATAACCTTTACAAGTATTTCCTATTGGTCCAGACTAATCAACACCATGGTAAGCAATAAAATTCTAAATTGTGATACAAAACTACACCTTAGAGTAAGCAAAAGGGCGTTACAATGCTCTAAAAATGTTGGCTTGTAGAACCTCCAAAAACCACCAACTAAAACTAACACTCACAAAAATGGTTTGCAGGCAGGCTTAAGGAATTAGGGATGAACTTAGAATCCCATCCACTTTAAGGTTTCCTTTTGCGAGATGGACCCCCTCATTTGCGAGGAGGTCCACCTTCTTCTTGTTGTGCCTATGGACATTAATAAATGCTTTGGAGTGAAAGTTTTGTAGTATATGATAGATCCTTTTTACAATAACTTGGAGTTTGATGTTAGATGGAATAGAGAAATTGATGAGGTGGCACAAAAGAATGACAGAGTCACCAATGATAATGAGGTCTTGAATGTTTCTCTTTGTAACTAGAGAGAGACCTTGGAGAAGCGTGTAGGCTTTTGCTTGGTTGTTTGTGGAGATTCTTAGATCCTAGGAGAAGGGGTATTCCCATTGGGGTGATAGATTACCCCCCCTCGTACTGCTCTTGTCACCCTTGGTAATGTAACATTTTTGTGCTACTCACACTATTCCCATTCAAATTAATGATGTTCAATAATTATATTATATTTAACATTGCTTTCTTTTTCTTTGAAATTTTTATTTTACTATGTGAGACTCTTTTTTGGGGGTGTGGGCCTCTTTCTATCATACTCTTCGAAGTATGGAGTACAAGATTTGGATGCAGGTTTGAGACAAGAGGGAAACTGTGTTTGGGTACCCTCAGATTTGCTTAACCTGGAAGTGGAGCACTACTTTGTTTAATAATGTGAAAGTTTTTGTGTAACGCTGAAATTTATTGCGATCAATTATTTTTTAATTCTTTATCAAAAATTAGGATTTTAAAAATTACATCATTTTCCAATAACCATAACATATTTAATCTAACATTTAAAACACGATATTTAACAAGCTACTCGTAAGTATAAAGATCCTATATATAAAAGGTTGGTTTGATTTTACATTATTATGATATAAAAAAGAATATAATTATAATTTGTTGAGGGTTATTAAAATGGAACTTAAACCTCAACCAAATGTCTAGATAATCTTTTTTTCCCCTTGGAAAAATCGTAATTTTATTCATAAGACAAAATTACATGTTGTAGATGCTAAAAAGCATATGCATACGGTCTGTTCCTGTTTTCACAGAAAACATTAAAAATAAATAAATAAATAAATAAAAACTATGCTTTTCACCCTTTCTTTTTTTCCACCTTTCGCCAACCTTTAGTGTTGGGAGTGGCAGTTACAATGGATAGTTGATTTGTATTTATGGGAGAGTCTTTGTCAGAATCAGATCCTTCTGATCCATGAGTTCGCTTGTTGCCAGATATTTCCATTCCTGTTAGTTGGGATTCTTGTTGCTGCAAAGGGTTGCTGGGGTCTTCCTCCTCCTTGAGTGTGTTGTTCTGGGCCTTTTGGACATCCATTTCTGCTTTATATTCTACTGTTTCTGCTTTTTCTGCTTCTTCATCCAAGGGGGCTGTGTATTGCCATCCTTTTGGCTTTTTCTGTTGCTTCTTGTTCCATTTGGGGATTTGTTTTGCTTGTGGACAGGCACTATGGAGGTGGCTTGTTTGTAGACATCCACAACATCAGAAAGCTGTATTTTCGTAATCTAAAGGTTGTGTCCACTGTGTATTATTGAAATTTAATGTAATGTTGTCTGGTAGTCCCTGGCTAAGATCTACTTCAATGCAGATCCTGGCAAAAGTAAATATTCCCCTTGTAAGTCTGTCCCTGTCAATCTTAAGGAACTTTCCCAGGGAGTTCCCTATGGCTATTAAAACATTATGATGCCAGAAGTGTAATGGAAGGTTGTGCAACCTGACCCAAACTGGCATCTTTGTTACTACCATTGTGTTGGCATCGAATTCTGGAAACCAAGGGGTCATGAAGAGTCCTACATTGCCCCAGAACCATGGACCCTTATTGAGGATATGTTCCCTTTCTTGTACTGTTCTGAATCTGACTATAAAAAACCCCTTGGGGCATAAGTATATTTCACAATTTGGTGACCATGCAACATATATCCATTGGTGCAAAACATCAGATTTTGGCCAAAAACCATTAAATCTGCATATAACTGCTTTGGAATAGAGATCTGAGTACAAATCAGTTACCTCAGGCATTGCAATGGTGAGAGCAAGATTCTCAGATTTTTGTTCTACAATGTAGGGCCCTGGTAGCTCAGGCAGTGTTGCTGGTTTGGTTTGTGCTTTGTCCTTACCTTTAACTGCATCCTTGAAAGAGCCTGTGCTTTTTGAGTTGGTTCCAGAACATCCACCCCGCAGACGCAGGTTGATCATTATGGTCGAGTTTGTGGCAATGCCATAATCTTGAAGTGTGTGGTTATCCTGTAAACTGTGACCTGAGTAGATCAGATTTTGCCTGCATGCTGGTATACCGAGGTGGTTCTGGATTTTAAGCCTTAAATCCTGGATCCTCCACCCCTTCTAGATCCTCCAACAAATATGCTTGCCTTCTAGCGTTTTAATGAAAATTTGTATCAGATCCGCCTCAGTAGCGTGTGGGTCTGTCTGAGGAGGGGCTCGGTCTGTCGCCCATGTGCCCATATCTGACATATCCAAGCATATCAGTGCTCTATCTGGTTCTTGCTTCTCTAGATCTGGGCTATCTGATGGATTTGTGCATTTCAGTGCGCTGTTTGTTTCTTGCCTTAGCAGATCTGGACAAGTATGCCTGGCATTGCCTTTTGTCAGATACACGCTTGTTGGATCCAGGAGACCTTCCAAGTGTGGCACTTCCCATCCCAGTGTTGTGTCCATGCGAATCTTGCCATCATAGGGATCATGTTCTCGGTTGGGTGGTAGATCTGAGTGAAGAGCGCCCAGACGGAAGCCCCATACCCTCTCCTGTGCTACCATGACCATCGAGGAGGATTTCCTTTTACCCTTTTTCTTAAAGTCTGCTAGCCTATAGGAGACAGAGGAAAAAGGTTTGCAGACCGCCGGATCTTGCCAGCGCATGAGCTGATTCACCATCTGTCTGCTCATAACGAAGATTCCTAGTCCTGATCTACAAGGAATGCCTCGTTTCAGGTAGGGAGAGGTCGTCCATGGTCGTTGTGGGGGTCGATCTGCCTCTGGGGGTTCAAACCCATGTGCACAATGCCACCAAACGATTGGCTGCTTTACTTCCTCATCTTGCATATCTTCTGGTCTTCCGCGTACTCCATTGATGCCCACATCGATGGGCTGGAGAGTGGCGTCGGTGTGATCCACGGTTCCAGATATCCTTGTAGTTTTTTGAACTCCAGGTTTGAGTATCCTTCTCACCGTCTTTCTTGAGAAAACCCAATCGCAAGAGCCATCGCATAATAACCTATGGATGCTTTGTGGGCCTTCTTCTTGAGTAGAGCGGACCCATAACGGAAGGCCGATTGAAGAATCAGGGTCTCTGTTGTTCTTGAATGTTTTTGGGGATTCAGTGAGGTATTTCAGTCGTTTCCATAGAGAGACCCGGAGGAGCGAGCCTTTCCCATCCGTCGAGATAGCCAGAACCAACCTTAGTCCATAGTCAGGGTTGCCAAGGGTTGCTGAGTCACGATCTAACAGTGTGGCAGCGACCTGCTCGGCGTCTGAAGGCTGACAAACCCTAGCAACACACGCCATTGTTCTCTGGCAAGTTCCTCGATCAAATAAAGTTCACCTCACCAAATGTCTAGATAATCAAACCAAACATCCTAACATATAGATAAGGAGATCCTTAGCAAATTCATCTGCACTATATAAAAGCCAGAAATGGTACCTACACTTGTAAACAACAAACTACTGAGGAGCATTGTGACAGAGAGATAGAAATAAAATTAGACAGAGAGTCATGAGTTAAGAGGGCATATGAGAGAGGTTTGATTGAGGAGAGGTTGTCTATTTCTTTCCTTTTTGTTAGGTTACTACACATGTTCATTCTTGATGATAATTGGATTGGTGCTTGTTCCTTTGGAGGCATAGGTGCTTAGGAGCTCCATTGCCTCCTCCTCTTTGGTAAAACCTTTTGCACATACCCTAAAATTGAGGCTGAATGCAACTCGAGAGAGGATGGTAAATTTGGCCTCCAATCTCTAGAGCCTATAAAGTGATTCTAGTTTATAAACTTTTTGATTCCCAAGGGCAATAACTACTAGCATTTTAGCAAGCCAGTATAATTCCATTGCCTTGAACACCTTGGTATCTTAAGGCCGAGAAAACCCAAAATCTTATACCTAATCTCGAATTTTTGAACTAATTTGTTAAGTTGGAGTGCGCTGGCGATGTTGCCTCATACAATTGAATAGGGTGTCAGCTTCCTTTTGAGTATTAATGAAGATGCTCTTTTGAAAATGCCCCTATGAATGTTTGGTAGCTCACTTCGCACCCATGCCCTTGGGAATGTTTGGTAGCTCACTCAGCACCCATTCCCTAGGGATATGGAAAGGCATGTCGATAGGATTGCACATGCCCATTGTACCTCCTACAAGTACCCATTATATTAGATCCAAGAGCCTCTTGTATTACCATTGCAATTAGATGGTTGAAGTTGTGGCTTGGGTGAACCAGAGACTATTGTGAAACTGTGAGAGAGCTTACCTGCATCAAAGAACCCTCGATCTCATAGAGATCAGAGGATAGAGCCAACATCACATAAGGATGATGCTGAGAAGCCAACCATCGACCCAAGAACCCAAACTAACAGAATCAACCTAGAGATCGTTGTGACTATTGGACTAGAAGAAATTTGACTAGAGCCAATAACTAGCCACCCATAAAACTACAAGAGCAAATACAAGGAAATCTCGAGGGTAAACATCACTCAATTGCAAACCAAATGGTAGGGTGAGATCATGTACCAGAGCCTACATCAACTTGGAATAACTCTTGTTTAATTGAATTTGTCCACATGTTTATATGATCACCGTGATAATCCTAGATGAATTTGCCAACGATATACACCATCATTATTATGTTTCATACAAGCAGGTCCTCCATTGCCACCCAATACCCAAAACCATACACAATGCATGTCTAGACCCATATTCACACTCACAATAAAAAATACAAAAGTCTTTTTAAAAATAACATCATACATATCAAAGCCAAGTAATTAAAACACAACCTCTACCCACCACATACCACATGACCAACTCAAACTCCAAAATCTTTACAACTATCCATTCCAAAAAATTATATATATATATATATATATAATTATATCCAATAATGTATATATATTTTATAATACATCAGGCTAACAATACACATAGATTGACACATCTTACCCACCAAAATCTATCTCAAAACTTTCATATGCTTTTTAAACATTTAAATAAAAACTAGACCACACCTAACACACACATATATACACATCACATCAATGGTACAATAACATAGAGATAATACATCACACTAGGTACTACAAATCATCCCATGTATGGCAACGGAGATCAAGTGCACATTGGCAAACCATGCTTACTTTCTTTATATATATATAAATATAAATTATCCGTTCTTTCTGTTATATCTTAAAGCAATTAAATACACATATATCATTATGAGACATTGCACTGAGTCGATTACTTCTCTATGAGCTGGTGTTATTAATTAGTTTGTGCCTATGCGTAGACTATATGCTTCTTTTAGCGGTGAAAACAAATTAAATTTAAACAAATTAGTTAATGTTGTATATATATTAACGTTGAATAATAATAATTTTTTTGTTTATAGGGGTTGAAATTGGGTTATATTGTTTTTTTTTAAATAAAAATAAAAAATTTAACTTTTAATTAAAATTGAAAAATTTCAACAAAATAAAAAAATAAATATTATATTATATATATATATTTTTTAATTGATGACTATTATTTTTATCTAGTTTTAAATTGAATTATAAAATATACAAATTATATTAAGAAATAAAATATCTAAAAAAAGGTTTATATTTGCGAAATATCATAATAATTTAGGTTTTTTTATAATATCATAGGCTAGTAGGCTTATCAATACCATTTGTCCAAAAACCATAACTCATTTCAAAACCAAAATATTTTATTTTATAACATTTCTATAAAAAAAATTATTGCGTTAATTTT
The DNA here is from genome assembly GCA_031772625.1 of Pinus tabuliformis. Lineage (NCBI taxonomy): Eukaryota > Viridiplantae > Streptophyta > Pinopsida > Pinales > Pinaceae > Pinus > Pinus tabuliformis. Next base: position 916,611,189 of record CM062810.1, read on the forward strand.
TTATATTAGTTTTCAATATTATATTAATCTAAAATTATACTAAAATATATTTATTTTAGATATATGTTTTATATATATTTTAAATTATCAATAAACTTATTATTATTATTATTTAAAATTATCAATTACTTTTTGCATAAGAGCATGCACTAAGAAACAATGTTGCATATTACATTTGTTATAAGTGAAAAGTGCAATAAGGTAAATTTAATTTGATTAAAAAAAAAAAAAAAAAATTTTAATCATATGTAATTTAATTGTTTACGATGAACTTTGTTATCTTCATAGTATATATGGTAATTATGTGTATTTTAAGTGTTTGTGAAGAAAAAAGGTTACTTTCCACTTTATGACATGTTGACTTCTAGTGAAGTTGATTGTTGATAAGTAAGTGAGTTGTTAACATGGTTATGTACCTTAAAGAATTTAGCATTTACCTTAAGCACCGTCTTTTGAATGAGGGGAAGTATTTGCGAGGTTTTTCCTGGAAAAGAGAGTCTTTTGCTCTCCACTCACCATGGACTTATTAAGAAGTCTACTTGAAATTCTATATAAAGTTTGATGAACTCCATCTCATGACGCATTAGAACTAATGCTAGATGAAAGGGCTCTAACATTGTTGTTGAATAATGAACCCTTTTAGGCCTTTCATCATGTTCAGAAGCTTGGTTTCCATCATAGGTAGTTGTCTTGCTTCTATTTGAATCTTAACTAAGTGTAATGCATTTTGGGGCTCAGGGGGATCATTGCCATTAGAATAGGCCATCCATATCCTCGAGTTTGAATATAATTTCTAGCTTAATTTGTGCCTCATCTATCAAAAAACATTTAAAAGAAAAATGAGACCTTCTTCCTCATCATAACCACTACCATAGTCATTTCTTTTGCAACAATTCACACTATTTTCTTCTCAAATTTGTATATTTAGAATTATTGGGTCCACATAACAATTAAAACATTTTGATATGCAACTAATTTGTTATTATTTTAAAAAATCTTTTAAAGTTTTCAAGTATTAGAAAAAACAAACATTAAACTTAATATATATATATTTTCTATTTTTCAAATTTGATAATAATCTTTTATTCGGATTGGAAAAATGTGATATGATGAATCTCATTTGATTTTTAGTTAGAGTGTTAGAAAACTAAAACATTTTTTCTCAATATACATATAAATCTCTCTCTCTCTCTCTCTATATATATATGTCAATTAGTTGTAACTCAAGCAATTATGAGAAAAAATGTTATTCTTTCTATTTAGGTTCAAATCTCACTTTGTAATATGTTTGTTCTTGGTGAATTGATTATTGGTGAGTTACCTATGATCCATTCATGAGTTGTTGACATGGCCTTATGCCCTCATGAATATAAGGTATACCCTAAGTACCATCCTTTAAATGAGGGAAAATACACATGAGTGAACATGTTACATATAATGATAACAATAAGATTGTGAGCTTCAAGTTGGAAGGAGAAGATATGGCCTAATGCCCTCATGAATATAGGGTATACCCTAGGTACCATCCTTTAAATGAGGGAAAGTGCACATGAATGAACATGTTACATATAATTATAATAACAAGATTGTGAGCTTCGAGTTGGAAGAAAAAGACCATAACACCACTTGATCTAGTTTTATAGTCTCAACTCACCATAGACTTATTAAAAAGTCTCTACTTAAGACCATATGTAAAGTTTAGTGAGCTTTGGCTCCCAATGCATTAGAACCAGTGCCCAAAGCAAAGGCTCTCATATTACTATTGAATCATAAACCTCTTTACGTCTTCATAATTATCAAAAACTCTGTCCCCATCAAAAGTAGTTGCGTTACCTCTATTTGAATCCCAATCAAAATATATGTTGAGGCTCACTGACATTAGAATAGATAATCTAATGTTGAGGCTCAAAATATATGTGGAGGCTCATTAGCATTAGAATAGGTTAAAAAAGCATGGTAAAATGGCTATAAGTTTGAGAAATACCAAATACCACGAAAGAATGTGATGTACATGTTAAGGTGAGAAATGGAAGCTCCATATTACTAAATTTGCCTCGATCGAAACGTACAAAAATCACCTTTGCTTTGACCAACTAATACATTTCATAGTCCTTGTACATATAAAGTCTATCTTTTAAGAAAATATGAAGTCATTAAATAAAAACCACATTTCCATGTGTGGTTGCCTTATATAACCATTTCTTTCATGAGTCTCAAAATCACATCCAGTAAGAGGCTCAAGTCCGGCTTGTGTCTTTTTTCTGTTTGACCACACACTATCATGCTCCTAATATGTATTTCATTTAAATTTTTATTATTATTAGGTGGGGCGCTGCCTTTTCCACCGAAAAGCCCCTTTCATGGGACCCCCACGCTTTACAAATTAAAAAAAATCATTCAGACGTGGAATGGGACCAGGCAACTAGGCTTTCATCTACTAGGTACTACGCTGTCGCTCTTTTAACGCCGAAAAGGTCCCACCACAGAAACAAACAAAATAAAATCTGCGCCGCATATCTACACGGCTCATCCTACGGTCTGCGTGAGGAGTCCAACAGCCAAGTAGGTGCCGACTCCGTTTAAACCGTCGGATTCAGTTGACCGGAAGAATCGTTAACGATGGTTAATCTGACAGGTTTTGAATTTCCCGATCGTCCGTGATGCTAAGCCCCGATCATATGCGGAGCGCCCGATGCGACCGGGGGAATGGCGCGCATAGTAACTGCGAATGGAGGAAGAGAGCGGGAGGCAAATGCAATTGAGGGCGAGGGCGAGGCGAGCGTAAAGGGTAAGGGTACGGTCCAGTGATAACCTCGTGTTGTTTTCTTTGGGTGTGCTCCCGCCAGAACCCTCGCTTCTATTAAAGAAAAACCACAATCCGTAGTCGAACAGATCCTCATTCTCCATCAAATTTGCCGATTCTCATTCATTTAAATCCCTCGTTCTCTCGCTCGCTCTGCACCGGCGTTGGAGTTCTTCGAGAATGCGTGTCTGAATCTTTGAATCTAGAGGTATGTTATGCTTATTTTCTGCTAATTCAATTGACGGCATTGTGAGTCAGATTTGCTGAAATCTGCTTTTCTTTCTTTCATTTTCTCTGCTTCTTTGAGTCTGTAGAACGGTGTTTGTCAGAATCTTCATCTTTTGCTGGAAGGCTGGCTTTCGTGCCTTCTCTTTCTTCTCTTTTCTGTCAACGGACGCTGCTTCGACGTCAGTAAAAAGCTAGGTTGTCATTGATATTCTGCCTTGCTTTGACGGCTTTTAGTGTGATATGAAACCGGGCGTCTTTCTTTCACGTTTCTGTCAATTGGCAGTACGTCTACAAGATTCTGTTCGTCTCACTTGACAGAATGTTGTTCGATCCCCCTGTAGCTAGAACATACGCTTACTTTGCTATTTCCGCGCTCAAAGTAGCACGGCAGGTTTTGCTTATTTCCGTCTATTGGCGGATGGAAATTCCAGACATCTATAGGCCTTGTCAGCGACGGAGGCTTCGCGGCATTATCTTTGCGAGACCGAATCCGACTTCTGTCAACTGAAAACTTGGTCGATTGACGAAGACACGCTTCTTGAGAACTCTACTATTATTTCTATTATATAATATCTCTATCAATTAATGTTAGTCGTGTTTCTTTAAATCTTTGAAAGCGAGGATTCTGCCTTATCCGCATCCTGCTATATCTCAGGAAGGTTCTTTATGTAATTTCAGTTGTTTAGTTTTCGTCATTAGATTATTTTTTCCCCGAGATCGGCGTACAGTTACTGCTTCATTCATCGCTGCAGAGGTCATTTATAGTACTGTTGGAATATTATTTAATATTATCAAATACCTGACCAATAATCTTATCGAAGACGGCGCTTTCCATTGTCCTATCATCTGATTACCTGTACATGCAGATCCAGGTCCAGGGCTTCTATAATTACAATAATAAATTGGTACTGCGTTGCTAATTAATCCTGAACCTCAATTTCGGAAATCTTTCGCAAATGTCTAACGCCGGAAGCTGCTTTCACTGCAGATTTCTCTCTAAATATTCCGACGGGTGCAGAGAAAAAGTCGAACAGAACGGGATCTTGAATCAGGCTGAATGGAACAGGTCACTAAACTGACGCTGCAATTCGTTTAAATAGCAAATGATTTTCCTCATTATATCTATAAAACAATCTTGAGGTTCTAAATTGTTCATTATTTTATGTTTATGATTATTTTAGTTGAAATTCAAATTCTAAATAAATTTCTTCGAGAAACTATTGCAGGCTGGCCATTCTTTATTTTGCACCATTTGACGAATATATACCTTAAATAGTTATTCAAATACATGCTGCTGATTTAAACAGTAAATTTTGGGATTCTTTTCCTGTTCTTTATTAAAATTCTATTTTATATTTTCTTGAAATTTCCAGTATGAGAAAGTTGAGAAGATAGGAGAAGGAACATATGGTGTGGTTTACAAGGCTCGTGATCGCTTGACAAATGAGACCATAGCTCTCAAGAAAATTCGTTTGGAGCAAGAAGATGAGGGTGTACCAAGCACTGCGATTAGAGAAATTTCTCTTCTTAAAGAAATGCAACATGGGAACATCGTAAGGTGTGTATCTTCAATCTCTTTTTATTCCGTTGAGAAAGCTTGTTATAAAATCTGAACAATAAACTGTGGAATACGACATTGCCCTTTGCCAAGTATGTAGACCGTACTACTAGTGATGCAGGAATTGAACTCATGATTGCTTGTTAGTTGCCAATAGGTAACTCAGACTAGTCTAAAGGGTTAGCTTGGTTGGTAGATGCTCTCGTGCTAAAGTTCGAGGAGGTCTCGAGATCAAATCCCATTGAGATTCTTGGGGTTATCAGTTATTTTTGGTTGGTGGTTACAACGATCCTCCATCTGCAGGGCTGGCAAGTCACCAGCATCCTCACTTGGGATGCTAAATATGTGGGTGAGTGAGGGGTTATATTTCTCTGGAAAAAAACAGCTGACTCAGACTAAACCTACTTTGGTAGGCTGAAGATGCGGCTAGTTGTAACTTGCCTTTTCAAATAATACACTCGGCAGATAACTTTGCAATCACAATGTGATTTATATATTTGATTGTGCATCCCTTTCAAGTTTTCATGATGGCATCATACACCTAATTTTATTCCTAAAACTCGGGATACTCTATATTCCAGTAAGAAAAGTTTGTATATTCAGTGTTTGTAGCCTTGTCTGCAAACGGTTTTGTTTGTTGATTCTGTATATATTATCAGAAATAAAATGACATTTATTTTTATATTACATATACATACAAGCCTTGGCTATATCGGCAAGGCTTCTCCAGAAAATCTGACTTGCTAGGTACTTGCCCCTCGGTTTATATCTTTATATGTATTGGCACTGGGCCTGACTACTGCCTCACAGAAATAAAATAACTGACCCCTATTTTTCCACTGTAAAAATTATCTACTGACCTGGGTTCCTTTTGGAAAATGGCAGGCTATAAACAGAACATGCTGATAGGCTTAGGTCCTTGATGTAGTAAAGTGGACCCATCCTTCATTAGGATGGTCAAGTTTGCATCATCTTGATAGGATCATGCCGCGCCATGACATAAGTTTAACACCTACCATTACATGCCTGGATCCCCTTGGCTACACCTAGGTGTTGGGATGCCCGTGGGAATGGACCCTTGGTCTCTTTTTGAAACTCTTTATACCCCGTCGTTAGGTCCAAGCATGTTGGGCGGTGGATTCTGTAGAATTATATTAGTTGAGATCTCAAAATTTTACAAAAGAGTAGGGCGTCTCGTTCTTTTTTGAAAAGAGTGCATCTTATATTCCATTAGTGCAGATGGAAAAATATACAGCGTGCAACATTCATTGCTGGGTAACGAAGGAGACATGTAAGCTCTACCTATCAATATATGTGAGAAAAGCTAACGTGTTTGCCTTAGCATCCATTGTCAGGGAGTCCACTCCTTGAAAATACCTATCCTAGCACGATACTATTAACAGCAACAATCTCTATTAACAGCATTGTGAATTTTTTTTAGAGGTTTCCTGGCATCTTCTTCCCACAGGAAGAAGATGCCTGATAATTGCATGTTGTCGCATATACTCCTCACTGCCTGTCTAATTATCCACTTATTGCCAAGAATAGCCCCTTTACAATTGAGGGAGCCAACAAAGAGTGAGGAGTTGTGAGCCACTATCCATTCCTGGGATCTTTGTTTTACCCCACATCCCACAATGCATGCTAAGAGTTTCAGTTTTTTCATAAGTAACACACCTATCTGTGAAAATGAAGTGGTCTAATAAGAGTCTATCTTTTGACTGCAAAGCTATTGTTGAGGGCAAATGAACTGAACACTCTGGATTTAAAAGATGAAGGAGCTTTCTAGATGCCATTGGACCTTTGTATTCATCTGATGTTATTTTTGTGAAATAACCTCCATAGTTTGATAGTTAAAAATTGACTTCCCATATGGCCTGTAGAGCAAGATTTAGTGTGCCTCTGGTGGTATTCCTGGTTTATTCTGGATTTTCTCTTTATATTCTCCTCCTTATGTGTGGAGTTGGAGAAAGCCATTCAATAATACACACTTGGATTAGATTTTTCTCATGTTTAAGTGAAGTTGTAAAGTGTAATTTTTTGCTAGTTTATCGCCATCCAGCTAGAATGTGGATTATGCCTTTGTTAGTCTGGACTCTGTACTTCAATGCACGATCATAGTCCATTATCAGCAAATGTGGGGTAATTTTGACTCAAATGATTAGAGGGTAATATTAATTGATGATTGGTTCTGCGAATTCAGTTATTAGGTAACAAGTTTTTTATTTTATTTTTATTTTTTAGTGCATTGTTTTGCAAACTTCTCAAATATAGCTCTGCTATTATAGGTTCTACAGGATGGAGAATGCATTGCCTAGACATATGAGTTGAAATTAATGTCTGTGAATTATTAAATTAATTCAAATTTCATGGGGCTTAAGGAACCTTTAGAGTAGAAGAAAAAGCATCAGTTTATGATAGTAAAATAATCTGTCTGACCAGATTTAATTTTCTTTATTTGCAATTCATTTTTAATTTTGAATTTCAGTTACTGTGATTAAAAGTTTTCTATATGCCCTTCTGTATGGGGCTTCTAATGTCTGCCGATGCCCCATATCAGTGTTTTAAATTATTGCTCGTATCTGATTTTTTTTTTTGGCTCTTCGACGAAAATCCAGGCAGATCCACCCGAAGGGATCACATCCTGCCGGCCATACTAATCAGACCCTAACCCTGAGGGCGTTGAGGAAAATTGACCCTGTGTGACCTCCCAATGGCGAGGTGCTTTAGCAACGGGACCTCGACCAATTGAGCTAACCCTTGGGGCTCTCATATCTGAATAGTTTATCTTGCTGTATTAAATTATTGCTCACATCTTAACTGTTTATATTGCTGGAAGCACAACACAACACAGTAGGCTGTAGTAACTATGGAGAGGTGATTATTCATTGTTGTTGTTGGATCTCTGCCTGATAGTCATGTGAAATCTGCCCATGGCATTTTAAATGCTACCAGCCGTGCAAGCCCATCTTTCATATTATTCCAACTTTACCAATCTGACTGGTTAATGTTTGGGGGAATGTAAATTTTTGGAATGCAAACAACTCTCCATCCTTCTTTGTTGTTAATATTATTCTATTATTATTATTATTCTTGTTTTTTACTTTTCATTTTGTGATTACACCCTAATATAAGTGTTTGATTTGTTCATTATTGTTTTGATTTTTGGGCTGAACTAGCTTTATCTTATCATGATGAGGCTAGTGTTCCCGGATTTAACATTATGGAGAATCATCAGCACTATTCCATCTAAGTCTCCTAGGATTGGCACTTGGCCCCATCCCATTGTTATGTGTGTTGGTGCACAAACACAAGCTTGAGCATGTCATTGGTAGAGTTTGAAACTTGGTGGGGGCTATATATTATTATCTACTTCCTTTCATTGATTTGACAAGCCATTGATGAGTTCATCATTGTTTTTTCTTCAAAGACGATGCTTCTAATTTTTTGTTTAAAAAAAAATTAGACTACTAGGCACAAGTTCACATATTGATACCAAAATCCTGAAAGGTTTTCCTTGTACCTTTATTGTTTGGCCAATGCATTTCTTCTTTTTTTCATTCTATCTGTTGACTTATCTACACTGTTCTATGAAGTTCTACTGTAAACATTTCTAGAGATATCATTTTGGAAAATTTGGTACAAGCATCACATTGCTTAAGTTTCCTAGGAATTGTAGGCAAACCAGTAACAACATTTTTCTTCAACAAACAAAGTCTGTCATATTTCAAGTGTCCAAATCTAGCATGCCATAAAAGACTCGACCAAAGACATCAAGTTTCTCCTCAACTCCAGAAGGTATAGAACATCATGTAGAAGAAAGTTTGAAAGACCAGGCAGTTTGAGCCTCATGGTGCCAAGCCCTAATAGCTTGAGTTTTGACTTGTTTGCAAAGTATACTGCTCCATCAACATTGTCAGTGAATTCTTCAAAGACATCTCTCCTGAAAGTCATGTGGCAAGTTGCTCCTGAATCAAGCAACCAAACATATTTCCATGAAGCAAGTGAATCATTGAATAAGTCTTTAGTTACTCCAATGTTGCCATGTGCCACAACATAATGAGTAGATTCGGGTGCTTTACCTTTCCCTTTGTCAGGTGTTTTACCTTTTCCTTCATTTCTTTTTTGCTTGATTTTGCCCAAGGTAGCTGACATGTGGAAGCATCATGTCCATCTCTATTGCATCATAATGCAACGAAGATCAAACCTTTCTCCTTGGAAAAGTCTGCTCCCCTGCCTCTAAAATTCTTCCTTCCTCTTCCTCTTCGGTCCCCTCTTCCTCTAGAAAAATCTTGTGCATGATTCTTCTCTTTTTGTGCAAGGCACACAACTTCTTCAATAGATTGAGGAGTTGTCTTTTTTCCAAAAACCTTATCTCTCTCAACAAACTTCTTCTCAAGGGAGTTACAGGTAATGTCCTTAAGGTTGCCACTTGTTTGCAATGACTCAAGATAATGTAAATAGGTGGGATATAGTGCCTTGACATAAGCTATGAGAGGAATATCTATTTCAACACGAGTGGCTTTTATGTCATGCATAATGGATCATAATGGATCACAAGAGGGTCATAATTTTTCAATTCAAGATTGAACAACTTGATCATCAATTGAACAACATCAAGTTCAAAATGTGAGTCATACAATTCCTTCAACTTCTTTAAGGCTTCAAAGACATTTGAAAATGGAGAAATATGACGACTCACCTCTTCATTTATGGATGTTGCAATCAAGGCATAGGCTTCACTTTTCTTGTTTTCCCAAATGGCAAGCTCCTTGTCTGAAGTGGGCTTTTCTGGTGCATTGTCTCCTTCACCTTCACAAACTCCTTTCCACAACTCATTGAAAATCAACGTGTGTTTTATCTTCGTGGACCACTCATGATAGTTCTCTTTGCCAGATAGAACTACTCCCACAATGGAGATGAGTGAATGCATAAAAAAAATCATTTGTTTTTGGTTTCCAAAATAATTACAGCCTTATTTCGCTACCTTGATAAGGTAAGAAATTGGTTTAACATATAAAAAACACAGCTTTTAATATAGGCATATATAACATGTGACCACTCTTCAATATAATATGACACCACTCCTTAATATACTGTGGCATATCTATTTCATTCAACGCACTTCATATATTATATGCCCATTATATATGGCTCAACATATAGATTTTTTTTAATGCATGAAACATAACCAACACATAAAGGGTTCTTCACTCTAATCCACTTAACATATGTGAGCACCGCACGCACTAATATATGACTATTCACCATTAAAAGACAACATACGTTCCATCACACTTCACCATTAAAAATACCATTCGGTTTTCATATCAATACATCATTCCAAAAAACATATTCAACACATCCACAAAAAAACTTCAACATAGGGCAGAACGCACATCATTGCATGGTAATGTTGACATACCAAACAAATTCACGTCAAGTTCACTGCATCCGGCTTGACACCACGGGTGCACAGTCATGATTTCAATCAACTTTTCGACCAATTTGTAGGAGTTTCCACTAGCGTTAAGTCATAGTCTTGACAATCCACAACAAATCGACCATTTGACACAAAGAATAGGTTCGTCTTTCAATTTATGCACCAAACCTCACGTGTATGACCAGGGTACCTTGATCCACGCTCACCGCACCAGCAAAGGATTCGAATATACATACCATGACTTCCGCATACAACGCAACACCATTCGCGACATTCAACGGTTCAACATGGTCTCAACATTCAACATTAAAACACTCACATAGTTTCTAGAGTTTACAATTTCATCGCACAAAGATGAGTACGAGCCAACACAATGCAGGAATGACCAACATACCAGGAGTTCAACGCAACGTTCACAAATAATCTCAACGCATTACAAGAGTAAATTAGCGCATGCCACAGTCAATGAACAAGCTTGAAATTAACGCCCAACTCAAACTCACAGGGATAGAGGACAAAAATGACCATAGGGACAATACCACACAGAATAATGGCATTATATAGGAGTTACAAGGCAAAAAATGCTAAAAGTGGGGGTTGGCTCTGATACCATGTCAAGCCAGGAGTAACTCCACATATTGAATTGTTATTTTGCATTAAGATAGAACATGCATATATACATAGAGAGTAGACTATTGAGTTTCATCTCCCAATGTCTCTCCGTCTTCCAATTCCCTTTATTTTACTATTTACACTATTTACATGGATTTACCTAATCCTAAAGATTAGATGTCAACAAATGTCAAAGTTACATCTAACTACACGTTGGTAGCTTGAGCAGTTTTAGGAAGACTTCCTACACAATTCTTGATTTTGCTGGTTGTTGAGGTTGAGCAACTTTATTTAAATATGTTTGCATGATATGGGGAGTAAATGATAACTTGGGATTATTCTTTTATTAAAACAATTACTTGCCATTTTAAGTATCATGGTATTAAAATAGGAAGATTTATTTTAGAAAGTTTGTATCATTAACCATGAATAAATGCTTCTAATTCAAGTAGAAATCACCAATAGGTAATAAGCATTTTGGAAAGCTCTTGTTTTGTGTGGTCCATATTTGAGTAATGTTTCTTGTTTGGATGTTTGTTTATTGTTCTTTAAATAAGCTTATTTTTCTTGTCTTTACTTTAGTCTCACCTTGTAGTAAAAGTTCATGAAATGACTAAGGTTGGAAATAATTTAGGCAAAACTCCAGTGCTTAAATGGTAAGCTTCAGTAATTGATTTATTAATGACTCGAAGGCTTTCCATTTGTGATTTGTAGAAATTGAGGGAGTGAAAGGAAATTTGAAAAAATGGGGAAACATATAGATTAAGTTAGGCTCAATCTTTTAATTCAACATTCATGAGCTAGAAAGTGGAAATTATGATTTTGTCATGACTTTGGATGCCTTCGTGTATTGTGTATTCCTGTATTTCAAATTTACCCTCTAACATACAATGTTTGCCAATTCTTGGTTAAACGACAAAATCCTTCTATTTATGCATTATGAGAAACAGTTAATACATAGTAAGGGAAAACAACTTGTTTGTGATTGCTCTGTTTCACTTTCTAATCAATTAGAAACTTTGAATGCTGAGTCATTCCATTAGACATCTTGGGGACCAATGTTAAGGATTTTAATCCAGATACAAAAGATTTGAAACTTCCATGAGTATTTTTGTACAAGGGCCCTGGTAGCAACACCGGGCTCTTGAGAATTAGCAAGTTTTCAAATGATTTCTTGGAAACAGTTGTGGTGTTGCCACAATTTGAGTTTTGAGATATAAGAATCTATGAACAAGCAAGAGGCTATACAGGAAAAGGGAAAAATTGTTCTAAGTTGTGCAATTCAGTAGAAAACTGGAAATGAGATGAAGGCAACTAAGAGGCAACAATCATTTCTATAATGGGAAGAGGTTTGGAAAGTTTGGCTATTGTAGAGTATTTTCTTGGTTTTCTTTCCTACTGCTTATTGAAGTTCCTCATTGTTCACCAATGAAAGTTCCTTTAGTGACTTAAAAGACACATCACTTTTATTTATTCTGAAAGTATTGCATGAATATATTATTTCAATATCTTGGAAGAGGCTACTCTTACAACTTAAATGCTTAAGATTTTTTTTGTCAATTGGTGCAAGTTGTAATAGACCGATGTTGATAATTGTCCTATCTTTGTTTTTTCTTATTTATACACTGATTGTTTTTTGAAAATTGTCTTTTCATTATTTCTAGGTTGCAAGATGTTGTCCATAGTGAAAAGCGGCTCTATTTAGTTTTCGAGTATTTGGACTTGGACCTCAAGAAGCATATGGATTCTTGCCCTGAGCTAGCAAAGGATCCTCGTCTAATCAAAGTAGGTGAGATCTTTCCTCCTTTTTCTTCGAAGTAGTATGGCTTCCCGATGAAGATCCATTGATAAGTCATTGTTAACAATTAGATATGATTGAAATAAGTGTTTTTGCATTTGATTGCTTCAACCATTCTAAAAAGGACTCAAGGTTTTGCTTTTATTTGATAACTATAAACCATTGTATTATGAATGCCTTGAGCCAAAAAGATTTATAACGCTTTAACATATTACAGGTTAATACATATATCCTCTTTGCATATCTTAGTTTTGTGCTTTGCAAGTTTTGAAGAGCCATTATTTCTTTCCCATTTACTTCAATTGGAGTTTGTACTTTTCTACAAATCCCTTCCCTTCCTCTCAAGGAATTGAGAAATGTTTTCAAACCATGAAAGAATAATTTATTTAACAAGTCAAAACAAGTTACACATAAAGGGAATATCTCATAATTAAATCCTTCTGAAACAACTTCATTTAAAAGGGAAAATGGAAAAGATTCAAAGGAATGGCATTGACATAAAAAATCATTCAAATGTCTCATTTACATGTTCTTCCAGCTGCATTTATCTGATGAGACATTCAATTGGGGTTTGTATCTTTTCATGAAGCCCATCACTTTCTCTCAAGATTATTGGGTTGGACTGGAGAAAAATGTTGCTACACTGTGAGAGAATAATTTATATAACAAGTCACAGAATGGGAACATCAACATTTCATAATTAAAATCTTATGGAACATCATCTTTTACAAGGGAATATTGAGAAGATTCAATTGCATCATTTGAATCTTCATCCAGTGGCATGCTATACTGATGAGACATCTAGTGGACAAGTATTATTGTTGTACATAGTGCACATATAGTATTTCATATGCATTACATCTGTTGGCCAAGCTTGTCTATAGGTCTGATGCTTAATATATTATGGCCTTTAATTTTTCTATTTGTTTACATCAACCAATCTAAAGTTTGACTTGATTTTTCTATTTCTTCACATCAATTAATCTAAATTTTTTGACTTGAACATTGATTATATTTAAAAACAATGTTTTCCCCTAATTTAATTATAAAATATTGACCTTCACAATTTAACTTTAACATATCCTTGCCGTTGCGTTTAATTTGGCACCTTTAACCTTAGATGACTTAAAGGAAAATTCTTTCTCTGGGCCAAGTAACAACATGTTCCCAAAACGTTTCTTCCTAACCTAAAAGTTGGATCCTTGTGCATGCTTTCTCCATATCCTTCCATAGGCCTTCTGATACCTGCCTCCTTCAATTGATCATATAATACCTCCACATGAATTTCAATCCCTTCTCTTGTTTTTGCTTGAGTGGTATGATTACCGATCTAGATCGTTGTCAGGATTTTTATTCCAGGTACCTGGAAAGCTTTTATGGCAAAATATCTTTATCTTGGGTCACAAGGCTTAAGGCTTCCACTCCTTGGAGACCAGGGTTGTATACCTCTTGTTATCCAACCAATAGGCATTGAATTGAAGGGTGTAGGGGGCTTCCATACATTATAATCCATTTGTAGAATGATAGGGAAGTGATGAGATGCTCCTTCTACCCCTACCCGGAATCTTTACCTTCCTAAACCAATCAAAAGGTTGTTAATGAACAAGAGCCTATCTAGGTGGCTAGCCACAACCTGCCTTCCTAATCTCTCATTTCCTGCAAGTGAATCTCTTATTCCTGCAAGTGAGTTTGAGCTTAGTGGGTTTTGCATCGACCAATCCTTTCTCCTCAAACAGATGAGTGAGAAAGTGAGTAAAAAGCCCTGCAAAAGCATCAATGCTACCCTGTTGGCCCCAAATTTCACTTCTTTTCAATACCTTAAACATGTTTTCTTTGCACACCACTTCCTGGGAAGGGAAAGGCCTGCCTTGAAAGAACATTTAGCCAATGTTCTTTCCTTTTGTGGCCAAGACCATGACAATTGACAAAATTTATGTTGCGATTGAGATCTTAATTTTATTTTCTAAATTGCAAACTATGGTTGAGTTCAATTTTTGAGTTTGTAAGAGGAATTCCACACAATTTCTAATCCCCTAAACCTTCTCTTTGCACTGGAAGCTACAAACTGCCGACCATGCAATGGTGCCAAGAGTCTTTTGCATGAATATTACATTTGGCTTATACTCTTGAACATGTTAATTGTAAGGGGGTTCCTTTTTTGGGGTATCTCCATACACCTTTGGCCATCATTTCTTCCTTTTTTGGGAGGCCATCTCTACTCCAAGGGCCTCTTTTATGGACTGCTGCCTTCTTGACTGAAGTTCCTCATCTATTTTTTACTTTGCCAATTGTAAATACTACTTCCTTCCGTGACTAGACTTCGCCTGCCCACCTCCAAAATCTTGTACCAAACCCCCTCCCATATTATCCTTGCCATTAGGCTCCTGCCTTTGGCTTCTAGATCCAAGATGACAATGTTTGTAACGGTTTCCTATATTAATACCATCCACTCTTGAGCTCTATTCAAAGGAAGAAATTTTCTGAGTCCTTTCCACGACCACCTTTCAGTTATTGGTTTTTTTTTGTTTCCCTAGCAGGGGAATGAGGCTCCTTTAGCTCAACTTGGTCCCCATCAATTACTGGGCATTGTTGTTTAGTTCAATGGGAGATGTAGCTACTGCTGTCTCAATCCAAGGCATATGAGCCTCCTCCATTTCCCAATCTTTGTAAGTTCGTCATACATCCTTGAAGACTCCAGTTCTTGAATTTCATAAAGATAGTATGTTGGTGCGTTTGATATCTCCTTCCCTTTTTGAGTCATTTTCTCTGCATAATCAGATCCAATTCCAATTGAAGCTCCCTAATTTCCTCAGTTTTTAATAACTTGCCTGTTTGACTCTAGCAAGGTCCCTTGTGCCTCCTGTGGTTTCATATATATCATCCCTTGCTTTACAAACTGCATTCTTTGGATTCTTCCCTTCCTCTTCATGTGTTCCTTGTGGATCTTGGTCCTGTAGGTTCTACACCCTAAAGGATTTGAACAAACTCCTGTCATATCTTGCAGGACTGAGTATGAAGTGCATATAATCCAAGAAGACGTCCTCTGTTTTCTTAGGGCATGCATGCTTTAGATGCTTGTATTGCTGGCATCATCTGCAAAGGAATGTTTGCATAGGTTGGTGTCTGTTTGAAAGTTTGCCCTTCTACCTCTATTGATTCCACCTGAAAGACAATCTCCTATATCTAAATCTACCAGAATCTTGGTCATGGAGGTATTCTCCATCCTCTTGGTTCTCTCATTCCTAACAAATAATATGCCAATTCTATCTCTGATGGCCCCATAAACATCTCCATCCTAGATCTCTAAAGTTATGTTGGGTAATTCAATCCATATAGGTGATTTATGTTCTCTTTCCTTCGAGGATCAAAGCAGGGAGTCCATTTGTTCAAAGGGAACACATAATGACCATCCCTAAGTGTGACTTTATCTACTTCTAAAAATGAAAGTAATTTGGTCTCTTGCTTCTAGAGAGAAGGTTGGTGAATAGCCCAATTTCCTCTTTCACGCTTTTTCCACTCATTGTGTTGAAGTTCTTTGCGATTTTCCTTGGAGTCTTATCATCTGAGCAATCAAAGATTATAGGAAGGCTTTCTCATTTATAATATTCAGGATTTATGGATAGCTTCATCCTTTCCTTCCCATGATGAAACAGGTGGCCCTTTCTTGGTTCCGTTTTCCCTAATCCTCTCCTCCATTGAGATGATTTTCCTTCCTCTTGATAGACTTAACTTCGATTCACCAGGCTTAGTTTGTCACCTAACACATCTTTGTTCCCATCTTCAACCCCTCAGTGTCTGTTTGTCTAATTTCATCGAAAACTACACTACTAGCATTTGCAATGAAAGCTGAAAGATTCAAAGAGTTTTGTGAGAGCCTTTCCCACCTCTAATAGTTTGTTTAGATAGTTGAGGTCTTTGACTTGCTCTGTCTATGAATGTGATTCCAAAACCCTCTTTGCCTTTGAATTGTTGTCCTTTTGATAAAACCCTGCTAGCTGAACCTTGAGAAGGAGACTGAAGCCTCTCATTGCTCAATATTGTGATTGTCTTCTCATGAATGGCGTCTTCCTGAACTGTGGTCCTTTGTGACTGGGCATTCCCTGCCATGATGATCCCCTCTGCAGAGTCTTTACTTGTGGAAGGTCCCAAAGGTAATCCACCTTCTGGATTGAGCATGCCTCTTCATTGAATCAGCCCCATGCCAACTCTCTATCTTATCCCCAATTCAGTCCTGCCAGACACCAATGGGATCTCTGTTCCCATAAGTCGCCCCTTCATATTCGAACATGAAAAACCATCACCAATGTCTAGTTTTGTATCAGAACAAATAATCCTTCCTTTCAAGTTTTTATCTTCAATATAGCAGTTCCCCTTTCCACTCCATTCTTCAAATACTTCTTTCTGCGATGGAAAGATGTAACCCTCACACAGATTCTCCAAGTGATCTTGTGAGAAATCCACTAGTTCCTTCTCTTCCATCCCTAGTGATAGGTTGATTACTTGAATGATTAATTCCAGTATCATGTTTTCAGTAAAATACATGTTAGGCGAGTGAATTTTCAATACATATGACAAGCATTTTTGTTGCACATCTATGCATAAAATAACATGGTTTATCATTATCCTTTCCTGATTAAATGATTTGGACAATTAGTTAAAATTGTTAAAACTAATGAAGAAAACATGGTTATATAAACGACAATTCAAATATGGAGAAACTTATTTTTTTACAGACTGTCCTTACTGCATACATAAATTTTTACAGATTCATGCGCTTATCATAGATTTGAAGATGCTGGATGCTGGCTTTTCTTTCATTGTGATTCTGAGAGAAGGAACTCTATTGTTGCATTTTTCCTTTTTGTGATTGCTATTGCAGTTCTGATAGACTAACAGACATTTTTTTCTTTTGTGTGAAGTGACACTCATGAATTACTGCATATGTCGGTTGATCTGGTCTTTCATATTTAACTAATTTCAGTGAACCTCTTGCAATAATTTTTCAAGCAATGCTGTTAAAAATGCTATAGTTTCACTCTTTCTCTTCATTTGGCTTTCTTGATTTATTGTTACTGTCTTGTTTGGGATCTAGGTTCTCTAGACCACTATAGCACTAATTTCATAACAAACTTAAAGGAAGGTTAAAATTCTGACAGATTTGATTTTACCTTGTAGACATTTCTGTATCAGATTCTGCGTGGCATTGCCTATTGTCATTCGCATCGAGTTCTTCATCGTGATCTGAAGCCGCAAAATTTGCTTATTGACCGCAAAACCAACGCCTTGAAACTTGCTGACTTTGGACTTGCCAGGGCATTTGGAATTCCAGTGAGGACCTTTACTCATGAGGTAAATTCAGTTCTTCAGCTAGAGAGAGGTTTGTCTGTACATTTGGAATTTGTATCAATAAATGGAATTTGTATGTTAAACCTTCAGCATCTCCCTGAAGAATAATTTTAATGTGTTTTCCCCCAGGTGGTTACATTGTGGTATCGTGCACCAGAGATCTTACTTGGTTCCCGACATTATTCGACTCCTGTTGATGTTTGGTCTGTTGGATGTATCTTTGCTGAAATGGTTAATCAGCGACCACTTTTCCCAGGAGACTCAGAGATTGATGAGCTCTTTAAGATATTTAGGTAGCTTTAGACGATTTCATATGCTTTTTGCTTCAATAGCTTTATTTTGCTTCTTAGAAATTCAGCACATTCTCAATATGTATGCTGCTTTTAAGACACATTGGAAGTTATTCTTCAATGACTAGGTTTGTCTTGTAATGTGTTCCAAGAGTGCTGGGGACGCCAAATGAAGAAACATGGCCAGGAGTCACCTCTCTGCCTGACTTCAAGTCAGCCTTCCCAAAGTGGCCAGCCAAGGTATTTCTTTATTCCATGTACTGTTGTGGAAAGGTTTCCAATGCAACCATCAATATTGACACCTTCATTGCTTTTCCATGTCTTTGGCTGTAGGCCTAGGTGTACCAATGTCCATGCACGTTATAAGGTGTAATTTACCTATGTAGTTTTACTGTATTTGGGCATCCTTAGAAAACAATTTTTTTGTTGAATCTTTTACTACTAATTCTGTTATGTTCTAGATTCCACTCGAGGGGTGAGTTAAGTTATAACCTGAAGTTCAAGAAGTTGCATCCCTCAGATGAACAAGAAATGAGTCATATATGGATGTAGAGGATCATTAAAATATGCCAGATAAATAAAATGATCTCTATGGTATAAGCACAATGGTGTAGCATCAACATTGTAATATAAAGCATGTTATTGGTCACATGTATTGTTTACCATGAGCCTGCTTAGTTAGTTGTAAATTAGAACACATGTGAAATTGGTGTGTAACGTCCCCAGCCTCTTGCTGGGCAACGCTACCACATCCACAACACTTAAAACACGTGATTTCTCCATGGAAGCGAAAACCATAACCATGCCCTGAACATTCTGGAAAAGGGAAAATTTCTGGTTAACATGAATGCATTCCAATTGATTGAATATTATTATTTAACTTACATGGACTTGAAATAATTAATCATACAACAAAATTAGCAGTTAATTTATGCACGTTTGAGCACATTAACATCAAACCCTAACTAAGGTTCACAGATGGATTCATACAGATTGATGCCTCTCATTATATTCAATTAATGCAACGTATGCCCACTTTAGGATTTACAATCAAACATACGAATGCATATGAAGTTACAGACAAACGCATAAACATAGACACTACATAGAATTCAACATAAATTCAGTAATTAATATGGCACATAGAATGGAACACTTATCTTGTAAAAAATAGTCTGAGTGGCTATGGGCCCTCCATGTTCCGCCTTGCAAGAGATCACGTGGTTTATGGATTTCAACTACAGGTCACACCTGAGGCATGGCTATAATTCCATAGGCAAGGGTAAACTAGAAATAATTGTACCTCCACGACCAAGGTGACAACCCAACTGTCATGTTGCTCTAGGGCTCCAACCACCCTCTAGGCCATCCACTGCCAAGGTGCCAACCCAACAGTCATGTTTCTTTAGGGCTATTCAGGCACCTTCCAGGCCACAAAGCGAAACAACTTACATTTGGTATCAGAATCCAATCTCAGGGCTCTCCAACTGGTTGCTCAGGACCAAAAGTCCAAACTATCCTTTGAACAGTCATCAAAATCGTAGTATTCATCCTCCTAATAATCAGGATGCCTCTAGGCAAGTCTGTGTCTGTGCATACACACACACACACACACTTGCCCAGAGGCATCCTGATTATGAGGAGAATGAATATTATGATTCTGATGACTGTTTAGAGGATAGTTTGGACTTTTGGTCCTGAGCAACCAATTGGTGAGCCTTGTGTGTGTGTATACTGCCCATCATTGCATGGCCTTTCTCGGCCATGTGGCACACGGAAGCCATGTGGGCCCTAGGTGTCCCTATGACCACCACTTGCCATCCAACATCTCTTTGCTTGTCACAATGGAGTTGCATTACCCCCAATACTCTTTTCCGTGGAGTGGGCTTCACAGCCAACCTATTTTATATTACTTTATTATAAAAATAAGCACATCAGTTGCATCGTATTTATAATCCTGGCCCTCTTGCCACATAAACAAAAATCGACATCTATGTGTAGGCATGCTAGCTCCAAAATATAAAACATATATACATTTGCACATATAGGCCCGCAAAATGACTCCGATTCACTAGCCTAATATCAAGGTACACATATTTACATCATAAACTGGTAGGGGTATTAAAGGTGTGACAAAAGGCCAGGTTGCTGTTATGATTTTTCAATCTATTGGATTAAAAAATAGAATAACTTGAGCTGGTAAGATATATTGGATAAATGTCAAAGTAATTGCATGTAAAGTTGACAATGGCTAGGGACCATCAGAGAAAGCGAGGTAAAATGTGGATAAGTGATTTCATATAAGAATGGATTGTCTCGATGCATGTGAGAAAAATGTCTCTACCTATGTGTATAGATTTGCAGTGTGATGCAAGTTTGAGGAAATTGAAGAAAAGAACAAGTGATTGTGACTAGGACATGGGGATGCTATCTCCATGCAAGGATCCAACTACGAAAGGCTTGCTACAAAAGATGAAGGGTATGAACATAGCCCCAATCGGAAGATATCAACCCAATATTACATACATGGGCTGAATGGGATTTTGGCATATTTACCACAGAAGTAAGTTGCCAAGGTATGTGGTTTTTAGAATGGGTGTGGTTGCGAGCTATGGGACATGGTTCGGGTTCAAATTTGAGTTCAACAACAATTAACTTTGATTTGAATTCGAATCGTTTGATAAGGTTTGAATGAGGTTCACCATTAAATTCATGTATATATATTATAATCTTTAAAATAAAACATAAATTAACATATATTTTATTAATAATAATAATATATATATATATATTTATATTAATATTAAAAAGATAATGTAATAATATTTTACTATATAATATAATATATAATTTTATGTTCATATGGAGAATTTAAGCGATAAATTTTATATTTATATAATATTATATAGATGTAATTATAATGTTGGGGTTCTTCAAGGGTGTGTGTGTATCAATGATGCTGAAATCAGCTATGGGATAAAATCAGCAAGGGTCCAAAAAATGAAAAAATCATAAAAATTGAGAAAATTTCTGTAAAAATTGGTAAAAGTCTGCAAAATAAAAAGTACAAAAAAGTGACATTAGGCGATTTTTTGGACTGAGTTGTGGTTTTTAGGATTTTATTGTGATTCTATCTTTATTTTTACAATTTTCCCCCTTTTTTGGTTGATAAAATCGCCGCTTGTCAATAATCACAATGTGGCAATGTTATTGTGATGTATAACTGTTGCAAACATTACGATATTATTGTGGTTTTCCATTTTTTCTCGTGGCAATGATAATATATTTCGAAAATATTGTGATCTTTTCGATCACGAATGTCTCAAAATACTCTCTTAGGTGTCGTAACGTTCTCGTGAGATGATCGAAAATATTGCCTTATCGCGATATTTTTCTATTTTTTTGCATTTGTTTATATTTTGCAATATTTTCTTTTCCTATCTCTCGGTGATTTTTTTGCCGACACGATGTCTGCAAAATTTGTGTGTGTGTGTGTGTGTGTATGCATAAGTGAAATTTTTGTAAATCAACAATGTTCATAATGTCCTTTCCAAATCAAAACTCTAGAGGACCTGTTCTAGAGTAACCACATGAATAGAAAGATGATCTTAAGAAACACACTTAGATTCATCTTGATGTCAAGGCTTGATAATGTTACCACTGTTACTTCATGAGGATCACCTAGAATAGGATCACGTTACAACCATCGGGGAGAAAGTGGAGGACAAAGAGCTTGTGAATGTGTCATTGAATGGTTTTTGCAAGTCATATGAATCATTTTTCAAAGGAATTTGCACGTAGGAGAAACTTCCCAATTGGGAGAGGCTTTAGTACCAACATAGATCCATCTTAAATACGGATCTAACATGAGCCGAGGGGGATCCAATTTCTTCATGTGCAAATTTTTTTATTGAGTCAACATTATTTAAATGTTTTGTATAGTTATTTATTTATTTATTTTTTTAATTTTTAGATTTTTAATTTTTAGATTTTTTATTTTGGCCGACATGAGCAAAATTTCAACTTTGATGATGGACATACACCATTACACATCATACTGGGCTGCAGAATGAGCCTCTCGGCTCAATGATTGCATCCAAGAAGAGATTTGATAGTATTCTAAAGCAAACATGTAGGGAGATGGAGAGGAGAACCTGGCCCTGGTCAGTATGTCAAAGAAGGACAGAGGGAAGGGTTCCAAAAGTAAGGGAGATGTTTAAAGCTCTAGTGGACCCATTCTAGAGTGACACCATGAACATGAAGATGATCTTAAGTGTTGACACCTAATCCGAAACGGATGGGTGAACTGGACAGTCATCTAGAAGATGAACTGATCCGTTTTTATTCTTGTATATAAACATGAGTTACCTAATGAATAATATCACTCAGTTTTCTCTCTTGTTCAATGTGGAGTTACCCTGGCCTGACATGGTATCAGAGCACAGGTCCCAAAATAGGTTGTAACTCTTGCCCTGAGCACTGTGCTGCTCTGTCCTGCGCTGCTCTGCCTCTGCCTGGCGCAGAAAGAATCAATGCCTGGCCATGCCTGAACGTTTCATTCTCTGCGCATCCTGACTGTGTGAAATTCCGTTTTTTCCATACGCCCAGGTCTTGCTGCTGTTTTGTCTACTAAGGGCGAAGAAAGCGTAATGTGTCCCTTTTGAAACCGTGAGTTTGCGGAGGAATTTTGTTTCTGTCGTTGGCGCTTACAGTCATTAGAATTCCTACATCACCTCCATCTACAATCTTCTCTCTTTTCGCTTTGATTACACAATAGTTCACCCATTCTAACGCTCCTTGAGGACGCTTTGCCTGGACTTCGTATTCGGTCATGGCAGCCATGTCTGCGGTCTCTAAAATACCCACCACCGTTTTTTTTTCAAATCTCAATTGAGTGTTGCTGCAAGACCTGTGGAAGACCGAGATTGAGAGGGGCTGCAATGGAGAAGGATTCGCATTGCAGAAGAGGACTGTATAAGAGCTGTGGAGCTCGCTTACCAAACGGGTGCTCGAGACAGTAACGGTTGGGGTGAGACCTGAACAAGTGATATTGAAATTTATATTTTACACCATTTTAAAGCCGCCATCTCATTTGGTGCGTCTGCCAGGGGAGATTGTGTTGTGTTATATGTTATGCGTTGAATGTCTTTTAAGGTCGTGACCTGGTGCATTTTAAACTGCTACATGTGTTTGAACTGTATGTGACTTCAAAGACTATGTATGGTGCGTTTGAGATTTTGCTGTCCGTGGCCTGTATGGTGCGTTTGAGATTTTGCTGTCCGTTGGTGCGTTTGAGATTTTGAGATTTTTGCGTTTGAGATAAACTGTCTATTCTCCTTCTGCAAAAGGAGAATTCGTTGCCCAGGTGCGCTGTCGGTTATCGTGTGAAGTCGAAGAGCCAGCACTTCCACTGGTTTGTAACATTGTTCTCGTTGGAGGACAAGAAGCGGCTACCTTGGGGGTTGCAAAGTACGACAGTTGGGTGGTGAAAAGGAGAGATGGTGAACATGTTTCCATATTCTGCGTTCGAAGGTGAAAGAATTCATGTTTCGATTTTTTTGTGAGAGCATTGACATCAAGCTCCTACATAGTTTGTTAATCTGACTTGTAGTGCATTTAAAAGGTTGATGTAATATGTAATATTTTATGGGCATTTACTACATTTTGAAGTGATACTTAATATTTGTAATACTGGATGCTTTTGGAGGGATTTAAAGAAATAAATTTGGAGAAAATATGTTGCAGCTTGAAGTATTGAGGCATTTATTGGAAGAGATTTGAAATTTTTAAGAATGCCCTTTTGAGTACAGTTTCACTCATAGTTGCAGGAAGCGCCCCCCCCCCCCCCCCCGGATCCTAGGCCGGAAGCGTGCTCCGTACGGAAGCGTTCAGGAAGCGCCCCCGGAAGCGCGATTCCGAAAATTCCGAAGCGCGATTCATCTTTTTTAAAGCGCTTCCTGGTTTTTAGGAAGCGTGGGCCCCGAAGCGCCGAATTAGCAGCATACATGCATTCCATCAAAGTAAGAAATACACAGAGCCATAACGAAATAATAAGCAGATGCTGGCATTTCCAGTTAGCAGAAAAAGTTTGATATACTATTATTCCAGCCATATCAACGGAGAGAGACTATTTCGCAAAACAGAGACAAGAATACACAACAAGAGTATTACCACTAGAAAACCACATTCACAAGAGCACACGCAGCAGGCAGTGTTTATGGAATCGTCTGCTTCGGGGTTTTCTTATAATAAATAAAAGAATTCTGGGAGCTGCTTTCTGCTTCCCAAAGCACGGAAGCTTTTTGGATAATCGCGCTTTGATGCTGAAATTAAGGGGATCATATCCTATTATACAACGGAAATTTTCTTAACATTGCTCTCTGGAAAAAACTAAATTCTTGCTTTTTCCATATTTATTTACATAAAAATTATTATAAATGTGTTTATTTGGAATGTGTGAATATATTACCATTAAAAGCACTGACACTTTTATACCAAAATCATAATCGTGCTTTGCCACTGAACTTGAGGGGATCGTATCCTATCATACAACGGAAATTTTCTAAACATTGCTCTCTCGAAAAAGCTTAAAAAAACTATATTCTTCTTTTTCTCCCTATTTATTTACATAAAAATTAGTATCAATGTATTTATTTCGAATAAACTAAATTCTTCTTTTTTCCATATTTATCTACATAAAATTTGTTATAAATGTGTTTATTTGGAATGTGCGAATATATTATTTTAATAAAATTTATTTTTATGTTGAATAAATGTGTATATTTTGGAATAAATTTTTCAAATTTTCAATTTAATTATTAAAAATTATTAACCTGATAATAAGATAAATTATTAACGGGATAATAAGATATAATTTTGATAAAATATTGTAAATCTTGATTTATGCAAAAATATGCATGTTTTCATGTCTTCTACAATTAATTTGGTATTTGGGATGTTCGTTTTGAGTATAAATGCAAAAAAATATAAAAAAATATATATATATATAGCAGACGCTTCCGCGGACGCTTCGCTTCCTAGATTTTTGGAAAATGACGCTTCCGCGCTCCCGCTTCCGCTTCCGCGCTTCCGTTTCGCTCTCGCTTCGTGCAACATTGGTTTCACTGTATATCAGCAGAATATTTTTTTATCAGCAGAAGTTTTTTTTTACAAAATGCATTCAATCATTTCTATGGTAGGAATAGTTCTCACTGGCAAGGAGAACTATTCAGAATGGTTTCGGATGGTAAAACACACCCTCATCTACAATGAGCTGTGGAAAGGAGTGTGTGTCGGAGAAGAAGACAAAGACCCTGTGCAGCCTACATCAGATAAAGAACTTGTCATCTGGGAAAACAAGAATAACAAAGCCTATGCATTGATCGCAACATCTGTAAATGAAGAAGTAAGTCGTCATATTTCATCCTATTCCACTGCCTTTGAAGCTTTACAAAAGCTGAAAGAACTCTATGATTCACACTCTGCACTTGAAGTTGTTCAGCTCATGATTAAACTCTTCACTCTTGAACTGAAAAATAATGACCCCCTTGCTCTTGCATCTGAAATAAAGTCTATAATGCATGATATTAAATCCACTAAGGTTGAGCTGGATATCTCTCTTATTGCCTTTCTCAAAGCACTCTATCCTACCTACTCTAATTATCTTGAGTCTTTACAAGCAAATGGAAATCTTAAAGACATAACCTTTGAGTCTCTTGTGAAAAAGTTTGCTGAAAGAGAGAAAGCCTTTGGAAAGAAAACAGTCCCTGAATCTTCTGAAGAGACTGTTTGCCTTGCTCATAAAGAAAAGCATCCTGCTCAAGATTCTACAAGAGGAAGAGGTGGACGAAGAGGAAGAGGAAAATACTTCAGAGGCAGGGGGGGCAGACATTCTCAAGCAGAAAAGGAAGATCTGCATTGCATTCGCTGCAAACGAAATGGATCACATGATGCTTCTACATGCAAGCTACCATGGGACAAAGTTGAGCAGAGAAGAAATCAGCAGAAAGGTAAAACTGATGACACAGACAAAGGTAAAGCACCTGAATCCGCTCACTATATTGAGGCACAATGTAACATTGGAGTAAATGAAGATTTGTTTAATGCTTCACTTGCTTCTTCAAAAAATGACTGGTTGCTTGATTCAGGAGCAACCTGTCATATGACTCATAGGAAAGATTTCTTTGAAGATTTCACTGACAATGTTGATGGAGCAATATACTTTGCAGATCAGTCAAAAATCAAGCCATCAGGGCTTGGCACAATCAGGCTTAAACTGCCTGGTCTTCTAGACTTTCTTCTGGATCATGTTCTATATCTCCCACAGCGCAAGAGAAACTTGCTGTCCCTGGTCCACATCCGCCAGCAAGGTCACTCCATTCACATGTTTGATGGCAAGCTTGAGGTAAGAAAGGCATCTGACCACTCACTTGTCATGAGGGGTATAGAAGAAGAAAGACTTCTTAAACTGCAAGGAACCTATGCTCATGCACAACATTTCTCATATATTTCTCATCATGAAGAAGGTGCACTTCCATCAAGTTTATTATGGCATGCTAGATTTGGACATTTAAACTATGATAGTCTCCGCTTGTTGAAGAAAAATGGTGTTGCTGGTTTGCCTACAATTCCTAGAAAACATAAACAATGTGATGCTTGCATTCTAGGAAAGCATAGCAAACAGTCTTTTCATGATTCACATTCAAGAGCACATAGGAAGCTTGAACTTATTCATTCAGATTTATGTGGTCCAATGCCTGTTCCTTCTGCAAATGGAAATAAATATATCATGACATTTATTGATGATTACACCAGAATGTGTTGGGTTTATTTTTTGAAGAACAAATCTGATGCTTTTCAAACATTCAAGAATTTTCATAAATGGATTGAAAATGATGCACAATCTCATATTGGGTCTATTTGCATTGATAATGGAAAAGAATATACATCAAATGAATTTGAACACTATCTTCGCCAACATGGGATTAAACATCAAACAACTGTGCCTTATAATCCTCAACAGAATGGTGTAGCTGAAAGAATGAACAGAACAATTTTGAATATGGTACGATCCATGCTTTTCTTCAAAAATGTAAAGACAATGTTTTGGGCTGATGCTGTTCTATGTGCTGCATATATAAAGAATAGATGTCCATCTAGTGCTATAAGAAACAAGACTCCTTATGAATTGTGGTATGGACATGTTCCTTCGGTAAAACATCTCAGGATTTTTGGTTCCACCTGTTATGCTTTAATACCAAAGGTACATAGAAACAAACTTGGTGCTAGAAGTCGTAAGTGTATCTTCCTGGGGTATTCAAACACATCTAAAGCATACCGCCTCTATGATGAAGTAAATAAAAAGTTTGTTTTATCTAGAGATGTCATTTTTCTTGAATCATCCAAATCTGACAGTGTTGTTGAGCGGCAACTTGATCGCTTGGATAGATTCACAAAACCGAAATCATTTCAAGAGTTTGATAATCAGATTCCACATCTTGAAGGGGGGATTCCTATACTAGATCAACATGTGGAATCTTCTTCTGAAGAACAATTTCCCCTGCATGACACTCCAACAACGGATGATGCTTTAAGTGATGTAATTGATAGAATTGGGAGACTTAATCTTGATTCAGTCCCAACTCAATCAACAGAACAGCCTGGACCATCTCAGAAAGGTCCCCCAAAGTGGCTGACAAAGACACTTGAAAGTGTTCATCCTGATGAAATTGGAAAAACAGGAACCAGAAATACAAACCAACAAGATGGAGGTGATGTAGATAACTCTAATTCACCTGTTGATATGGATGTTACTTATGATTGTGAATTGAACTTGTCTACAGATTTTGAACCAACTTCCTTTAAAGAAGCTACTTCTCACGATGAATGGAAAGAAGCGATGCAGAAGGAGTATGATGCCCTCATAAAGAATGGCACTTGGAAGCTGGTTGATTCTCCATTTGGAACCAAACCTATTGGCTGCAAGTGGGTCTACAAGAACAAGTACAAAGCTGATGGCTCACTTGACAAGCACAAAGCTAGGCTTGTGGCAAAAGGTTTTGCACAGAAGGAAGGGGTCGATTATGAGGAAACTTTTGCTCCCACAGCAAAATGGGCCACCATCCGGACACTCTTTGCACTAGCTGCTCAGAACGGTTGGAAAGTCCATCAAATGGATGTAAAAACTGCATTCTTGAATGGAGATTTAAAAGAGAATGTTTTTATGTCCCAGCCTGAAGGATTTGCTATGAAAGGACATGAACACAAAGTATGCAAACTTGTGAAGTCCTTGTATGGCCTCAAACAAGCACCACGAGCCTGGTATGAAAAACTAACTGAGCATCTTCTGAAACTCAACTTCAAACATTTTGATCTTGATGATGCAACTTTATTTGTCAAGAAAATTGGCAAAACAATTGTATATCTTGTGGTATATGTAGATGATCTTTTAATGACAGGGAACAATGAAAGCTATATTGCATCCATAAAGAAAGAATTAGGAAAATTTTTTGAAATGACTGATTTGGGCTATGTTCATTATTATCTTGGCATTGAAGTAACCCAACATCCAAAGTCCATATTTCTTTCTCAAAAGAAATACATTGGAGATTTGTTAAACCGATTTGGCATGACAGAGTGCAATCCCCTTTCTACTCCAATGGAACAAAACTTGAAGCTCACATCTATTGAAGGAAAGGAGTTTGAGGATGCAACAAAGTATAGATAGCTTGTAGGAAGTCTCATCTACCTCACTACTACCAGACCAGACATTTCATTTGCTGTTGGAATCCTCTCCAGGTTTATGCAAAAGCCTTGTGAGGGACATTGGTCTGCTGCAAAAAGAGTTCTAAGGTACTTGAAGGGAACTCAAGACCTTGGAATCAAGTATACACAGGTGGACGTCTTCAACTTGATTGGATACTCTGATTCAGACTTCGATGGAGACAAAGAAACTGGGGTATCTACTTCAGGATATGCTATGAGTCTTGGATCAGGAGTTGTCTCCTGGAGATCACGCAAACAATCAGTACCAACAGATTCCACAACAGAAGCAGAATACGTGGTAGCAGCTAAAGCAACGAAAGAAATTGTGTGGCTCAGGAAAATTCTTGAAGATTTGCAAATAAAACAAATACAATCTACTCCACTCATGATTGATAACACATCTGCAATAAAGTTGGCCAAGAATCCAAAGTTCCATGATCGTACTAAGCACATCAATACTAAATATCATCCGATCCGACATCATGTTGAGGCCAAAACAATCCATCTCCGTCATTGTTCCACAAACGAGCAAATTGCAGACATCTTCACCAAAGCGCTTGGAAGAGAAAAGCTTGAAAGATTCAGAACGATGCTTGGACTCACCAACATCCCTTCAGATTAAGGGGGGGAATGTTGACACCTAATCCGAAATGGATGGGTGAACTGGACAGTCATCTAGAAGATGAACTGATCCGTTTTTATTCTTGTATATAAACATGAGTTACCTAATGAATAATATCACTCAGTTTTCTCTCTTGTTCAATGTGGAGTTACCCTGGCCTGACATTAAGAAATAGGCTCAGGTCCATGAAGATGTCAAGGTTTAATAATGTTCCCTGTTACTTCATGAGGATCACCCAAACACTGGATCAACTTGCAACCATTGGGGAGAAAGTGAAGGACATATAACTCATGAATGTGGCATTGAATGGTTTTCCAAAGTCATTGGGAACCATTTGTCAAAATCTACACCCGGGAGAAACTTCCTAATTAGGAGAGGCTTTGGGATGATCGCATCCAAGAAGAGACTTGAGAGGAGTCTAATGCCAATAGGTAGGGAGATGGATAGGGAACCTAGCTCTGGTCAATATGGCCAAGAAGGGCAAAGGGAAGGGTTTCAAAGGTAATATGCTTCACAGCGTCTGAAGAAGGGGAAAAGGAAGTCACAAAAGACGACAACATGGTTGAACTCAATGAGTTTATAGTGAAGCTCGAGAAGGACTTCTCATTTGTCTCTTGTTTATATACCAACACCATTGCAAGGAATTCTTGGTACTTGGATAGTGGTCCATCAAACCATATGATAGAGGCATGAGAGCTATTTAGAAATTTAGCAAAGAGAGACTCAAATTTACATGTGGAGCTTGGTAATGATGCCAAGTATGCAGTGAAGGGGGTTGGAGCCATAAAGTTTAAGCTGGGATGAGGAGGAACATTAGAAGCCAATGGCATGCTGTTTGTACTAGGATTGAAGAAGAACTTACTCTATATCTCAGTGACAGAGGATATGAGGTCATGTTCATGAATGGGCAAGTGCTCATTTGTTTAGAGGAGTCCAGCTAAGACACACAACAATGGTCATTGGGGTTAGAGAGAGCAACTTGTACATGTGGACATGAAAACTTGTTTGGGTGTTGATACATGAAAATGACAACTTGTGTGAGCTATGACATAGGAAGATGAGACACTTGCACTATAGGAAGATTGTCATTGTTCTTATAGAGTTCAACATTGAGAAGTAGAAAAGGGTGTGCACTTGGTAAGAATGCCAAGTTTGTTTTTTGAGCAGTGAGAGTAGGTCCAAGGGGATATTGGATATCATTCACTTAGATGTATGTGGGTCAATGTCAATGGCATCGATATTGGAAGCAATATATTATGTCACATTCATTGATGACCAATCTAGGAAAAGTTGGATCTTCTTTATGAAGACTAGGGATGAGGTCTTTAGTCAATTTTGGGAGTTCAAGGCCTAGGTGGAGTAGCATATAGGTAAGAGGATCAATGTCTTGAGGTTAGACAATGGAGGAGAGTACGACTCTAATGACTTTAAAGATTTCTACAAAGAGATAGGTATTAAGAGGGAGATAAGTATGGGATGACTATCTCATACAACCCTCAACAAAATGGGTATGTAAAGAGAAAGAATTGGTCCATCATTGGTTTTGCTAAGGCTATGCCACATGACTAGTTATTTCCTATGTTTCTTTGGATAGAGGCGTGTAACACAACAATGTATGTGTAGAACATAAGTCCTCACAATATATTGGTTGAGAAGAATCTCGTAGAGGCATTTACAAGGGTGAAGCTAAAGATATAACACTTGCGCATCTTTGGTTGTCTAGTATACATCCATGTTCCTACAGAGAAAAGGATGAAGCTAGAACCTTCAAGACAGAAGGGGATTTTTATTGTGTACAATGAGACCTCAAAAGCTTACAAGATTTTCTTACCAGCGCAAACGAAGACGATTGTGAGCAAGGTTGTTAGATTCAAGGAGAATTGGCATCCAGGAAGCCTCATGAGTTGCTACAAACAATGATAGAGGACCTAGGTAGAGCAACATGCACATGCTTCTAGTTTTGGGAGTCAACCTTCAAATGGGGAGGTGTTAGTAGCACCTACTAAATTTGTTAGGAGACCTAGGTGGTTTGAGTAGACATTGAGGGATGCTCAAGAGCATGTGGAGGCTTCTAGGATCACATTCAAGTAGAGTAGGCCTTTGAAGAAGTTTCCAAACTATATGGCATTGATGAGTAGAGTCCTTGAAGAGGCAATAGACCAAGAGGTTTGGAGGAAATCCCCATGGTAGAAGATGATTAATGGGACATTGTTCCAAAACTAGAGGGACAACCAGTTCTAGATAGCTCTTTAGAAAGTACATTATTCGCTAAGAGGGAGTGTTGATTGTCGCTAGTGCGGGTATTGCTGCACAAGCTTGAGTGTTTAGGCGCGTGGAAGTTACCTAATATATCCTTAACCTTAGTAGTTGCTTTAGTTATTAAAGTAATCCTTTTTTATAAGATAAGGTGAGTTAATCTAATGAAATGCAAAGGTTATTTGCATTAGTGAATTAGATGAATCTCAATCGTTGATCTCAAGTGATGTTGAGATCTAATCTCAATCGTCAATCACTTTGGAGATTAGGGTTGTGGTTTCAGTCAATAATTCAAACTTATAAAAGGAAGGCTAGACTAAGGGAGAAGACACACAAGACACAATGATATTGAAATTTCAATGATTGAATGGACAAGGACTTCCATTCAAGTGTGTAGGGTTTGGGGAATGTGTTAGTGGCAACGGGGGAGATTCAGATCAACCAACAAGATTTCTTTAGGTTTTGATCAACTCACTTAGTTCCAGGCTCTTGTTGTAGTATTTTGCCTAGTGGGCTATTATCATAGGAAGGGAGCGCCCTTGTAATTTCTAAATTTAATGAATGAAGGATTGGGGTTGGGAATTAATTAACTAGGTGTTGAGGTCAAGGAAATTTAACTTCATGCTCACACTAGAGGTGTTGTGGGTCTAGTCTCTATGAATTTAAGCCCTAGGGCTGATATGAAGGATTAGTATACAACAATAGACAAAGGATTTCATCAATACTTAAACCCAAAACACTAGGCAGCCCAAGAGAAAAGATACCAAACATATGGCAACAAGTTCTAGCCTTACAACACACTTTTCCAAGCATAAAGAAGATATGAAAATGATTTTAATACAACATGTTTTTATGGCAGAAAATTTGCTCCCTTTCTTCCAATTTTGTGTTATTCACTTGCAATTTCAGTTTTAAAATATGACAATTCCAGCTCTCAAATATGTCAATTACGAATGAAAAAGTGCTGGAAATTACACAACTAGGAAGGCAATAAAAGATGGAAATAAAATCTGCAATTCCATAAGTATTGAATAGTTGGAAACTTCATATATGTATACATGTAAAAAAATGCGGTACATGTAACCCATGGGGTGTAGACCAATTGGCTTGAGTGGGGCTTAAACTTTAGTCTCCAATAGGTCTTAGGTTCAAGCCTCATGGGGAGGTGTTGAGATGGAAGCCACTTTGGGTGAATTAAACTATCTCAAGGGGTGTCCAAGCTCGAACGAGCTTTACACAATCTTGGTGATAGCATCCCATTTGGGTAGATTGTTTTTCCATCCAATATATGAGGTGGCCTCAACCTAGGCTCAACCTAGCTACAAAAAGAGAATGTAGTACATGTATATACCACTATATCACAAAGTTGTTACCATCTTTCAAACTCTCCAAAACCTCTCAAAAACCCAAGCTAGGCAAACCACGAAAACCCAAAACGCCACAAAAGATCTCCAACAAGCAAGCAAGCATCAACATCGGCAAGTTCTCCCTAGTTTTATCAACAAGTGTTTATCAAACAAGCTATTCACACTAGTTTAATTTCCTTCCTTAGGGTTTGCAAATCCTAGCCATGTTGCACCACAAGTACATGGTAAGACAACTCTAGTACTAGCCTTGACATCTACATGTCCATCCTAGGGATGTTTCCCTAGCCTTACATCCCAAAACAATAAGATTCCAAAACCAAGCAAGGTGTTAGCTCCACTCTCCATTTCTTCTTCTAAGGTAGAAACCCTAGTTCTA
Source organism: Pinus tabuliformis (assembly GCA_031772625.1). NCBI lineage: Eukaryota > Viridiplantae > Streptophyta > Pinopsida > Pinales > Pinaceae > Pinus > Pinus tabuliformis. The sequence goes on from CM062810.1 coordinate 916,644,652, forward strand.
TATCAAGAGCTGTAACAACCATTGTCATTTTCAATATCATGTTCTTCTCTAGGGTTTACATGTATAGCAAAACCCTTTGTCATCACAAGCAAAAGCCCTAGCATCACATAGGAGCAATCTCTCTAAGAGCATGCAAGACATCTCTCTTTGCCATTATCTTTTTGTAGGGTTTCCTCATGAAGCTTAGCATGTAGCTCCCAAGGCTTCTTCATGAACCCAAATGTCTCCAAGACATGTATAAAGAAGAATGCAATGATGATAATGAGTACAAGAACTCTAGTAGGTTTTTTCTAGCGGGTTGAGATTTTCTAGGTTTTGTTGTTGTATAAAATTTTGTAATTCCCCATGGGCCATTTTTCATATAAGGAAGCTCTCAGTTATTCTGAGAAATAAAATGAAGAATAAATTGTAGGTTTTATAATTTTCTGTTGTGTGATTGATTTTCTACCTGTGCTTCAGTTGCAAATTTTATTGTTAAATACTAGTGTATTTTTACTTGACAATTCAGAAAATATGTCATTGGGCTAAACATTTTTTTTGGGTATAAATTGCTTAGGATATAAATCAGATTTGGTATTCATGCATTTAACACTGGTGCTATTGACATAATGCTTGCTTGTTATATTAAGTACTTAAAAAGGCAAATCTAAGTTGATTTTTTTTGTTGGCCAAACTTTCTTGAAGAGAAGTTGTATAGCTTCATGATTAATAATGGCAAACACTTACATTGTGCGTGTGGCTTGGAATCTTACATACACTTTCTCTAGAACTTATTTTTTCTACTTCGAATTCTTCTAGTGAGATTTATATACTTTCTTGAAGGAAAAAGTCTTTACTTCATATTATTTGCAACTTATCCAGATATTGCTTCAATAATGGTGAAATGGAAGGAGGGAATCTTTCAAATCAATGGCCATTGTTAACAAGGTTAATGCACTGATTCCTTAGGACATTATTGCATTTCACTTTTCCCATGTCATAAGCTTTTGATGCTAATGATTAAGGTTAGTGAGTTCTTTGTAAAGAAGCCTTGTACTTTTAATCTATGGTTGGACTTGCTTTGGAAACATGTTGCAAATCTTCTTCCATTGAAGTAGTGAGATTTTTTTTTGTAAGATGGAAGTGGCCAAATTGAAACCCAATTTAGATAATAAATTGAGAAATAGAAACACAACTACAAACATAGTTGATAGGTTTCACATACATGAAATATTGAGAGATACGAAACAAAACAAAACTTGTTCATTGATTTGTTAAATTTGTCCATCAACTATATCTTTGCCCTAAGAAAACAATGGACATTTGTTCCATCATCTAAACCTTTGTTAAAATTTACTAACCCACATTACAGAAAGTAATTAGGACCCAAACATATTATCTAATAAGCATGTAGAATATAATATTAAATGGATTTTAGAAAACAACATTATCACCAAAGATCACCAAGTATTCCCTCAATACCAAGCACGGTTTCATGATCTCATAATATCTATAGGATATTATGTTATTCTATAGAGGAGGAAGAGCATTGTTATTTTGAACCTAATTGGTCATATAGCTTAGTATTTGTTGCATGAATCTTAGGTAGCCTGATGGAAGTTACAATTGGTTTTAGCCCATATTATCTTTCTATTGTGTACACTTTATGCCTACTAACAAGAAGGGTAAAATGATTGTTAAGCTATAAGAGTTCATCAACATCAATTTGGATTAACATTATTTTCAAGTACATGAATATTTATTGGCTCAATTTCGCAAGGTGAATATTTGCAATGGTTTTATTTTTATCTTTATCTACTATTAATTTCAATTAGAAATTTGCAAATGGTATTTAGGAGTGGATGTGGAAGAGAGTTTTATCAAGCAAGTATATACTTCGCTCGTAACCATTCAATATGATGTTAGCATGAGGCATTTCTTCCTTGTAGTTGCATTGTTGACATAAATATCTAGCATATTGAGACTTACATGTTATTGCATGCTAGCATTGACAACCAATGAGAGAGATCCTAGTAAATCAAAAACCCAAAAGGGTTGGACATGTGAGGTCTAATTTTTTTACTTTGAAACATACATTTGTAAGAATTGTCCACTCGATTTCTCCATGAGCTTCAATGCAATTTTTGAGGTGAAGATTCCCCTATGGCCTATAGGAACATCTTTTAGGTTCCATAATTAGAGAGCAAGCAAGGAGTTTGTCTCATTGATTCATAACTAGAGTTTTTTGTCCCTTAACTACACACAAAGTAATTCTAAGACAAAGGTAGACAAGGACATGAAACCATAGAAAGACAAAAGTACAGGACATGAAACAATATAAAAACAAAAGTATTGAGGAAGGATGTGAAACAACAAAAATGCAAAAGAATAGAAGTATTGTGTATGGTGGTATGAATATGAATGCAAGTCAACAAGTGTTTGACTAGCCATATTTAATATATGTATAAAAAGCAAGACTAAAAGCGCAGTTATTAGACAAGAATCAAATTCTTTGTATCCGTTTCTATTTCTTGGTTATATTTAAACAATATTCAAACACTCACCCACTTTGCCCTTTATATTAAAATGGAAGAGAAACAAGGGTTGTTTAGCATTGTTTACTAAGAAACATGTTTAGGTGCTTAGAAACTGAAATGACAGTAGAAAATGGTGTTTTCTGTCCTATTTTGTTTCTTAGCTATTTTCTATGGGAAATGCGAGTTCCTATCATGTTTCTAGTAATAGAGGTATATACAATGGACTTTGTACCCTCTTCCAAAAAGCCATTAGAGCTAAAATAAAATTTGAATAAGCTAAGAACCTAAAGCTTGAGCTTCTTTGATCAACAATGCCTCTTTTGCTAATAATTAGTGATGTATCATGCCATGTAACACATAAAAGTGGGTAGAGGGAAAACCTCATTCACAAAAACAAAGTTACACTTGATATTTAAGAAGGTGAATGAAGCAAAAACTGACAAGCATTTCCAAATCCCCAATGATGAATGAGTGAGCCAAATAATTGCGTTCACCAAATAACGCAACACACCAAGTAACTTGACCCCTAAGAAGAACACAGTAATGGTCTTGAATGAACACCCAACAATGCCTAGCAACAAACATTTCCAAAAGACGTGCTTCACCATATCAAAATGGTGACAAGTCACAAGCATGACAAAGACCATTATAAAGCCTATTATTTGTTAATTTGGCCTTTAGAGGGGATTCTCTAGTAGATAACAAATTGTGTAAATATTCTCAAACTTATAAGATAGTGGATGGACCAACTAAAATACATCTTGCTTTGAGCACTGTGGCTAGTGGATGTCATTGATGCAATATGAAATAAACTTAATGAAAGTCATACTATCACAATGGCTTGCCAATGTTCCCCCCCTTGATCCCTTGAAAATGGCCTTGACATTCCAATGTTCATTTTGAACAAATCCCATTGAGAACTGACCCCTATCAACTTTGTAATCAAATGTTTATGAGGGGCAATAGAGATATTCTCTTGAGCCAAGGAGCACTAATCCTTCTTCGATTGAGTCATTGCATCCCACAAGTCTTCCCAAAATATGATAACTAGTGACCCAAAGAATGAGATACGTTCGTAATGTAAGCACCTTAAATCTTCCATGCCAGATCCTAACTTGCCTTACCACTTAAAATATTCCACCTAACGAAAATTACCATTGCTTTCCATGCTGACTAGATACTCTTGAATATAAAGGCTCTTAGAATATGGAATAATTTGGGGGAAGAGATGATATCATACAAACCAAAAGTCCCCACACCTTGTCGATTTTTTTTTCTTTTCCATGGAGCATCACCCTCCAGAGTCCAAACATGTCACTGAGCATTTGATGGGAAGAATGAAACCTTGAGTGACAACGTCCATCAAACTAAACCCTTGTTATTGTTGCGATTCGTCCAAATAGACCAAAGGAAGGCACTTGTCTTCCATACTTAGACCATAGCTATGGTCTCAAGATCTCCTCCAATCTCCACAATTGTGCTTTACTAGGCAACCAATAGGAAAGATAATATATATTCGAAGCTTGTAGGATCCATCTAATCATGGTCAATGTCCTAACATATGGAGGCCCTTATGATGCTAAACATGAAGTTTTCTTTGTAACCACAAAATACACCATTTCCACAAACGTTGATTGAAGATCCACACCAAAGGAAATGCCTAAATATATAATACTCACCCTAGGTCAAATGTCCAAGTTGATGGAATCTACTAAGGAGGACAACCTCACCCTACCAACAGAACCCTTATCAAGATTAATCGACATAAGAGAATCATGAGCGAAATGGTTGTTGATAGAGCTATTTGGGAGCAATATCCCCTTGTCCTCGAAGATGGGCTACTTCCAATAAATAACTGAAGGCATTAGTTTTCAAAACATACAAATAAGGTCCTAAGGGTCACTCCTAGTGAATATATTGGTGAAGCAAAATCAAAGGGGATAATGAGTTGTAGACTGATACACAATCTGATGCATTAGTGAACAAATTGTTCACCATGGACACACAACTTGGTCCATATTCCACACTAATCAACATCCAAGTGATAAGTGATGAAAGTCATCCACTCGATCATAGGGTTTGACCAAAATAAATCTTTAGAAAAAAGAGATTGCAAGCTGGTCTCATAGTCTCACTCTAAGGCTTCCCATGTCGAAACCATAGTGTCTATAGTAAGCACCCCTACACAAAACATGTTTGTTCTTATTGAACAACCTTTTGTGCCACAATTTGGATCCTCAAAGTCATTGATTAGCCATGATCTTGTAGCCGACAATGAGTATTGAAATGGGCTTCCATGACCTAATGGTGTCTCTGATGACATTTTTGATAATATGAAAACCTATTCCCAATTGAGGGATTTAGAAAAGTCTACCAAAAGTGAAGACCCAAGCTGCAAAATGAAAATAATTATCACCATTTGGTTTCCACATGGTCTTGTAAAATGCACAAGGAAGGCCATGTTGAGAAATCTATGGCGCATTAAGATTAAAATATTTCTCTTTGATGATAATTGCTTGTGAATGCTTTTTACTGCTTTAGATTAGGATCTTCTCCTTGCTTAAATTATTATAGTGTTATTCTTCATCAAACAACTACCAAAGCATAAATAATAAAGAGACAAGAGACACAAAATGTAGGTGATTAGCCAGAGCCAAAACCTCTCCAACTTGAGAGGAAAACCCAAATGAATTCTTCTTCTTATAGATACTTCAATTGACGAAAACCAAGACCATGACCCTTGACACAACAACCTCTCCAAGACCAAGTCACAAGCCTTCTTAGTTTGATTTCTTCCTTGAGTCAACGATGGTCAAAATTTCGCCTTCTCCCACTATCTCGGCTATCCTTTAGATTTCGGTCCCTTGGTTCATATCTGCAACTCTTGACCCTACTTCAGAAACCCTAGATGTGGCATGTGAGAGAGAATAACACCTTGATTCCCTTCGCTTTAGATGGAGACTCTTTCTCCTTCAACTTGACTTGAGAATCACTTTTTTTTCTCCCTAAATTTGCCCTCTCAATATGACTGTGATATCTCAGTCCTTCTTGTAGTAGATAGCACTAGATCCTCACACGTGTGGTGTTAACCCAAGAACATATCGGAAAAACAATCTTGGTGATAGGACTCTTCTTGAGATCTTCACACTTCTATTTCTCTCTTTCCCGCTTGGTCGAGTGAATGTCCAAATGGAGGTCGAGATACCTCAATATATAGTGATCAGCCTATAGAAATAAGCCGACTTGTGCAAAGGGTAGGCCGACTTGCCCTACTAGAAACATCTTTATCTCCATTTGAAGGTTGACACGAGGCATAGCTTGTGACAAGGTCTTGGAGGGTTTGTGATACAATTAACTTCAATTTTAAAATGTATAATATGCCCAAATGGGGCTTCAAGCTTTGACATTGACTCAATAGACTTGATGACTTGATGACTAACCCTAAAGGCCCACAATGGGAGCCTTAACTATAAAAGAAAAGTCCTATAGCATGAAACCCATGACTCAAGCTTTACAAAATAATTTTATTTTCTTCTTTACATCAATTACATAAAATGATGATTACACACGTCATTATGAAGATCGAGAGGCAACATCCATTTGGTGTAGGCTCCATCCTTGAGAGGCAACAAGAGCAAAAATAGATCAGATAATGGTGTATTAGGCAACCAGTGCAAATTTCTTGTCATAGTCCACTCCTTCCTTTTGAGAGAAGCCTCGAGCAACGAACCCAACCTTGTATTTTTCAGCACTCCCATCAGCGCCATGTTTGATTTTGTAAAGCCATTTTGAGGTGACCACTTGGGTTTAGGAACCACATCCCAAACATCATTCTTCATGATTGATTCGTACTCCTCATTCATTGCACCCTTCCATACTTGGTGTTTCACGGCTTCTTTGAATGTACACGACTTAGATTGAACGATAGTACTCATAGTAGCTAAGTGCCCTTGGTGCTTGTTCGGCTTCTTGCTTTCACGAAATGCCCCTCTTGGAGCAATATGCCTTTTAGCATCTTTGAGAGTATCTTTGAGCCACAAAGGACTTTTCCTTGAGGTGGAGAGATTCATCTTGTTTTCCTGTGACATCATCATTGTCCTTCTTTGGGATAGGAAGATCTTTGGCTTTCCCAAGGGTAGAATCTTCATCGAAAGTGACATCATGGCTTATTTCCACTTCTCTTTGACCAGGTACATAGATTCTATAAGCCTTCGAAGTTTCACTGTAGCCCACAAATATTCTTTTCTTCCTAGATGCTTCTAACTTGTTTCTTTTCTCTTTAGGCACATGAAAATATACGGGACATCCAAATATTCTAAAATGAGATACATCAGGTTTCTTACTAGTGAAAACTTCTTCGGGGGTCTTGAAGTCCAATGCTTGATGCATGCTCATATTTTGAACATATATGACAATGTTGGCAACTTCTCCCCATAAGAAATTTGGTAGACCTTGATCATGGAGCATGGCACGAGTAGCTTCCATGATTGTTTGTTACTTCCTTTCAGCAACACCATCTTGCTCAGGAGTGTATGCAACGATTGTCTCCCTCTTAATGCCAGCCTCTACGAAAGTCATTGAATTCATTTGATTCATATTCAGTTCCATTTTCGGTCCTCAATTTTTTGATCTTCTTCCTTGTTTCATTCTCCACCAAAGCTTTGAAAGAACGAAACCATTTGAACACTTCATCCTTCTTATTTAAGAAATAGATCCACGTTTTGCGAGAGAAGTTATCCACAAAAATTGCATAGTAAAAGTATCTTCCTAATGATGTTATAGGCAACATACTTGATAGATTAGAATGGACTAATTGAAGAATGTCCATAGTTTGACTCTCACTCGAGGGGAATGGTCCCCTTGTAAGTTCCCCAGTTGCACAACCATGACAAACTCCTTCATGGTTCATGTTGAACTCGGGCATACCTGTGACCATCACAAATCTTCGTTGCCATAATTCAAATTGAAGAGAAGTATCTCAAGTCATAGCTCCCAAAGGACTTACTTCAACTTGATAGAGACCTTCAACCCTAAATCCAAGTGTAAATGCATCTTTAGGGTTTCTTTGCCAAATACGTACCTTTACATCAATGAATGCTACCTTGAAACCTTTATCTTCCATTGCAGAAATAGACAACAGGTTCTTCTTCAAATCAGGTACATACAATACTTCTTGTAGATGAAGGGTTTGACATTGATTTAAGTGAAGAATGACAGTTCCTATCTCTTTCACAGGGTAGGTGGCATTTTCTCCAAGTATGATCTGTTAGGATATTCCGACACATAGGAAATAGTTAAGTACAACTTGGTCTAGTATAGAGTTAGGTAAAGTGTGTTTCTTTACCTTGTACATTTTGTAACTTACAATCCGACGGTCACGATATGTAGTGATCCGACGGTTCATTCTCTCCTCGGTATTACCGACACTTGATCCGTGGCTTAACACCCGATTGGTCCATGATTTCTATTTAAAGAGCATGGAGGGTCATTTGTAGGGAAATCCGTCTATGAGAGAAGCATATGTAAATTTTCATTCTTTTATTAATAAATTGCCTGAAGTGGCCGCGTTGGCTCAGGCCGTGGACTGTTTCCCTCTTTGAGGGTTTTAACCACGTCAAAATACTGGTGTATTGATCTGTGATCTGTTTGTGAGCAGTGTCCTTTGGTGTTCTGTCTGAGGAACTTACCCTGTAAATTCCTACATGGTATCAGAGCTATTTGAGGGCCGCGTCTGTTGGTGATCCAGATCTGAAGCCGGTAGAACTGAATCCGACTACTGTTTCCTAGATCTACTGTTTCTGACTGCTTTCGGGCCGAGAGGACTGCTCTGTTGTGTTGGGAGCATCTGTTCTAGTGAGGAACCCCTTTCGTTTCACGCGAAAAGGTTTCTGGTAGCCCTAGCTGCGTCATTTTTAAGATCTGGAGGTATACAGTGTTTATTTGCAGTTTACAGTTATTTTCTCTCTGTTTATTTCGGTTTTCGGTTTATTTAGCTTTTTTTATTATCGGATCTATACCTTTCATTTTTGCGTATGCTCTTTGCCCTGCGACTCTGTGCGATCTGGGCAAATCAGAAACAGAAAGGAAGGATTTTTCTCATGCGTATGCTCTTTTCCACTGCGCCTTAGTGTGATCTCGGAAAATCAGAAACATTGACGAAAATATTTAGTTTCCGGCTAAAGCTAACTTTGTTTATTTTTGAAAATATCTAGTTTCCGGCTAAAGCTAACTTCGAGCCGCAACGTTCGTTTTTTTTTGTATGTCCGTGTTGGGTTTTGTGTTTTTTGTTTTGTAGGGAAAAAGAGCTTTCTCAAAGCAAGGAAGCAACCCAAAGCATCAACCCCCCCGCTCTCTCTCTCTCAAACTTTTTGTATAGCTCACTTGGTGCAAAGCTAATTTATGAGAGTAGAGGTCTTGGGTTCAAGTCTCCATTTTTTGGGGGCGGATTTTTCATTTCCGCACATTCCCGCACTTCGTCGGCGACTTCATCAAATTTTTTTCAAAAAGCCATAACTTCTTCATCCGGAAGCCGTTTTCAAAACCGTTTTTTTTGAAACAGCCTAATTTTTCGAGATCTTTCCATTGGTACACTTAGTTTCAGCATCTACAGCTTCAATTTCTGTTAAAAATGGAAAGTCCATGCCAAGTCATTCTTGATAGCACTAACTACTTCCAATGGTGGTCCTACATTGTGGATTTACTTAGAAGTAAAGGTCTTTACAGAATAGCCACAGGCCAAGAGACCAAACCGAAAGATGAAGACAAGGCAGCTAAATGGGAAAATAGGCAAGACCAAGCACGTGGGTTGATAGGAATGTCTATTTCTCCAGATCTTAGATTCCATATTGCAGAACTTGATACTCCCGATGAAGCACTGCAACAGATTACTAAAGTCTATGGAATTAAAAATGAACTTAAAGCCCATCAACTTGAAAATGAATTGCTTACATTGGACCCTAATAATTTTTCTTGCATTGAAGATTTTTTGTCCAAGTTCAAGACCCTTAGACTTCTCTTGGAAGGTGTTAAGGTTAAGAAAGAAGATAGTAGCCTTATCTACTCCATTCTTACTAAGTTGGGACCAGCCTATTCTGTGTTTGTTTCCACCTTCCATTCTACAAGAGAAGCCTTCATTTCGCAAGGACAAACCTACAAGTCCCCTTCCTTTGATTCCTTTTGTGATTCTTTAATAAGAGAACAAGAAAAACTCTTACACCTTGGTCTTCTTCATCTTGGAAACTCTTCTAAGAAAGCATTAGTCGCCCAGCAGCAACCAAATCCAAAGAATCCTAAGAAGTTGTATCCTAAAAAGAATGGTCCTAAACCAAACAAGGGTCCTAAGCAATTTCAGCCTCAAAATGAAAAATCATTTCAACAAAATGATAAGAAAAATAAAAACAAAGGGAAGAAGACTGATAGACATTGCAACTTTTGTAATCGAGATGGCCACTTAGAATCCAAATGCTTTAAGAAGATGGAAGCCTTGGAAGCAGCAATGAAAAAGCATAACATCCATTTGGAGCAATCTTCAACTTCAACTTCATCTTTAGGAATGGCACTTTCTGCATGTGGTTGTCAAGCTTCTCGGTCTGGCTATGCACTGATTGTATCTTCTTCTTCTCATTCTCATGAGTGGCTCATTGATTCTGGAGCTTCTTATCACATGACCAAAAACAAAGCCATGTTTTCTTCTTTAAATGATTGTAACACCAAAAATATATATGTTGGTGATGATAGATCTCTTAGTGTTGTAGGGATTGGAATTGTTCATCTAGACAATGGTCAGTTTAATGATGTATTATGTGTTCCAACCTTATCCCGCAACCTTCTATCTGTATATCAGATAACCCATTCAGGTGAAGGTAAAATCGTTGAATTTTCACCTCACGATGTTGTAATTAAGGACCTAAGAGATCCTAGATAGATTTTAGCTACTGGCATTGTTGATGATTCTACAAGGTTGTATAAGTTTCACAACTTTGGGTCATCAAATCTTCCCTCAGTATTTGTTGCTCATAATGATGAAGTGAGCAAACTTTGGCATGAGCGATTTGGTCACTTAAACTATCGCTCTCTTCAGAATCTATGTAAAGAAAATATGGTGACAGGTCTTCCCATGGTATCTTGCAGAGATGGTGTTTGTTCCGGATGTGTACTCGGAAAACATCATCGGGACAGTTTTGAAAAACGTGCCTCTTGGCACGCCTCAGCCCCTTTCAGCTCGTGCATAGTGATTTATGTGGTCCACTTCCAGTTGCTTCATTCTCTGGCTACAAGTATTTCTTAACTTTCATTGATGATTTCTCCAGACGCACTTGGGTATACTTCTCAAAACTCAAGAGTGAAGTATTTAACATGTTCTTGGCCTTTAAGGCCTTTGTTGAAAAACAATCTGGACATCAAATTCTTAAGCTAAGATCTGATAATGGCGGAGAATATGTTAAAAACACATTCATCAACTTTTGCACTGAGAATGGAATTCAAATGCAACATACTGTTCCATATACTCCACAACAAAATGGTGTAGCTGAAAGGAAGAATCGCACCTTAAAGGAAATGGCTAATTGTATGCTTCAATCTAAAGGACTTAGTCTTAATTATTGGGCAGAAGCAATTAACTGTGCAAATTACATAATAAATCACACTCTTACTAAGATTTTAAAGAATATCACTCCAGAAGAAGCATGGAGCTCAATCAAACCAGATGTAAGTCACTTCCGTGTTTTTGGAAGTGAAGCATGGGCCCATATTCTAGATGAGAAACATAAAGCTTTAGAACCTAAGAGTGAAAAATGTATTTTTGTTGGATATTCTGAAGATGTCAAAGGATATAGACTTATTCCACTTAAGTCCAAAAATGTTATCATTAGAAGAGATGTAAAGTTTGCTGAAAATATATCGGCCTGCAAGCCTAGTTCCGCGGATGTGCCACCTCTCCCTATCTCTTCTACTTTTGAAAATATTTCTTCTTCAGATGATGAAAGCGAGGATGAAAATCCTCCCCCACCTTCTCAGGATCCTCCTTCAGCTCCTCAGCTTCCAAAATGGGTCCGTGCTACTCGGGATGCAGCAGGTGATCTTGCCGGTGATCCTACAGATCAGCGACGTACACGTTCTCAGTTCGAGAGAGCCTCTTCTTTACTGGCTCAAGCTTCAGTGAATTATGATCCTGACACCTTTGCAGAAGCTTCAGGCCATCCAGATTGGGAAGCAGCTATGAATGAAGAATATCATTCATTATTGGCAAATGATACATGGGATCTTGTTCCTCTACCAAAGGGACGAAAACTTGTTAGATGCAAATGGGTTTACAAAACCAAGTATGGACCAGATGGGAAAGTTGATAAACATAAAGCTCGTCTTGTTGCTAAGGGTTTTTCACAAGTTGAAGGCATTGACTATACTGAAACCTTCTCCCCTGTTGCCAAAATGAACTCTATCCGCCTTGTTTTTTCCCTTGTTGCCTCTTTCAAATGGGAAGTCCATCAGATGGATGTTAAATCTGCCTTCTTGCATGGGGACTTGCATGAAGAAATCTATATGGAACAACCCATTGGCTTTATACAAACAGACTCCAGCCTTGTATGTCGGCTTAAGAAATCCCTTTATGGTCTCAAGCAAGCTCCTCGAGCTTGGTATGCCAAAATGGATAACTTTCTTTTAGAAAATGGCTTTTCTAGGTGTCATTTTGACAATACTGTCTACACCAAGAAAGTGGGCAAGTCTCTTATCATTCTTGTTCTTTATGTTGATGATCTTATCCTGACTGGTAGTGATCCCAACCTTATAAACCATGTGAAGTCTAGCCTTAAAAGGAAGTTTGAAATGACAGACTTAGCACACTTACATTATTTTCTCGGTCTTCAAGTCTTGCAATCCAAGGAAGGTATTTCCCTTTCTCAGTCCAAGTATGCATGTGATATTCTACGCCACTTTCACATGGAAGACTGTAAGCCAACCCCTTCTCCCTTTCAGTCTGGAGTTAAACTTTCAATCACTTGTACTTCTCCTGAAGTTGATGCTACCTTATACTGTCAACTTGTAGGAAAACTTTTGTATCTAACCCATACTCGTCCTGACCTTTCCTTTGCCGTTGGCCTTGTTGCTTGGTTTATGCAAAACCCACATGAAAGTCATTGGAAAGCAGCTAAAAGAATACTTCGTTATGTTCGAGGTACAGTTCAGTTTGGGATTCATTACAGTGCCGAAGCAGCTCCTCTATTGGTTGGTTTCACTGATTCCGATTGGGCTGGTGACTCTGATGATCAGAAGTCTACTGCAGGTTATGTGTTCACTCTTGGTTCAGGACCTATTACATGGGCTTGCAAGAAACAAGGTGCCATTTCTCTTTCTTCAGCAGAAGCAGAGTATCGTGGTGCTGTAGAAGCTAGTAAGGAAGACTTGTGGCTTCGTCAGATCCTGTCAGAGTTTGGATTTCAGCAGCAACATCCGACTACACTTTGGTGTGATAATCAAAGTGCCATTCAGCTATGCAAAGATCCAGTCCAACATCAGCGCAGCAAACACATTGAACTTTACATGCACTTCATCAAAAAGCTCCTTCGTGACCATGTTCTTGAATTACAATATTGTTCAACAAATGATCAAGTTGCAGACATCTTTACAAAGGCTCTCACAGAGGCGAAGTTCACTAAACTTTGATTTATGGTTGGAGTTCAGGAAGTTGTCACTAAGGGGGGATAGGCTCTAGTGCCTCCTTCTTTCTCCTATTGTGTCATATTTGTAAATCCTTCAATCCTATCCCAAGTTGTTTTTAAGGGGGGATGTTAGGATATTCCGACACATAGGAAATAGTTAAATACAACTTGGTCTAGTATAGAGTTAGGTACAAAGTTAGGTAAAGTGTGTTTCTTTACCTTGTACATTTTGTAACTTACAATCCGACGGTTCATTCTCTCCTTGGTATTACCGACACTTGATCCGTGGCTTAACACCCGATTGGTCCATGATTTCTATTTAAAGCGCATGGAGGGTCATTTGTAGGGAAATCCGTCTATGAGAGAAGCATATGTAAATTTTCATTCTTTTATTAATAAATTGCCTGAAGTGGCTGCGTTGGCTCAGGCCGTGGACTATTTCCCTCTTTGAGGGTTTTAACCACATCAAAATACTGGTGTATTGATCTGTGATCTGTTTGTGAGCGCTGTCGTTTGGTGTTCTGTCTGAGGAACTTACCCTGTAAATTCCTACATGATCTCCAAATTAGTCTTCTTTTCAATCAAATTTAAGAGGGCCTCCTGGTACCCCGTGAAGTGCCTTGAGGCACTACTATCAATCAACCAATGATCCAAAGTGTCCGAAGGAGAGGCAGTAGTGAGGGCGGAAATAAGATAAAATTCTTTTTGTTTTTCTACAACATTAGTTTCCTCATACTTGGAATTTCTCGTCCTTTTGGGAGGTCGACCATTACCATATCGAGCAGCGGGAGCATTCCTCTTTCCTTTGTTGTTGAACCTGTTGTTCCTTTGATTGCCATTGCCTTTGAAATTGTTGTGATTGTTGTTGTTGTTGTTGTCATCCCGTGGAGTATCCTTCTTGTGAGGACACTCTCTAGCATAGTGGCCAAACCTGTTGCAATTGTAGCACCTTCCTTTTCTTCCTTCTTTGAATCCCTGCTTGAATCCTTGACCTTGTCTCTTTGGACCAGCATTGTTCTTCCTCTTTGCATGAGTGGAGAAAGCAGTAGGTTCATTTCCATTTGAAGGCTTGTCTCTCTCCATCATCCTTGTCTCTTCTTGTGTGCATCTAGCCAATAATTCATCGAAACTAGGAATCCTGTCATTGTTAAGAATAGTGGTGTTAAACACATCCCATGCTCTTGTGAGACCTCCAAGAGCAATGAGAGTGAGCTCCTTGACAGCAACAACCTCTCCAATATATAGAAGATCATTCTTCATTTTTGTAATCCTCATGAAGTAGGATTGGATAGACTCCCGTCTATCAATCACACTTGTTCATCATAACTTTGTGTTCATTGCATCTATCTGTGTGATAAAAATCACTTCGTCTGCTTCTGGATACAATTAGCATGCTCATCATCACTCTTACTATAGAAGGAAAGTAAATGGTACATGCTAATATGATGCAATTGACATCTTTTGGAGGTGGTAATCAGCGTAATGGCATCTGCCCTGCCCTGGATTTGTCAAGATAATGCTGTTGCCCCTGAAAGTGTTAGCCAGCTGAAAGGTATTATACCTTAGCTTGGTGTAAGTTCTAGGGCCTAGCTACAGCTCATGGTGATGTAAATCAAGGACAATAAATAATAAGATAATTTTTGCGCAAGAAGGTACATGTATCTACTTCTGCACTTATATTAAAAGTGGCAATGTGCAAAGAATGGTAGGAAAATTGTTAGCTGCATCTATTAAATATATATCCATATATCTTTTGTGATAGGCCATCTCAATTTGTTAGGGCAGTGCACATATTTTTTATTTTTTATTTTTTTTAATTCGCTTGGCGAAATATATTCCCTCTCTGCCTGTGTATCAAGCATTCCAGTTAAGGACATTGGTACCATGCCAGCTCGCCCTTGGAATTCTCTCTCTATTCCCCAGTTTTCTAGGAGGATGGTGGTAATGAGTGACTCAATCAGATTTGATTCCAAGACTGTGATTTTTCACACAAGAGCATCTACCAAGCCAACCTTGCAATAAATTCAAGTTGGTAGCCTGCATTAAGTGTAGGCTGCCTTCTCTCGACTGATAATGAATTTATAAATATCATTCTTGTTTTGTAAAAATACTCTTTTCATTTTAATAAAGACTGCAATTGTTGCTGTTGCTAATGTGCCTAGTATAGCTATAATTAATGCATTATATAGCTGTTATTTAATATATAGTACAGAAATTGTTTCGCAGGAGTATAGCTGTCATTGGTGATTAATATGGCTGCCGTTGAATTGAAATAAATGCTATTGCTGTTTGTGACAACAGCTATGATTAATTCAGTACTGTTCGGCCCTGCATTGAAAAATCAGTATTTCATTAAATTTTACTGTTGGCACATGCAACTAGTTTGGTTGACATGGAAATAATCTAGATCAATTATTAAAACATATGTAGGAAAGGTATTCATTTAGACAGAAGATATTCATTTCTTCTAAACTTTTGTTCTTTTTGTACATCAGCCCAATTTTGAGCAGCAACCTATCCATTATATTTAGAAGTCTTGATTGATTTCGTTCATTTAGTCAATTTAATTTCCCACAATTACTAGTATACAATATAGTTGACCATCTACTCAGGAATGGGTTAAATATGTAGGCAAGTTGGTTTTGACAATGTAATCTATTGACAGTTTGGCCAAATGCCTTGCCCTATATATACAATTTTCTTTTGGTTTCTGTGGTGGTAATGGTGGGGGGATGGAGTTTGACTATTTCCGTTGTTGTATTGTATTCAGATTTCTGGATTAGTTATTATCTTCCCAAATATTGTGAAGATTTCTATTGATTTAATGTATATGTAAAACCTATGATGCATACATTGTTATGCTCATGAAATCCTAAGCAAGTAGGTTGTGAAGTTGAAATATAGGATACAAAATCAACTGCAATCCCCATTTGCTGATTAAGAAAAAATTGCAAATTATATATGTATATCACCTGTGGAAACAAATCATAATTTGATAGAAAGGGGATTACGTTCTGCAGATGTTGTTGTCAGGACATCTTTAAAAATGTCAAATACAGTACTTGCAATGAATATACATCTACGCCCATTGCCCACATAAGGGATCCCTTCTGCAAAAATCTACCATTCTAACTACTTACAGATATTATAAGACATCATTTTATCACCACTACATATCTATTATAATGTCCCAGCTTAGGATGTTTCCTAATTTATGCTGAAAGGAGACTGAAGTGAAAACAGATTTTATAGAGACAATCTCCTCTAAAATTGGTCGAAGTATATAGTTTTCTGTCTGATTTTCCCTTGTTAACTACTTGATCACTAGCATTAAATCACCAAAAACTTGAAGGTCTGATGCACCCCCTTCAGCTGCTAGAAGCAGAGACAGTTTTAGAGTGGTAATCTCAGCAAAGTTGTTGGTATCGAGAACCAAACCAGGTCTAAACTTCAGCCAGTGATATTCAGATATAAACTCAATACCTCCAGCTCCACAAACCAATGGGTTTCCCTGAGCAGCCCCATCGAAATATAACCAAGAGCTGGTTCTATCAATTACCTCCTGTACGACCTGCCTGGGAGCCTTATCAACATTCTTCTGTGGGAAAATTTTCAAAATATTAAAATTTTGGATAGCTAATTGTATTGGAATGATAAACCTCTCTAAGAGCACCATCAAGTTTCCACTGCAAACCAATCTCAAACCTGTCAAAACCTCAGCTCTTTCCAGACCCATCCAATATAAGCCCAAGAAAGAGAGTGGTTAACAGTTTCATCACAAGGATAACAGAAATGGCATCTGGATGGTCCACATCTTTCTTAACTTCGATGATTATCACATGCTAGCACCTTATTATTAAGAACCAGCCATGTCTTGTAAACTATTTTCCATTTGTACAGATATGTTTCAGTTCTTTTTTTTGTTATCTATTTTTATTTCTTGTGAAATAAACATCCTGGTGAAACCCCATGAGGTGAGGGAAAACCTGACTCTGCAGAAGTTTGAGGCTTTGTCAACACAGGAGTGAAGACTGTGACAACAATATGGTCATCAAGTGCTGAATGTGTCACTTGTGGGAATTACTCTTGGGTTGGAAGGTTAACACTCCTCACAACCACCCAGCGTAGCCCCAATTTACAATTTTTTTGGAATATAAGTCCTGGCACTTCCTCTCATTCTGAGGATGGTATCCAGGGTGAAGCAAATTTGTTTGGGGCTCGGGGCAATCACCAATACATTCATTAAGAGGTCAACATGTCACTTGTGAGAATTGGTCCTGGGTGTGGAGGGATAACATTCCTCCTCAATTGCCTGGGCTAGACCCAATTGACTAAAATGCTTTTTGCAAAATATATCCTGAGAAAACCCAGGGAACTTTGCCTCATTCTGAGGATGGCACCCAGGCTTAAGAAAATTCCTTAGGGCCAAAGGCCATATCAACATGTCATTGGCGGGAATAGAACCATTGTAGGGAGGATAACAATCATTCCACCTAACAGTGGAGCTAGACCCAATTGACATCAGATGTGTTTGCAGTTAGACAAAGGTGTAGGAATTTTGGAAATGAGTTTTTTGGTGTTTTTGGACAGTCAGAGATTGCTCTTATTTTGGCTGTTTTCCAGTATGCTGGAAAAGAGCAGCCGTTTCTTTTTCCTTTTTACTTGAAACTTTAAAGGATCTTAAAAAATAGTTCAATAATGGTAGATGGCCCTTAGTACGCTAGCCAAACAAAACAAAGTCTTACTAACTTAAAACTTCTCCAGGAGGTCCCACCTTACCGATTTTCAAAAAGGTGCAGTCCAGGAGTCCCAGAAGAGCTTATCCATCCACTTGACTTTCAATGCCTGTTCCAAGTGACAAATGAAATACTATTCTACTAGTAAATTGTTCCATAAATAGAGCAATGACTATGAGGGGCATGTTGGGCTTCTAGTTCATTTGAACTTCACACAAGTCTGCTGCTCCCAGTGTTATTTTCCATGTTTGATGCATCTGTGAGTTGCATGTTCTCCCCTTTGAATGCAAATAATGGAATTTCTGCACTGCATTAAATGATGATTTCCTAAATTAATTGCCAGTCCCCTGTTAGAGGAGGTTAGAAGAGGGCTTCTTGATAGGAGTAATGATTAAGACTATGCATCATGTTTTGGGCCTTATACAAGGTGAAACTGCAAGATCTTCAGAAGTGAGGGAAGTTGGGGTGAAGTTATGGGCTTGAAGAGAGGGAAGTTGGGGTTCCATTGTATTGCATAACTTTTGCACAACACTCGGCAGGGATCTTAATTTGGCCAAGCATCATTGATCTTAATTAGCTCTATGATTATTCTTGCATAGATCATCCCATCAATAACATTTACTTTTTTTCTATTGAACTCAGTGGACATTCAAGTTTTATTTCCATTTGAAATACATATGGGAGACATGGTGATATTGATGCATGATTTAAAACTTTCTTCACTTGTTTTGCATTCAACAGGATTTGGCAACTGTGGTTCCAGGTCTTGAGCCAGCAGGAATTGATCTTCTCTCGGTGAGGACAAACATTATCTTTGTTCTTTGGAATATGATCAAAGGATGTCAGGTAACAATTTTTCTTAATGCTGACAACTTTGCTGTTTGTTTCTTTGTTTTTCTGCCACCATGTTCCCTCCCAGAAAATGTTGTGCCTGGAGCCCAGTAGACGCATCACTGCTCGTAGTGCTCTGGAGCACGAGTATTTCAAAGATCTAGGTTTTGTACCCTGACCTGTATATTAGCTGTGGGGATAAAAAGATTATTGGCCTGTTGTAGCGTAGCCTGCATCATCTCACCAGTGAGTTGCTCTTTGGAGGCTGGTAAACTAGATGGAAACCTGTATAAGTAACATGATTAAGTATACGATGTTTTTTTTTAAATATTTTGCCACACTTGTTAAGGATTTGCACCTTTGGTGTAGCTGGATTGTGGTGGTTCTAGTTCTTCAAGACTATTGAACAAAACTTTATTTGGAAATTAAGTTGTTTACGATTGTCAAATATGACTGATCATTTGAAATTCTTTGCCATCTGTTGTTACTGACTGGGTATTTTATAATATTGTGCAATCTGGTTTTCTATGCTTTATAGTGCGAGTATTTACTTGTTATGGTGATGTGTAGAGGATATGATATTCAAGAGGTTTTTATGCTGGTTTTGATGATAACATCTCAATGGTGATGGAACCCTTGCTTTGAATCATTCAAGGTTCCAATGGTGAACTGTGAATGAGAATGCTTATTCTGGATTCTAACCACAAAACTTTTCTCAAAAGTCCAGCCCATAGAAAAAGGTGAAATGTTGTATATAAATGATGTTTGTTGCTGAGCAAGAAGTCTTGTTAAAATTTGCAATATGATATATCCTCGTGACTCTGTTTTTGAAGTATGTTTTTGATTGGGAGGCATAGTTGTTTTCCAGTTATATTTCAAAATTTAAACCTGCTTGTTTGTGATGATTTTACAAAGGCTTTTAGTGACATCGTATTCCTTGTTGAATGAATGCTAAGGGTGCCTTGTTGAGAATAAGGGTATCTTCTATGATATTGTTGTCTTTTCTTCAATGGATTTCATGCACTATATGTTTGCATTGATGATGAAGTAACTGTGATTATCTTGATCTACATGGATAGCTCATTGTTGGTGTTGTTTGCTCATGGGTATCACTGCATTATTGAGCTCTTTGGATTAATGATGGGGATGATCCCTGCTCGTTGCTTCATGTGATCCTGCGCTTCTTCAGAAGAGGTTGGCTAAGTAGGTGATCATTTTTTTTCCACCACGGATATGGCATTCTCTTGTTTGTGTAAGCAATTCTGCATGAATTTAGGTTCTTACATTGTTTCATTGGTGATTGACATGTCTTCTTGCTAAAGTTGTTTTGGTTATGAGCAAGTTGTGTGAAGTTTTAAAAGCGTTGACACTGTTAGTTGCTTCTTTGAGGTTAGGTGCATGTTTCCTGAAGAGTTGCTCCTTTGAGTTTAGGAGCATGTTCCCTGAAGATTTGTTCCTTTGAGTTTAGGTGCATGTTTTCTAAAGTGATTGGCTTTCTTTAAAGGATTAGATGGGCAAGAGCTTGTTTGATTATTTAAACTTTGCCTTTGTTGAAAGTTCCCTCACAGTCACTGATAGTTTGTGATTGAATGGTGACGCGATCTAGAAGAGTGTTGCAAGTACTCAAAGTGCTCTTTGCTTGTTCTCGATCTCCTATTAACATCTGGTTGAGATGTTGTGATTCTGAAGCTTTCCTTCTCCATTTTTGCTTTTCTAAATAAACCAAGTGTTGTATTTCCTTCTCTGTTGAATTTTCCAATACCCTCTCCAAAAAGTGAATAATAATCTCCCATTGGTTCTAGCCTTGATAATTAGGTGGTTTGATAGTCCCTTCACCTAACAAATCATTTACCAATGAAAATAGTTCGTGGTCTATTTGGTGGAGAATTGTTCCCAGTATCCTCTTAATGTCTGGTTGTGGTGTCATGATTGACCCTCATTTCAGCATTGATTCCATGAAGCTTTGCCTGCAAATTTTTGTATTCACAAATAAACCAAGTAGCATATTCCCATATACATGAATTTTGTTTCACACCAATACCCCTTTTTACTCATTTTCAAGGCACACAGTAAAACAATGAGGGCATCTTATCTTAAATACAAACCTTATGCAATCATTGAATGCTCTTGTTTTGATCATCAATGTCTTGCTTGCACTTGATTGCTTATAACTAGGTGTAAAATTCCAAACAAGGAAACTTCCCAATTGACAAATTTCTGAGTTTTCCGGTGAATATTTCAGCTAGAAATTTTGTCAAACACATCACATAGATGCTGCTGGAGCTATTATCTTACGACAGTGAACAAATAACATACCATTGAAGCCCCAAAAGAGTTCAATCTGATATATTCATTACTCAGAAATTTACATACAGCTGATACATATAATTTTGACCACCAACTCAACACAATATCACAATGAAATAGATTCTGGAAGCACACAGTTTCTTGTATTTGACAGCAGCAAGATTTACAAGCCTAAATCCTAACAAGATTACACGCACAGCAGTCAGTGAAACTTGCCCTGGGCTCCTAAATGATACACACAATTTCTTCACACTTGTTCTTTATGTTAACTAGCCCCAAAGGGTCCATATATCCTCCACGCAATAGTGTAAATCACAGCTACGTTCAGCTGTGGTAATACAACTTACCAAAGTCTCAAATAAGGCCCACAAACCTTCAAAACCAGATTAATTGACATCCACACACTAGGTACAGGCCCCATGTCCAGCAGATGAGTGTGGAGTCCAGTTACAAAGAGAATAGGCCCCACAAATGATATGCTTAACTCAGCCCACCTGTAAACAGCCCAAGAAAATATGGTTCGTTCAGCTGTAAAGAAACTGGAGGTTTTGACCAGGAGCTCGATGCCCCTCCAAGGATAAAATCTGATTTAACAGAGACCACTTCTCCAGCACAAGAACACAATGAAACTCGAGCTGTGTCTTCCTTACAGATTTGAACTTCAGAACAGTGAGAATCTTCGCTTGTGAATGATGAAACTCGTTCTCTTTGAGAGTTGGCATCTGCAACTTTCAATGGTCCTTATTCTCATTCACATAACTTCCAGATTTTTCCATGGCCATCACTTGTAAGATAAGATTTATGTAAAAAACATCAGTGAATAAAATTAACTGATAACGCCTCAAAATATTAATATTTACTGCAAATCCTTTTCTCCATTGAAGTTCAGTGGTGAAATACGACTGATTTCGTTCTTAAATCCAAACTAAGGTGTCTAGTTTTAACGCCAAAGTTTGCTATGGTGGCTAGGGTTCCAAAACCCTAAGCTTCTCCTTCAAACTCTCTTCAAGAGCACTTTCTCCAAAAAAACTCAAATGCAAGAATAATGAAAGTCTCATTTTTCTTCTTTTATGAAATTAGGGTCACCTTTTCACCTTCCCTTTATTAAATTAACTTTATAAAGTCACTTTACGATATTTCTCTTTATAAAGTTAAAGTGACTTTTTTCACTTGCCTAAGGAATATCACCCTTTCTTCTTTTTAGACTTCATAATGTTTTCCTTGGGCAATTTAAGTCCCTTTATTAAATATCTCTTCGCTTTAGCCTATGGGACACACATTAGGCTAGCGGATTTCGTCACAAGTCTCCTAAGTGGTCGGGGACATTACAGTTCTCCTTGCCCAAAATTGTTTTCCCTCGAGCAATTTTAACTTAGGATATTTGCGCACTTATTGACCCTCCCAGGTGGCATCTTCCACAGGTAGATCTTTTTGCTTTATCATGCCCTCCTTTATTGACCTATTGCACAACTTCCTCTCCCTTGTTTCTAGGATATTTTCCGGAACCAAGATTTTCTTTGTCTAATGGTGGAAGTTCTGCATATGTAACAACATGTTGCCCTAGGGCCTTTTTAACGCACAAAGCACGAAAGACGTTATGAATTTTACATCCTTCAGTGAACTCGAGTTCGTAGGCCACTTCCCCAACTCGTCTCAAGATCTCGAATGACCTGTAGAACTTGGGTTTCAACTTTTTCACTCCCTTTGTTTTTAATGATGTTTGCCTATGGGGTTGAAGACATAGGTTTACCATGTCTCCCACTTCAAAGCTATGATCAACCTTGTGCTTGTCTGCATACAATTTCTGTTGTTTCTTGTCCGTGTGTAAGTTGACCTTGAGGGCTTTCAAAATGTCTTGCCTCTCTTGAATCTAATCCTTGGTCAGAGGTGCCCGCATATCCCCAAATATCTTGTCTGCAAATGTCGAGTTGTCAAATGTATATAATGCTCTGAAGGGAGTCATGCGAATGTACATGTGAAAGTGGTATTATAACAGTGCTCTCCCAAATGCAACCACTTTACCCATGCCTTTTGTTGGCCGATTATATAATTTCGGAGATAGCCTTCCAACCACTTGTTCACTATCTCGCTCTGCACATCATTGTTTGGATGGTTGTTGGTGCTCGGAGTCATCTTTGTCCCTACAAGTCTGAAAAGCTCTTGCTAGAAGCCGCCCATGAATTTGCTATTTCTATCACTGATAATGGTCTTCGATAACCCATGTAATCTGAAGACCTCTTTGAAAAATAACTCTATCACTTGTGATGCTGCATACTTTGATGATATGGCAAAGGAGTGAGCAAACTTTGTGAGTCGATCTATCACTACATATATGTGTTCTTTTCCCTTGGGCTGGAGGTAAGCCAGTGATAAAGTCCATGGAAACGCTCTCCCACTTTTGCTCTGGGATGGGGAGTGGCTATAGTAAATCGGCTGGATGGGTGTGCTCTGCCTTATTTTGCTAGCAAGTGTTGCACTCCGAACCTCAACACATCGATCTTGAGGCCTTTCCAGGTGAACCTCTCCCTAATCATCATGTAGGTCTTAAAATATCTCTAATGCCCTGCTAAGGGTGAGCTGTGCGGGACTTGCATAATTTTCTCTTCGAGTTTTGATTCTGACACTAGATATACTCGATCCTTATAGTAAATAATGTCATTCATAACTCGATACTTGTCATCAAGGATCAACCCTTCCAGAATCTCGCAAGCAAATTTATTCCTCGAATACTCCACCAGTAGCAACAACTTCTAATCTTCAGTGATCTCTATGAGTGAGAAGGTGGGTGGCATTCTCTATAGTGCGTCGACCACTATGTTGTTCTTACCTTTGACGTACTCTATATCAAAGTCATAGGTCTGCAACTTGCTAATCCATTTTACTGCATCTCACTCAGTGCCTTTTGCGCCATGGTGAACTTCAAGCTATTATGGCCAATTTTTACCTTAAATATGCTTTCCATTAGACACTGCGTGAATTTGGCCAATGCATGCATTATGGCCAACATCTCCTTATCATAGATCGAATAGTGCAACTCATAATATCTAAGCTTGCGACTTTCAAACGCTATGGGGTGCTGATTTTGCATAAGAACTGCTCCTATTCTTGTCCCTGAAGCGTCGCATTCCAGCACGAATAGTTGGGTGGAATCTGGTAAAGCAAACACATGGCATGTGCTCATCAACTCCTTCATCCTCTCAAATGTTTCTTGTTCTTTCTCTAACTAACTAAATGCTCTCTTCTTAGTGAGCTCTGTAAGAGGAGCTATTAACTGTGAAAACCACTTAATAAATTTCCTTTAGTAAGTGCAAAGACCAAGTGAGCTCTTCAGTTCCGTGACATTATTTGGGGTGGGGCACCCACAGTGATTGCTCATATTTTCCCCTGATGCACTTGTACCCCATCACGACCAATCACATGCCAGAGTATTAATTTTAGGCAACAATGGTATGTTCTATGCTTTAGAGCAATTTTACTTCATTATCTTTATTAGCCCAATATCAATATCCAGTTTAGCAATCACATCAACATGATAGTAAAGTGCAGATAGAACATAAACATAAAAAGTAGAAGTCAAGCCAAGACAAGAGGACACAAGATGTGGCCCCAGCCAGGGACAAACCCCAATGTGGGGAAACCCTTGATCAATTCTTCTTTTAGTCTTCAGTAGTTCAGCAGAGAGAGAGTACAATTTACAAATTCTAATAATTTATAACATCAGTAAAAGAGCCCTAATCAGAAAAGTCAACACTGGTCAATAGGGCAGATTTGACCCTCAAAGATTTGATCAACTTCAGTGAACTTCGACTTCCAAACAACAAGATGAAACAACCCTCAAAATAGTTCGAAATCAACCCATTCAAAATTTGGTCAAATAGTCAATCTGTGGTCAGCCCTAACCACAGTCAATGTTGGTAAAAAATCAACGAATTGCCTCAATTTTTGTGCCCAGAAATGCGGCCTGCTGGGACAAAATTCCTCCACCCAAAATCGCTGCAAAACAGGTCAACGCTTGGTCAATGCAACCAAAAAACAACCTCTGAAAATTCGGTCAAACTTGGTCAACGCTGAAACAGTAAATTGCCCTTCTTTCTTTCGCATGTGTGGAGAGAGATGTTGCCTAGAAATGCATACCCAATCAGATGAGGAGAGAGAGAGATGTGTGAAGATGAGTGTGTCCAAATGAGGATGTGGCATCATGTGTTTATAGCAAACGTTGAGGATGAATAGACGTCACTGTTGGGCTTTGAGCCTACATAAGTTTGCTGGCCGACCTTGACAATTTGTCCATATTAGATATCATTTTTGGGATTCAATTGTGTTAAGAATGTTATTTATCTATGACCATTTCCATGGGAGGTAGTTGTAATCAACTAATTTCTCATGATTTTTGAATAGTCCACTTAGCACTCATTGCACCGGGTGATGCTCACAGGGGTGAAGAAGTGGGATTGAAACTAGTGAAATGAATCACATAGCGTTAATCATCACTTTCGGCGCTTGCACCCGGTAACCAGGACATCCTGGGAGGTCACCCATCCCAGATTGAATGTACAAATTCATAACTTCATTTGTACATGTTAGAATCGAATGATCTCTAGATCAATCCTACACTTCTCGGAGAAAGGAACCCAATAAAAATATTCGTTGTCATAAATAAGATGACCCATGTGGAGTTTGGCCCTAGTTGCCAAATTTAACATGGAGATAGAGCATCTCTGTCATGTGCTAAAATCACATTTGGACTCCTTTGCATATAATTCCTTCTCCAGAATTACCAACACCTCGTCCAAGTGCGTTAGGTGGTCTTCCCATCTCTTGCTGTAGACCAATGTCATTGAAGAAGACCAACAAATTCTTCTGCAACTGGTTATTGAACACATGGTTCATACAAGATTGGAAAGTCGCAGGAGCATTTATTAGCCCAAATGGCATAACCAAAAACTCCTAGTGCCCATAGTGGCATCAAAACGCTGTCTCTGGGATATCTTACTCCCAAACCTAGATATGATGATAGCCAGGTCAAAGATCAATATTTGGAAAATATTTGGCCCCTTTCAAAGCATCCATCAGTTCATCGATCATGGGAATAGGATATTGGTTCTTGCTTGTTTTATTGTTGAGAGCTCGATGGTTGATACACATCCGCAAGGCGCCATCTTTCTTCTTAGCCATCACTAACAAAGAAGCGAACAAACCAGAGCTTGGTCGAATATGGCCCATCCTCAACAACTCGTTGATGGCCTTCTCTATCTCATCTTTATAGACCTTGGGATGCCTATAGGGAGTGGCTATCACTGCCTCCACACCCTACTCAAGTTCAATGACATGTTCAAAACCTTTGTCTGGTGGCTTGCTTAGAGGAATGTCAACAAAAACTTTATGATGTTTATGAAGTAATACCTGAATGTTGTTTAGGTGCTGTTGCCATTGCTCTTCTTGGAAACACAGAGAGGGTTGGTGAATCAATATTTCTTTTACAGTTGTAATTTTACCAGTTTTTAGATCACTTATAACTAGAACACAAAATGAACAATATATAGAATAAATGATTTTATTAATTAGAAATAACGAGGACTTCAAACCTTTTCTTTACAATGAATCAGGTACAATAATGCTTAGGGCTCCAACCCTAGATGAAGACACCTATCTTCAATCCACTAGGCTCCAAATTGTACTTTGCCAAACACTGACTTGGATGTAACGAGGCTTTAACCCTATCTTCCCAAGGCTCCAACCTTGTTTCTACGAGACACCAACCTTTAGGGCTCCAACCTTATGCTCCAATATCTTCTGCAATAAGCCCTCAATCGATCTTCAAAGCATTTAGCTCATCAATGACAACTTTATCTTCTCAGAAGGTGTCTCCACAATTCTTCATGTTATCCAAATACAATTCTTCAAGGCCACATTATGAGGACTTCATCATGATCTCTAAGAATCTTCAATAAGTCACTCAAGGTCTGCACCAACCAATTCTTTAAGTGCTTCACAAAGTTTTCAACCAAGGAGGTCTGCAATGATTCTCGAAAGAATGTCTCCAACAATGCTTTGGGGACTGCCTCAACAAGGTGTAAACTTTTCAATGTCTGATGCAAAGGGTCTTCTATAGTTATTCAATAGTGCTCCAATTGTAGACAAAGATGTTTTAAAAAGTCCTTGACAAGTCTTCAAAGGTTGCTTCAACAAGGGGCCTTTAATCACTTTAAAGGCTTCAAACACTACTTTATAACATCATCCAAATGACTTCAACCTCACTACAAGAAATTGCTCCACAAACTTCTCCAAAGATCTTAACGCATCACTTCAACACTTAATAGCCAATGTATCAACCCTTCTTCCTTCACTTTGTGACAACCCTTATTTCTATCCCAACTTTGCACTCTTGCTAGCTTCCAAGCAGGCTGTCCGAATTCCAAAAGGTAAGTGTTCACTGTCCAACCTGTTAGAGCCTGGATCTACCTCAGGCTGAAGGAAGGCAGGTCTAGGGTAACATTAAACCACGCTTAACCTGGTAGTTAGCTCTACTAGGTCGGGAGAGGGCTCTCTCTTTGTGAAACTCAGTCAAGATCACTAAATCAAATATGGGTTTTAGGCTAGGTATAGTAGCTCAAAGGATTTGATTGGATTTGTTTTGGGTTGAAACAACAAGAGAAATGATGATTTGGACTATGGAATCAATGTCAGTTTCTCCCGGCAAACTTGGGGCAAATTAAGTGCCATGTTCAGCCAAGTGAAGTATAGGGGAGAAAGCCCGCTGCCCTGCAAGCATCAGAGAAAGGATGAATCTGCAACAACAACTTTAGATGAAAGAGAATCACGAGGTTGCTCAACAAAACAGAGCATCTAGCCAAGGATGAATTCTGCTAAGACAACCATTACAACTAACAACAAAATCATCATGAAAGGAGCATCATTACAGATGAATTCTTAACATATTACTTAGATAATGCTGTAACAAGGCAGAAAAAACATAATGTGTAAATGAATTACAGGAAAAACATACTAAACATCAGCACCGTGATGAATCCTAGATCTAAAGGGCAAAAGACTGTTTTATTAAAATGATATTCAAGAAAATTTCTACACAAAGCCAAGACAACCTCTCTGCTGCCAAAATCGAACCTCTACACTATGAAATTCATAAAATTTATACATTTAACTCATCCTTGTATTAAGGGAATTGAGTTCAACCATCTTCTTCAAAATAGAATCAGTTACTTTAAACTTGGATCGAATTTTTGAAAATAGGTGTTCAAGATGAACTCGTATATCTTAAACCATGGCACCTGTTACAAAACTAAAAGAGGTTTTTGTAGATAAGGTCATGTTGGAGAAAAACCTCTCTCAAATTCTGGAAATTCGTTTTCAGTTGCTCGGAATCTGTGCCACAAAATCATCTTTAAAACATAAAATCATTAAAAACTTAAATCTGTCAAAATGAGCTGTAAAGATCTAGTCACATATTCAAATTCACGACCCTGTGAATAAACTGAAAGAGGTTTTGTTATATGGCTCGTGGTTAACAAAAACCTCCTTGGGTTTTTCAAAACTACTTTCCATTTGTTGTAAAGTGGCACCGCACTAAAATGACTAAAACAATAAAAAATATGAAAAATTTGCTTTGTTTTAATGTAGGCCCCAAATATCACTGCATATCTCCCACATAGTAGCACCTGTGCATAAACTGAAGGAGGTTTTTGTTATTTGGTATGTGATGGACAAAAAAATCTTCCACTTTCGAAAAATTCCTTACCATTATTTCAGAAATTGATCTTGTACTAAACTTGTCATTGTGTGCAGCGACTGACCTCAAAACATGCATAACCAAGAATCACTCATTCATTTCGATCATATCTTTTGATCCAGAAACCAATTACGGGAGTGTGATATACCGTTGGAAATATTTTTCTAAGCTTCTTCTAATGGAAATACTTAGGATATGATTTGCACTGAAGATCATGTGCAAAACATCTCTGAAAACCAGACATAGAAAGAGCCCATTTTGATCCCTGGTGACAGGCTGCGAAGACTGGAACTAACCTCATGTTCGTGCCCTCCACAAGTGTATGTGATCACAGGTTTCGATGCCTTTGAAAATGTCCACAGGACTGCAAATCCGAGCCGAGCTTCAACAATCCAATCTAGCACAGAGATATAGTTCGAGGTGCTAAGGTTATTAGTTTTGTTTGAGGAACTAAGTTTTATTCACAGGTCCGAGTCTCCTCTCGGGTCGCTGTCCACACACTTGTCACTGGTCCGAGTGACTGCAGATCCGAGCCTCTCCAAATCACTGTAGCTCTGAGCTTCTACAGGGGACTACCTTAGGTATGAGGGTGACAAGTCCTTGGCAAATAATCCGAGCGTCTCCAAGCTTGCAGGTCCGAAGTATTTATGTCATTGTTCCGTACTCTGAGTTAAACAATGACCACAAGTCCGAGACTGGAAGGTATATTATTAGTCCGATCTTCTTGTGACTCTTCCACTAATCTAAGCCACTACCACAAGACTGTAACTTTGAGCTTCTACAAATCTGTAATTCGAGCTTTAAAAAGGGTAAAGTCCGAGCCTCTTGCATTACATCCTTCACACACTTGTCACAGGTGCATATCCGAGCTTAAGAGATATTTTAACACTTGTCATAGGTGCAGGTGCATATCCTAACTTTTGCGACTTTCTTTTCTGGCATGGTAGTCATGTTTTCAGCGTGTTTAGGGACCCAAGTCAAGTTACAATCACGAGCCATATGTCTAATGTTATGTCATTTGAAGCATTACATCTTGTTCATCAATGAAGAAGCATGAATTCTTCTTGAAAAGCTACTTCTAGGAGACTGATGGGGACCATTATATTTTTCCTTGTGGTATGCTCTACAATCCTTTGCCATATGCCCAAAATTTGTACAAGAATAACAATAACCAAAAAATATACTTCGGTACTTGGAGGATGGAGATTTCTCTGATGTTCTTCTAAAGTCATTATGTCTTGGGATCCTTTGATCAAATTTATTGCCTCTTGCATTCTTGATACCATCTGCATATCTTCTTGGAGTAGGGTTTGTTCCAATCCCATCTTGACTCTTCTCCTTGCTTTTGCTGGAACTAGGGACATCAATATTTCTTCCAAGCTTCACCACATCCTTGTTGTTTGAAGCATTAGGGTTTGCATCATTTCTGTTCGAGGGGTCTCCTGCATAACCAAGACCTGATTTATTAAGAAGAGATCTTTGATGACTTAGAATGTCATCTAGGGTTTGAGAGCTCTTTAGACTCTTGTTCAGATGATTTGTGTCTTTTCTTAGGAGATTAATTTCTTCTTTCGTCATCTTGCATTCTTCATCCTTCTTTGCAAGATGGTTCTCCATTTCTTCCTTAATTCTCGTTGCTTCACATGATTGGGCCTCAAGTGAGGTGATTTCTAATGTTAATTTGGTGATGTCTTCATCCTTTTCTTCTAGTTGGCATGTCATGAAATTTATTTCCTTTTCTGCTTCACCAACTTGTTCTTCCAGGGGGGTCAAAACTTCCGTCACCTTTTCAACTCCTTGTGCTTGTTTATTGGATTCTTCTAGCTGAGATTTAAAGGAGACATCTTCCTTGTATTGACCAATTTTTCATTCAAGTTTGTTCAAGTCTTCATGTCTTTGTTCAAGATGTCTTGACAATTTTTCTTCTCTTTTCTTTGCTTTATCTAATTGATTTGTCATGGAGATGACTTCTTCATGATGCCTTTTCTTGTTTTGATGCAATTCCTCCTTTAACTTGGTGAGCTCCTCATCTCTTTCTTGTACCTGAAGCTTGAAAAGAACTACTTCCTTGTCTTGTCAAGGTCATGGTCACCATCTTTCTCATGCTTGTTGAGCTCCTCATTTTCCTTTTTCGAACTGCGTATCTCTTTTAGGCAGCTACAAGTTTTGGCTTGAAATCTTCTTCATTTTCTTCATCTTCTAGGTCTTCCTTGGTCTTGATGTCTTCACTTTTGTTTTCAGCTTCCTTTATGGGTTCTGGATTTACTTCTTGCTTTTCATCATCTTCTTGATTGGAGGTTATGATTAATGCTCCTTTTCAGTGAAGATCTTGAAGTTTTTCTCACATATCTTTTGCTGAAGAACATTTTTTCACTTTGGTCTTTATAGGATTTGGTAGCCCACTCAAGATTGCCTTTATCGCTCTTGCATTATATTCCTTGGACTCTTTTTCCATTGCACTTTCTGTAATCGCTAATTCCTAGACTTCAAAACTTTGAGGAATTAATAAATTCTTTATTCTTGCCTTCCATATTTCAAAGTTTCCATTGAATAATGGAGCTTTCCCAATTTGATTATCCATTGAGGAGGTGACATCTTCAATGGGTTTGCAAACCTTCTTCCTCGAATTTTCCATTATGTTATAAGGATCTACCTTCAAGCTGTTAGGCTATGTGTGAAGGCACTGGCTTTGATTCCAATTGTTGGAAATACTAAGTGGGGGAGGGGTGAATCAATATTTCTTTTACAATTGTTATTTTACCAGTTTTTAGATCACTTATAACTAGAACACAAAATGAACAATATAGAATAAATTATTTTATTAATAAAAAATAATGAGGACTTCAATCCTCTTCTTTACAAAGAATCAGGTACAATAATTCTTAGGGTTGCAATCCTAGATGAAGACACCAATCTCCAATCCACTAGGCTCCAACCTGTACTTTTCCAAGCACTGACTTGGACTTCAGGAGACTCCAACCTCTAGGGCTCAAACCCTATCTTCCCGAGGCTACAACCTGTACTTTTCCAAGCACTGACTTGGACTTCAGGATATTCCAACCTCTAGGGCTCAAACCCTATCTTCCCAAGGCTCCAACCTTGTCTCTATGAGGCACCGACCTTTAAGGCTCCAACCCTCTCACTGGTACAGGTTCCAACCCAATCTTCTTGAGGACTCCTATCCTCTAGGGCTCCAAACCTATGCACCAATTCTTCAAGATAAGGTCAATGGTTCTTTAAGGCTCCTAATATCTTCTACAATAAGCCTTGACAATATATTCACCTTCAACAATGCCCTCAATCGATCTTCAAAGCACTTAGCTCATCAATGCCAAC
Organism: Pinus tabuliformis; assembly: GCA_031772625.1. Classification (NCBI taxonomy): domain Eukaryota; kingdom Viridiplantae; phylum Streptophyta; class Pinopsida; order Pinales; family Pinaceae; genus Pinus; species Pinus tabuliformis. The sequence goes on from CM062810.1 coordinate 916,676,783, forward strand.
TTTATCTTTTCAGAAGGTGTCTCCACAACTCTTCATGTTACCCAAACAAATTTATGAAGGCCACATTATGAGGGCTTCATCATGATCTCCAAGAATCTTCAATAAGTTACTCAAGGTCTGCACCAACCAATTCTTTAAGTGCTTCACAAAGTTTTCAACCAACGAGGTCTACAATGGTTCTCGAAAGAATGTTTCCAACAATGCTCTAGGGACTGCCACAACAAGGTGTCAACTCTTCAATGTCTGCTGCAAAGGGTCTTCTATAGTTCTTCAATAGTGCTCCAGTTGTAGACAAAGATGTTTTAACAAGTCCTTCACAAGTCTTCAAAGGTTACTTCAACAAGGGGCCTTTAATCACTTTAAAGGCTTCAAAAACTACTTCAAAACATCATCCAAATGACTTCAACATCGCTACAGTAAATTGCTCCACAAACTGCTCCGAAGTTGTTAACGCATTACTTAAGCACCCAATCTCCAATGTATTAACCCTTCTTCCTTCACTTTGTGACAACCCTTATTTCTATCCCAACTTCACACTCTTCCTAACTTCCAGGTAGACTGTCTAAGCTCCAAAAGGTAAGTGTCCACTGTCCATCCTCAGGTCTGAGCCCTCCACAAGTGTATGTGGTCACAGGTTTTGATGCCTTTGCAAATGTCCATTGGATTGCAAATCCGAGTCGAGCTTCAACAATCCAAGCTACCATAGAGATATAGTTCGAGTTGCCGAGGTTATTAGTTTTGTATGAGGAACTGAGTTTTATTCACAAGTCCATGTCTCCTCTCAGGTGGCTGTCCACACACTTGTCACTGCTCCGAGTGACTCCAGATCCAGGTCTGTCCAAATTGCTGTAGCTCCGAGCTTCTACAAGAGACTACCTCAGGTCGAAGGGTGACATGTCCTTTGCAAATAATCCAAGCCTCCCCAAACTTGCAGTTCCAAGGTGTTTATTTCACTGTTCAGTAGTCCGAGTTCCTTGTTCAATGTTGAAATTTAGCCCAAACAATGACCACAAGTCCGAGATTGTAAGGTATATTATTGGTCCGAGCTTCTTTTGACTATTCCACTAATCTGAGCCACTGCCCATAGCACTGTAACTTTGAGCTTCTACAAATCTGTAATCCGAGCTTTAAAAAGGTTAAAGTCTGAGCCTCTTGCATCACTGTCCACACACACTTGTCACAGGTGCAGATCCATGCCTAAGAGATATTTTAACACTGCAAATGCCCAAATTGTGATCTCAACGTCCTCCTCGGCCACCTGTCTTGCTTCTTCTTCTTATCTCTAAATTCTTCACTGAATTGATTATTGGAACGGTGAGTTTTGACGTGAATATATGCTAGTTTTGGCTTGTAATGAAGAGTCACGTCACTTGGTCAAGGATCACAAGTCTACATAAGTCGGCTGATCAAATATTATGATTTTTCTATCTTATAAATTCAATTTATCCTAGCCTACGAAGAGTTAGAAGGTGAGTAATAACTCGTTGGAAAGAGCTCAATGTGTTCTACGAGCCTATGTCAATTCCACCATTAAATAAGGTCATTTTTCCATCAATAAAATTATATTTTGTGAACTGTCATCATTATTTTATCCTTGACAATCTTTAGTATTTTATGTTTTGGACAGTGCTAGGGCGCCTTATTCATAGACTTAGGCCTTCAAGCTTATTAGGATTAGGTCACCTTCAACAAGGCATTTAGGGCTCCATTGAATTACATTAGGCATCAATAATCTAGAACTATCCATTGTTTAGATAGAGCTAGGGTTTCATGGGCATTTTAGCAAGGCTAGGGCATCATGAAGCTAGGGCTTGTCATCAAGGATTTTTTCAACTTTATTAATTGCCCTAGGGTTAGAGTATCATGGACATATGCACATAGGAATTTCTCCTAGGGTTTGCATAAAGAGTCTTCAGTGAGGTTAGCGCAACATCTCAAAAGGGTTATTCATCCATCACAAGGGTTAGGACATTTTCCATCTCCAACAATGCCATATTGGCATCAATGACAACTTTAATCAAAAACTCTGGCTAGCTGTTATCTATAATAAGGCACTCTACTGCCCACTCAATATCACCTCGCCTCAAAATTGCCTCCATATGGTTGGATGAAACTAGCTTTGGCAGGTATTGATGCATGGCCCTCAAAACTACACTCCTTCCATCTACGGGGTTGTTGAACTCCATTTCCATGTTTCGTTGTTCTGTGGTGTACTTCTCGATGTAGTAAGGCCAGTTCATTCACCACAAAGAAATCCTCTGTCACTTTATAGTTACCCATGGTGAGTTGTAATTTGGGGATGTATCTGTTACAGTCCATTTGATGTTTCTTGGGAATGGAAACTATAAATCCATTGAAATACTAAGTGGGGATCTCTCTCTATTCCACCATCTCTGCATCTATAAAATTGTGGGAAGCCCCATTATCAATTAATACTATCACCTTATGCCTTGCTATAAGCCCTCTAACTCTGAAGGTGTGACATCTAGTGAATCTTGACATAGAAGAAATAGTAGGAGATTTGCCATCAATATGTGAAGACTCACCCCTAGTTGTTTGGTGCATCTGTCCTTGTGCATGTCCCTGTACTAGCTCATCCCCATCATCACTATATCTCTTCAAATACACGTCGATATAGTGGGCCTTGCCCACTTTGTCCTTGCTAGCACACGTGCCCTAGTGCCCATGGCTCTTGAGAGTTGAAACACAACGTTTTCTTCCTTAGCTTTTTCTGGGTCTCCTCATCCATCTTCGGTTTCCCGGTCCACTCCTTTTGAAGGGGCTTGACTTCTTTACCTTTCTGAGGGAAAGAAGGTTTAGGAGTGAATTTATTCTTGGAAGCTGTTAGGGTCATAAGTTTTATCGTCAAATGTTTTTTCCTATCCTTTAATTTTTAGTTTGGGGTAGTTGAGCCTATCACTGCTACTGCGATGATATCCTCCAGATCGATGTTCGACATCTTTGAGTGTCTTGCATGAAGGGTTTATTCAAATTCTGAAATTGTTGCAGTCAATGGGAGTTATGGTCGTGTATGTTTGTACAGTCAAGTCATGCTTCTTTTTATTTGCTACCCTGTTTCCCTATTTCCCTTCATACATACCTTCATATATCATCTACATCCTATCCACTTTTCACATATCATTTACATCTTATTCACATTTCATTTCCTTTCCCTCCCTTCGTTCTAAACCTCTCCCCATGACACCACTACCACTCCCCTATACTCATCACATGTACAATCCTCATGTATAACATGCAACCCTCACATCACCTAAGAGACATTATACTCCCAACATTTTAATGATTTCCCATGCTTTATGCTCATGCCAAGAGGGTTTCTACACTTTGCAATGCAATTTCCTCTGAATTTGATTGTTTTAGTCACCATTTTGCAGAACGGTTTTTGACCACATGGAGGAGAATTTTGGAAAACGGAAAGAGGTTTTTCTTAAGCACAGATCAGAGCACAATAGCCTCTTCCAGATTTTGCACAGGTGTCACGGATCGGGAGATTTTATTGCATCTTCAAAGCCAATTTTTTGGACTGCACAAATACTCTATTTTAAGTCATTGTTTTGCAGAGTATTTTCTAGGAAGATGGGAAATAATTTAGAGAAACTGAGAGAGGTTTATCTTCAAAAACTATCATATACAATAACCTCCTTCATTTTTTACACAAGTATTATTGTTTGGGAGATATGGCCTATTGAAAATCTGCTACGCAGGCGCTACGCAGTCCATGCCCACACTACTACACGCATGCTGGAGGGAAGCCACTTGTCAGGTTTTCAAGAGGATGACATGGAGTATATGTGGAATCTATCTCACTTCCTCAGCAGCCCGCCATGTGCTAGTTTCAGAAGCCCAAAGTTTTGGATGCTGCGCAACCTTTTGCACACTCAGAAAGCAACTTTGTGCTTTTTACTATTTTACTTCATGTTGATCATGTTCAGAGATATGTTGGTTTTCTATTTAGAATTTTTTTTTTAGAGATACAAAACACTTTTATGTTTTATGATTTTGAGGAAAAGTATTTGGAAAAACAACATTTTTCCTCCTTTTAGTTTTTAGATCGATCCTCTGTTGGATTGAATGTGCATTGAATTTAGACATGATGTTATCCTATGTATGAACTATATATTTGGTTAATGAATATGGAAAAGGTGGGTTTATGGTTTCATTGTTGATGGGAAACTATTGCAGTTTGTTGTAGTGATATATGTTAATGCATGTGCTTGAATGTTGAAGAGATTCTGATGGATTACAGAGATACTAATGGTATAGATGTTTCAGATATTGTTTCTTCTTAGTCATATATTATACTTGTTGTGTTATCTTATCAAACTGATTTGAAGGTGTATGGAACAGTTACACTTGAATTAATTTCATATGCTCATGTCTAGCTGTGCCAAATATTTCAATTTGCAAATGGAATATGTATGCCTTTGACAATTTTGTGTTTTCTTCTTGATAGTCATTTATCTAAGTTGTAGTAATGAACTGTTAGTTATTTTTCTATTTCTAATGAATGTCTTGATATCCCCATCTTCACTATACTATGATTTGTCATTCAATCCGAAAACCATATTAATTGAGCCTCTGTACATGAAATTGGTTGGAGATACATCAGCATGTTGGACTAGGAAGGTCATGATCGCATCACTAGTGTTTTCCTAGAACCCTCTACTACCCCATACCAAAAATCAAACATTTTTAGAACTAGTCTCTGTCAAAAAATCATATTCAAAAGTTTTATCTTTGAGTCTGCTCAGTGAGGGAGACCCCTCAGGTTGAAGAAGACCAATCATTCAACCAAAAGAGGTTTGTGGTTACCTCTGGGTTCCTCTCCTCAGCTTGGAGGAATTACGAAGTGCTAACAGAAGCAATGTCCTGCAAGTCCGTAGTTTTGTTGATAGCCACACGAAGGGTGGTGGGTTCAAAACTCTTAACCCATCCATGTAGAGGTTCTGCCAACCCCTCTACAAAAATCATCACCAATTTGGCCTTTGAGATGTCCGTGACCATGACCGCCAACCTCTGAAACTCTGCAATATAAGCCTTTAGACTACTTGTCTACTTGATCTGTGTCATGTCTCTAAAATGAAGCTCTAGATCCTTCCTGTCAAACCGCTCAATAAGTCATTGAGTGAACTCTGTGTATGAGGTGATGTTGTTATGGCCCATAGTCACCAACCCATGGTACCACCACTCATGGGCCTCACCATCCAAGTGCAAGGTGGCCAATTTGATAACCTCCTCCTCTGTCATCTGATGCAACTGAAAATAGGTGTCCAATTTCTGTACCCATGATCGAGCTGAACATTTGGACGACCCATCAAAACAAGGGATGGTGACCTTCCCCAATGCGACTCTTAATTCTGCCTTGGGATCATCTGGAAAGGTTTAGGCTTGCTCTTGAACTGAAGGTGGAATAAATCAATAAAATTCATAGCAACACAAAAATCCCGTCCCAGTGCTTGGTACTGCTCCATATACTCTGTATAAGGGATTCCCAAATTAGCTTGCTCTGTTAAGTCCTTTGTTGTCTCTTGTAAAAAGGAGACATATTGGGTCTTGGCATTTTACTAGCAATGTGAGAATGGCTATGCAAATGGGTACGAGCATGAATGCCCTCAACATCGTTGGACCCTTCTCCATTCAATGGCTCCTTCCTAGTGGAGGACATTGTGTTGGTCATCCCTTTTATCAATTCTACCATCTCTTTTTGGCCCTTATCTAGGTCATTTATTGCCTTTAACAGGCTTTTAAAATTTTGTTCCTCCCTTTCACCCTTGTATGACCCTTCAAATTTAGGTGTTTCCTCTATCTCCCCTTCCCTCCCTGGTATCCTCTGACTCTTAGTATCATGGATATCTTCTTTTGTAAGGGAAGTTGGTTCTCTGTAGGTGTTTCTTCTTTTATATGTTATCCCTGTGTAAGGATTTTCTTATGTCATGTAACCAGTGTTAGGATGCTACTAAACTCTTGAGCTTTGATTTTTAAACAACAACCCATGGTTGAGCCAAGATTAAGGCTTTGATACCACTATAAAATTAGAAACAAGGAAACTTTTCAATTGACCATAAATTTATGAGTTTTTTAGTGAATATTTCAGCGAGAAATTTTGTCAAACACGTCAAATGGATGCCACTGTAGGTGTTATCTTACGATAGTTAACAAATAACATAGAAATGATACATATAATTTTGACCACCAACTCAACACAATATCACAAGGAAATAGATTCTGGAAGCACACAATTTTTGTATTTGACAACACCAAGATTTATGAGGAAAAATAGAAGGATAGAACCTAGTATACTGATCGAAAACACTTCTTCAAAGTTTGGACCACTTCCGACGTGACTTTCAACAAGGAAAATTCCCAGGTGACTGTCCCCAATTATACCATGAATTAGCTTATTGTTACAACCTCTAATCCTACCAAGATTATACACACAACAGGTAGTGAAGCTTGTCCTGGGATCCTAACTGATACACTCAATTTCTTCACACTTGTTCCTTATGTTAACTCGGCCCACACGGTCCATATATCCTCCACACAATAGTGTAAATCACAACTACGTCCAATAGTGGTAATACGGCCTACCAAAGTCTCAAATAAGGCCCACAAACCTTCAGAACCAGATTAATTTACATCCGCACACTAGGTATAATCCCCACGCCCAACAGAGGAGTGTGGGGTCTGATAACAATAGAGAATAGGCCCCACAAATGATGCACCTAACTCAATGACCTATACACATCCCAATGTAATATGGGAGACTCATCCATCTGTAAAGAAACTTGAGGTTTTTACCAGGAGCTTGAGTTGCCCCTCCAAGGATAAAAATCGACTTAACAGAGACCACCTGTAGCACAAGAACACAATGAAACTCGAGTTGTGCTTGCCTTACATATTTGAACTTCAAAACAATGAGAATCTTGGCTTGTGAATTATGAAACTTGTTCTCCTTGAGAGTTGACGTCTGCAACTTATTGGTCCCTCTTCTCATTCACAAAACTTCCAGATTTGTCCCTGGCCATCACTTGTAAGAGAAGATTTATGAGAAAAAAAAACATCAGTGAAATGCCTTGATCCCTTGTTCTTGCGACAAATCCTATGTGGGTGAAACAAGTCGCTCCCTTAAAATTAGAATTTAAGAGCATTGTGCTGACATAAAACACAACAGTTCTCGGTCCTATGCTCTTGTAAAGCACTCCCTTAAGACAAACCATCACATTTGTATTGAAAATGTCAGCATACTAGCTAAAATTGACCATTACCACCACAAGAAATTAAAGGAATATATTGAAATTGACAAGCACCCTAATAACCTAAATAGAGATGATGGGTGAAAAATTAGTGAAAACTAGATTCCCACCCTTATCTTCAACCTACCACTTCCTAAATTCCTTCTCTTTACTAAAACATTTAAAAAAAAATCTTTGATGGTTTTCTTATCCCTTTTCCCTATTTTCATAATACATTCCCTATCCTACTCTACCTCTTTTATATATATATATATTTCAATTTTAAATAATGTTAACAACATTAATCATACATTTCATATTAATTCATATTCCTTAATACATTATAAATATTCCCCACCCTTAATTATTAAAATAAATAAAAAAATTGATATTAATTTGTATGTAATAATTTATATTCATTAATTTTAATATTTAATCTAATGTAATCCATTTTTATATTCATTTAATTATAATTATTGTTTTGTTAAATAATAACTATTTCTTACCAAAATTAAAAACCACTGTTTGTCCCCTTATTATCCAATTCTAACCTTTGGCTTCTATTTTTATCTTCTTTTTGGTCGATATTTTCTCCTTTTGATTTCTTATTTATTTCCCTATTGCATTGTCATTTTTCTTCACATTCTTTTTCCTAATGATGAACTGCACAAGCAAGTTCAAAATGTAGAAATCCTAAATCTAATGTGATGAATCCTGACGCTAGTTTACATCCAATATCAATATTCACTGCAAATCTTTTTATCCATTGAAACTCAGTGGTGAAACTTGGGTGATATCTTTTTTCAAAGCCAAACTAGGGTGTCTAGTTTCAACACCAAAGTCTACTATGGTGACTAGGGTTTCAAAATCTTAATCTTCTCCTTCAAACTCTCTTCAAGAGCTCTTTCTCTAAAAAATCAAATGCACGAACGATGAGAGTCTTTTCATTTCCTTCTTTAATGAACTTAGAGCCACCTTTTCACCCTCTCTTTATTAAATTTATTTTATAAAGTCACTTTGTAATATTTGTTTTTTTCGCTTGCATGGGGAATATCACCCTTTCTCCTTTTTAGAGTTTATAATGTTTTCCTTAGAAAATTTAAGTCCCCTTTATTAAATATTTTCCCGCTTTAGCCTACGGGACCCACACTAGGATAGCAAACTTCGTTTTAAGTCTCCTAAGTGGTCAGAGACATTACACTAGGTCACTGTTTGATTTATGCTTTGATTTTAGTTGGATGATGATGAGTCCCTTGAGTTTTCATTGCTTTGTCCTGATTTGCTGTTATTACCTCAAAACTTGGGATGATTGTTATGCTCTAGACTTGTGAGAAATTCCAGAATACTAGAAATGCGAAGAAATATAGCCCAAAACACGGAATAAAATGAGAAAAAACCACAAGTATTTTATTATTCAGAAATAGATTCAATGTTCACTTGCATCTTTGAGGGGGCAACCTCCAGAAGAGCAGAGTTCGATTACAATAAAACTCGATGATATTTCCTTTACTAACTAAGACTATTTATAGCTAAATGACATCCAAAACCCTAACTACTAGTGGTCCCTTGCATAACACGGGTTAACCACTTTATTTATTAACTATGGTCTGTTTACAACTAACTATGGTCCCTTTTCTCTAATGCGGGTCAACCACTTACAATTATTAATGCGGGCTTTATTTACTCTCTAACTAACTATGACTATGACTTGGCCCATTGGGCTTATTACATAAATAAAGGGGTTAGGGTTGGACCCTAACATGCCCTCCCCCATCAAAAGAAGCCTTGTCCTCAAGGTTGAAGCTGCGGAAACTGCTAAAGAATAGTGGCTGGTTCCCAGGTCGCATATTTTGGAGAGGTGTTTTTCCATTTGACGAGGACTTCCTTGATCGTGTAGCCACAGAGATGTCTTTCACGAGTATCGAGGGTTTGTTCTGGTTGGAGCCAGAGTGAGCCTTCCTCATCCAATTCGAGTACATTGGTTTGAATTATGCAATTGTTCCCCACCACTTTCTTGAGGCATGAGACATGGAAAAATAGATGGATTTTTGAAGTTCGTGGCAAGGCCAATTTGTAGGCAACTGCTCCAATGAGCTGAAGTATCTGATAAGGTCCATAGAATGTTGGTGCTAGTTCCTTGCAACCTTTTTCTTTGAGAGATGTTTTCTTATAAGGTTGCAGTCGTAAGAATACTTGACCCCCTTCTTGAAATGTGCGTCAGAACGATGCTGGTTTGCTTGTTGCTTCATTCGACTACGAGATTGATGTAGATTATCTTGAGATGAGCTATCATGGCGACATGGTTCTGTAGGAGTTGATCAACTGCCACACCTTAGAACATCTAGGGATATAAGAAATAGGTGAAGGTGGGAGTTGGCTATACATTTCCTCGTATGGAGTCATCTTGGTGGCTTCATGATAGTTAGTATTATACGACCATTCAATTACAGGTAGCCACTATACCCATTGATGCTGTTTTTCTGAAGTGAAGCACCTTAGATATGTCTCCAAACATCTATTGACCGCTTCTGTTTGACCATCGGTTTGGGGATGATAGGCAGTACTTAGTTGGAGTTGCGTGCCTTGTAGCTTGAAAAGTTCTTGCAAAAACTTTCTGGTGAAAGTGGAGTCGCGATTAGACATAATGGAAGTTGTCATGCCATGCAGTTTGAAGATCTGGTCCATGAAATCTTGAGCCACCAAAGTTGGGGTAAATGAGTGGGGTAGAGCGCAAAAATGAACATATTTAGAAAGTATGTCCACAACCACCATGATGAAGGATTTGTTTCCTAACTTTGGGAGACCAGTGATGAAATCCATGGAAACATCCGTCTAGACAGAGGCAGGGAGTGGCAATGGCCGTAAGGTTCCGAGTAATTTGACCATTTCTCCTTTGTTGTGTTGACACACATCACATTCAACTACAAAAATAAGAATGTTGATTTTCATGCCAGTCCAAAAGAAAGAATGATGAGCGCGAGCATAAGTCTTCTGAAAGCTTGAATTCCATGCAGTTGGAGATGAGTGCAACTCTTCCAAAATGCGGGTATTGAGGGTGGATGTCGGCGATATAACTACTCGATCCTTGTAGCGAAGAATATTAGCCTTCCGAGAGTAGTCGGTTGAGGAATTAGGATCTTCTTCGAAGTTATTAATAATTTGGGAGAGAGAGGGGTGTGAAAACCATTCCTTGCGGGCCTCCTTTAATCCAATCTGGTATGGGCAAAGAGATTGATAGCAGGGTGCTTTCATCCTCGAATTGGCGCGAGAAAACGTCTACTACTACATTGTCACGCCCTTTCTTGTAAATTATTTCATAATCATATCCTAGCATTTTGGCTAGCCATTTATTTTGCTGTGGCGATGATAGATGTTTCTCCAAAAAATGTTTTAGGCTTTGATGGTTTGTGCGGATTTGGAAACGCCGTCCCAATCAAGTATGGTCGCCAGGTGTCTACTGCATGTAATATGGCCATCATTTCTTTCTCATAGGTAGATTGGCATAGATGTTTTCCACTCAGTTGTTGGATGGTGAAGGCTAATGGTCGACCTTCCTGCATCAATACAACACCAATACCAGTACCAGAAGCATCACATTCAATCACAAAAGATTTGGTGAAGTCTCGTAGGGCCAATATGGGAGTGGAGCACATGCCCTGTTTGAGAACCACGAACGCCTGCTGAGATCAGTCCAGAGAAATGAATTTTTCTTGAGAATATTAGTGAGGGATCTAGCAATGCAACCATAATTGCGGATAAATGTGTGATAGTAGCCAGTGAGACCCAGGAATCCCCTCAAACTCTTCAGCGTTTTTGGTTGGGGCCAATCTTGAATTGACTTTATCTTTTTTGGATCAACCCACACTCCTCCACGACACACATTGTGTCCCAAATACTTGACTTCTTCCATGCCAAAAGAGCACTTGGACAATTTGACAAATAATTTGTGATTCCAGAGCAGTTGCAAGATCAAGTCTACATGTTGAAGATGTTTGTCCCAGGTTAGGCTGTAGATGAGAATGTCATCAAAGAAGACGAGGACAAATTTTTGGAGATATGGTTTCAGCAGGTGGTTCATGAGGCTTTGAAAAGTAGATGGAGCATTACAAAGACCAAATGGCATGACCAAAAATTCATAATGGCCTTCTGATGAGCCCCAAATTTGGTAACATTTTGGGCTCATTTGGCCTAACTACCCTTGCTCAATCCTTCATTTTTCATAACTTCTGCATCATTTTTTAGTATGTTTATGTCATTTGTACGAATAAGGGTAGTCACTATTCCTAGGTGGCTAACACGTGCTCATTTCAGGATTTTTTGACACATGTTGGAGCAAAACCGAGCAGACAAGGGCTAGGAGACAACCAAGCTTGGGTTGAGGATTCGTAGGGGGGGTTGTCTATGGCATTAAATAGCCTCCCTCAGGATCTTCACCCCCAACTCCGAGCTCCAAAGGCCACCAAAACCGGATCTAGAAGGCAGCCAAACAGATTTTGTGGAAGCAGCTGTTCACTCCCAGTTTGGTCAGCCAAGTCCCATAGATTTAGGAGGCCAGCTAGGGCCTCGTGGTGTATAAATGTGAAGGCTTCAGCCTTCGAGAGGGACTTTTGAAAAACTTTTGCACATTCTGCACTACAAGCTGCTAGCTCTGTTTTGTTCTTTTGTAGCCATTATTGGCATGACTCTTGACTTATGATTATTATTTTTTAATGGGAAGCAGTCAGATTTGATATCAGCTCTGAGTTTTTTCGAGGAGCCATAGCTCTCGGGGTTGGGCCCAACTTGAGAGCCTAGGGCCTCCTTCTTTGTATTGATATCTTTCCTTTCAGCATTATGATTTTCCTTGTATGCATTTGAAACGCAGTTTGTTGAGCTAGATTTCGTTGTGTGGTTAAGTAGGTCATTGTTGAAGAATAGAGTTGCTTCAGATGTCTAGAATAGATTAACGAGATAAGAATTGATAAAAGCTCCAGAAAAGGGTTGCCTGCACTCTCATTTTCACCTCTTTCTAGGGGCTGGAATTGCAGACAGTGCTGCCCAACAAAAACACTAGTTTGCTTACCCATGCAATCTTTGGTGCAATGTTTTCATTTGTAGGAGTTAGTCATGCGTTCAGATCTTTTGGAATGTTTCTTTGCTTAAGTGCTGTACATGGTTCTCTTTAGAAATAACGCTGCTGTTCATTGGTTTCGTTGACAGTTAGGATAGACTGGTTAATATTTTGATTGTGTGCAGGACGTGGTTGATTTGGTTAAGTATACACTGTGCGGTGCATCTCCATCACTCTCTCGTCCATCTAAGCTTCGTCCAGGCCAACTACTCCATCTCCAAGTTAGGTCCCTCGTCTCACAACTACTTTTCTGCCCACGTAACCCTACCTTCTTGCTCTTCCATTGCCTCAGCCTTCTTTAAGACAAGTTAGCTTCCCACACCCTCTCATCACTTCATCCCTCGGTCACTGAGTCATTTCAGACCCCTACCCTACCTCCCTATCCATTCATGCATCCTCTTTCACTCACCCATCATCCAAAATCCAACCTTAGAACATCCTGTAGAAATTCTGAACATCCTGTAGAAATTCCTGAAACATCCTGTAGAACCCCTGCAGACTTCCTGTAGAAGCTCACAAATGAGGTTTCTTGGTAGCCAAACTTTGTGAAACTCTCCGGAAGGGTGTTAGGGACTCCTTAGACCCCTGCTGAACCTTCCCAACCTTTTCCAAGCCTTTCTCCTCCTTGATTCGCCCTTGCACAGTAAAAAGCCAGTTAAAAGCATCTGCATGATAACTCAAATAACTTATTCAAAAATACAAAAAGATGTGTTCTTCAGATAGAGACAGCATAGGCATGTGCATTTTACCTTTGTAGGAGTAATGGCATCTTTTTCAATAGTTTGCATCTTCTCCTTTGCATCAGTAGGACTAGCTGGTAACATTAGGGTTTGCTAGGGTTTTTGCTACTTTTTGGCTTTTAGTTTCTTTCTGCAAGTAGATCAGTTTCTTTTGAGTTAGCTTCCATCTATCAGTTAAAAAGCTTCTTCTAAGAGCCTATAGAAGTTATCTTAAGCCCCTAGCGGACTTATGCCAGCTGACCAAGTGACAGCTGCGACAAGAGCTAGTACTTGTGCATACAGCACCGTCGCTTCCAAGTTTGTTACGAACTACGGGGTTGATAAAAGTAAAGAAGGGAGTCCCAGGAGTTGCAGCATTATTGCTGCAATACTGGAGCCCACCATATTTTTGGCGCCGTTGCCGGGGAAGCGTCAGAGTATTGGTGATTGCTGTTTTTCTTCTATTTTCTGCTACAACCTTCTGCTAAGTAGTTTATTTCATTTCCATGATGCAATTTTGTTTCTGCAAAAGTAGATTAGTATTTCCCGCTTTCATAGATTAGCATTTCTCGCTTTCATAGATTAACATTTCAATTCCGCAGTTTCATTTCTGCAAGCGTAGATTAGCATTTCAATTCTGCAAGCGTAGCCTAGCATTTCATTTCTGCAATTTCATTTGAGCAAAATAGATTAGTCATTTCATGCTTTCATTTCAATTCCGCATTTCCATTTCAGCAAGATAGTTAGTTGCAGTTCAATCTATTTTAGTTTTGCAGGTACCAGAGAAAAAAACAAAAGCAATCAAAAGTCTTTCCATTTCATGCCTCGTAGAAACCGAGATAAAACAGGCAAATTCTTACCCAACACCCCCACCACTTCACTGAGTCACCCTTCTCTCTTCTTTGGTGACAGTGATCCAGAAGAACCTATAGGCGAGCCTCCTGAGATATACGAAGATCCTATAACAGAAGAAGAGTTAGAGAACACTCCATCTGAAGCCATGGCTGACAATAGAAGAGAAGATGAGAGAATAGAAGGTGCCTTTCCCATCCGAGAGACCAATGGAGACATGAAAATGAAAAACATAAGCCCCTCCGCTTTACCTCACTTCCATGGACTGACTACTGAAGACCCTGATACCTTCCTGTTTGAATTTGCTGTCTTTTGTCGAACCTATGACTATACCGAAGATGAGCAAAAACTGAAACTCTTTCCCTCTACCCTCAAGGATGCAGCATTACGCTGGTTCATGGGCTTACCTAGGAACAGTATCACCACTTGGGCTCAGATTCAGAAAGCTTTCAATATCAAGTACCGGGACTACTGTAGGTCCAAGGAAGCCAAGGGAGAAATATTTCGGATGACCATGGGAAACGATGAGTCTTTAGAAGATTATGAGGAAAGGTTCCAACTTAGCTATAAACGGGCCAGGTGCACACTTGACCCTGATTCTCTCAAGTTGGTCCTGCTCCGAGGAGTCCCTGAAGACCTTCTAGATACCCTTCACATGCTAGCGGGAGGAGATATTTACCAACTACCTTATGAGGATATAAAGACTGTGTTTAGAAACCACTCTAGGGCAGCCCGGAAAAGAGGTAGAGGAAACCCCCTTTCAGCTAGTACTACTTTCTCCAAGCATGAGTTTGCAAATCAGCTGGAGGACCTCAAAAGTGAGGTGAGACAGACCATTGCCATGCAACTTGATACATTCCGAATCCAACAAAAGAAAGAGGAAGCTGAGAGGGCTTTGGCCATCTTCTGCCCCAGGTGTACAAGGAAGCACCCTAAGAACGAGTGCCCATTACATTCAGTAGAGGTATGTTTCGTTTGTGAGGAGGACCACCCCACAAACCAATGCCCAACCTTACCTGAGCTTAAAGCCATGTACCAAGGAACGGAGGCACCCACTGAACCTCTCTACTTCCTCAACCAAAGGAGGCCACATGGACCTAGACCTTACCAGCAGGGGATGCAAGGGACATCCCAAGCTTATTATAGCCCCAACCAATCTGCTCCTATGCCTTCCTGGGGTCCCCCTGCTCATCCTTCCTGGTCTGTGCCTCCTCCATGGTCTTACCCACCTCAATACCATACTCAGCCCACTACTCATTCGTTTCACCCACATGTCTAGCCACAGCCTCAGTGGAATGCACCTCAACCGGGGTGGAGGCCCCAGTACAACACTCCTCCCGCCATTTTGCCTCCACCACCAGCTCAGCCACAACCATTACCTCCTGCTCCTCCAAGACAACCCCAAATGCCTGCTCAACCGAACCCGAACCCCAACAACCGACAGGCCCAACAGGTATATACTGGGGAAACAACATGCCCTACCTATGCTGTGGAGATCCAGGAGATCAACCTGCGATCTGGAAAGACTCTTCTGGATCGCCAACCTCCTCCCCTAGAGGACGAGGAAGACAAACAGGAAAGTGAACCAAAAGCCATTCCACCCTTTCCTGAGAGACTAACAACAACCACACAACCCAACCCAGAAGAGAATGAGCTTCTGGGAGAACTCAAGCAGTTGTGTGTGAAAATACCACTTCTCCAAGCCATCAAAGATGTACCGATATACAACAAATTGGTTAAGGAAAAGTGTTTCAGGCACCCAGGCAGGCGAAAAAGAGATGCCTCAACCATCAATGTCATAGGACAACTGTCTGATCTTATGTTGGGGCAAGTTATCTGTCCAAAGTATCTGGATCCTGGGAGTCTTGTAGTTGATGTCCACATCAATGGCACCATCATACCCCACACTTTGATTGATTTAGGGGCTGCCATTAATGTGATGACCAGGGACACCATGCTCAAACTCAACCTTCAGGGTTCCTTAAGAAAGACCTCGACAGTCCTGCAGCTAGCAGATCGCTCCACTGTGACTCCCGAAGGGATTGTGGAGGATGTCTTGGTCTCTGTTGACTCTTGGGAGTACCCTGCGGACTTCTTGGTTCTTCAACCAAAGGCAAAGCTTACTGGATACCCCCTTATTTTAGGAAGGCCTTGGTTAGCCACTGCGGATGCTTACATAAGCTGCCGAGCAGGAAACATGACCATCAAAAATGGTCCTATGTCCAAGCAGCTAGTCCTATACCCTCCTGCCCAACCTCTATTAGAGCATGACTTACCACTTTGGTTGGAAGAAGGAGAAGAGGATGAGGTGTACTCTGCACCCTAGAAACCACCAGGGGAGGTCCTCAAACCGAGGATGATTTGATTGAGACCTTGATTCAGAATCCACCTCCCAGTGCATTGTCCTTAGAGAAATTGGTGGAGGATACCCAAGTCAGCACCTTAGTGGACCTTTGTGTGACCAATCCAATCACTCCCAGAGTCAAAAATGTGGAGTTTGGCCCTGAGAGAACATTAAAGATCAGCTCCTCCCTATCTCCCCTATCTCCTTCCCAGGAAAAGGAGCTGTGTAGTCTGTTGGCCAGTCATCTAGATGCTTTTGCTTGGAGCTATAAGGAGATGAAAGGAGTCCATCCTTCAGTCTGTACCCATCACATCTACATCAAAGAAGATTGTAAACCGGTTAGGCTGTAGGTTTTAACCCTGTACAGAAATTACCTGCATACGAATTCTTAAACAAAGAAAATAAACAATGCGAGAGCATAACCCATAAAACACATATGCACAAAAATTTTTCCCTGGATCCCAAAACCGGGACTACTAGCTTGATTTTTCATTATGTTCCTTTTAATGTTACAATACATATTTATACATGCCGAAGCATTCAATACCATGGACCGAAAACCATCGCGTCCAAAAAACATGTGCGAAAATCATGCACAAAACCATAGGTGGGTCCACCCAACCTAACATATGGTCCAAAACCAAAATTTTCCGGGGCGCTGCCCCGGACCCCATAAAGTGGGGTTACGGGTGCCCTTCAAACCCCCTATTAACTACGTGGAAAGAATATAACACAACCCAACAATCTCCCACTTGTTGTTTTCTTTTCACAGGGGGCCACAGGAGAGCTTAGTCATTTTTTCAGCCCTGAGATTCCCATTGCTTCTCTACACCAAGAGAACTTCTCAGAGCTCACAGATTTTGTCAATGCATTTGCAGTATTCTTCAAAGTGTCCACCTTTACCAGCAACACCTTTCTGTTTTCTATCATATCCCTCACAAAGTGATATTGAACATCAATGTGCTTTGTCTTTGAATGATACGCAGGGTTCTTTGCCAAGAAAATTGCACTTTGGCTATCACAGTCTATTCTTATAGCTCCCTGTACTAACCCCATACTTGAACACAATCTCTGCAACCAAACTGCTTCCTTGCTTGCATGAGTGGCTGCCATGTATTCTACCTCTGTAGTTGATAGTGCCACTACAGATTGTTTCTTACTCATCCAACTGACTGCACCTCCAAATAGGTTAAACACATACCCACTTGTAGATCTTCTCTGATCCAGATCTCCTGCCCAGTCTGCATCAACAAAGCCATGAATATCCAACACTCTGTCCAATCCTGGTCTTCCTTGGTAGCACAAACCATAATCACTAGTGCCACGCAAATACCTGAAAACCCGCTTCACTGCTGTCCAGTGCTCCTTCCCAGGTTTTGACATAAACCTGCTCAATACTCCCACTGCATGTGCAATGTCTGGTCTAGTACAGACCATTGCATACATTAGGCTACCCACTGCACTTGCATATGGAACATGGGACATGTCCTCTTCCTCTTCTTGTGTCTTGGGACACTGTTCAGCAGATAACCTCACACCTACAGGAATAGGAACCTTCACCGGTTTACTATCCTGCATATTAAACCTCTGGAGTATTGTCTCGACATACTTCCTCTGGTTTAACCAGAGCTTCCTCTTTGACCGATCTCTTTTAATTTCCATGCCCAAAATATAGTTTGCAGCACCAAGATCTTTCATGTCGAATTTGGAGGACAATTGGGTCTTTAAATCCTGGATAATTTCTTTGTCATTTCCAACCAGCAACATATCATCCACATACAAGACCAGATAAATAATATGGTCACCAATTAATTTAAAATACACACAATGATCTGCTTTGCTTCTGGTGAAGCCAAGTCCCCGTATAAATGTATCAAATTTCTGATACCACATCCTTGGTGACTGTTTTAACCCATACAGAGACTTCTTTAACTTGCATACCAGTTCTTTCTTACCCTTCACCGCAAAGCCTTCAGGTTGCTTCATGTAGATTTCCTCTTCCAAATCCCCGTGAAGAAATGCTGTCTTCACATCCATCTGTTCTACCTCAAAATCAAAAGCAGCAGCAACAGATAAAAGTAATCTAATAGAAGTTACCTTGGCAACAGGAGAAAAAATATCACCAAAATCAATTCCCAGCACCTGGGAATAACCTTTTGCTACCAACCGAGCTTTGTATTTCTCCACCTTTCCTTCTGCATTTGTCTTCTTCTTGAACACCCATTTGCTGCCAATGGGTTTCTTTCCAGCCGGCAACTCCACCAGATCCCAAGCCTCATTTTTGTGCAAAGATGCCATTTCATCGACCATGGCCTCTTTCCAGAGTTTTCCATCCTCTGAATCCACTGCTTCCTTCACAGTTCTGGGATCATTATCAGTAACAGACAAAGAAAAATTTGAACTGAAAGCAGATGGACTATACCTTTCTGGCTGCCTTCTTTCTCGAACTGATCTTCTCACAGCCGGAGTTTGTGGCTCTTCATCTTCTGATTCCTCCTCTGCTGCAGAGTCTGATTCTTCCTCCTTTGGCTCAAACTCTATCTTCTCAGGTTCCTTTGGTTGGACTTCATGTTGAATAACATCTTTTATCTCTCTGAACGACACATCTCGGCTGTACACAACCTTCCGTGTGACTGGGTTCCAAAGCTTATAACCCTTTAAACCATCCTTATGCCCAATAAAGATGCACTTTTCAGATTTACTATCCAACTTGGTTCGTTTCTCCTTTGGAACATGTACATATGCATCACATCGAAATACCCTTAGATGTGAAAGAGAGGGTTTCTTACCAGTCCATACTTCTTGTGGAGTCTTATCCTCCAACGCTGATGAAGGTGATCTGTTGATCAGGTAACATGCAGTATCCACCGCCTCTGCCCAGAATTCCTGTCCTAACCCGGCACCACTGAGCATGCTTCTTGCCCTTTCCATCAACGTCTTGTTCATTCTTTCTGCGACTCCATTTTGCTGAGGTGTATATGGAGTAGTCTTCTGCCGTGCTATACCACACTTCTTACAAAATTCTTCAAATTCCTTGCTGCAAAATTCTCCACCATTATCTGTCCTCAACACCTTTATCTTCTTCTCTTTCTGATTTTCCACCAGAGCCTTAAATTCTTTAAACCTGTCAAAGACTTCAGATTTCTTCTTAAGAAAATATATCCATGTATTCCTTGAGAAGTCATCTATGAATGATACATAGTACACAGACTTACCCAGTGATGGAACCTTCACAGGTCCAAACACATCACTGTGCACAAGCTCTAATATCTGTTTCGTCCTCTTACCACCAGAGGGGAAACTCACCCGATTCTGCTTCCCATATACACAATTTTCACCAGAAATCAAAATCCAGAGAGCTATTATTCATACCTTCTACCATACCTTTACCATGAAGTATTCGAAGGCCCTTCTCTCCATTATGTCCAAGCCTTTGATGCCACAACATGGTCTTCTCTCCAGAGACCACTAGATTCTCTACTCCATTTTCAGGAACCATAGAACTATTGCACCCATCAACAACAATGCTACCTTGCAGCTTGTACAAAGTTCCAATCCGAACTCCCCGCATTAATATCAGTGCTCCTCGAACCATCTTGCAGGTATCTTTCTCGAACACCGTCTTTACACCTGCATCATCCAACTTGCTTACAGAAATCAGATTTCTAGCCAATGCAGGAATATGTAGAACATCCGGAAGTGTTCTAACCCTTCCACCTTGCAACTTCAACTTTACTTTTCCCCGACCAATGATTCTAGCCTTCCTATCATCTCCTAAGAAGACATCACCACCATCGTATTTCTCATACTCGCATAACCACTCTCTATGGGGAGTGAAGTGAAAGGATGCACCTGAGTCAATCAACCATGCCTCATGATCTACATGTGTACTTGAAGAAGCCAAGTACACATCCCCACCTTCATCTGAGATGGTTTTCGCCTCTGCAGAAGGAGCATCATCAGATCCCTTTCCTTTATCAGGAGCTTTAGATTTACAATCCCTTCTAAAGTGCCCTTCCTTTCCGCATTTCTAGCACACCACCTTTGTAGGTTTTCCTGGAGATTTAGATCTCCCTCTAGATTTAGATCTCCCACTCGATGACTTATTTTTGTTTCTGTTCTGGGACCGTCCTCGTACAGACAAGGCATCACCATTCTGGTTGTCCATATTTTTCCGTCTCATCTCCTCCGTCAACAAGGCTGAGACTATTTCATCAAACTGCAAAGCAGTTGCATTGCTACCTATTGCAATAACCAGACTATCCCACGAATCTGGTAGAGAACACAACAGACTGATGCACTTATCTTCATCTGAAATTTTAATATCAATAGATAATAACTGACTTACCACAGTATTAAACGCATTCAGATGCTCTGTCACTGAGTCTCCATCTTTCATCCTCAGGTTATACAGCTTTTTCCGCAGGAACAATTTATTCACCAGAGACTTAGATTGGTACAAAGTCCCTAACTTGACCCACAAAGCTTTTTCCGTAGCTTCCCCTGATACATTTAGCAATACTGAATCCGAGACACACAATCGTATTGTGCTCTTTGCCTTCCGATCCAACTTCTTCCATTCTTCATCGGTCACTCCCGATGGTTTAGTACCCGGATCTACCGCGATCCACTGATCTTTATCCACCAACAGATCCTCCATCTTAAGTTTCCACAACTCAAAATTCTGACCATTGAACTTCTCAATCTCTATCTTTCCACTGCTCGCCATCTTCTTTCACCACCAGAATCGATCTCGCAGATCTCCCACTGAACAGGGTCTACCACAGGCCCGAGCAAAACCCCTCAGCAGCAAAGGCGTCCCCTTGAAGCCAAAACAGCTCTGATACCAAATGTAGGTTTTAACCCTGTACAGAAATTACCTGCATACGAATTCTTAAACAAAGAAAATAAACAATGCAAGAGCATAACCCATAAAACACATATGCACAGAGATTTTTCCCTGGATCCCAAAATCGGGACTACCAGCTTGATTTTTCATTATGTTCCTTTCAACGTTACAATACATATTTATACATGCCGAAGCATCCAATACCATGGACCGAAAACCATCGCGTCCAAAAAACATGTGCGAAAATCATGCACAAAACCATAGGTGGGTCCGCCCAACCTAACATATGGTCCAAAACCAAAATTTTCCGGGGCGCTGCCCCGGACCCCATAAAGTGGGGTTACGGGTGCCCTTCAAACCCCCTATTAACTACGTGGAAAGAATATAACACAACCCAACATAGGCAACCTCAAAGGAGAATGAATCCAGCCCTTAAGGACATTGTCAAAGAAGAATTGCAAAGATTGTTGGATGCAGGATTCATCTACCCCATCTCGGATAGCAAGTGGGTGTCCCCTCTGGTGTTGGTTCCCAAGAAAAATGGGAAGTGGAGAATTTGTGTGGACTACCGAGAACTGAACAAAGCCACCAAGAAAGACCACTTTCCTCTACCCTTCATAGATCAAGTGTTGCATGGACTGGCAGGGAAGAAGTTTTTCTCTTTCCTAGATGGGTTTAGCGGGTATAATCAGATCCAAATCAGCCCAGAAGACCAAGATAAGACCACCTTCACTTGTCCTTGGGGTACCTTTGCTTACCGAGTTCTTCCCTTTGGGCTATGCAATGCTCCTCCCACCTTCCAGAGAGCCATCTTGAGCATCTTTTCTGAGCTGGTCCATGATTCGGTGGAGATCTATATGGATGACTTCACTCCTTATGGGTCCAACTTCCAGGAAGCATTTTCCAATCTGGGAAAAGTCCTAACCAAGTGCATTGAGATGAACCTGTCACTTAGTCCTGAAAAATGTGAATTCTTGATGACTGAAGGGACCGTGCTAGGACATACCATTTCTCGCCAAGGGTTACAGGTGGATCCTAACAAAATTGCTCTCATAAAAAAGGTTCCACCCCCTCAGAAGGTAAGAGATGTTCGAAGTTTCTTAGGCTTGGCAGGATATTATAGAAGATTCATTAAAGACTTCAGCAAGCTAGCCTCGCCATTGTTTGGCCTCTTAGCGAAAAATGTTGAGTTTAAATGGACTGACGATTGTCAGAGGGCTCTGAATGAATTAAAGGATAAGTTGGTGTCTGCCCCAATCTTGAGAGGTCCAAATTGGGCCCTACCTTTCCACATCCACACTGATGCCTCGAACAAAGCCATAGGGGCAGCCTTAGGACAAGTTGAACAAAAAATTCCATACGCCATATACTTTGTCAGCAAAAACTTATCCAAGGCAGAACTGAATTATACTGTAACTGAGAAAGAATTCTTGGCCGTGGTCCATGCCCTGAACAAGTTCCGACACTACATCACTGGCTATCAAACATTTGTACATACTGATCTTGCTGCAATTAGATATTTAATCAATAAACCGGATGTGAATGCTCGTATTATTAGATGGTTACTTTTGTTGCAGCAGTTTGATTTGACTATCGTTGACAAACCAGGTAAAGAAAATGTTGTTGCTGACTTCTTGTCTAGATTGGATTTACCTGCAGGTGAGGATGGAACAGTGGATGACCAGATGCCAGATGAACATCTGTTTGCTATCTCAGTACTCTCTCCATGGTTTGCTGATATAGCAAACTACCTTGTCTCAGCACAGTTCCCTCCGCACCTATCCTCAAAAGAGAAGAGCAGAATCGTAAAGAAGAGTGCCTCATTCACTTGGATCGGGGGCAACCTGTTCAAGCTTGGCCCCGATCAGATCTTAAGGCGTTGTGTAAGGGAGGAGGAAGTCTTTGACATCCTCCTAACCTGTCATGACGGGCCTTGTGGAGGACATTTTGCAGCCAAGAGAACTGCCTTCAAAATTCTACAGGCAGGCTACTATTGGCCCACGCTTCATCAAGATGTCAGAAGATATATCAGCCAATGTGACCGATGCCAAAGGATGGGGAAACCGACTCCAAGGGACGAAATGCCTCTCCAACCTCAAGTGACTCTTGAGCCATTTGAGAAGTGGGGTATGGATTTTGTGGGTCCTATCAATCCTCCTTCAAGGCAAAGGTCTTACATCATTGTGTGCACAGACTATCTGACAAAGTGGGCAGAAACCAAGGCAATCAAAGCAGCAACAGAAGAAAAGGTGGCTGAGTTTTTAAGAGAAAACATCTTCTACAAATTTGTCTACCCAAGAGAGCTAGTCACCGATCAAGGAAGCCAGTTCACCTCCAACTTAATTGAAGACCTACTCGCTCATCACAAGATCAAGCATAGGACTTCCACCCCCTATCATCCTCAAGCAAATGGGCAGGTGGAAGTCACCAATAGAGCATTAGAAGGGATCTTGACTAAGGTGGTGAGCAACAGTAAAAAAGATTGGGAAGATCGCCTGGTTGAGGCCACTTGGGCTTACAACACCACTTGGAAGACCACAACCGGCTTCACACCTTATGAGCTGGTCTATGGGAAGAGAGATTTGCTGTCAATTGAGTTTGAATACAACACATTAAGGATGGCAGCTCAGCTGGACCTAGATCTTAGCCATGCCCAGCAAGAAAGTTTATTGCAGCTGAATGGGTTAGACGAGCACCGAATGCAGGCCCTTCTCCACTCATAAGTGGTTCAACTTCAGAGGAAGGTATGGCATGACCGACACCTCAATGACAAGCAATTCCAGCCGGGAGATTGGGCGCTGTTGTATGATTCCAGACATAAGGATTTTAAGGGGAAGCTGAGAACAAGATGGCTGGGACCATATGCAGTGGAGAAGTGTAATGACAATGGGTCTGTTCTTATTCGGACCATTGATGAGGAAGCCATCCCCATGCTCGTCAATGGACATCGACTAAAGATCTACAGGAAACCTCTTTCGAGGCAAGAATTCATCAAAACTGTGGAAAAATCAGTGCTGGTCATAGAGAAGGGTTCTGCCTCTGTTTTGGGCATACCCTGAGCATCAAAAAAAAAAAAAAAAAAAAAAAAAAAATAAATAAATAAAGATCCTTGGTTGAAAACCTTTCTGAGGCTCCCAAGGCAGATGGTAGGGGTGAAAACCTCATTGAGGCGCCCCTGCTGTCTCTCTGAAAATTTTTGAATAAAAAAGACCCTTGGGTGAAAACCTCTCTGAGGCGCTCAAGGCAGATGGTAGGGGTGAAAACCTCACTGAGGCGCCCCTGCTGTCTCCCAAAAAAAAAAAAAAGAAAAAAGAAAAAACAAACAAAGAAAAAGAAAACAGAAAAGAAGGAGGCAGAAACAGGAAAACAGGCTCAAGATTTGACAATTCATGCAGGTTGCAGGTATTCCATGCAGAAAAGGAGGTCTCTCAACTCAAGGACAAGGGTCCCTACCACGCTACCAGGTGACCTCACCAGCACTCCCTCCAGAAACACTCATCTCTTCCAAGGTCTGGGCACGATTTGGTCACAGTTTAGCCTTCTACAGGAAGCTACAGGACTTTCTACAGGAAGTTCTGTATTTCTACAGGAAACTTCCTGTAGAATCTTTGGATGACCCAGGACCGACTGTGTAGAAGAATGTGAAGCCCGAAGTCCAATCAGGAGGCATGCAACCAATGTTTTTCTCCATCACCCACTGCTGTCGCCTCCTTCTACCACCCCTGCTGCCATACAATGGAAATACCTGCACAGTCAAACCAGAACGTTGGATTCTCAGAAGAAACAATTCTCAAATGGAATAAAGCATGCAGAGGCCCAATGCGCTACTTATCAAGGCAATCCGAGGACCCTGCAACCGTGACCGTGATTCCACCGTTTCGGCATGCACCCTAGGAGGAGAAACGGCTACAGGATATCCTACAGGAATCCTGTAGCAGTTGATCCGGCTAGAGCATACACCATGAAGGAACCTGCAACTCATAAAGCTGGCGCATGCACCATCCGCAGCCAGGCAACCGGTCTCGTAACCAGCAGCAGTCAGCAAGAAGGAGCTCCCGTGCCTGTGCATGAAGCAGCAGCAAGCGGATCCGTCACCCTCGTCCTGAAGCATGAAAATAACGTCGCGGCCGCACAGGTAAGTGCCTCACCCTGTTTCGTCAAATTACATGAACAATGCTCTAAAATGTGTGTGAATATGAAAATGAATGGGTTGAGCAAGTCGGGTAGCCATTCAACTGGCCACCACAACCAGTCCGATGGTCTCGTCCGATCCGAAAAGCGTTGGTTGTGTCAAACAAGACAGGAAATGGACACGTGGGAAGCGTCCAGTCGGAGAGAAGCGGCGATCTAACAGAAATGGCGGCGGTAGATATGCAGGGAATGATTCGGCGGTCAGGCAGACTTACAGTGGAATGATAGCAGGTGACGTCGTCCAACGGGCCGGCGGGGACAGCTCACCCCCGCGCCACGAATTCCGCAGGGATTCAAATCCACCGGCTGGATCGCGTATGGCACTCCACTCATTTATCCTCAACCGCTTTGCAGTCGAGTACGCATCCGAAATTTCCTGAAGGCTGTTACTCCGAGTCCTCGGCCTGTTCAAACGTCCGGTGGTTGCACAGAAGGCCCAGAACCACTGAAGCGCTCTCCAGAACCCGTGCACGACTTCTACAGGAAGCTGCGCTACAGGAAGCTCAACGCTACGGAGGAAATTAAACTATTCACGTCAAAGGTGGCAAGTTTGGAACGAGGTAAGCCTGAACATAGTCCTCCCATGCAATTGGTTCGAAGGGTGGTGAAGTCGACGTCTTAAAAGGGTAGAATTACAGTCTGTGCATGAATTTGCAAGCGTCGTCTTACTTCTGCATGAGAATTGTCGTCGTAGTGTGTATGCGGGGTTTTCTACAGGGTTTGGTTCATGATTGAGCCACTGTCAAGGCTCACCTGTAGACAGTCGTGAATTTATCAACTGTGTGCATGATAGAGGCGTAACTCTGCGCTCTGTCTAAGGAAATCCCAAAGGTCCATCTTTTTATACGCGCCAGCCAGCTCAGACCAACACAACAAGCTTTTACCATGCCGGGTGGGTTCATTAGGAAAGAGCCTACAGACTCAAAGAAGCTACGGGAAACCCCTGAGGTGGTAGAACTGTTCTCTCGTGCCCGGTGGATGTCATTCTGTGACAAACTTCAAGGTTACGATGACGAGGTTGCAGAAGAATTCCTGCGAGCTTTGCAGCCAAAGTCAAAAACGCTGGCCGTTGTCAATTTCAGAGGTTTGACCCTCAGACTCACCCCACAGTTCATTAGCAGGGTCACTGATCTCCCGATGGGGGTACCTTGGGATAAGGAGGAGAGAAAACTGGGCCAGAAGGCTAAGAAGGAGTTCTTTCTGCCGGAGGAGCAATTCTCAGAGGACAAGAACGGAGTTCGAAGAGCCAGCCTACAGCCGCTCTGGAGTGAGGTCAGCCTCCAAATTATGAAGTATATCACATGCGAGGGGCGATTCAGCATCGTGTATGGATACCATTTCCGGCTGCTCACAGAACTTAGGCACCAAATGGACCTACCCTCAGAAAACAAGTTGAGCATTCCTTACTTCCTCCTGCAGTCCATGACTGAATGTGCCACCAAATTAAGAGAGGGAACGCCAGACCAGGTAGCCCATCATGGGCTCATTAAGCTCCTCGTGGAGGATGCACTCCACACGTACACCGTCCCTCTCTCCTGGGAAGCCTTTCGAAATTTGACTAAGGATGATGACATCCGAATTTTGGCTGAGGAGCTCACCTCCTCCAGCAGCGAGGAGAAGGAACCAATTCAAACAGAGAAGAAAGGAAAAGGCCGAGAAACCATGGCCAAAGCACCAAAGAAAGAGCACAAGGGGAAACAAGAGAAACACCAGGCTGCCAAAACAGAGGATGACAAACCCACATTAACACCCAGGGAGAAAAGATTACAGAGCAGGGTGGAAAGGACTGAACAAGTCCACATCAGTGAAGGCACCTCTAAGGCAGCCTCAGCAAAGTCAAAAGACAAAGCACCCTCAGCCAAGCAGGCTAAAACGGTGCCAGCTGTGTCTACAGGAAAATTAAAAACGACTTCTACAGGAAGCCAGAAATCAGCCGCTACAGGGCTTTCTACAGGAAGCCCTGAGAAAGGAAAACAGAAGGGGAAGACGGCCGAAATCCTTGCTAGGGAGGCAGCAACTGTGCTGGCCACCCTAAGTACCCCTCCCAAGCCAAAGGAAAAACGAAAGAGGGAGACCCCTCTGTATTTCAAAGCAAGGAGAAGTGTAAGAATCAAAACAGGCAGGCCCCAACCTCCATCCAGCGACCCAATTACCATAGAAGACACCCCTACCTCGCCAAGGGAGAGGTCCCCCTCAAAAATATCAGTCACTTATGAGTGGGGGAGCCCGAAGACAACTGCCTGGAAGGAGAGAATGGAAAGGTTAGCTTCAAAAACCCCTCTACAGGATGCTGAGGCCGTTCTACAGGAAACATTGGCCAGGCTCAAGGAGACCGAAAGAATGGAGGGAGAGGCAGCCACATCACCACCAAGGGAAGAAGGGGTAGAGCCACGGAGGGAAGAAGAGGTAGAGCATATTCCGGAACCTAGTCCCCAGCCAAGCTTGAGCTCTTATTATAACTTTTTGGAGGCTGGAAAAATTATACCACAGAAATTCACAGTGCCGCTTTTCTTTGCGTTGGAGGAAGAAAGAGTGAGAACCCACACATGGATGAGGATAGCTAAATCTAAAGGAGTAGCAGATATAGGCCCCTTGGAGGAACAACTCAAGGAGGCAAGAAGAGAATTAGCTATGGCAAAACACGTGGGAAACTGCCAGCGGGTATTCCTACAGGAAGAGAATGAGAAACTCAAACTGCAGCTACAGGAACAGAGGAAAGAAAGGGGCACAACATCAGAGGGCACTACAGCAGAACCTCAAGGCAAAGAAGGAATGCAAGTTGGTCTTGGGGAACTAAACCAGCATCTACAGGAAAGGGAATTGCAAGCACAAATCGAGATACAAGCTCTCAAACAGCAGTTGCAACAAAAAGAGGCACAACTGGCCTGCATGGCCAGTTGGGCCATGGATGCTCTACAATGTAGACAGCCAGCCAAATCTTATGGCCTATACCTACGGGACCAGTGGCTGCAATTCCAAATTAATGCATTGGCACAGAGGGGTATCTCCCAAATCCAAGACCCCCAGCAGTTCACAGATTTATGCAATAGCAGTTCAACAGAGGACAAGGCCAAGCTATCGGAGTTCTACCTCCATAATTTGGCCCTTCCTAATGTAACTTCATGGGATCCCAACACAGTTGTGGGAGATATGCAGTTGATGGCATTTACCTCATGGTTGAACCATGAAGAAAAGAGAGCAGCAGAGGTCAAAGAGGTCATGAACCGAGAGTTACATGAACCACTGCTGATTAGAGCAGAGCCAGGGGACCCCACTGCATTGATATCAGCCCACCAACACTTAGCAACTGACTCTCAGGCTTTATTAAAATACATGGATCAGCAGGCTCAGGCCATAACACATTTCGAGGATATGGAGCGATTATTAGGGGACAATTGTGTTCATGCTTGCACCCGCCGGTGGAACACATTGTCCCACAGCCTCAAAATCAGGGAATATCACACTCCAACTCGAATGAGGGAAGCTCTAGTACGGGTGCCCCTCTACAAGAAGTCCATACAGAACCTCCAAGCCAGCGGGATTGGCCTCAAGCTAAGCCCACCTTTGCTTTTGGGATTGATGGAAGGCAGCACAGAAAAAGAAGAGCATAAGCAGTGGGAAGAGGTGGAAAGGAAGGCTGGGTTCCATAACAGTGAGGAGGATACTACTTCAGAAGCCTGGGATGTGAGAGTGGTGGTGAAAGCAGTGAAGGACGAGGAGCTAGATTAGTTGCTCAGGGATGAGCAATCATTTTAGCAGGGGGTTGATGATGAGCCCCAAATTTGGTAACATTTTGGGCTCATTTGGCCTAACTACCCTTGCTCAATCCTTCATTTTTCATAACTTCTGCATCATTTTTTAGTATGTTTATGTCATTTGTACGAATAAGGGTAGTCACTATTCCTAGGTGGCTAACACGTGCTCATTTCAGGATTTTTTGACACATGTTGGAGCAAAACCGAGCAGACAAGGGCTAGGAGACAACCAAGCTTGGGTTGAGGATTCGTAGGGGGGGTTGTCTATGGCATTAAATAGCCTCCCTCGGGATCTTCACCCCCAACTCCGAGCTCTAAAGGCCACGAAAACCGGATCTAGAAGGCAGCCAAACAGATTTTGTGGAAGCAGCTGTTCACTCCCAGTTTGGTCAGCCAAGTCCCATAGATTTAGGAGGCCAGCTAGGGCCTCGTGGTGTATAAATGTGAAGGCTTCAGCCTTCGAGAGGGACTTTTGAAAAACTTTTGCACATTCTGCACTACAAGCTGCTAGCTCTGTTTTGTTCTTTTGTAGCCATTATTGGCATGACTCTTGACTTATGATTATTATTTTTTAATGGGAAGCAGTCAGATTTGATATCAGCTCTGAGTTTTTTCGAGGAGCCATAGCTCTCGGGGTTGGGCCCAACCTGAGAGCCTAGGGCCTCCTTCTTTGTATTGATATCTTTCCTTTCAGCATTATGATTTTCCTTGTATGCATTTGAAACGCAGTTTGTTGAGCTAGATTTCATTGTGTGGTTAAGTAGGTCATTGTTGAAGAATAGAGTTGCTTCGAATGTCTAGAATAGATTAACGAGATAAGAATTGATAAAAGCTCCAGAAAAGGGTTGCCTGCACTCTCATTTTCACCTCTTTCTAGGGGCTGGAATTGCAGACAATGCTGCCCAACAAAAACACTAGTTTGCTTACCCATGCAATCTTTGGTGCAATGTTTTCATTTGTAGGAGTTAGTCATGCGTTCAGATCTTTTGGAATGTTTCTTTGCTTAAGTGCTGTACATGGTTCTCTTTAGAAATAACACTGCTGTTCATTGGTTTCGTTGACAGTTAGGATAGACTGGTTAATATTTTGATTGTGTGCAGGACGTGGTTGATTTGGTTAAGTATACACTGTGCGGTGCATCTCCATCACTCTCTCATCCATCTAAGCTTCGTCCAGGCCAACTACTCCATCTCCAAGTTAGGTCCCTCGTCTCACAACTACTTTTCTGCCTACGTAACCCTACCTTCTTGCTCTTCCATTGCCTCAGCCTTCTTTAAGACAAGTTAGCTTCCCACACCCTCTCATCACTTCATCCCTCGGTCACTGAGTCATTTCAGATCCCTACCCTACCTCCCTATCCATTCATGCATCCTCTTTCACTCACCCATCATCCAAAATCCAACCTTAGAACATCCTGTAGAAATTCTGAACATCCTGTAGAAATTCCTGAAACATCCCGTAGAACCCCTGCAGACTTCCTGTAGAAGCTCACAAATGAGGTTTCTTGGTAGCCAAACTTTGTGAAACTCTCCGGAAGGGTGTTAGGGACTCCTTAGACCCCTGCTGAACCTTCCCAACCTTTTCCAAGCCTTTCTCCTCCTTGATTCGCCCTTGCACAGTAAAAATCCAGTTAAAAGCATCTGCATGATAACTCAAATAACTTATTCAAAAATACAAAAGGATGTGTTCTTCAGATAGAGACAGCATAGGCATGTGCATTTTACCTTTGTAGGAGTAATGGCATATTTTTCAATAGTTTACATCTTCTCCTTTGCATCAGTAGGACTCGTTGGTAACATTAGGGTTTGCTAGGGTTTTTGCTACTTTTTGGCTTTTAGTTTCTTTCTGCAAGTAGATCAGTTTCTTTTGAGTTAGCTTCCATCTATCAGTTAAAAATCTTCTTCTAAGAGCCTATAGAAGTTGGCTTAAGCCCCTAGCGAACTTATGCCAGCTGACCAAGTGACAGCTGCGACAAGAGCTAGTACTTGTGCATACAGCACCGTCGCTTCCAAGTTTGTTACGAACTACCAGGTTGATAAAAGTAAAGAAGGGAGTCCCAGGAGTTGCAACATTATTGCTGCAATACTGGAGCCCACCATATTTTTGGCGCCGTTGCCGGGGAAGCGTCAGAGTATTGGTGATTGCTGTTTTTCTTCTATTTTCTGCTACAACCTTCTGCTAAGTAGTTTATTTCATTTCCATGATGCAATTTTGTTTCTGCAAAAGTAGATTAGTATTTCCCGCTTTCATAGATTAGCATTTCTCGCTTTCATAGATTAACATTTCAATTCCGCAATTTCATTTCTGCAAGTGTAGATTAGCATTTCAATTCTGCAAGCGTAGCCTAGCATTTCATTCCTGCAATTTCATTTGAGCAAAATTGATTAGTCATTTCATGCTTTCATTTCAATTTCGCATTTCCATTTCAGCAAGATAGTTAGTTGCAGTTCAATCTATTTTAGTTTTGCAGGTACCAGAGAAAAAAACAAAAGCAATCAAAAGTCTTTCCATTTTACTCCTCGTTGATCAATACTGCAGTGGCTGAATTCCAGAAAACTTGATCTTGCCCAATGTCCTGTGAAAGTAGGGCCCAGACTGTAGTAGCAGTGAGCCTCACTTCACAAAGAGTTCGATCGGTACTATGAAACTCCAACTATTGAATGTGTTGCACGACGGCGACAAAATCCCAACTATTGGATCTGATTTGTACAATGACGACAGTTGGATGCCATTTGCAGTGCGGCTACAAAACCCTAACTGCTGGATCTGATCTGGAAGATAAGGTTGTGGGCTATCTTCAGATAGCATAGGGAACTATGGTCCAACAATAGTACTCGGCCCAATCTTTCAAGGTGCTAACTAAGGAGGATCGAATGTACCCTTAACCGTACTACTCGACTACTGTATTTTACGTGTGAGTAATATCCTCGAGTGTTGTTCTTAGCGTACTGTAGTAGCAAGACGACCAACGAATTATCTAAGGCTAGGTTTCAGGTGAGCCTAGGGGGCTTCCGATATACCCAAGGGTATGTGGAAGTGTAGTGTGTGTGTAGTTCTGTCTAATGCACTACTACTCAAAGGGGTACCCATAGGGGTTACAAGGGAGTCCAACAAACATGACCACCTCTTGTAGTTCCTGCGTGCATGCCTCCCCAAATTTGCAGGTTTATGCGCTCAATGACATATCCCGTGGTTTAAAAATGTCGAAACACATCTCTAGCCTTAATTTTTTTTTGTGATAATTGGAGGTACAACCAACCCTAGAAAGTGCTCTGATACCACTTGTTATGCTCTTAACCTACGAGAAATTCCAGAATACCAAAAATGCGAAGAAATATAGCCCAGAACACAGAGTAAAATGACAAAAAACAAGTATTTTATTATTCATAAATAGATTCACTGTTCACTTGCCTCTTCGAGGGGGCAATCTCCAGCAAAGCAAAGCTCAATTACAATAAGACTCGATGATCTTTCCTTTACTAACTAAGACTATTTATAACTAAATGACATCCAAAACCCTAACTACTAGTGGTCCCTTGCATAACACTAGTTAACCACTTTATTTATTAATTGTGACCCGTTTGCAACTAACTGTGGTCCCCTTTCTCTAATGCGCGTCAACCACTTACAATTATTAATGTGGGATTTATTTACTCTCTAACTAACTATGACCATGATTCAGTTCATTGGGCTTATTACATAAATAAAGAGGTTAGGATTGGACCCTAACAATGATCTTATTCAATTCCTTACTTTGATAACCTAGTTGAGATGATTTCCTTTGCTCACTATGGATGTTTTATTCATGGCTTTTTTTAATTGAAGTAATGAATGTGTCCATGCTTAAGAGTCAAACAAATAGTAATCAAGGCATATATAAACATGCAATGAAACCATGGGATTTTCCTCTGATATAACTATTTGTCATCCTTGACACTATAAAGTGCATCATCACAATTGATTGTGTGGTAACAATTAATATATAGAGTCCATTAATGAACAATTGTACTTATTGTTAAGATATATACTTATTTAATGTCATAGAAAAAGGTAATTGCATATAGGGAACAAGTCAAAAATAAGGAAACTTGAGCAATGAAGAGATGTGAGGCTATGTTTTCTTACCCATGGACCATCTATCACACTAAATGTGCATTGGTTCACGCAACAACACATCCATATTTGCACAGTATGAAGAGAAGGTAACCCAGATTCTTATGTTGCTCTTACAACATCACTAACTCTTTGTGGTGTATCATATATAACTTCAATAATTTAGATATGTTTATGGTCAAACATAACTCATTTTCTTCTTACACATTTATATGCTTGTAAACAAATGGCGCTTGTCCCTTAATCTCACCACATAGGGACACTAACATCCAATGGTCAACATATTAGTTGTGCTTTTATATAGGCACACTAACATCCAATGACCAACATATTAGTTGTGCTTTGATGTATTATGTATACAGTTTAGTTCAAAGTCCCCGATTGATTTGGTAGTCAAAGATATTTTTCTAACGCGCTTGCTTTTTCTCTAGATCATCGCTGTTCTATTTTTGATTTGAGGCTATTATTCCCATTTAGTGAGAGCTCTCCACTTTATTTTTTTTGAGGTTGTGACATGACGGGTAATACCTCACTTCCTTTTGCATGTATTCACTTGTGAAGGTAGTTGTTGGTCAAGAAGGGCAAGATAAAGTGGACATGTCTCACAGTTGGTATAAATATTTGTATTTGTTTATTTAGAGAGGAAAATATTGTCCTCAATATTTTACAATATCCATATGCAGAGATGGATTCAAGAGGATGTTCGACATCCTATTTACTTGAGTTGACGCACGAGATTATCATGGTAATATTAATGTTATGTTTGATAAATGTAGTTGCATATATATATATATATTTAATGCACATGTAATTTATTGTAACTGGGGTGTCAGGAAAGAGATCAAATTCACGGCATAGTACTATTGATTGAGTCTAGATTCTGGAAGACGCCATTCTACAATTGGTAGGGTAAAGTGGCTTTCCATGTTGGCATACGTGGAATACCTTGGGAAAGTAAACTGGATTTTGAATCATGATCTTGTAAAATTCAATGAACAATTATTCAAAATGGAAATATATAAATAACATAAATTCAATCATACAAATCAAATCATAAATATTTTTTTGTACTTGTTGCAAATGGTGGGAGAAAACTTGAATAAGTTGTAACAATATGGAATGAGCCCGAAATTGAAGGTTTGACCATTTGATATTATAAACCATTTTCTTTGCATTTGAACCAAAACCATCATCAATTTATGAGTTTATTGTTAAATGAAAGTTTGGGAAGCATAGAATGATATAACTTAAAAATGAATGTCAAAGGGCTTGTAAATGTGATTGGTGTGCTTAATTAATTCATATGCACTAGTGCTAATTTACATAAAAAATGGATTAGTGCATCAATAACTAAATTGGTTGAAGCTTGGCCTCCATTTTTGCGTCCTTTATGCAAAACCTTTGCAATTAAATTTTTGAAGAGGTTTATATTTGCATTTTGTGATTTAAATTCTATAGCAATGCATTTTTAAATTTAGCAAAAACTAGCATTCTTATAAGAAAATGCGTACTATTAAAGTGAGGTAATGTGCACGTTTATGATAGGTTTTCCCACTGTAAAAAAAAAAGGGAAAACATAAAATAAAATAATAATGAGACAAAATATACAAAATAAAAGAAAAGAAAAAAGGGGATTTTTTTTATTTATTTATAAATTTATGTTTATAAATTAAAATTTCAACCCTTCTCCATTATTTTGCCAAATTTTGGATGGGTGACGTATAGAAGAGAAATCTACAAGCAAAGACTTTATAGTGGTCATATTTTTATAGGAAGTGCTCTCAAAGCAATGACCGCCTTGTGAGATTTGCAATAGCAAAAAGTTACAATAACAAAAAAATATCATTTAAAAAGTATGATTGTTGAATATGTTTTTTTATGGAAGATCATGCAAATTCCAAAAGAGAAATAAGGGGAAACCAAGTCGATTTAAGTATTTTTTATTGTGCTTTTCATTATTTAGGAAGGTTGCGAATTTCAAAATACAAATGAGGGGAAACCAAGTAGATGTTGGTAGGAATGTCCAAAAATGTGTATAGGGAGATGTTAAAAGAAATGAACATAATTACATCGTAGAAGGAACCATACCCACAACAACGTGCATCATAGCTATTTAAGCTACGAAATGTTAATTTTCAATTGTTTTGTTGCAAAAAAAAGAACAAAATTGAACCCATTCAGTACATAAGACATTAAGACAATGAAGAAAAGGTTTGACTGCAAAGTTTGAGACTACTTACTTTTTTGACAATGAAGAAAAGGGTTGACTGCAAAGCAAATTTGTGAGTACTTATACATCAAATGTACAATTGATTGAACAATTTTGTAGAAATATCAAGTTTTGTTTTAATAAAAGTACACACTCCAAGTTATTGTGCACTCAATATATATATTTTTAAATATATCCTTCATATAAAGATAAAAGAGAGTAAAATACTTGCGCATAGATTCTCTGATTTGTAGTGAATTTAGGGAAATGTCACGTGAGAATTCCATTTACAATGAAATTTACATGACTTTTAATTGATTGTCGTAAAGAAATTAAAATCATGAAGATTGATATTTTAGTGAATAGTATTATGAGAAGAGCGGAAAACTTTCTTGAATCTTAATTATAGAGAAGTTTGAGAGTTGATCTTATAGATATTGTTATTTTCCTAAAGGGGAATCCAATTCTATTTATGGCATAGCTCCAAAGATCCAGGTGTGTATCAAAAAACAGAGCTCTATAATCAACACCACCTTTCCAACCTGGGGACCTAGACATCAACACAACGTGCTGACCAGATATCCTCCCAGGAAATGCCTCACTCACAAAGCCTCAAAAATCCTTGAACCAACAAATCAAGGATGACCAATCTTTCCCAATCAAACTGATTGGTAACCAACATGCTATCAAACCTTCGAGAGATTCACAAGTATAAACACAACCCCAATCAATAATATGCTTTCATATGTACATAATCAAATACAAACCTCCGAGGTATTTCAGACAACTTGATGTTTCTTCTCAATTTTTCATAGTAGGACTATTAACTGAATCTATGACAAAATATTCCTCAATAATACACTTTCTTTTCTACTTCTCATGCAGTAACATATCCTACGAAATTCATTCTTCAACCAAAAGCAAGCTATGCCCTCCCTCTCAATCAGGGAGCATCTCTTTATTCAAACTCCCTCTTAATATTAGGGAGATCTCTTCTATTCAGGTTTCCTTAAGGAGACCAACTTCTTCTTTTCTTTATCGAAGAATTTTTCGTGGCTTTCAACATTTTCATTAGAGTTATCATCGTCCCCATCATGCTTATCACATCAACGAGCATCTTCACCATATTGAATATTGTGTACCTACACAACTTAGATAACAAGTACAACCAAATCACGAAAGCATTTCGACTTTATACATATCAGATACCCAAGCTTAATTACAAACAAGAGACATATACTCTTCAACTTCTTGCTAGGGGCTTTGTCATAAACCCTAGACTATTTCATAACAACTTTCATTCCATATAGGGTTTCAATGTTTCTTTCAAAGGTGTAACATACCCTACTACAACAATAGCAAACCCTAGAAACAATTCAAACAAATATAGATGTACAAGGCATCTAACAACTTTCAGAATACATATGTTAGATTTTCCACTAGGGTTTCATTTCCACTAGGGTTCCATACAAATCCTAGATTTATACAAGAGAATCAATCAAAGCCAATCACAAATTAGTCATTAACGTGACCAACTTCTACTAGGGTTAGTTGCAAACCCTATATTTTCAATCAAACATTAATCCTAACCAAAATTAAGATTTCAACAATCTTACACATATCTCAAATCATCATATTGTCATCATTTATCAGAGCTTTTTACTTCTACTAAGGTTCAACTCCAAAACCCTAGAATTTCTTTTTTAGAATCTCAACAATCATTATATAAATAGATCTCAAATTGTTATATCACATGTTAGGTATGATTATCTAGCCATTTATCCCAGTGAGACGTTGTAAATTAATTTTCATTTTGAGTTGTTTCGCTGTTAAAAAGAAAAATAAAAGAAAAAGAAAATAGAAAAAGAAGAAAAGAAAAAGAAAATAAAAAAATAGAAAAAAAAAGAAAAATAGAGAAAAATGATAATAGGAATAAAAGAAAAAGTATTTAAAGAAAAATAAATGAAAAAAATCCTCAAAAGGGCACACCAACCAAAATGCCGCCTAAATTATTTTGTTTATTATCCTTAAAGCTTGATTAAAATTAGCAAAGGTATGTTATGCCGTTTTTTAATAAAGAAATAACACTTCTGGACGAATGAGACCATCCCCGCCAAAATCAATGGAATGGAACGATGTTTAGCCCCCCTCGACCTCTTGAAGGTTAACGCAGATGGGGGGTCCAAAAAGTGGTGTGTATGAAACCACTATGAACCACGTGGCAGTCCCACGGGTATTTCAGGTGCCTCTCCTTCCTTACCACTTACCATAGAATGTTCATGTAAATTGGTGTAGTAGGCTCATTGCCATTGACATTGATCCTATTTTATTGTTGTTCCCTTACGAATGGAGAGAAAACCTAAGGATAGCAGTTAATCCTTTCATTGTCCTTAGTCTTCTCATTTATGAGAGGAAAATTAAATGTAGCATGCATTTGCAACCTGCACATTACAATAGTAAAATTATTAGAACTCTCTTTAGGTGTGCATACTTGGCGTAATGTGACTTGGATCAAAACAATCACAACTCTAGGGAGAGCTCTTGCCTTTAGACCTTGTTAAAGTGATTAACACCACACTTCCATTTTTGTGAAGTGAAATTATAAGTGATGGTGGGAACCTAACATATGGCAAATTATGAATTTCAAAAGAACATGTGCATTTATTAACAATTATCTAACACTTGCCACTTATTATGTGCCATCTCTCATCATAAATGTTTGATTTGGACCCATTTTAAGAGTAACCAAGCCAGTGGTATGGAATTCATAAGCCATAGAAAATTTAACCTTTCACTACAAGGATAATACTTTGAAACAAAGGCTTTTATGAACCTGTTGTGGCCACCAACAACCCCCCTCTTTGTTTAGTATTAGCAATAACACTAAGCAAATGGGGACCCTTAGTAAAAAATCCAAAAAACAT
Source organism: Pinus tabuliformis (assembly GCA_031772625.1). Classification (NCBI taxonomy): domain Eukaryota; kingdom Viridiplantae; phylum Streptophyta; class Pinopsida; order Pinales; family Pinaceae; genus Pinus; species Pinus tabuliformis. Next base: position 916,715,102 of record CM062810.1, read on the forward strand.
TTTATAAAACTTTTTTTTATTCCACTCCTAGAAATTATGTCGCATCGCGTGGAGAAGATAAAACATCCCCTTATGTGCATAATAAAAAACTGCGAAGAAGCGACGCGAAATTCATCGCATCGCACACATTAAGAAGCGCTCTTAGATGAAAATCTTAAGAAATCTCCGACGGCCGATGTGCGATGTCGCATATCGCAATATCGCATAAGCAGCACACAATGATTTAATGACTCATGCGATCCGCGATGCTGTGATCTGGCGATATCTGCGATAAATGCTATCTGCGATCTGCGATAATCCGATCTGAAAAAATTTGCGATGACATATCTAGGTAATGCAATGACGCGATGCTGCTATCGCCCATAGCAAATTTCCTCGGCTCAACATTCAAGGAAAGCTGTCCGTAAACCATAAATTAGGCGCGCGCCTTAAAAGAAATTAATGAACATATGCCAAAGTGTTAATGAAGGACGGTTTTGTGTTTTTCGAAGAGTCAGTTCACGATGGGTGTCATGATTTTATACATTCATAGAGGTTAGAGCTTTCGTATCAGTATTTATTATCATTACTCTTTTCCTTTGCGTGAACTGTAGGAATGAAAAACAGGAAACATTATGAAGCAATGAGCAGGAAACATCTAAGGAAAAGAGGAAAGTGTCAATGCTCGGAGAATAGAGAAGAGATGCCTTCATGAACAGATACCGCATGCAACAGAACCACAGATTCGAGAGTATCACTCAACAAATGCTGAGGTCGATAGGTGATTCAACATTCAGGGTCAGAAAGCTCACAAAAGCAGCATGTTTACAAAAAATCCTGAAACTTCTACCCGGTAAAGGAAAAAGGCGCTGAAGAAGGAAAACGCACCAGAAAAGCTCGAAATAGCAAAAGCAGAAGCAGTTTGAGGGAAATTTGGGTTGTTGCCAAGTATATACGCAGTAAATTCGCCCAACCAGAAGATAATTCTCAAAAATATCTTCTAGTGTACTAAAATGTGATACCAGCGCTTGCCATTTCTATTTTCATAGCTCAAACAAAAGCAGAAGGCAACCAGCCGACTCTTCCCAGGCGAATGTTGAATGCTCGCAACATTTAAGGAGCAAATGCAGAAATAGTTAGGAATTAGATTCAATTTTTAGAAATAGTTTTGCTTTAGAAGAAGGGCGGTCATTTAAACCGTATCCTAAACTTATGTAATTAAGTTAATTAGTTAGCAGTATTTAAACCCTTCTCATGCATTTGGAGAAGGGTCCAGATATTTGTCAAAAACTTGTCCTCAGAACATGCACTTTTGCACCCTCGGAGGGGGTTTTGATGAATGGATGGATCAAGGTTTATTAATGTTTGCATTTGATATCTGCTACTGATGTTGCACTTCTGTACTCTTAGTAGATGTTAGAGCAAGGAGAGATAAATCATTGTTGCTTGAAGCTTATGAATAGGATCAGTCATAAATGGTACTTTTATCTCTTGGCCATTTCTGCTTATATTCTTAAAGTGATATACAACTTTAGTTGTTTATATGTTATTGCATGAATGTGTGAGTTACCATTTGGCACTTTTGTACGGTGGAGCCATTTATTTATGTCTGATATATGAATAACTTATTATGCGATATGCCGTTCACAACTGTTTTTCCTAACTTTTTAGGCAAAGTAGTTCATCTTAATTGATTTCTATTCTTATGATAGCTGAATGATCTTTATTACCAGTTATTGTCTGAAATCTTTTTAGATCACATAATAGAAGAAATACACCCTGGGTTAGCATAGATTAGATGTGCTGTTTTTCATTAGATTACAATAGCATAGATTTAGTTTAAAAGTTTGAATTAGATTAGCCTCAAAGTATTCTTAGATCAGCAACATCCAACTCTGCACACACACACACACCCTTAGATTGGGAAACTGATCCCATTATCCCCAGTCGGACTCGCTATACCAAATGGATAAGGAGCTGCCAACCAAGGTCCGGACCGGGTGGGTATCCCCCTTGTTGTCGACCCGATTTTCGGGGCTTCAACATATTTGGCGCTAGAAGGAGGGCCGAACTATGAATGGCACCTAAATCAAAATCTAAATACCATTCTGAGAGTAAATCGCCCTCATCAACTCCCCCGACTTCCCCAGTACGCTTAAATCCAGAGTCAGAAGTCGCTCGAGTATCAACCGCTGCTACACAACCTAATATTTCAGACCAATCTACCATTGAACCCCCTGAAGTTCAAACTATGATTCACAAACTCCAGGGATTTTCCATTTCTACTCAGAGGTCTGATAAATCTCAAAGCAACGTGACTTCGCAGTACAATCCTGCTCATCCCCTGACTAGATTAAAGAGTGAAAAATTTGGCATCCAACCAACTGAATTGCCTCTCCTCACGAGGAAAAGAGCAAGGAGAACACCACAAGAGTCTGACAGCGAGACTCTTTCATCTACATCCTCCATTTCAACTCCCTCACCGCGAAGTCAGCCACCCGCATCTTCATTCCAAACCATCATCCATCCGCTTACTGGAACTCCCACAACCCCTCTTCAATCATCTACGATCATAGTATCTTCATCTTCCCAGCTACAGGTATCATCTTCTGCACTTTCATTCACTAGCAACTCAACGATGGCCCAGTCTCCATGGAATAATCCTGGGGCAACTTTAATGCCTCCACCCTTGAGTCAAATACCGACCCATCCTGAGAAATGGCTACCCAAATTCAATCCAGAAACAGGCATGCTAGATGAAGAACACATTAACAATTTCATGCTTTCTGCCAATCTCAACGGAGTTACTAACGAAGATGCTGTTGTTCGGCTTTTTCCCTACACAATGCAAGGAACAACCGGGTCATGGTATTTTTCATTACCCTCCGGGTCCATCACAAGTTGGGACATTTTCCAAAGTTAATTCCTTACCAAGTTTGGTGATGACAGATCAACGGCAACGTTAATCAATGACCTATCCAATCTTAAAGCCGAGGCTAGAGAACCCATCAAAGATTTCAATTTACGGTTCAATAAGATCCTCAACAAAATTCCCACTGCTTCCCAACCCAGCGAAGAAGTACGATGTGAATGGTATATTACCGCCTTACCATCAAACTTAGCAATCTTCGTGGATAGGGCAAATAAAACAACCTTAGTTGAAAACTTGACAGAGGCGATAGCAGTAGAGAAATGCGTAATAGCCCTGGAAAAGAGATCTGCGATAGAGGAACGCAAGTCTAAAAAGTCACCTTCAAGGAAGACTCCAAGAAGAAACAAACGAAAGACCCTTTCGATTTGGAAGGATTGCAAAAAGTATTAATAACCATGTCCAATGAGATGATTGACATAAAAAAACAAGTAGCAGAAACTTCTTCGAAAAAGCCCTACAAAGCTTTTAAAAGAGGTCCTTCAATGGATGTAAAACCACCCAACGCTATTTCAAATGTCGAATCCGAAGAAGAGGAAGAAGAAGAAAGTACCACCGAAGGGCAGACTGATGACAAAGAAGTTGTGGAATTACAAGGAATGTGGGATTTCATCCTCCCACAAGAAGAAGATCAAGAAGCATTTCCGGTTAGCACTCGAAGCAAAAATCAACTTGATCCTCCCCAAACTACCCCTAAGCAGAAGAGCACAAGCTCTGCAGCAAAAGATAAAGTCGCAACAAAAAAAACGACCACTAAAGCGACTCAACCTAGCCCGGTCCAATCAGATCAGACAACTCCATCAAAAACACTAATAGTGTCGGATGAAATGGAATACAATATTATGGACGACATGAAAAAGACTAGGGCTAATATTACCCTTTACGAATTGAGCAAATTGAAACATCAACAGAAGATAATCATGAAAGAATTACATGCCGTGCCTATTACACCTTTGCCTACAGCTGTAGCTTCCGACAACATGGGAAAACCTCCAACCAACATGATCAATAAGATTGATCCAAATGACATCGCCTTGATTGGAGGGAGATCAAGGTCTCACACTCCCCCTTTCCTCCTCACTTATGAAATTTTCAATAAAAACGTGCACAATTGTTTGATAGATTCTGGTGCTTCAACGAATATTTTACCCAGATCAATATGTGCCAAGTTAAATGTTCAACCAAAAAAATCCACAGTGCGCATAGTTCAGCTTGATCGATCTCAAGTCGAAGTGATTGGTGAACTTAATCAAGTAACCATAAGATTGTCATCCAACCCAAAAGTATGTCAGGTTATTGACATTCTAGTGGCTGATATCCCATAATTCTATGGCTTGATTCTTAGCAGGGATTGGTCTGAGAAACTCCATGGATACTTTTCAACCGACTGGTCACACATGTGGTTACCCTACAATGGTAAACCGAATCAAATAAAGGTTGAACGAGAGTTACACCAGAAGTACATAGTAATGGAATTGGAGGGAGAAAATGAAGCAGTAGCGTATAACAGCAGTATCATAGGCAATTACTCGGTAGATTCTTTTCTCGGCAATTTCAATGCTCATACATCACCTTACTTAGAAAATTCAGTTTTGTCCCAAGTCGAATTTTTTTCCCAAACTGATAATTCAAAGTGTGTTAATTTTGTAGATAAACCTATAAATACATCTTTGTTTTGGAAATTATATTTTGATGGCTCTAAATCTAACGAAGGAGCAGGAGCAAGATGCGTTCTGATTAGTCCAGAAGGAAATAAGACCATGCTTACGTGCAGACTCGAATTCGATTGCACAAACAATACAACAGAATATGAAGCCTTGGTGCAAGGCCTATACAAAGCAATCGGGTTGAATGTCAAGTATCTTCAAGTCTTCGGAGACTCTGAGATCGTCGTCAAACAGGTACGTAATACTATTCATTGCCTATCAAGTCATTTAAAACACTATCAATCTTTAGTGCAAGATCTGACTGAGCATTTCATAGCGTTCAATGTTTCGTCAATCCCGAGACTCCAAAACGCAAGCACAGACCTTTTGGCTAACGTAGCCTCTAGGCTTATTCCCTCCGAAGAGTTCATTCCAGATAGATTCTCAATAGAATTAATCTTCAGACCATCCATCCCTGACAACATTACAAATTGGAGAGTATTCAATGACGATCCCGATATTGTAAATTTTCTCACTTCCGAAGGATCCTACTCCAATCAGATAATTGACGAAGACCATCACGATCGACAAATACAACAAAATGGCACTGATAATGCTATACCTAAATCAGTGGTTAAGTTAGAAGACTTATACGATTTGAAAAATCGGTTTAAAAGGTTTGCCAATTCAAAGCTCTGCAGTTCAACTCTGAACTACGAATTAGTAAACCTAGGAACCGATGATAAACCACAAAACATTAATTTAGGCATCGGCTTAGCCCCTGAAGAAAAACTAGCATATATTCGTCTTTTAAGACAGTATAAAAATGTTTTTGCCTGGAATTACGATGAGCTGAAAACATACGACACTTCTATCATTCAGCACACTATTCCTATGATTGACTACGAAAAACCTGTCCAACAGAAACTGAGAAAGATCCACCCCAATTTAGAAAATCAGATAAAAACCGAGCTAAATAAGTTGTTAAAAGCCAGAATAATTTTCCCTGTCAGACATTCCAAATGGGTCTCCAATATGGTACTCTTTAGAAAGAAAAACGGAGATATTAGAAGCTGCATCGATTTTCGGAATCTCAACAAAGCCTGTCTAAAAGACAATTTTCCTCTCCCACCTATGGAGCAGATATTACAGGCAGTAGCAGGCTCAGAACTGATGTCTTTCTTGGATTGATTTTCAGGATATAATCAAGTGCTAGTACATCCCGATGATCAGTTGAAAACCACATTCAGAACTAAATGGGGCACATACGCATATCGGAAGATGCCATTTGGTTTGATCAATGCCGGTGCTACATTTCAGAGAGCCATGGACATCGCATTCAAGGGTTTAGTCAATAAATCCGTAGTAATTTATTTAGATGATATAACAATGTACTCCAAGAAGCGAAGCGACCATCTCAGAGACTTAAAACAGATCTTTCAACGATGTTTAGGGTATGGGATTTCACTTAACCCAAAGAAATCTTTTTTCGCACTAAGTGAAGGGAAACTTCTAGGATTCATAGTGTCAAAATCTGGTATTCACATCGAGCCTGACAGAATCAAAGAAATTTCTGAAATATCCCTACCTCATAATAAAAAAGCCATGCAATCTTTCCTTGGTTAAATCAATTTTTTAAAGAGATTTGTCCCAGATTTTTCACGAATTGTGTCTCCTTTGCAAACCATGATTAAAAAGAATTCAAATTTTAAATGGGGTCAAGATGAACATGAAGCATTCAACCTGATCAAACAAGCTATCATTAATGCTCCATCTTTAGCAACCCCGAATTTTTCAGAATCTTTTATCTTATACACATTTGCCTTAGAGAAATCATATGCTGCGATTCTAACTCAAGCAAATCAAGAAAAAGCGGAAGCTCCAATCGCATTTTTTAGCTCAAATTTACAAGGTGCTGAGCTCAACTATTCAGACGTGGAGAAATAGGCATATGCTGTTTTCAAAGCGGTCAAATATTTCAGACCTTTCCTACTTAAAACCCATACTAAGATCATAGTACCGTTTCCAGCGGTAAGAAATCTTCTAGTACAGAAGGATGTGGGTGAGAAAAGAGCAAATTGGATCACTGCTTTACAGGAATACGACCTTGAGATCAAGCCAGCAAACATTGTAAGAGGTCAAGGCTTCTGCAAAATGTGGGCCGGAGCATCGCAGATTTCCGAAAATTCATCTGAACAGGTACAACTGTATGAGGTAAGCCTAAACGATGCAGAATCATTATATGCTGACATCATTTATTATCTTAAGAACGGATATGCTCCATCACACCTAGATCACACTAAGAAAAGAGCTCTGAGATTGAAAGCTAAACAATATCAGCTCATAAATGATGTTCTTTTTAGAAAGAATTATGATTCTGTTCTTCTTAGATGTCTTGAGAAAACTGAAGCTGAAAAAGTTTTGCAGGAACTCCACGACGGACCAGCAGGCGGACACTATGCTGGAGATGCTACTGCACATAAGATCTTACGTGCAGGATATTACTGGCCTACGCTGTTCAAAGATTCTCACAGTTACGTAAGGAAATGTCAAGTCTGCCAAGCAACTGCTGGAAGACAAACGAAGCCGTCCCTGCCACTACAGCCGGTAAACATCGAGCAACCATTTAGTCAGTGGGGCTTGGACGTAATAGGTGAGATCGTTCCTCACTCTTCTAAGCAGCATAGATACATCCTCACGGCAATAGATTATTTTACTAAATGGGTAGAAGCAGTTCCTCTCAAGACAGCTAAATCTGAAAATATTATTGAATTCATAGATCAATTTATAATCACTAGGTTTGGATTGCCAACGGCTTTAATGTTTGATAATGCATCATACTTTTCTGGAAATGCAATGACTGAGTTTGCACTTAAAAGAGGGTTCAAACTGAAATATTCGGCCAACTACTATCCGCAAGGTAATGGGTTAGCTGAGTCAACAAATAAAAACCTAATCAGGATTATTAAAAGAACAGTTGACCAGAACCAAAAGAATTGGCACAAAGCTTTGGTAAATGCTTTATGGGCAGATAGAATAACGAAGAAAGCTTCAATCGGCACTTCTCCCTTTAATTTAGTTTATGGGAAAGAAGTGGTTCTTCCAACTCCTTTAGTCATTCCCTCTTTGTCTTTAGTACAATACATCAATGAAGTATCTACTTCCTCCCTACAACTAAGACAAATGGAAATAATTAAATTAGAAGAACGATGAGAACAAGCTAAGAAAACCCATGCTCATCACCAAGCGCTAATAAAATCCTCTTTTTATTCTAGCATAATGACCAGAAAAAGTTTTCAGATGGGAGATTTAGTTTTGAAATGGGATAAGGCTCATGAAGAAAAGAGCAAACATACGAAATTTCAAAAGATGTGGCTTGGTCCTTTTCAGATTGTTGAAGTCATAGGTCCATCAACGTTTGTGTTGCGGGATTTAGCAGGTAGAAGGGATTCTTTGCCTGTTAATGGACAAATCCTTAAAATATATTTTCCATAGAAGATTATTCTTCTATTTTTTAGAATAGTTTTTCTTTTCTTTTTCATAATAAAACCAGTTGTAAGTGGTTACTACAAGTATTCACGGAAAAGACACCAATTCTCTTTCAGATTTTGAGTTTTCGCTTGTATAAGTAGCAAATTTTTTTGAAAATCTGATTTTTATTATTGACAGATACAGTTAAAAACTTTAGCCTAGATATGATACTAGCTTCAACTTCAAAAAATTTGATGAAAGCAACCTTTAGCGAAGGAATTGTTTTATATCAGCACAATGAAAGGTATCAATAGAAAAATAAGGCTTCTCTGTAGGATTGCTGTTTTCAAACTCTATTATTGTCGTCCAGAGTTTTCTTAAGGAAAAACAATGACTTCCTCCCCGCTAAAGAAAATCGCAGCATTCAGAGGAACAATCCGAGAAACACCATATCTCAAAGAATAAGAGGTTTCATCCCGAGCCGGCTTATCATGATCACAGATATTATAACTTGCTGACTTTGCCAATACTGTCCACCAAAACAGGGCAACGACTCAAGATTGTTGTAATCAAAAGACAAGGGGTCTCATCACGAGCCAGCTTGTTCAGCAAAAGTGTAAATCAAGTGAATGACTGTGTCATAATTTTGGCTACCAAACCAAGACATTGTTCTTTGAGAATAAAAAAGGAAAAAGTGTCGATGTGGATTTTTCTTCGAAGGTTGTAGATAGCCTTAAGCGGGATAAAGGATCATTGCTGGGTAACAGGTAACCCTGTCGAGGCTATGGACGCCTGTTGGCAGCAGAGGCTCTACCTACGACAAATGAGCATATTTTAAAGCCAGCACACAGAGAAGACTTTATTTTATCTTTAAAAAGACCAAGTAGTGGCTGATGTAAGTACAAGGACAAGCCTGAGGAAGCAAACAATTAGAATAGAAAGAGGTTGAAACAAAATATCATTGATAGGATAAGGCATAATGTACTCTATCTATCCATAACAAAGCTTAGATTTATGAAAATTTTTCTGTTTTGAAAGTTTAGAAAAATTCAATAGAAAAGCAGAGATAACTGGTTCTTCCAAGTGAATCGCCATTGTTGTGGCCACCAACAACCCCCCTCTTTGTTTAGTATTAGCAATAACACTAAGCAAATGGGGACCCTTAGTAAAAAATCCAAAAAACATTTTATAAAACTTTTTGTATTCTACTCCTTGAAATTATGTCGCATCGCGTGGAGAAGATAAAACATCCCCTTATGTGCATAATAAAAAACTGCGAAGAAGCGACGCGAAATTCACCGCATCGCACACATTAAGAAGCGCTCTTAGATGAAAATCTTAAGAAATCTCCGACGGCCGATGTGCGACGTCGCATATCGTAATATCGCATAAGCAGCACACAATGATTTAATGACTCATGCGATCCGCGATGCTGCGATCTGGCGATATCTGCGATCCGCGATGCTGCGATCTAGCGATATCTGCGATCTGCGATAAATGCTATCTGCGATAATCCGATCTGAAAAAATTTGCGATGACATATCTAGGTAATGCGATGACGCGATGCTGCTATCGCCCATTGCAAATTTCCTCGGCTCAACATTCAAGGAAAGCTGTCCGTAAACCATAAATTAGGCGCGCGCCTTAAAAGAAATTAATGAACATATGCCAAAGTGTTAATGAAGGACGGTTTTGTGTTTTTCGAAGAGTCAGTTCACGATGGGTGTCATGATTTTATACATTCATAGAGGTTAGAGCTTTCGTATCAGTATTTATTATCATTACTCTTTTCCTTTGCGTGAACTGCAGGAATGAAAAACAGGAAACATTATGAAGCAATGAGCAGGAAACATCTAAGGAAAAGAGGAAAGCGTCAATGCTCGGAGAATAGAGAAGAGATGCCTTCATGAACAGATACCGCATGCAACAGAACCACAGATTCGAGAGTATCACTCAACAGATGCTGAGGTCGATAGGTGATTCAACATTCAGGCTCAGAAAGCTCACAAAAGCAGCATGTTTACAAAAAATCCTGAAACTTCTACCCGGTAAAGGAAAAAGGCGCTGAAGAAGGAAAACGCACCAGAAAAGCCCGAAATAGCAAAAGCAGAAGTAGTTTGAGGGAAATTTGGGTTGTTGCCAAGTATATACGCAGTAAATTCGCCCAACCAGAAGATAATTCTCAAAAATATCTTCTAGTGTACTAAAAAGTGATATCAGCGCTTGCCATTTCTATTTTCATAACTCAAACAAAAGCAGAAGGCAACCAACCGACTCTTCCCAGGCGAATGTTGAATGCTCGCAACATTTAAGGAGCAAATGCAGAAATAGTTAGGAATTAGATTCAATTTTTAGAAATAGTTTTGCTTTAGAAGAAGGGCGGTCATTTAAACCGTATCCTAAACTTATGTAATTAAGTTAATTAGTTAGCAGTATTTAAACCCTTCTCATGCATTTGGAGAAGGGTCCAGAAATTTGTCAAAAACTTGTCCTCAGAACATGCACTTTTGCACCCTCGGAGGGGGTTTTGATGAATGGATGGATCAAGGTTTATTAATGTTTGCATTTGATATCTGCTACTGATGTTGCACTTCTGTACTCTTAGTAGATGTTAGAGCAAGGAGAGATAAATCATTGTTGCTTGAAGCTTATGAGTAGGATCAGTCATAAATGGTACTTTTATCTCTTGGCCATTTCTGCTTATATTCTTAAAGTGATATACAGCTTTAGTTGTTTATATGTTATTGCATGAATGTGTGAGTTACCATTTGGCACTTTTGTACGGTGGAGCCATTTATTTATGTCTGATATATGAATAACTTATTATGCGATATGCTGTTCACAACTGTTTTGCTTAACTTTTTATGCAAAGTAGTTCATCTTAATTGATTTCTATTCTTATGATAGCTGAATGATCTTTATTACCAGTTATTGTCTGAAATCTTTTTAGATCGCATAATAGAAGAAATACACCCCGGTTAGCATAGATTAGATGTGCTGTTTTTCATTAGATTACAATAGCATAGATTTAGTTTAAAAGTTTGAATTAGATTAGCCTCAAAGTATTCTTAGATCAGCAACATCCAACTCTGCACACACACACACAGCCTTAGATTGGGAAACTGGTCCCATTATCCCCAGTCGGACCCGCTATACCAAACGGATAAGGAGCTGCCAACCAAGGTCCGGACCGGGTGGGTATCCCCCTTGTTGTCGACCCGATTTTCGGGGCTTCAACAGAACCCCACCCCCGAAAATAAATAAATAAAAATAAATTTATCCATCCTTTATTTATGTAGCATATGTTGCTAGAGGAGGGGGATGACCGCAGGTCTTAGCATATGTTTTCATTGGCGCGCTACAAATTGGAACAACACATCAAAGCACTTAGTTACATAAGAGACTGATGCCTCCTCATTAAACATGTGCACGAATATCAAAATATCAAAATACAAAAATATCATTTAAAAAAATATTTCGGTGCTTTAGCAAAACATGAATGCACTGGGCCACATAACAAGAATGCATCGAACATAATAGGCATTTTTTGATTATTCAATTAAAAAATTATTTTTAAAAACCAATATAAACATTATTGGGGCACCATCATAAGAACACTCCGATGTGTTCCTAGTAATAGAAACATCGAGGAGAGACCAATATCATATATTATTGAAAAAAAAAATGGTTTGAATGCATATTTTTATATAACTTTATCAAGGTAATTCATATGAACGCCATTGGGCATCTTTACATAACAATATCGATATCCAATATTATTATAAAAATAAAAGTATTTCCTTATCGATATCCGATATTATTATAAAAATGAAAATATTTCCTTATATATATTTTTATATAGCATACACAAGACACTTCATCTCCAATACCCCAATTCATATCATTTAAACTTAAGCATCAGTAGCTTGTAATCATGTCCACCGATACTATTTATTAATACAAAAAATGCTAAATATAATTTTTAAATAAAAAACTTCGGTGCTTCCAAAAATAAGTGATCACAAGGGTGCCTAACAAGAATGCATTAGATACAGGACATGTTTTTCACTCAATAAAAATTATATTTTTAAAATAATATAAACTTTACTAGGGAGTCGACACAAGAACACCTTGGTGACTTCCAAATAAATAAAGCTCTAGGGTGCCTGGAAGTAAATTAACTTAATATATATAAAATCTTCCACAGTTTTGTTGGTGTACAATTGAAACCCAAGAATTTGCGCATGCCATTGTTGGGAACACCACAATATGTTGACATTTCTTCCACAATTTTGTTGGCGTATAATTGAAACCCAAGAACTGACACATACCTTTGTTGGACGCACCACAATAGGATAATATAGAAAGAAATTGTCAAAGGATGGAGCACCAATTACTACACATTGCAACAAAGATGAAATGATTAAATTAAAAAATTATTAAATTTAAAAGTATTACCTTGGTGTGGTAAATTGATTTAAGTTCATCGAGGCATTCCTTATTGTGGCACACTGTGATAATGTCAGTGCATCATAGTTCGTGGAGCACTGTAACTTTGTCAGCACACCAATTCACATGCACTGTCAGATTTATATGTGCAACCAATGTTCTTTGAATAATGGAGCTATGGTTTTGATGCCATGGAACATCAATACTATAATAAAAATTAAGTGATAAATTTATTATTTTTTACATTTGAATAGTATCCAACTAGTGCCAAGGTTGTAAATAAGCACACCGGGCTATCTATTAGGATGGAGAACTATAACAACTAGTGCATCACAACTCATAGAGCATTGTGACAATGCTGATACACCATAGCTCGTGGAACACAATAACTCTATTAGTGTGCTATTTACAGGTCCTATTAGTGCATTCTCTCATATAATGGAGCAACGATTATGATGCCATGGAACAACCAAAATTAAATGATAAAAAAATACACTTTAAAATTTAAATAAATGTGTACTTTCTTTAGATATTAATTTCAATCATTTAGATACTCAAGAGTTTCATAATATATATATACACTTTATACACCCAAAAATAAAAATTAAGTTAAAAAAAAACGGTTGAGTAATTAATGTATAAATAATTTACATTGTTACAAATAACAGAGTTGTAATCAATTCGATATCACGTGAATGCCATCATTATATAAAAACATAGTAACATATAAACATATATATTATTATAGAAACTATTTGATTTTGAGATCATTAATTGAAAAGTTGTTAAAAAAACAACTAATAAAAGTATATACATATTGCATATTGGTGCTTTATATTTTTTTGAACCCACTTAGCATTGGTTTCCATAAAATGGACAGATGTTCGTTTTAAGGAGCAACACACCTTGGTGCTTGGTAAAAATATTGTACAAATGATTAAAAATGTGAAAGTGCTACTATTTTAAAGTACACATGCATGATTATATTTGTCAATTTAAAATTTTATAGTACACATGATTATGATATGCATCAAATATACATACATGCTGATACTTAGTAACAAAGAAAAGCACTGGTACCTCACCTCAAATATTCAAAATTTCATGCATCTTTTCATATTCCATATATATATATATATATGTTTTTAAGAAATTAGGCATGCACACAACTCTAGAGATGAAAACAATTCAAGTGATGATTGATGGTAAATATAATTGAATGTCACTGCAAGTTGAATGTTTTGGAATATTTCTTTGTGAAAAACATGGATATTTTTTAATGTAATCATGACACACTGTCCCAATTACATGAGGACATGTGCATGCAGACAACTCCAGAGATGAAAACAATTCAAGTGATGATTGATAATCAATATAATTGAATGTCACTACAAGTTGAATGTTTTGGAATATTTCTGTGTGAAAAACATGGATATTGTTTAATGTAATCATGGCATATTGTCCAAATTACATGAGGACATGTCACCAATAACTATAATAGTTATAGATTGATAGTTCATTGAATGTATTGTACATGTCCAAATTGGACGTGAGTATGTTACCCATATGTGAAAAATTACAATTCAATGCATTTTTATTATTGTGGACCTTTACATCGTGCCATTTTGTATAACATTGGGTCTCTTATTTGTATATATTAAAATGAATTTATTATATTAATGGATTGTTGAGCATTGTAAATGTTGAGTTGTTGACTAATTATTATATGGATGATTTAATTTTTTTTTTATTCGCAAAAAAATCATAATCTTTTATTAAGATATATAAAAAGTTGCATAAGCACATGCATTTAAGCATTTCACCAAAAAGTAGCATATAGAAACATAGATAAAAAATTGGGTTGGGAAGGAAGAGGTCCTCAAGCCCAAATCAGTCCCAAAAAAATTAATCTAAGTCTTTCAAAACCACAACCTATAATCTGTCAGCACAACAACTGCTGCCCTATTAAACATGTATTGAGACAAATACTTGACAAAAACATAATAAGTGTCTAGAAACCATAATAGAAATAACATCAAGACCTCAACATAAATGCTAATCTAGATATGTGTATATGACCCTCAAAAATCGAGAAAAGATTGATGCTCGTAACGCTGAGCTGTTCCATCTATGTACTCGCTGATTTTCCAAATGCCCTGATCCCGTTGAGCACCGTGAAATATAATTAAGACATGTCAATGTTATTTCCTCTGTGTTTTTAGATAACACACACCACTCCGACCCTGCTTTATTCCTCTTTTGGAGGTTGTCCCAGGTTGGAGCCTTGTTTTGAATAACACACTAGAGAAATAACCTTGCCTTTGTAGGGCATTCAAATTTTCAGAGATGCTTCCACCACCATTCAGGGTTTAACTATTGTTGTCTTTCAATTAGGATCCAATATCTTAGCTTAGACAAGTAGTTCCTATTAGAAAATCAGAAAGGCAGAAATATTTTCTTATACTTGATAATTACTTGTGATGTTATTGATTTGTTATTACGATTCTCTATATATTCTTTCTTTAGTTCATCAAGCAATCACCAAAGAAATAACACATAAAATAATGGACACCAGATGTAGGCACTATGCCAGGGGAAAACCCCCCTCTAGGGGAAAACCCAGTCAAGAAAATTCTTCCTTTCAATAGTATTCTTTGAGACTCTTCACCCTATATAAATATGAGACCTTCCCTCCACACCAAGTCAACCTCCCAAATATTTGATCTCCTTTCTAGCAACTTAGACTAGGCAACAACTTCCGACATCAGTGAAACTTGGAAGACTTTGATCTCCCAATTTAGGGCATGAAACAGAGAGAGAGAGAGAGGCACCAAAATTTCGTTTTCCTTCTTCTCCTTAGACTCCATCCAACTCACACTTCCTTTGGCTTCCCGACTTTAGACTTTGCACTTCCCAACTTTCTTAGAGATATCAAACTTGCTTGAGTTGAAGTAATCCAAATGAATTTGACTTGCTTGTATTTATAGGCTCCATGTGAGGTCGAATTAGTGTCCTTAGGCTGACTTGATCTCTTCTAGGCCGTTTTGATGTGGAGGATACATAAATTACATTTGACTCAATATTTAACCTTTTTACATGATTTAAAAGCCCAAGAAGGGCCTCGTTAAAAGTACAATGGATCTATTGACTCTGAATAAATACTAGAAGTCCTTAATGGGGACTTTGACCTAAAACATGGTGACCCAAGCATGAAACCCATGCTTTAATAAGTCACAATAATAATAATAATTCTTTTCTTTATTCTTTTTACGAGTACATTACATGATGAATCAAATACATTAAATGAAAACCGAACCTAGTTACATTTTCCAACACTCCCTCTTAACTAGGGAGGTATTCATCATATACAAGTACAAGGAAGATCTCGACTATATTAACCATGAAGAACTTTAGGAATCGCAATGCCATGGACTAGATTCTGGACCAGGGTAGTCTATTCATTGGTGTCTCAAAAATTTAGGCACCGCAATGCCACATACTATATTCCTGACCAAGGCAATCTATCCAAGTGGGAATAATGTGAACTCATGCTTCAACCCCTCTAGATACCATCAGGGTTACTTGCTGACCACCAACCCAAAGATCCAAGTGTGTATAAAAAAACAGAGCTCTATAATCAACACCACCTTTCCAACCTTGGGACCTAGACATCAACACAACATGCTGACCATATGTCCTCCCAGGAAATGCCTCACTCACAAAGCCTCAAAAATCCTTGAACCAACAAATCAAGGATGACCAATCTTTCCCAATCAAACTGATTGGTAACCAACATGCTATCAAACCTTCGAGAGATTCACATGTACAAACACAACCCCAATCAATAATATGCTTTCATATGTACATAATCAAATACAAACCTCCGAGGTATTTCAGACAACTTGATGTTTCTTCTCAATTTTTCATAGTAGGACTATTAACTGAATCTATGACAAAATATTCCTCAATAATACACTTTCTTTTCTACTTCTCATGCAGTAACATATCCTACGAAATTCATTCTTCAACCAAAACCAAGCTATGCCCTCCCTCTCAATCAGGGAGCATCTCTTTATTCAAACTCCCTCTTAATATTAGGGAGATCTCTTCTATTCAGGTTTCCTTAAGGAGACCAACTTCTTTTCTTTATCGAAGAATTTTTCGTGGCTTTCAACATTTTCATTAGCGTTATCATCGTCCCCATCATGCTTATCACATCAACGAGCATCTTCACCATATTGAATATTGTGTACCTACACAACTTAGATAACAAGTACAACCAAATCACGAAAGCATTTCGACTTTATACATATCAGATACCCAAGCTTAATTACAAACAAGAGACATATACTCTTCAACTTCTTGCTAGAGGATTTGTCATAAACCCTAGACTATTTCATAACAACTTTCATTCCATCTAGGGTTTCAATGTTTCTTTGAAAGGTGTAACATACCCTACTACAACAATAGCAAACCCTAGAAACAATTCAAACAAATATAGATGTACAAGGCATCTAACAACTTTCAGAATACATATGTTAGATTTTCCACTAGGGTTTCATACAAATCCTAGATTTATACAAGAGAATCAATCAAAGCCAATCACAACTTAGTCATTAACATGACCAACTTCTACTAGGGTTAGTTGCAAACCCTATATTTTCAATCAAACATTAATCCTAACCAAAATTAAGATTTCAACAATCTTACACATATCTCAAATCATCATATTGTCATCATTTATCAGAGCTTTTTACTTCTACTAAGGTTCAACTCCAAAACCCTAGAATTTCTTTTTTAGAATCTCAACAATCATTATATAAATAGATCTCAAATTGTTATATCACATGTTAGGTATGATTATCTAGCCATTTATCCCAGTGAGACGTTGTAAATTAATTTTCATTTTGAGTTGTTTCGCTGTTAAAAAGAAAAATAAAAGAAAAAGAAAATAGAAAAAGAAGAAAAGAAAAAGAAAATAAAAAAATAGAAAAAGAAAGAAAAATAGAGAAAAATGATAATAGGAATAAAAGAAAAAGTATTTAAAGAAAAATAAATGAAAAAAATCCTCAAAAGGGCACACCAACCAAAATGTCGCCTAAATTATTTTGTTTATTATCCTTAAAGCTTGATTAAAATTAGCAAAGGTATGTTATGCCGTTTTTTAATAAAGAAATAACACTTCTGGACGAATGAGACCATCCCCGCCAAAATCAATGGCATGGAACGATGTTTAGCCCCCCTCGACCTCTTGAAGGTTAACGCAGATGGGGGGTCCAAAAAGTGGTGTGTATGAAACCACTATGAACCACGTGGCAGTCCCACGGGTATTTCAGGTGCCTCTCCTTCCTTACCACTTACCATCGAATGTTCATGTAAATTGGTGTAGTAGGCTCATTGCCATTGACATTGATCCTATTTTATTGTTGTTCCCTTACGAATGGAGAGAAAACCTAAGGATAGCAGTTAATCCTTTCAATGTCCTTAGTCTTCTCATTTATGAGAGGAAAATTAAATGTAGCATGCATTTGCAACCTGCACATTACAATAGTAAAATTATTAGAACTCTCTTTAGGTGTGCATACTTGGCGTAATGTGACTTGGATCAAAACAATCACAACTCTAGGGAGAGCTCTTGCCTTTAGACCTTGTTAAAATGATTAACACCACACTTCCATTTTTGTGAAGTGAAATTATAAGTGATGGTGGGAACTTAACATATGGCAAATTATGAATTTCAAAAGAACATGTGCATTTATTAACAATTATCTAACACTTGCCACTTATTATGTTCCATCTCTCATCATAAATGTTTGATTTGGACCCATTTTAAGAGTAACCAAGCCAGTGGTATGGAATTCATAAGCCATAGAAAATTTAACCTTTCACTACAAGGATAATACTTTGAAACAAAGGCTTTTATGAACCTGTTGTGGCCACCAACAACCCCCCTCTTTGTTTAGTATTAGCAATAACACTAAGCAAATGGGGACCCTTAGTAAAAAATCCAAAAAACATTTTATAAAACTTTTTTGTATTCCACTCCTTGAAATTATGTCGCATCGCGTGGAGAAGATAAAACATCCCCTTATGTGCATAATAAAAAACTGCGAAGAAGCGACGCGAAATTCATCGCATCGCACACATTAAGAAGCGCTCTTAGATGAAAATCTTAAGAAATCTCCGACGGCCGATGTGCGACGTCGCATATCGCAATATCGCATAAGCAGCACACAATGATTTAATGACTCATGCGATCCGCGATGCTGCGATCTGGCGATATCTGCGATCCGCGATGTTGCGATCTGGCGATATCTGCGATTTGCGATAAATGCTATCTGCGATCTGCGATAATTCGATCTGAAAAAATTTGCGATGACATATCTAGGTAATGCGATGACGCAATGCTGCTATCGCCCATAGCAAATTTCCTCGGCTCAACATTCAAGGAAAGCTGTCCGTAAACCATAAATTAGGCGCGCGCCTTAAAAGAAATTAATGAACATATGCCAAAGTGTTAATGAAGGACGGTTTTGTGTTTTTCGAAGAGTCAGTTCACGATGGGTGTCATGATTTTATACATTCATAGAGGTTAGAGCTTTCGTATCAGTGTTTATTATCATTACTCTTTTCCTTTGCGTGAACTGTAGGAATGAAAAACAGGAAACATTATGAAGCAATGAGCAGGAAACATCTAAGGAAAAGAGGAAAGCGTCAATGCTCGGAGAATAGAGAAGAGATGCCTTCATGAACAGATACCGCATGCAACAGAACCACAGATTCGAGAGTATCACTCAACAGATGCTGAGGTCGATAGGTGATTCAACATTCAGGGTCAGAAAGCTCACAAAAGCAGCATGTTTACAAAAAATCCTGAAACTTCTACCCAGTAAAGGAAAAAGGCGCTGAAGAAGCAAAACGCACCAGAAAAGCCCGAAATAGCAAAAGCAGAAGTAGTTTGAGGGAAATTTGGGTTGTTGCCAAGTATATACGCAGTAAATTCGCCCAACCAGAAGATAATTCTCAAAAATATCTTCTAGTGTACTAAAAAGTGATACCAGCGCTTGCCATTTCTATTTTCATAGCTCAAACAAAAGCAGAAGGCAACCAGCCGACTCTTCCCAGGCGAATGTTGAATGCTCGCAACATTTAAGGAGCAAATGCAAAAATAGTTAGGAATTAGATTCAGTTTTTAGAAATAGTTTTGCTTTAGAAGAAGGGCAGTCATTTAAACCGTATCCTAAACTTATGTAATTAAGTTAATTAGTTAGCAGTATTTAAACCTTTCTCATGCATTTGGAGAAGGGTCCAGAAATTTGTCAAAAACTTGTCCTCAGAACATGCACTTTTGCACCCTCGGAGGGGGTTTTGATGAATGGATGGATCAAGGTTTATTAATGTTTGCATTTGATATCTGCTACTGATGTTGCACTTCTGTACTCTTAGTAGATGTTAGAGCAAGGAGAGATAAATCATTGTTGCTTGAAGCTTATGAATAGGATCAGTCATAAATGGTACTTTTATCTCTTGGCCATTTCTGCTTATATTCTTAAAGTGATATACAACTTTAGTTGTTTATATGTTATTGCATGAATGTGTGAGTTACCATTTGGCACTTTTGTACGGTGGAGCCATTTATTTATGTCTGATATATGAATAACTTATTATGCGATATGCTGTTCACAACTGTTTTGCCTAACTTTTTATGCAAAGTAGTTCATCTTAATTGATTTCTATTCTTATGATAGCTGAATGATCTTTATTACCAGTTATTGTCTGAAATCTTTTTAGATCGCATAATAGAAGAAATACACCCCGGGTTAGCATAGATTAGATGTGCTGTTTTTCATTAGATTACAATAGCATAGATTTAGTTTAAAAGTTTGAATTAGATTAGCCTCAAAGTATTCTTAGATCAACAACATCTAACTCTGCACACACACACACACCCTTAGATTGGGAAACTGGTCCCATTATCCCCAGTCGGACCCGCTATACCAAACGGATAAGGAGCTGCCAACCAAGGTCCGGACCGGGTGGGTATCCCCCTTGTTGTCGACCCGATTTTCGGGGCTTCAACATATTTGGCGCTAGAAGGAGGGCCGAACTATGAATGGCACCTAAATCAAAATCTAAATACCACTCTGAGAGTAAATCACCCTCATCAACTCCCCCGACTTCCCTAGTACGCTTAAATCCAGAGTCAGAAGTCGCTCGAGTATCAACCGCTGCTACACAACCTAATATTTCAGACCAATCTACCATTGAACCCCCTGAAGTTCAAACTCTGATTCACAAACTCCAGGGATTTTCCATTTCTACTCAGAGGTCTGATAAATCTCAAAGCAACGTGACTTCGCAGTACAATCCTGCTCATCCCCTGACCAGATTAAAGAGTGAAAAATTTGGCATCCAGCCAACTGAATTGCCTCTCCTCACGAGGAAAAGTGCGAGGAGAACACCACAAGAGTCTGACAGTGAGACTCTTTCATCTACATCCTCCATTTCAACTCCCTCACTGCGAAGTCAGCCACCCGCATCTTCATTCCAAACCATCATCCATCCGCTTACTGGAACTCCCACAACCCCTCTTCAATCATCTACGATCATAGTATCTTCATCTTACCAGCCACAGGGATCATCTTCTGCACTTTCATTCACTAGCAGCTCAACGATGGCCCAGTCTCCATGGAATAATCCTGGGGTAGTTTTAATGCCTCCACCCTTGAGTCAAATACCGACCCATCCTGAGAAATGGCTACCCAAATTCAATCCAGAAACAGGCATGCTAGATGAAGAACACATTAACAATTTCATGCTTTTTGTCAATCTCAACGGAGTTACTAACAAAGATGCTGTTGTTCGGCTTTTTCCCTACACAATGCAAGGAACAGCCGGGTCATGGTATTTTTCATTACCCTCTGGGTCCATCACAAGTTGGGACATTTTCCAAAGTCAATTCCTTACCAAGTTTGGTGATGAAAGATCAACGGCAACGTTAATCAATGACCTATCCAATCTTAAAGCCGAGGCTAGAGAACCCATCAAAGATTTCAATTTATGGTTCAATAAGATCCCCAACAAAATTCCCACTGCTTCCCAACCCAGCGAAGAAGTACGATGTGAATGGTATATTACGGCCTTACCATCAAACTTAGCAATCTTCTTGGATAGGGAAAATAAAACAACCTTAGTTGAAAACTTGACAGAGGCGATAGCAGTAGAGAAACGCGTAACAGCCCTGGAAAAGAGATCTGCGATAGAGGAACGCAAGTCTAGAAAAGTCACCTTCAAGGAAGACTCCAAGAAGAAACAAACGAAAGACCCTTTCGATTTGGAAGGATTGCAAAAAGTATTAAAAACCATGTCCAATGAGATGATTGACATAAAAAAACAAGTAGCAGAAACTTCTTCGAAAAAGCCCTACAGAGCTTTTAAAAGAGGTCCTTCAATGGATGTAAAACCACCCAACGCTATTTCAAATGTCGAATCCGAAGAAGAGGAAGAAGAAGAAAGTACCACCGAAGGGCAGACTGATGACGAAGAAGTTGTGGAATTACAAGGAATGTGGGATTTCATCCTCCCACAAGAAGAAGATCAAGAAGCATTTCCGGTTAGCACTCGAAGCAAAAATCAACTTGATCCTCCCCAAACTACCCCTAAGCAAAAGAGCACAAGCTCTGCAACAAAAGATAAAGTCGCAACAAAAAAAACGACCACTAAAGCGACTCAACCTAGCCCGGTCCAATCAGATCAGACAACTCCATCAAAAACACTAATAGTGTCGGATGAAATGGAATACAATATTATGGACGACATGAAAAAGACTAGGGCTAATATTACCCTTTACGAATTGAGCAAATTGAAACATCAACAGAAGATAATCATGAAAGAATTACATGCCGTGCCTATTACACCTTTGCCTACAGCTGTAGCTTCCCACAACATGGGAAAACCTCCAACCAACACGATCAATAAGATTGATCCAAATGACATCGCCTTGATTGGAGGGAGATCAAGGTCTCACACTCCCCCTTTCCTTCTCACTTATGAAATTTTCAATAAAAACGTGCACAATTGTTTGATAGATTCTGGTGCTTCAACGAATATTTTACCCAGATCAATATGTGCCAAGTTAAATGTTCAACCACAGAAATCCGCAATGCGCATAGTTCAGCTTGATCGATCTCAAGTCGAAGTGATTGGTGAACTTAATCAAGTAACCATAAGATTGTCATCCAACCCAAAAGTATGTCAGGTTATTGACATTCTAGTGGCTGATATCCTAGAATTCTATGGCTTGATTCTTAGCGGGGATTGGTCTGAGAAACTCCATGGATACTTTTCAACCGACTGGTCACACATGTGGTTACCCTACAATGGTAAACCGAATCAAATAAAGGTTGAATGAGAGTTACACCAGAAGTACATAGTAACGGAATTGGAGGGAGAAAATGAAGCAGTAGCGTATAACAGCAGTATCATAGGCAATTACTCGGTAGATTCTTTTCTCGGCAATTTCAATGCTCATACATCACCTTACTTAGAAAATTCAGTTTTGTCCCAAGTCGAAATTTTTTCCCAAATTGATAATTCAAAGTGTGTTAATTTTGTAGATAAACCTATAAATACATCTTTGTTTTGGAAATTATATTTTGATGGCTCTAAATCTAACGAAGGAGCAGGAGCAGGATGCATTCTGATTAGTCCAAAAGGAAATAAGACCATGCTTACGTGCAGACTCGAATTCGATTGCACAAACAATACTGCAGAATATGAAGCCTTGGTGCAAGGCCTATACAAAGCAATCGGGTTGAATGTCAAGTATCTTCAAGTCTTCGGAGACTCTGAGATCGTCGTCAAACAGGTACGTAATACTATTCATTGCCTATCAAGTCATTTAAAACACTATCAATCTTTAGTGCAAGATCTGACTGAGCATTTCATAGCGTTCAATATTTCGTCAATCCCGAGACTCCAAAACACAAGCGCAGACCTTTTGGCTAACGTAGCCTCTAGGCTTATTCCCTCCGAAGAGTTTAGTCCAGATAGATTCTCAATAGAATTAATCTTCAGACCATCCATCCCTGACAACATTACAAATTGGAGAGTATTCAATGACGATCCCGATATTGTAAATTTTCTCACTTCCGAAGGATCCTACTCCAATCAGATAATTGACGAAGACCATCACGATCGACAAATACAACAAAATGGCACTGATAATGCTATACCTAAATCAGTGGTTAAGTTAGAAGACTTATACGATTTGAAAAATCGGTTTAAAAGGTCTGCCAATTCAAAGCTCTACAGTTCAACTCTGAACTACGAATTAGTAAACCTAGGAACTGATGATAAACCACAAAACATTAATTTAGGCATCGGCTTAGCCCCTGAAGAAAAACTAGCGTATATTCGTCTTTTAAGACAGTATAAAAATGTTTTTGCCTGGAATTACGATGAGCTGAAAACATACGACACTTCTATCATTCAGCACACTATTCCTATGATTGACTACGAAAAACTTGTCCAACAGAAACTGAGAAAGATCCACCCCAATTTAGAAAATCAGATAAAAACCGAGCTAAATAAGTTGTTAAAAGCCAGAATAATTTTCCCCGTCAGACATTCCAAATGGGTCTCCAATATGGTACCCGTTAGAAAGAAAAACGGAGATATTAGAATCTGCATCGATTTTCGGAATCTCAACAAAGTCTGTCTAAAAGACAATTTTCCTCTCCCACCTATGGAGCAGATATTATAGGCAGTAGCAGGCTTAGAACTGATGTCTTTCTTGGATGGATTTTCAGGATATAATCAAGTGCTAGTACATCCCGATGATCAGTTGAAAACCACATTCAAAACTAAATGGGGCACATACGCATATCGGAAGATGCCATTTGGTTTGATCAATGCCGGTGCTACATTTCAGAGAGCCATGGACATCGCATTCAAGGGTTTAGTCAATAAATCCGTAGTAATTTATTTGGATGATATAACAGTGTACTCCAAGAAGCGAAGCGACCATCTTAGAGACTTAAAACAGATCTTTCAACGATGTTTAAGGTATGTGATTTCACTTAACCCAAAGAAATCTTTTTTCGCACTAAGTGAAGGGAAACTTCTAGGATTCATAGTGTCAAAATCTGGTATTCACATCGAGCCTGACAGAATCAAAGAAATTTCTGAAATATCCCTACCTCATAATAAAAAAGCCATGCAATCTTTCCTTGGTCAAATCAATTTTGTAAAGAGATTTGTCCCAGATTTTTCACGAATTGTGTCTCCTTTGCAAACCATGATTAAAAAGAATTCAAATTTTAAATGGGGTCAAGATGAACATGAAGCATTCAACCTGATCAAACAAGCTATCATTAATGCTCCATCTTTAGCAACCCCGAATTTTTCAGAATCTTTTATCTTATACACATTTGCCTCAGAGAAATCATATGCTGCGATTCTAACTCAAGCAAATCAAGAAAAAGCGGAAGCTCCAATCGCATTTTTTAGCTCAAATTTACAAGGTGCTGAACTCAACTATTCAGACGTGGAGAAATAGGCATATGCTGTTTTCAAAGCGGTCAAATATTTCAGACCTTTCCTACTTAAAACCCATACTAAGATCATAGTACCGTTTCCAGCGGTAAGAAATCTTCTAGTACAGAAGGATGTGGGTGAGAAAAGAGAAAATTGGATCACTGCTTTATAGGAATACGACCTTGAGATCAAGCCAGCAAACATTGTAAGAGGTCAAGGCTTCTGCAAAATGTTGGCCGGAGCATCGCAGATTTCCGAAAATTCATCTGAACAGGTACAACTGTATGAGGTAAGCCTAAACGATGCAGAATCATTATATGCTGACATCATTTATTATCTTAAGAACGGATATGCTCCATCACACCTAGATCACACTAAGAAAAGAGCTCTGAGATTGAAAGCTAAACAATATCAGCTCATAAATGATGTTCTTTTTAGAAAGAATTATGATTCTGTTCTTCTTAGATGTCTTGAGAAAACTGAAGCTGAAAAAGTTTTGCAGGAACTCCACGACGGACCAGCAGGCGGACACTATGCTGGAGATGCTACTGCACATAAGATCTTACGTGCAGGATATTACTGGCCTACGCTGTTCAAAGATTCACACAGTTACGTAAGGAAATGTCAAGTCTGCCAAACAACTGCTGGAAGACAAAAGAAGCCGTCCCTGCCACTACAGCCGGTAAACATCGAGCAACCATTCAGTCAGTGGGGCTTGGACGTAATAGGTGAGATCGTTCCTCACTCTTCTAAGCAGCATAGATACATCCTCACGGCAACAGATTATTTTACTAAATGGGTAGAAGCAGTTCCTCTCAAGACAGCTAATTCTGAAAATATTATTGAATTCATAGATCAATTTATAATCACTAGGTTTGGATTGCCAATGGCTTTAATGTTTGATAATGCATCATACTTTTCTGGAAATGCAATGACTGAGTTTGCGCTTAAAAGAGGGTTCAAACTGAAATATTCGGCCAACTACTATCCGCAAGGTAATGGGTTAGCTGAGTCAACAAATAAAAACCTAATCAGGATTATTAGAAGAATAGTTGACGAGAACCAAAAGAATTGGCACAAAGCTTTGGTAAATGCTTTATGGGCAGATAGAATAACGAAGAAAGCTTCAATCGGCACTTCTCCCTTTAATTTAGTTTATGGGAAAGAAGTGGTTCTTCCAACTCATTTAGTCATTCCCTCTTTGTCTTTAGTACAATACATCAATGAAGTATCTACTTCCTCCCTACAACTAAGACAAATGGAAATAATTAAATTAGAAGAACAACAAGAACAAGCTAAGAAAACCCATGCTCATCACCAAGCGCTAATAAAATCCTCTTTTGATTCTAGCATAATGACCAGAAAAAGTTTTCAGATGGGAGATTTAGTTTTGAAATGGGATAAGGCTCATGAAGAAAAGGGCAAACATACGAAATTTCAAAAGATGTGGCTTGGTCCTTTTCAGATTGTTGAAGTCATAGGTCCATCAACGTTTGTGTTGCAGGATTTAGCAGGTAGAAGGGATTCTTTGCCTGTTAATGGACAAATCCTTAAAATATATTTTCCATAGAAGATTATTCTTCTATTTTTTAGAATAGTTTTTCTTTTCTTTTTCATAATAAAACCAGTTGTAAGTGGTTACTACAAGTATTCACGGAAAAGACACCAATTCTCTTTCAGATTTTGAGTTTTCGCTTGTATAAGTAGCAAAATTTTTTGAAAATCTGATTTTTATTATTGACAGATACAGTTAAAAACTTTAGCCTAGATATGATACTAGCTTCAACTTCAAAAAATTTGATGAAAGCAACCTTTAGCGAAGGAATTGTTTTATATCAGCACAATGAAAGGTATCAATAGCAAAATAAAGCTTCTCTGTAGAACTGTTGTTTTCAAACTCTATTATTGTCGTCCAGAGCTTTCTTAAGGAAAAACAATGACTTCCTCCCCGCTAAAGAAAATCGCAGCATTCAGAGGAACAATCCGAGAAACACCATATCTCAAAGAATAAGAGGTCTCATCACGAGCCGGCTTATCATGATCACAGATATTATAACTTGCTGACTTTGCCAATACTGTCCACCAAAACAGGGCAACGACTCAAGATTGTTGCAATCAAAAGACAAGGGGTCTCATCACGAGCCAGCTTGTTCAGCAAAAGTGTAAATCAAGTGAATGAATGTGTCATAATTTTGGCTACCAAACCAAGACATTGTTCTTTGAGAATAAAAAAGGAAAAAGTGTCGATGTGGATTTTTCTTCGAAGGTTGTAGATAGCCTTAAGCGGGATAAAGGATCATTGCTGGGTAACAGGTAACCCTGTCGAGGCTATGGACGTCTGCTGGCAGCAGAGGTTCTACCTACGACAAATGAGCATATTTTAAAGCCAGCACACAGAGAAGACTTTATTTTATCTTTAAAAAGACCAAGTAGTGGCTGATGTAAGTACAAGGACAAGCCTGAGGAAGCAAACAATTAGAATAGAAAGAGGTTGAAACAAAATATCATTGATAGTATAAGGCATAATGTACTCTATCTATCCATAACAAAGCTTAGATTTATGAAAATTTTTCTGTTTTGAAAGTTTAGAAAAATTCAATAGAAAAGCAGAGATAACTGGTTCTTCCAAGTGAATCGCCATTGTTGTGGCCACCAACAACCCCCCTCTTTGTTTAGTATTAGCAATAACACTAAGCAAATGGGGACCCTTAGTAAAAAATCCAAAAAACATTTTATAAAACTTTTTTGTATTCCACTCCTTGAAATTATGTCGCATCGCGTGGAGAAGATAAAACATCCCCCTATGTGCATAATAAAAAACTGCGAAGAAGTGATGTGAAATTCATCGCATCACACACATTAAGAAGCGCTCTTAGATGAAAATCTTAAGAAATCTCCGACGGCCGATGTGCGACGTCGCATATCGCAATATCACATAACCAGCACACAATGATTTAATGACTCATGCGATCCGCGATGCTGCGATCTGGCGATATCTGCGATCCGCGATGCTGCGATTTGGCGATATCTGCGATCCGCGATGCTGCGATCTGGCGATATCTGCGATCTGCGATAAATGCTATCTACGATCTGCGATAATCCGATCTGAAAAAATTTGCGATGACATATCTAGGTAATGCGATGACGCGATGCTGCTATCGCCCATAGCAAATTTCCTTGGCTCAACATTCAAGGAAAGCTGTCCGTAAACCATAAATTAGGCGCGCGCCTTAAAAGAAATTAATGAACATATGCCAAAGTGTTAATGAAGGACGGTTTTGTGTTTTTCGAAGAGTCAGTTCACGATGGGTGTCATGATTTTATACATTCATAGAGGTTAGAGCTTTCGTATCAGTATTTATTATCATTACTCTTTTCCTTTGCGTGAACTGCAGGAATGAAAAACAGGAAACATTATGAAGCAATGAGCAGGAAACATCTAAGGAAAAGAGGAAAGCATCAATGCTCGGAGAATAGAGAAGAGATGCCTTCATGAACAGATATCGCATGCGACAGAACCACAGATTCCAGAGTATCACTCAACAGATGCTGAGGTCGATAGGTGATTCAACATTCACGGTCAGAAAGCTCACAAAAGCAGCATGTTTACAAAAAATCCTGAAACTTCTACCCGGTAAAGGAAAAAGGCGCTGAAGAAGGAAAACGCACCAGAAAAGCCCGAAATAGCAAAAGCAGAAGCAGTTTGAGGGAAATTTGGGTTGTTGCCATGTATATACGCAGTAAATTCGCCCAACCAGAAGATAATTCTCAAAAATATCTTCTAGTGTACTAAAAAGTGATACCAGCGCTTGCCATTTCTATTTTCATAGCTCAAACAAAAGCAGAAGGCAACCAGCTGACTCTTCCCAGGCGAATGTTGAATGCTCGCAACATTTAAGGAGCAAATGCAGAAATAGTTAGGAATTAGATTCAGTTTTTAGAAATAGTTTTGCTTTAGAAGAAGGGCGGTCATTTAAACCGTATCCTAAACTTATGTAATTAAGTTAATTAGTTAGCAGTATTTAAACCCTTCTCATGCATTTGGAGAAGGGTCCAGAAATTTGTTAAAAACTTGTCCTCAGAACATGCACTTTTGCACCCTCGGAGGGGGTTTTGATGAATGGATGGATCAAGGTTTATTAATGTTTGCATTTGATATCTGCTAATGATGTTGCACTTCTGTACTCTTAGTAGATGTTTTTTTTTTTTTTCTCGGTAAAAGACTATCTATTATATTATATGGTATTTACATGTGAACTTTACATACTGAGATACAGACCAACCAGGGCCGACTATGGCGCCTGGGAGAACAAAGTTTGACCCAAAATACTCCCTCGCAGGGGCAACTACAGGATTTACCAAGCATACTGAGGCAAAAGACCAAAATGACATGACTGTAGACGAACATGAAAAACATCGAGTTAGACAGTGACGACACGTCCCACGCAGGGGCTTCCATCCAACAAACTTGCAGAGAAGCTAGTCCCGCCGCGAGATTGACATTTACATGACAAAATGAGGAACTGAAAATTAACCAAAACAGTGGCAGACACAGTAACAAACATAATACAAATACCCGCTGAAACAATTGGATTAGACCGATGCCGAGAGAGAAGGGAGAATGTCGGAGATCACTGCTGGGGATTAGTCTTTGGGCTCTTCCTCGTAAATGTAGCTCCAGCCTTGGCCCTCCGGCATCCCTGCCCATAAGTCCCTTGGATCCTTTGCAGTATTCGGAGGAGCCTGTTCCGGAGGAATGGGAGGGGAGTGCTGGATTTCTTTCCCAGAGGTGCTGGCCTCAATTGGTGGCTGCAGCACGGGACTCTCCTCCCCCTTGCCTGCCTGAGGTGGCTCAGCCGAATCTGGCTGCTTCCCGTACTCTTAGTAGATGTTAGAGCAAGGAGAGATAAATCATTGTTGCTTGAAGCTTATGAGTAGGATCAGTCATAAATGGTGCTTTTATCTCTTGGCCATTTCTGCTTATATTCTTAAAGTGATATACAACTTTAGTTGTTTATATGTTATTGCATGAATGTGTGAGTTACCATTTGGCACTTTTGTACGGTGGAGCCATTTATTTATGTCTGATATATAAATAACTTATTATGCGATATGCTGTTCACAACTGTTTTGCCTAACTTTTTATGCAAAGCAGTTCATCTTAATTGATTTCTATTTTTATGATAGCTGAATGATCTTTATTACCAGTTATTGTCTGAAATCTTTTTAGATCGCATAATAGAAGAAATACACCCCGGGTTAGCATAGATTAGATGTGCTGTTTTTCATTAGATTACAATAGCATAGATTTAGTTTAAAAGTTTGAATTAGATTAGCCTCAAAGTATTATTAGATCAGCAACATCCAACTCTGCACACACACACACACCCTTAGATTGGGAAATTGGTCCCATTATCCCCAGTCGGACTCGCTATACCAAACGGATAAGGAGCTGCCAACCAAGGTCCGGACCGGGTGGGTATCCCCCTTGTTGTCGACCCGATTTTCGGGGCTTCAACAGAACCCCACCCCCGAAAATAAATAAATAAAAATAAATTTATCCATCCTCTATTTATGTAGCATATGTTGCTAGAGGAGGGGGATGACCGCAGGTCTTAGCATATGTTTTCATTGGCGCGCTACAAATTGGAACAACACATCAAAGCACTTAGTTACATAAGAGACTGATGCCTCCTCATTAAACATGTGCACCAATATCAAAATATCAAAATACAAAAATATCAAAATACAAAAATATCATTTAAAAAATATTTCGGTGCTTTAGCAAAACATGAATGCACTGGGGCACATAACAAGAATGCATCGAACATAATAGGCATTTTTTGATTATTCAATTAAAAAATTATTTTTAAAAACCAATATAAACATTATTGGGGCACCATCATAAGAACACTCCGATATGTTCCTAGTAATAGAAACATCAAGGAGAGACCAATATCATATATTATTGAAAAAAAAAATGGTTTTGAATGCATATTTTTATATAACTTTATCAAAGTAATTCATATGAACGCCATTGGGCATCTTTACATAACAATATCGATATCCGATATTATTATAAAAATGAAAATATTTCTTTATATATATTTTTATATAGCATACACAAGACACTTCATATCATTTAAACTTAAGCATCAGTACCTTGTAATCATGTCCACCGATACTATTTATTAATAAAAAAATGCTAAATATAATTTTTAAATAAAAAACTTCGGTGCTTCCAAAAATAAGTGATCACAAGGGTGCCTAACAAGAATGCATTAGATACAGGACATGTTTTTTTACTCAATAAAAATTATATTTTTAAAATAATATAAACTTTACTAGGGTGTCGACACAAGAACACCTTGGTGACTTCCAAATAAATAAAGCTCTAGGGTGCCTGGAAGTAAATTAACATATTATATATATATATATATCATT
Source organism: Pinus tabuliformis (assembly GCA_031772625.1). Taxonomy (NCBI): domain Eukaryota; kingdom Viridiplantae; phylum Streptophyta; class Pinopsida; order Pinales; family Pinaceae; genus Pinus; species Pinus tabuliformis. The sequence continues at coordinate 916,746,557 of CM062810.1, forward strand.
TCTTCCACAGTTTTGTTGGTGTACAATTGAAACCCAAGAATTTGCGCATGCCATTGTTGGGAACACCACAATAGGTTGACATTTCTTCCACAATTTTGTTGGCGTATAATTGAAACCCAAGAACTGACACATACCTTTGTTCGACGCACCACAATAGGATAATATGGAAAGAAATTGTCAAAGGAGGGAGAACCAATTACTACACATTGCAACAAAGATGAAATGATTAAATTAAAAAATTATTAAATTTAAAAGTATTACCTTGGTGTGGTAAATTGATTTAAGTTCATCGAGGCATTCCTTATTGTGGCACACTGTGATAATGTCAGTGCATCATATTTCGTTGAGCACTGTAACTTTGTCAGCACACCAATTCACATGCACTGTCAGATTTATATATGCAACCAATGTTCTTTGAATAATGGAGCTATGGTTTTGATGCCATGAAACACCAATACCATAATAAAAATTAAGTGATAAATTTATTATTTTTTACATTTGAATAGTATCCAACTAGTGCCAAGGTTGTAAATAAGCACACCAGGCTATCTATTAGGATGGAGAACTCTAACAACTAGTGCATCACAACTCATAGAGCATTGTGACGATGCTGATACACCATAGCTTGTGGAACACAATAACTCTATTAGTGTGCTATTTACAGGTCCTATTAGTGCATTCTCTCATATAATGGAGCAACGATTATGATGCCATGGAACAACCAAAATTAAATGATAAAAAAATACACTTTAAAATTTAAATAAATGTGTACATTTTTTTAGATATTAATTTCATCATTTAGATACTCAAGAGTTTCATAATATATATATACACCTTATACACCCAAAAATAAAAATTAAGTTTAGAAAAAATTGTTGAGTAATTAATGTATAAATAATTTACATTGTTACACATAACTGAGTTGTAATCAATTCGATATCACGTGAATGCAATCATTATATAAAAACATAATAGGTAACATATAAACATATATATATTATTATAGAAACTATTTGATTTTGAGATCATTAATTGAAAATTTGTTAAAAAAACAACTAATAAAAGTATATACATATTGCATATTGGTGCTTTATATTTTTTTGAACCCACTTAGCATTGGTTTCCATAAAATGGACATATGTTCGTTTTAAGGAGCAACACACCTTGGTGCTTGGTAAAAATATTGTACAAATGATTAAAAATGTGAAAGTGCTACTATTTTAAAGTACGTATGCATGATTATATTTGTCAATTTAGAATTTTGTAGTACACATGCTTATGATATGCATCAAATATACATACATGTTGATGCTTAGTAACAAAGAAAAGCACCAGTACCTCAGCTCAAATATTCAAAATTTCATGCACCTTTTCATATTCCCAATATATATATATATATATATATATATATATATATATATATATATATATATATATATATATATATATATATATATATATATATTTTTTTTTTAAGAAATCAGGCATGCACACAACTTTAGAGATGAAAACAATTCAAGTGATGATTGATGGTAAATATAATTGAATGTCACTGCAAGTTGAATGTTTTGGAATATTTCTTTGTGAAAAACGTGGATATTTTTTAATGTAGTCATGACATACTGTCCCAATTACATGAGGACATGTGCATGGAGACAACTCCAGAGATGAAAACAATTCAAGTGATGATTGATAATCAATATAATTGAATGTTTGAATGTTTTGGAATATTTCTATGTGAAAAACATGGATATTGTTTAATGTAATCATGGCATATTGTCCCAATTACATGAGGACATGTCACCAATAACTATAATAGTTATAGATTGATAGTTCATTGAATGTATTGTACACGTTGTCCAAATTGGACGTATGTTACCCATATGTGTAAAAATTACAATTCGATGCATTTTTATTATTGCGGATCTTTACATCGTGCCATTTTGTATAACATTGGGTCTCTTATTTGTATATATTAAAATGAATTTATTATATTAATGGATTGTTGAGCGTTGTAAAATGTTGAGTTGTTGACTAATTATTATATGGATGATTTACATTTTTTTTTATTCGCAGAAAAATCATAATCTTTTATTAAGATATATAAAAAGTTGCATAAGCACATGCATTTAAGCATTTCACCTAAAAGTAGCATATAGAAACATAGATAAAAAACTGGGTTGGGAAGGAAGAGGTCCTCAAGCCCAAATCAGTCCCAAAAAAATAATCTATCTAAGTCTTTCAAAACCAAAACAACCTATAATCTGTCAGCACAACAACTGCTGCCCTATTAAACATGTATATGGAGACAAATTCTTGACAAAAACATAATAAGTGTCTAGAAACCATAATAGAAATAACATCAAGACCTCAACAAAAATGCTAATCTAGATATGCGTATAGGACCCTCAAAAATCGAGAAAAGATTGATGCTCGTAACGGTGAGCTGTTCCATCTATGTACTCGCTGATTTTCCAAATGCCCTGATCTCGTTGAGCACCGTGAAATATAATTAAGACATGTCAATGTTATTTCCTCTGTGTTTTTACATAACACACACCACTCTGACCCTGCTTTATTCCTCTTTTGGAGGTTGTCCCAGGTTGGAGCCTTGTTTTGAATAACACACTAGAGAAATAACCTTGCCTTTGTAGGGCATTCAGATTTTCAGAGATGCTTCCACCACCATTCAGGGTTTAACTGTTGTTGTCTTTCAATTAGGATCCAATATCTTAGCTTAGACAAGTAGTTCCTATTAGAAAATCAAAAAGGCAGAAATATTTTCTTATACTTGATAATTACTTGTGATGTTATTCATTTGTTATTATGATTCTCTATATATTATTTCTTTAGTTCATCAAGAAATCACCAAAGCAATAACACATAAAATAATGGACACCAGATGTAGGCACTATGCCAGGGAAAAACACCCCTCTAGGGGAAAACCCAGTCAAGAAAATTCTTCCTTTCAATAGTATTCTTTGAGACTCTTCACCCTAGATAAATACGAGACCTTCCCTCCAGACCAAGTCAGCCTCCCAAATATTTGATCTCCTTTCTAGCAACTTCGACTAGGCAACAACTTCTGACATCAGGCATCTTCCGACATCAGTGAAACTTGGAAGACTTTGATCTCCCAATTTAGGGCATGAAACAGAGAGAGAGAGAGAGAGAGGCACCAAAATTTCGTTTTCCTTCTTCTCCTTAGACTCCACCCAACTCACACTTCCTTTGGCTTCCCGACTTTAGACTTTGCACTTCCCAACTTTCTTAGAGATATCGAACTTGCTTGAGTTGAAGTAATCCAAATGAATTTGACTTGCTTGTATTTATAGGCTCCATGTGAGGTTGAATTAGTGTCCTTAGGCTGACTTGATCTCTTCTAGGCCGTCTTGATGTGGAGGATACATAAATTACATTTGATATTTAACCTTTTTACATGATTTAAAAGCCCAAGAAGGGTCTCTTTAAAAGTACAATGGATCTATTGACTCTGAATAAATCCTAGAAGTCCTCAATGGGGATTTTTACCTAAAACATGGTGACCCAAGCATGAAACCCATGCTTTAATAAGTCACAATAATAATAATAATTCTTTTCTTTATTCTTTTTACAAGTACATTACATGATGAATCAAATACATTAAATGAAGACCGAACCTAGTTACATTTTCCAACACTCCCTCTTAACTAGGGAGGTATTCATCATATACAAGTACAAGGAAGATCTCGACTATATGAACCATGAAGAACTTTAGGCATCACAATGCCATGGACTAGATTCTGGACCAGGGTAGTCTATTCATTGGTGTCTCAAAAATTTAGGCACCACAATGCCACGTACTATATTCCTGACCAAGGCAATCTACCCAAGTGTGAATAAGGTGAACTCATGCTTCAACCCCTCTAGGTACCATCAGGCTTACTTGCTAACCACCAACCCAAAGATCCAGGTGTGTATCAAAAAATAGAGCTCTATAATCAACGCCACCTTTCCAACTTTGGGACCTAGACATCAACACAACGTGCTGACCAGATGTCCTCCCAGGAAATGCCTCACTCACAAAGCCTCAAAAATCCTTGAACCAATCTTTCCCAATCAAACTGATTGGTAACCAACATGCTATCAAACCTTCGAGAGATTCACATGTACAAACACAACCCCAATCAATAATATAATTTCATATGTACATAATCAAATACAAACCTCCGGCGTATTTCAGAAAACTTGATGTTTCTTCTCAATTTTTCATAGTAGGACTATTAACTGAATCTCTGACAAAATATTCCTCAATAATACACTTCTTTTCTACTTCTCATGTAGTAACATATCCTACGAAATTCAATCTTCAATCAAAACCAAGCTATGCCCTCCCTCTCAATCAGGGAGCATCTCTTTATTCAAACTCCCTCTTAATATTAGGGAGATCTCTTCTATTCAGGTTTCCTTAAGGAGACCAACTTCTTCTTTTCTTTATCGAAGAATTTTTCGTGGCTTTCAACATTTTCATTAGAGTTATCATCGTCCCCATCATGCTTATCACATCAACGAGCATCTTCACCATATTGAATATTGTGTACCTACAAAACTTAGATAACAAGTACAACCAAATCACGAAAGCATTTCGACTTTATACATATCAGATACCCAAACTTAATTACAAACAAGAGACATATACTCTTCAACTTCTTGCTAGGGGCTTTGTCATAAACCCTAGACTATTTCATAACAAATTTCATTCCATCATGTTTCTTTCAAAGGTGTAACATACCCTACTACAACATATAGCAAACCCTAGAAACAATTCAAACAAATATAGATGTACAAGGCATCTAACAACTTTCAGAATACATATGTTAGATTTTCCACTAGGGTTTCATTTCCACTAGGGTTTCATACAAATCCTAGATTTATACAAGAGAATCAATCAAAGCCAATCACAACTTAGTCATTAACATGACCAACTTCTACTAGGGTTAGTTGCAAACCCTATATTTTCAATCAAACATTAATCCTAACCAAAATTAAGATTTCAACAATCTTACACAAATCTCAAATCATCATATTGTCATCATATATCAGAGCTTTTTACTTCTACTAAGGTTCAACTCCAAAACCCTAGAATTTCATTTTTAGAATCTCAACAATCATTATATAAATAGGTCTCAGATTGTTATATCACATGTTAGGTATGATTATCTAGCCATTTATCCTAGTGAGATGTTGTAAATTAATTTTCATTTTGAGTTGTTTCGTTGTTAAAAGGAAATATAAAAGAAAAAGAAAATAGAAAAAGAAGAAAAGAAAAAGAAAATAAAAAATAGAAAAAGAAAGAAAAATAGAGAAAAATGATAATAGGAATAAAAGAAAAAGTATTTAAAGAAAAATAATGAAAAAAAATCCTCAAAAGGGCACACCAGCCAAAATGCCGCCTAAATTATTTTGTTTATTATCCTTAAAGCTTGATTAAAATTAGCAAAGGTATGTTATGCCGTTTTTTAATAAAGAAAAAGCACTTCTGGACGAATGAGACCATCCCCGCCAAAATCAATGGCATGGAACGATGTTTAGCCCCCCTCGACCTCTTGAAGGTTAATGCAGATGGGGGGTCCAAAAAGTGGTGTGTTTGAAACCACTATGAACCACGTGGCAGTCCCACGGGTATTTCAGGTGCCTCTCCTTCCTTACCACTTACCATCGGATCGCTCCCTCCCCACCCAAAAACCATCCTCGCCTCCACTTGCCCCCGCTACTGCTGGCTCCCGCTCCACTCATACCATGACACCACATCACGCCATCACACCCATCCATGCCACGCCACCTCATTCATCCATGTCACCTCATCCCCTTACGTCACATTATCGTTGGCCAAATTTCTCGCCAAAAGTCATGTAGACGTTGGTCATTAACTCCCGCCAACGTTTAAAACATTAAATGCGACGCTCCAAAAATGGTAATTTTACTGTTGATTTCCTTTTTTCGCTTTAAAAATCTCGCATTGCCCAACTTTTCTCCCTTTTCCATTTAATTGTATCAGTGTAGGTTCACGCTCATAGATTGTTCATTGCACTAGTTCCCTCTGTAATCTCCATCCTCTTTTAGTATCAATCAAGTACAAATCGGGTAATTTCCATTCAGGCTCTTTACAATTTGAATTGTCGTCACATAAGGGAAAAATGAAAATGGTTGATCGAGAGTCCTTTGTTACCCTCTATTCCCAATTTAAATGAGATTCCTTTAGTTGACACACAACATAAGATAACAAAAACTCAGTGTGAATTTGATTTGTATGAGATTCATAATTGGGTGAATTAAAAGTTTTTAGATAATAGTGATGATTTAAGCATATGGGAATCATTTTTACTGTAGTTTACCTTTCCTCATACTCATATTTTCCCAGAGTTCGTTACATGGTGTCATCTCAGTGACCTCCCCAACTAGAAAGTGGTAGTTGCTCAAAACAATGAAATCCTATTCTCAATTACCCTTGAAGCTATTTTCCAAGCCCTTCCGATTAATTCCCAAACTTATTTACACCCATTTTCTACTGATGCACTCATGGAATTATACAAAAAACTTACCTTCCCCCAGCGAGCCCATATTTTTGAATGTTTTTTTCCTGAGAATTCCGAATTGCCTAGAAATAATCCCCCATACTCTGCTTCTATTTTACTTGAAATGTCAAGGCAAGTTATTTCCATGGTTACTTGCCCATTAGGTTATCCCGCATACCAATGGGTAGATGAAGTAATGTTAAGGTTTTTGTCAATACTTTCAATCAGTAAAAATCCATCAGTCATTTTCAATTACAGTCAATACCTAGCAGATGTTATTCATGAGCAATTTCTAAAATTTAAGGCTAAAGGTGCATTCAAACACCAATTAGTCCTAGTATATTTGATGTTATTCTATCAAGAAGACAGGTTCAAGTTCCATTTACAGAAGGTGGATGAACAAGGAAGTCCACTATCAATCATTCACTAGACTTCTTTAGTCAGAAAGAATTCAGAGGATTATTCATTCAACAATTTTGTGGATCAGTTTTTACATACATCCTTGTGTCTTCTTAGCAGTGATATTATACCAAGAATTTCACCAGAGATAAAAAAGGTTTTGCATCTTACAAAACAAGCTAAGGTTGGAGACTGGTATCTTTACCATAATTATACAGAGATTCAAATCTATGGGTGTGAACTTCCTCCCTATAGATTACCAGTATTTGTACTAGTAAGGATTTTTTCCTTGGAATACATTAGATAAATGTTAAATATGGATGACCTACATTTTGTATCAAGTAAAAAGAAGGCACAATTTAAATTGAAGGCACATGTTGGGCCTTATATTGTAAATACCAGAGCAACAACAAAGGAAGTGGATGAAATACTAAAGCAAATGAAATTTAAGCTAAGCTTCACATGGTCTTATGATCCATTAGGGATAATTTCAAGACTAAGAGTTGAGCAGAAGACCACACCATATGCACATACACCTAGGCCAGAGATAGAGCAGTATGCCAATCAGGAGTAGTGGACAGAGAACACACTACAGGAGGCTGAAGAGAAAATTGTCAGTCAATCATCTCTACAAACTCCTATTCCAAAGGACAAAGAAATCAAGAGACCAAGGGAAAGTATGTCCCCTACAGATTTAGGATCTCAAGCTGTAGACTTTCGTGTTTTCAAGAGGAGAAAGAAAGATCCAAAGACTAATACTAAAACTAATACTAAAAGTGATGCTTAGATAATAAATATTCAAGAGGAATCCTCAGAAGAAAAGGGCTCATAGGAGCAAGCCACAATGGTTTTGACAGGTATTCCCACTACTTCATTCCCATATGTTGAGGAGACAACTGAGTCACCTATGTCTTCTACATCTCAGATTGCAACACAACATAACATTTTTTGCCAGATACAGGGAGATCAAAAAAGAAAAATGAAGCATACAACATATTCAGATTGTTGGAAGCAAACTGCTACTACTCAACAAAGGTTTATGTCTGCACTTGACACAAAGAAGGGACAATTCCAATTGGCCTTCTTGGAACCTACAGTTCTAGTCCCCAAAAGTGCAGAAGACAAAAAAGCCTCAGTATTTTCTTTTGACACAAAAAGGTCCATGAAATTGATTAAATTGATTTGCATAAACAGGAAAGTGAAATGATCTATTCAACACTGAAAAGTTCAGCGATTGTTGGCTCAAAATTGTAGGCCTCTTTGAATAATATGCATTCGCAACTAAAAGATAGAGCGAATGTCATCTTTGGCCAAATACATGAGAACCAAAGATTTAGTGATTAAACTATGATATGATCCTAGTAATATCAAAGCAACTAAGGAGATAATTAAAAATATGTTGGGTGTGTGTTATATTATTGCCACAACTACCCCACACACGACGGGTGCGGGGGGGGGGAGCCTGCCTTGTACGTTGCGCCAGGCGCAACAGAGGGGGCTGCATGGGGTCTGAGGCAACGCCATGGGAATTTTTTTTGGGCAGACCTACCTATGGTTTTTGTGCATGGATTTTTCACATGGTTTTGGGCATGATGGTTTTCTGTCCATGGTATTTTGTAGATCTGGTCAAGGGAACTATGATTATGTTCTAATCCAAGGTTAATGGATTGCAGTTTATGGATGCTTCGACATGTATATATATGTATTGTATGATTGAAAGGAAAATAATGAAAAATCAATCTGGTAGTCCCGGTTTTGGGATCCAGGGGAAAATCTCTGTGTATATTTGTTTTATGTTTTATGCTCTCGCAATTGTTTATTTTCTATTTTTTAGAATTCGTATGCAGGTAATTTCTGTACGGGGTTAAAGCCTACATTTGGTATCAGAGATATTTCGACTTCAAGGGGACACCTTTGTTGCTGAGGGGTTTTGCTCGGGCCTGTGGTAGACCCTGTTCAGTGGGAGATCTACGAGATTGTTTCTTGTGGTGAAAGAAGATGACGAGCAATGGAAAGATAGAGATCGAGAAATTTAACGGTCAGGTTTTGATTATGGAAACTCAAGATGGAGGATTTTTCGGTGGATAAAGATTAGTGGATCGCGATAGATCCGGGTACTAAACCAACAACAATGTCAGCAGAAGACTTGATAAAGTTAGATTGGAAGGGAAAGAGCACAATACGATTGTGTGTCTCAGATTCATTGTTGCTAACTGTATCAGGGGAAGCTTCGACGAAGTCTTTGTGGGACAAGTTAGGGAATTTGTATCAATCTAAGTCTCTAGTGAATAAACTGTTCCTACGGAAAAAGTTGTATAACCCAAGGATGAAAGATGGAGACTCGGTGACAGAGCATATGAATGCCTTTAATACTGTGGTAAGCTAGTTATTATCTGTTGATATTAAAATTTCAAATGAAGATAAGTGCATCAGTTTTTTGTGTTCTTTACCAAATTCGTGGGATAGTCTGGTTGTTACAATAGGTAGCAATGCAACTACCTTGTAGTTTGATGAAATAGTCTCATCCTTGCTCTGGGAGGAGATGAGATGGAAAATTATGGAGGGCTAGAATGGTGATGCCTTGTCTATACGAGGACGCTCCCAGAACATAAACAAAAATAATTCATCGAGTGGGAGATCTAAATCTCTAGGCAAACCTCTAAAGGTGTGCTGGAAATGTGGAAAGGAAGGACACTTCAAAAGGGACTGTAAATATAAAACTCCTAAGAAAGGAAAGGGATCTGATGATGCACCTTCTGCAGAGGCGAAAACCACCTCAGATGAAGCTGGGGATGTGTACTTGGCTTATTCTTCAAGTACACATGTAGATAATGAGGCATGGTCGATTGACTCAGGTGCATCCTTTCACTTCACTTCCCATAGGGAGTGGTTTTGCGAGTATGAGAAATATGATGGTGGTGATGTCTTCTTAGGGGATGACAGGAAGGCTAGAATCATCAGTCACAAAAAAGTCAAGTTGAAGTTGCAAAGTGGAAGGATTCGAACACTTCCGGGGTTTTGCATATTCCTGCATTGGCTAGAAATTTGATTTCTGTAAGCAAGCTGGATGATGCAGGTGTAAAAACAGTGTTCGAGAAAGATACCCGCAAGATGGTTCAGGGAGCACTGGTATTGATGCGGGGAGTTCGGATTGGAACTCTGTACAAGCTTCAAGGTAGCACTGTTCTTGATGGGTGTAACAGTTCTATGGTTCCTGAAAGTGGAGCAGAAAATCTAGTGGTCTCTGGAGAAAAGACCATGCTATGGCATCAAAGGCTTGGAGAAAATTGAGAGAAGGGCATTCAAATACTTCATGGTAATGGTATGGTAGAAGGTATGTCTAATTTCTCTTTTGATTTTTATTTTTATTAAAATTGTGCATATGGGAAGCAGAATCGGGTGAGTTTCCCCTCTGGTTCTAAGAGGGTGAAACATATATTAGATCTTGTGCACAGTAATGTGTTTAGACCTGTGTCAGTTCCATCACTGGGTAAGTATGTGTACTATTGTATCATTTATAGATGACTTCTCAAGGACCTGTGTCAGTTCCATCACTAGGTAAGTATGTGTACTATGTATCATTTATAGATGACTTATCAAGGAATACATGGATATATTTCCTTAGGAAGAAATTTGAAGTCTTTCACAGGTTTAAAGAATTTAAGGTTTTGGTGGAAAACCAGAAAGAGAAGAAGATAAAGGTGTCGAGGACAGATAACGGTGGAGAGTTTTGCAAGAAGGAATTTGAAGAGTTCTGTAAGAAGTGTGGTATAGCACGGTAGAATACTACTCCATACATAGCTTAGTAAAATGGAGTTTCAGAAAGAATGAACATGACATTGAGGGAAAAGAAAAGAAGCATGCTTAGTGGTGTCATGTTAGGACATGAATTCTGGGTAGAGGCGGTGAAGACTACATGTTACCTGGTCAACAGATCACCTTCATCAACGTTGGAGGATAAGACTCCACAAGAGGTATGGACTGGTAAGAAACCTTCTATTTCACATATGAGGGTATTTGGATGTGATTCATATGTACATGTTCTAAAGGAGAAAAGAACAAAATTGGATTGTAAATCCGAAAGGTGCATCTTTATTGGGTATAAGGATGGTTTAAAGGGTTATAAGCTTTGGAACCCATAAGCAAGGAAGGTTGTGTACAATCAAGATGTGGTGTTTAGAGAGGTGAAAGATGTTATTAAACATGAAGTCCTACCAAAGGAACCTAAGAAGATAGAGTTTGAGCTAAAGGAGGAAGAATCAGACTCTACAACATAAGAGGAATAAGAAGATGAAGAGCCACAAACTCCAGCTGTGAGAAGATCAATTCGAGAAAGAAGGCAACGAGAAAGGTATAGTCCATCTTCTTTCTATTCAAATTTTGCTTTATCTATTACTGATGATGATCCCATAAACGTGAGGGAAGAAGTAGATTCAGAGGATGGAAAACTCTAGAAAGAGGCCATGGTTGATGAAATGGAATCTTTGCACAAAAATGAGGCTTGGGATCTGGTGGAGTTGCCGGCTGGAAGGAAACCCATTGGCAGCAAAAGGATGTTTAAGAAGAAGATGAATATAAAAGGAAAGGTGGAGAAATACAAAGCTCGGTTGGTAGCAAAAGGTTATTCCCAGGTGCTGGGAATTGATTTTGGTGATATTTTTCCTCCTGTTGCTAAGGTAACTTCTATTAGATTACTTTTATCTATTGCTGCTGCTTTTGGTTTTGAGGTAGAATAGATGGATGTGAAGACAACATTTCTTCATGGGGATCTGGAAGAAGATATCTACATGAAGCAACCTGAAGGATTTGTGGTGAAGGGTAAGAAAGAACTGGTATGCAAGTTAAAAAAATCTTTGTATGGGTTAAAACAGTCACCAAGGATGTGGCATCATAAATTTGATACATTTATATGGGGACTTGGCTTCACTAGAAGAAAAACAGATCATTGTGTGTATTTTAAATTAATTGGTGACTGTGTTATTTATTTGGTCTTGTATATGTATGATATGTTGCTGGTTGGAAATGACAAAGAATTTATCTGAGATTTGAAGGCCCAATTTTCCTCCAAATTCGACATGAAATATATTGGTGCTGCAAACTATATTTTGGGCATGGAAATTAAATGAGATCAGGCAAAGAGGAAGCTCTAGTTAAACTAGAGGAAGTATGTCGAGACAATACTACAGAGGTTTAATATGCAAGATAGTAAACCAATGAAGGTTCCTATTCCTGTAGGTGTAAAGTTATCTGCTGAAAAGTGTCCCAAGACACAAGAAGAGGAAGAGGACATGTCCCGTGTTCTATATGCAAGTGTAATCGGTAGCCTGATGTATGCAATGATCTGTACTAGACCAGAAATTGCACATGTAGTGGGAGTATTGAGGAGGTTTATGTGAAAACTAGGGAATGAGCATTGAACATTAACAAAGTGGGTTTTCTGGTATTTGTGTGGCACTAGTGATTATGGTTTGTGCTACCAAGGAAGACCAAGATTGGACAGAGTTTTGAACATTCGTGGATTTGTTGATGCAGACTGGGCTGGAGATCTAGATCATAGAAAATCGACAAGTGGGTATGTGTTTAACCTATTTGGAGGTGAAGTCAGTTGGATGAGTAAGACATAGTCTGTAGTGGCACTTTCAACTACAAAGGCAGAATACATGGTAACCACTCATGCAAGAAAGGAAGTAGTTTGATTGTAGAGATTGTGTTCAATTATGGGGTTAGTACAACGAGCTATAAGGATAGATTATAAAAACCAAAGTGCAATTTTCTTAACAAAGAACCCTGCTTATCATCCCAAGACAAAGCACATTGATGTTCAGTATAACTTTGTGAGGGATATGGTTGAGGATAAAAAGGTGTTGATGGTAAAGGTGGACACTTTGAAGAATACTGCAGATGCATTGACAAAGTCTGTGAGCACTGAGGAGTTCTCTTGGTGTAGAGAAACAATGGGCATTGCAGGGCTGGATCAATGACTAAGCTCTCTTGTGGAAAGAAAACAATAAGTGGAAGAATGTTGGGTGTGTGTTATATTATTTCCATGACTACCCCACGTGCGGGGGGTATGCAGGGGGTGGTAGCCCCCTTACACGGGATCCAGGGCAGTGCCCCAGATTTTTTTTTTGAACCCTATGTTAGGTGGGCGGACCTACCTATGGTTTTGTGCATGGATTTCACTTATGGTTTTGAACATGATGGTTTTCTTTCCATGGTAGTTTGTAGATCCGGTCAGGGGAACTACAATTATGTTCTAATCCAGGGTTAATGGATTGGGGTTTATGGATGCTTTAACATGTATATATATGTATTGTAATATTGGAAGGAATATAATGAAAAATCAATCTGGTAGTCCCAGTTTTGGGATCGAGGGGAAAATCTATGTGTATGTTTGTTTTATGTTTTATGTTCTCGCCATTGTTTATTTTCTATTTTTTAGAATTTTTATGCAAGTAATTTCTGTACGGGGTTAAAACCTACTAAATAAATATGCAGATATTGAATCTCTAAGGAAACAACTCAAGCTTCCAACCACAGAGCACCCTCAGGCCAAAGAAATAACTAATCTGGAGATAGAAAATGAAAATATGTTCAAATTAATAGTTGAACAAAACATTCAAATTCAGAAGATGGAGACAGACATGGAGGCACTATTAAAGAGAAGGAAAAATTACCAGCTACAGGTACATCAACACAATAGGAAGTACAACAAACAACATAAACATCCACTGCAGATTCTTCTAAAAAGCTAGTCAAAGCTTTGGGAGAACTATCAATAACAAATAGGGAGAACGAGAAGTTAATAGTGTAGGTTTTAACCCCGTACATAAATTACGCGTATACATTTTCTAAAAACTGAAAATAAACAATGACAAGAGCATAAAACATAAAACATACATATACAAAGTTTTTCCCCTGGATCTGAAAACCGGGACTACTAGATTGATTTTTCATTATATTCCTTTCAATGTTACAATACATATATATAAATGCCTAAGCATCCATAAACCCCAATCAATTAACCCTGGATTATAACATAACCGTATTTCCCTTGAACGGATCTACAAAATACCATGGGAAGAAAACCATCATGCCCAAGACCATAGGTAGGTCAACCCACCTAATATAGGGTCCAATTTTTTATTTATTATATATATATATTCTTTTTTCTTTTTTTCTTTTATTTTATTTATTTATTTATTATTATATATATTTTTTATTTTTATTTTTATTTTTATTTATTTATTTATTATTATTATTATTATTATTATTTTTATTTTTATTTTATTTTTTATTTTTATTTATTTTTTATTTTTTATTTTTATTTTTTATTTTTCAGTGTGTTGCCTTGGACCCCATGTAGGGGGCTACCGCTCCCCTGCTGCGCCTGACGCAATGTACAGGGCAGGTTATCGCCCCCCGCGCATGGGGTAGCTGTGGAAAGAATATAACACACACCCAACATTCTCCCACTTATTGTTTTCTTTCCACAGGGGGCCATAGGACAACTTAGTCATTGGTCCACCCCTGCAATGCCCATTGTTTCTCTACACCAAGATAACTTCTCAGTGCTCACAGACTTGGTCAATGCATCTGCATTATTCTTCAAAGTGTCCACCTTTACCAACACCACCTTTTTATCCTCAACCACATCCCTCACAAAGTGATACTGAACCTCAATGTGCTTTGTATTTGAATGATAAGTAGGGTTCTTTGCCAAGAAAATTTCACTTTGGCTGTCATAGTCTATCCTTATAGCTCGCTGTACTAACCCCATACTTGAACACAATCTTTGCAACCAAACTTCTTCCTTGCTTGCATGAGTGTCTGCCATGTATTCTGCCTCTGTAGTTGAAAGTGCCACTACAGACTGTCTCTTACTCATCCAATTGACTGCACCTACAAATATATTAAACACATATCCACTTGTAGATCTTCTCTGATCTAGATATCCAACCCAATCTGCATCAACAAAACCACGAATGTCCAAAACTCTGTCCAATCTTGGTCTTCCTTGGTACACAAACCATAATCACTAGTGTCACACAGATACCTGAAAACCCGCTACACTGCTGTCTAATGCTACTTCCTTGATTTTGAGATAAACCTGTAGAAATTCCTACTGTAGATCACCTGGTAATGCAATGTACTAAAGCAAAACACTTGATCTACTTCTACAAACAATTTAGCGGAAGCTTAATCGAACATGAGCAACATCAATAAGAACACATATAACTGATAAGAAGGAATCAATCACACATAACACAAAAGATATAACCTAGGGAAAGCCTCAGCCTAAAACCCCAACTCTGTATTATCATACAAGTGGAAATATAGCTAGTATTACAAAAAGAATCAGCTCAAAAGCTATCCTACTTTCTCTGCAATACCTCTACTGCTCATAGACAGTCAAAGGCCTCTATCTAACCTCTGGTTTGCCCTCCAAGCCTCCTATTTATTTGCGCAATTTTGACTGGGGTCCAGTGCATCCACTTGTGTGACTTGACCTCTTCACACACTCACCAACCTCTGATCCAACTACGTAGTCCTGAAGGAGATAAATCCTCATCATGGATGAGCTTCCTTTATAGGAAAAATATTCATCCAACTGATAGTACACTGTCCCTTCTCTGATCTCAACTGGGTCTCTGTCTGAACTGACATGCATGAGTTATTCATGAGAGAATATTCAGTTATCTGAAGAACAACAACTACATGCATGCAAGCATTAATTAACTGAACTCACATTAATTTAAACAAACTGTTTAAATCAATCTAACTGGACTTGACTCAGTTAACTGAGCCAACTAATTACAACTCAAATTCGAACTCATCGTTATCTCTTTAACTGATAGATAAATTCCTCAATTAATAGAGAAATTGTTGCATGTCCTCACATAGACTTCATGTTTGATTTTTCACAACTAATTAACTCAAGATGAATTAATTAATTTATTTCCAAACAACTGTTAAGTTCAAATTCGAATTTTACTTCCTATTTTAGTCTAGGGACTGACTAAAAATGGGAATCCATCCCGACTTGCTAAAAATAGAATGCTATTTTTAGCACTTCCATTTTTCATTCCCTGTTGCCCAATCCAGCTCTAGTACCCAAACTGCGATTTTTAGCACTTCTATTTTTAGCAATTTCTTGTTACCATTTTCAACACTCCCTCTCAACAAGAAAGGCTTCCTCTCGAACTCGATCTTGTACCTTTGGAATGTTTTGCATGCAACACTTCTACCAAGTGTGATTGCTCCAACAACTCTTGGAACAAAAAAAACTCCCAACTGACCTCTTTGTTGGGCTAGAAACATACTCTGATGCTGAAGCTCTACCTGCTGCTGACAAGTGCTCCCTCTATGACCTCTACGATACTACAACATCTCCATGCATCTCGCACCGTTGCACACCTCTCTGTGCCATCCTGCACTGGTGCAACACACTTGTGCCTCTCACATTGCTGCAGCCTGCTAGCTCTGCGCTGTCTTGGGATTCCTGCACTGTAGCTCTCTTTGCCGCTCCATCCGCATCTATCTCTACCCAATCAGTCAGTCCTGCTACTCCTCATCGGGGCTCCTGTAGCAAAGTCGAATCAAAGAGGTTGGGTACCTCAAGGATCCTGCCCCTCCTCCTTGGGACGATCACTCCACATCGCCCCACCTCCTACGTGGAGGTATGGCTACATGTGATCCCTCTGCCCATCTGGCTCGAAGTTTCCCCCTAATAGAGGTCTCTGCATAAGTAGACGTCTATATTCAATCTCCACTTAGCTTCCCCTGTTGTGGTTGCTCCACAACCCCCTAAAGCTGCTGCACCAATCGTGGCTCCTCCACAATCGTCTGAGACTTCTTCTGGCGCTGCATGTTGAGAGGTAATTTGCTCTCCCTCTCAACCACCAAGTATCTAACCTTTGCCTTGCTCCTCAAGGCCTTGCATGGATCTTGTACCTCAAGTGCATATAGGTTCTTGGCTAGCACACCAATCTGTTTCATATTTCCCACCGTCACAATTTTTTTTGGAAAAAGAGCTGATTTTAAATCAGCGATATCTCCCTCCTCTGAACTCCGATTCAACTGATTTTTTTTTTTGGATTTTGGGTATTTTTCCGCAAGGAATCCAAATCTACTATTTGTTTCTGAAAATTTTGTATATAATTTTTCATATCTTCTCTGCAAACTCTTGTCCAAAAACTCAAAACTTTGAAATCTCATCTCAGTATATTGTTCTTCCTTGATCACCTATGCTCTGATACCATGTAGAAATTCCCACTGTAGATCACCTGGTAATGCAATGTACTAAAGAAAAACACTTGATCTACTTCTACAAACAATCTAGCGGAAGCTTAATCGAACATGAGCAACATCAATAAGAACACATATAACCGATAAGAAGGAATCAATCACACATAACAAAAAAGATATAACCCGCGGAAAGCCTCAGCCTAAAACCCCAACTCTGTATTATCATACAAGTGGAAATATAGCTAGTATTACAAAAAGAATCAGCTCAAAAGCTATCCTTCTCTCTCTGCAATACCTCTGTTTCTCATAGACAGTCAAAGGCCTCTGTCTAACCTTTGGTCTGCCCTCCAAGCCTCCTATTTCTTTGCGCAATTCTAATTGGGGCTAGTGTAGTCACTTGTGTGAATTGGCCTCTTCACACACTCACCAACCTCTGATCCAACTACGCAGTCCTGAAGGAGATAAATCCTCATCATGGATGAACTTCCTTTATAGGAAAAATATTCATCCAACTGATAGTACACTGTCCCTTCTCTGATCTCAACTGGGTCTCTGTCTGAACTGACATGCATGAGTTATTCATGAGAGAATATTCAGTTATCTGAATAACAACAGCTACATGCATGCAAGCATTAACTAACTGAACTCACATTAATTTAAACAAATTGTTTAATTCAATCTAACTGGACTTGACTCAGTTAACTAAGCCAACTAATTACAACTCAAATTACAACTCATCCTTATCTCTTTAACTGATGGATAAATTCCTCAATCAATAGAGAAATTGTTGCGTATCCTCACATAGACTTCATGTTTGATTTTTCACAACTAATTAACTCAAGATGAATTAATTAATTTATTTTCAAATAGTTGTTAAGTTCAAATTCGAATTTTACTTCCTATTTTAGTCTAGGGACTGACTAAAAATAGGAATCCATCTCGAACTGCTAAAAATATAATGCTATTTTTAGCACTTCCATTTTTCATTCCCTGTTGCCCAATCCAGCACTGGTACCCAAACTGCTATTTTTAGCAGTGATATTTTTAGCAATTTCTTGTTGCCATTTTCAACAAAACCTACTCAATACTCCCACTACATGTGCAATTTTTGGTATAGTACAGACCATTGCATACATTAGGCTATCGACTGCACTTGCATATGGAAGACAAGACATTTCCTTTTCCTCTTATTGTGCCTTGGGACACTGTTCAACAGAGAACTTTACACCCATAGGAATATGAACCTTCACCGGTTTACTATCCTGCATATTAAACCTCTGCAATATTGTCTCGACATATTTCCTCTGGTTTAACGAGAGCTTCCTCTTTGCTCGATATCGTTTAATTTCCATGCCCAAAATATAGTTTGCAACACCAAGATCTTTCATGTCAAATTTGGAGGACAATTGGGTCTTCAAATCTTGGATAATTTCTTTGTCATTTCTAACCAACAACATATCATCCACATACAAGACCAGATAAATAACATGGTCACGGTCACCAATTAATTTAAAATACACATAGTGATCTGCTTTGCTTCTAGTGAAGCCAAGTCCCCATAAAAATGTATCAAATTTTTGATACCACATCCTTGGTGACTGTTTTAACCCGTACAAAGACTTTTTTAACTTGCATACCAGTTCTTCTTACCCTTCACCGCAAAGCCTTCAGGTTGCTTCATGTAGATCTCTTCTTCCAGATCCCGGCGAAGAAATGTTGTCTTCACATCCATCTGTTCTACCTCAAAATCAGAAGCAACAACAATAGATAAAAGTAATCTAATAGAAGCTACCTTGGTAACTAGAGCACCAAAATCAATTCCCGACACCTCAGAATAACCTTTTGCTACCAACCGAGCTTTGTATTTCTCCACCTTGCCTTTTGTATTCATCTTCTTCTTAAACACCCATTTTTTTCTAATGGGTTTCCTTCCAACCAACAACTCCACCAGGTCCCAAGCCTCATTTTTCTGTAAAGATGCCATTTCATCAACCATGACCTCTTTCCAGAGCTTTCGATGTAGAAATTTTGAATAATAAACACTTATTCACAGAGATTATCCTGATTATACACTATTGCGGAATACATGCATAATACATAACCTCCTCTACGTTGATCATCAATTTAGCAGCATTAAAAACAATGAAACATCAATCGCATGCACAGATTAACACAGTATGTAACCCGGGGAAAGCATACATCTGAAAACCCCACACTATCTATATATTATAATGATTGAGAACATGTAACAATACATAGTACAATACTCCTCACAAGTACTAAATACTATCTCCACCTCTTACACACAAAACTAGCTCAGATCCGAACAAGTCACAGGTTCAAATCTCCTCCGCTGCTTTGCCTGCCTCCACTACACAATCCAAAGTGAAAATTACGTGATCACAAGCTACAATTCCCTTGGTATTGGCCCACACTGCGCAGTCCTCATTGGCATAACTCAATCCATGCATGTGCGAATCTCATGCACAACTGATAGTCACAACTCACCCTTTCACTTACCTCTAACACCTGTCTCTGTTGAACTGTCCATGCACTGAGTTAACTGATGTATTCTTTAGTTTCTTTATGAGTTAATAATTAGTGAATTAATTAATAATTAATTCACACAACTCATCACTAGAGTATTCTTTAGTTAGACTAAATACAACTAGTTCAACCAAGTCAAACTGAACACAACTCCATCAACTCCACATCCAACTCCACAGAACTCACATGCATGAGTTCTAACTGAAGTCCTCCATGCAATAGCTCAACTAACACATAAGAAAAGCGTATTTCCTTCTGACAGCTGCATGTGCCACATCTGTAGCTCAAACTGAAGTGCTCCAAGAGAATAAGATAATGTTTAGAGTCCAAATATTACTAAGGGCTAATAATATTTGACTGTTTCTATTTTTAGCCTGGTAGTCTAAAAATAGACTCTGATCACTCCGCTGTGAACCAAAAAATAGAAGTCCATCTATTTTTCCCAACATGACCAATCATCCATAAACAACATCCTGCAACTCATAGACCATGATCCATATGTCTAAAAATAGACATAGTCTAAAAATAGACTTTGCGCCAAAAATAGCCTGCGGGCCCACTTAGTGAAGGCGACTCCTTTCCACTAAGATCCATCATCTTGTTGCATTTTCAACATTCGATCCTCTGAATCTACTGCTTCCCTCATAGTTCTAGGATCATCATGAGTAATATGTAAAACAAAATTATAACAGAAAGCAGATGGACTATACCTTTTTGGCTGCTTTCTTTCTCGAACTGATCTTCTCACAGCTAGAGTTTGTGGCTCTTCATCTTCTAATTCCTCTTCTGCTGTAGAGTCTGATTCTTTCTCCTTTAGCTCAAACTATATCTTCTCAAGTTTCTTTGGTAGGACTTCATGTTTAATAACATCTTTCACCTCTCTAAACACCACATCTCGATTGTCCACAACCTTCCTTGTTTTTGGGTTCCAAAGCTTATAACCTTTTAAACCATCTTTATACCCAATAAAGATGCACCTTTCAAATTTACTATCCAACTTGGTTCTTTTCTCCTTTGGAACATGTACATATGAATCACATCCAAATACCCTCAGATGTGAAAGAGAGGGTTTCTTACCAGTCCATACCTCTTGTGGCATCTTATCCTCCAATGTTGATGAAGGTGATATGTTGATCAAGTAACATGCAGTGTCCACCGCCTCTGCCCATAATTCTTGTCCTAACCCGACACCACTGAGCATGCTTCTTGCCTTTTCCATCAACGTTATGTTCATTCTTTCTGCAACTCCATTTTGCCGAGGTGTGTATGGAGTAGTCTTCTGCCGTTCTATACCACAATTCTTACAAAAATCTTCAAATTCCTTATTGCAAAACTCTCCACCATTATCTATCCTCAACACCTTAATCTTCTCTTTTTGGTTTTCCACCAGAGCCTTAAATTCTTTAAACCTGTCAAATACTCCAGATTTCTTCCTGAGGAAATATATCCATGTATTCCTTGAGAAGTCATCTATAAATGATACATAGTACACAGACTTACCGAGTGATGGAACAAACACAGGTCCAAACACATCAGTGTGCATAAGCTCTAATATCTGTTTTTCCCTCTTAGCACTAGAGGGGAAACTCACCCGATTCTGCTTCCCATATACACAATTTTCACAGAAATCAAAATCCAGAGAGCAATTAGACATACCTTCTATCATTGCATTACCATGAAGTATTCGAAGATCTAAATCTCTTGATAAAGGAAAGGGATCTGATGATGCTCCTTTTGTAGAGGTGAAAACCACCTCATACTTCCAGTACACCTTTACAACTTTTCTTGGAGATTTAGATCTCCCACTCGAGGACTTATTTTTGTTTTTGTTCTGGGACCGTCCTTGTATAAATAAGGTAGCACCATTCTGGCCCTCCATATTTTTTCGTCTCATCTCCTCCGACAACAAGGATGAGACTATTTCATGAAACTGCAAGGCAGTTACATTGCTACCTATTGCGACAACTAGACTATCCCACAAATATGGTAGAGAATAGAGCAAACTGATGCACTTATATTCATATGAAATTTTAATATCAACAAATAATAACTGGCTTACCATAGTATTAAAGGCGTTCATATGCTCTATCACCGAATCTCCATCTTTCATCCTCAGGTTATCCAACTTTTCTGTAGGAAAATTTATTCACTAGAGACTTAGATTGGTATAAAGTCCCTAACTTGTCTTGCAAATACTCCACTGAAGCTTCCCCTGATACATTCAACATTACTGAATCTGAGACACACAATCGTATTGTGCTCTTTGCCTCCAACTCCGCCCAGTGTTCAGCTGGCATTACTGTTGGTTTAGTACCTGGATCTACCACAATCCACTGATCTTTATCCACCAATAGATCTTTCATCTTGAGTTTCCACAACTCAAAACTTTGATCATTAAATTTCTCAATCTCTATCTTTCCACTCCTCGCCATCTTCTTTCACCACAAGAATTGATCCTGCAGATCTCCCACTGAATAGGGTCTACCATAGGCTCGAGCAAAACCCCTCAACAGCAAAGGCGTCCCCTTGAAGCTGAAACAACTCTGATACCAAATGTAGGTTTTAACCCTGTACATAAATTACCTGCGTATGAAATATAAAAAAAGAAAATAAGCAATGGGGGGAGCATAAAACATAAAACAAATATACACAAAGATTTTCCCCTGGATCCCAAAACCGGGACTACCAGATTGATTTTTCATTATATTCCTTTCAATGTTACAATACACATATATACATGCTTAAGCATCCATAAACCCTGGATTAGAACATAACCGTAGTTCCCTTGACCAGATCTACAAAATACCATGGGCAGAAAACCATCATGCCCAAAACCATGTGCGAAATCCATGCATAAAACCATAGGTAGGTCTGCCCACCTAATATAGGGTCCAATTTTATTATTATTATTATTATTATTGTTTTTTTTTGGGCGCTTCCATATATCTCGGGCTACCGCCCCCCCTAAAAACCCCCCAACAGGCGGGGCTACTTCCCCCCTACAAACTCCCTGGTAGGGGGCTACCACCCCCCTTGTGACCCCCCCACTATGTTTGACGCAACGTACAAGGGTGACTGCCGCCCCCCTGTGACCCCCGCCCCCTCTGCTGCACCCCACACAACATATAGGGGGGATATCGCCCTGCCTGTGACCCGCCATGCGTGGGGTAGTTGTGGAAATAATATAACACACACCCAAAAAATGGTAGCACTAACAAAGATGGAGGGAAAAAAAATCAAAGCTGATAATGCATACCTAGCAGAGGTGCACAAAAACTTCAAACTAGCTCAACAAATTAAAAAAATGTGAGAATTAGTCTTTAACAACTCAAATGTTGGCAGAGGCCAAGAGGAGCATATGGCATAATATAAATGCAAATATTATAGAGTTATGGTCATCAATTCAGATCATATTTGAGTAGGAGGAACTAGTGCAGAATGTCAAGGCAACAGTTGAGCAAACAAAGATTGAGATTGAACACAGGCCAACAGAAGCACACAAAATTATTAAAATGTTGAATTCCAAAACTAAGGAGGAGCTTGAAGAACTCCACATTCAAGACAAAACATGCACAATCATGGAAGTGAAGAGACTCCTAACAAAGAAGAAGCTCATGATATAGTTGGAGAATAAATGCAAAGAATTGGAACTTCAAGTGAAAAGATTTAACGTAAAATTTGGTTTATTGCAGGATAAAGGACTCCCATCCCTACAAGATTCTAATGGAAAATTGATTCCATTAGAAAATTATCAAGATCAATTATGTAATATAGCTGTAGACACATCCAAGTTCACTAAAGTAAGAGGAACAATAAGTGGAGAAGCTTTCATGGAAGGACTGCAATATGATCTCTTCATTCAGTATGAAATCCATCATCTATTTCTAAACAAACCAACTTTTCAGACATATACAAAAGTAGATGAGAGATTTTGGAGCATGGTAAATTTATCCATTCCTAGTGAAGAGCGGTGGGATAAATTGTTGGAGCTCGTTGAATAAGGGTAAACAAGAATCCTACAAATTGGGGAGCAATCAAACAGAAGAAGCACAAATGTAGCTACAATCAACAACAATTCTCCTCAAAGTGTGAACAAAACATCAGAAATAGTCCAGATTTCCTATTACTTAGTTCTATTTTTGAAATATCTACATCTTCTTGTAGATATTATTTTGTAATTAATTTGTTTTGAGGTCTGAATTAGTTCAAGAGAAACTCTATAAGTATTTTGTAAAAATATTTAGAAAGGGTTGGATTATGCAAAATAGAAGATCTCTTCTTTGATTGTAAGCAGTGAACTATATTTTGAAGTAATCAATTTTAGAAATACAGAGGCAGTTTTGTTCCAGGATTCTTGTGTCAGATAAATGGTGATGTTTTCCCTTGTGTTAAGTTGTTCTTCTTTCTAAGTTTTCACATGGATTTTCCTTCCTGATTGTTGCAAGAAGATTAAGAGCTGAATTTACTTATGGTACTCTGCTCTGGCTTGTTTAAACAATATTAAATGTTTTCTTTCTGAGATTAAATATAAAATTCATTTAAGTATGCTTTATATTTAATTGATCATCAACTTATTCATCTCATCTACACCATAAAATATTTTAAGATCTAGGAGTTTGCCTACCTTGCCCTGTTTCAGCTACTTTGTTAATTTGTGATTGATTACTGCATATTTTATGACTCCATGCCCAATGGACTTTTCTTTCATTCTACAACCAAAATTTTAAAAAACCTACCTTGACCTTTCATACCTAGCCTAAGATCTATAAAGTAAAATTAAAAATCATACAAAGAGAGCCCTCTCTGAAGCTAGAAGGGCTAGATCCCAACTTTAAAAGTGGTTTGTGGTTACCTCTGCAGTTTCCTCTTTAGCCTAGGAAAACTACAGAATGATAACATCACACATACTAGAGATTTTAACTACTACTAGGGTTTAACTGTAAAACCCTAGATTTACAAACATCATTATCCTAGACTCCCAGACAAGGACTTATATTAAATCCCAAGACTTATGATCATCAATGACTAGGTCAACACACATATATAGGAATTCATTATCATGCATAAGCATATCATATGTCAGACAACATTAATACATTAGACATATACTGACCTAGACCAAGCTAGGGTTTCAACCAAATGGACACACACACACACACACACACACACACACACACACATATATATATATACCTAGGGTTTCATTCCTAGGATCATGCTTTCATAACAAAGTTTTTTCTTATAGGTCCAACCAAACCCTAAAGATCTAGGGTTTCATAAAATAGCAAAGCAAACCCTACTGTTCCAAAATTTCAAAGGTTCAAGATCTCAGACAAACATAATTCAACCCTAACAAGTTAAGATTTCATGATCATAACAAAATCCCAAACATGACATCATCAGCAACAACCTCAAATAACATTTCATAATATCCCTAAGTAGTTTAGGGTTTCAGTCATTCACATTAGCATACCCTTAGGTTAGGGATTTCTGAGAACCTGTCTATGGTTTTATAAAATTAGTTAAGAGTAGGAGTGGGGTAGATTTATCAAGTGATGAATCACCCAAAATAAGAATCAATATGATTCAATGTAGCTAGACACAACAATGTTAGTAAATGATTGTCAAATGAATAAACATTTACTAAAGAAGTCGATGGTTTTGTAGTTTACGACATACCTTTGTTTCTTGAAAAACCTTATCTTGGGTGGATTTCTTCCATACTCCTTGAGGATATAGCAGATGTCTTCCTAATCAAGACAATAAAGGGAAAATGGTGATTAGTATTTAATATAATCAAAACTAAATGAGTACATGAAACAAAAAATGAAAGGAAATGAGATACTTATCTTTGGGAGTTATTGGGGGATCCCTTAAAAGCTTGAGGGATACCTATAAACTTACAAAACAAAATTCCTTTTCCAAAAACATGTTAAAAACC
Source organism: Pinus tabuliformis (assembly GCA_031772625.1). NCBI lineage: Eukaryota > Viridiplantae > Streptophyta > Pinopsida > Pinales > Pinaceae > Pinus > Pinus tabuliformis. The sequence goes on from CM062810.1 coordinate 916,772,246, forward strand.
TATAAATTCAAAAACATAAAAAATACAAAATAGAATATCTAGGACTAGAAGCAAAGGACTTAATAATGTGGGTACCTTATATCAGATTCTTTAGGTTTTACTTTCTTTGGGTCTCCTTCTTCAACAATGTTAGCATGATCTCTATCTCTATTCTTATTCTTTGGATTGTTGGGACAATCAATCCTGTAGTGACCCTTCTTATGACATTGATAGCATTCTACCTTGGACATCTCAACTTTCTTCCTTGGTCCTTTCAATTTCTTTACTTTATGTTGAGAAATGTAGGCATTTGATACTCCTTCAGGATTGGCAACTAGAGAGATCCTCAATTCTTCTTGACTTCAAGCCGTCCATAGTTCTTCAAAAGTGGGGGCTTCCTTCCAATTATTAAGTCATGCTTCAAATGCACCCCAAGTAGGTGGCAATCCTAATATTGCAGTGATCATGAGTTCTTTGTATGGAATAATTTCATCAATGGCAAAAATATCATCCCTAATTCTTGCTATCTTCACAAAGAAGGAGGCCACTATGTCTTCTTTAGTCATCTTTGTGGTCCTTAGCTCATTTTTCAAACTTTCTACTTGACCAGTATTCTTAATAGCGAATAACTTTAACAAGGATTCATACATTTCTTGAGCATGGTTGATGTTGGCTATGAATGGGACAAGGTTTTCCTTTATTCCTTCTACCATTAGAGTCATGGCCACCAATTCTAGTTCCATGAATTTCACGTTGTCAGCATCACTCAAGTCATCTGTAGGCTTCTTTACTTTTCATTTGACCAAGTCTAGTACCTTTTTCTTTTCAAGGATGAGGTCAATCCTCTTCTTCAAGGACCTGTAGTTTGAGGCTCCTTCAAGTTTGTTCTCTCCCTTGATTATGTTAGACATATTTCTGTGATACATTAGATTCCTTCCTTGAGATAATCCTTTTGAATGGTTCCTTGATAAAGTGTTTGAGACTGCTTATTTATTCTTTCTTCACTAAAGCTCTAATACCATGTTAGAAAATCGAAAAGGCAGAAATATTTTCTTATACTTGATAATTACTTGTGATGTTCTTGATTTGTTATTATGATTCTTTATATCTTCTTTATTTAGTTCATCAAGTAATTACCAAAGCAAGAGCACATAAAACAATGGGCACCAGATGTAGGCACTATGCTAGGGAAAAACCCCCTCAAGGGGAAAACCCAATGAAGAAAATTCTTCCTTTCAATAGTATTCTTTGAGACTCTTCACCCTAGACAAAGAACAAACCTTCCCTCCACACCAAGTCATCCTCCCAAATCCTTGACCTCCTTTCCAACAACTTCGACTAGGCAACAACTTTGAGCATCAGGCAGCTTCCGACCTCAGTGAAACTTGGAAGACTTCGATCTCCCAATTTAGGGCATGAAATAGAGGGATAGAGGCACCAAAATTTCGCTTTTCTTCTTCTCCCTAGACTCCACCCAACTCACAATTCCTTTGGCTTCCCGACTTCAGACTTTGCACTTCCCAACTTTCTTATAGATATCGAACTTGCTTGAGTTGAAGTAATCCAAACAAATTCGAATTGCTTGTATTTATAGGCTCCATTTGAGGTCTAATTAGTGTCCTTAGGTTGACTTGATCTCTTCTAGTCTGACTTGATGTGCATGATACATAAATTACATTTGACTCAATATTTAACCTTTTTACATGACTCAAAAGCCCAAGAAGGGTGTCTTTCAAAGTAAAATGAATCTATTGACTCAAAATAAATCCTAGAAGTCCTCAATGGGGACTTTGACCTAAAACATGGTGACCCAAGCATGAAACTTATGCTTTAATAAGTCATAATAATAATAATAATAATAATTCCTTTCTTTATTCTTTTGACAAGTACATTACATGATGAATCAAATACATTAAATAAAGACCGAACCTAGTTACATTCTCCAACGGTTCCCTAAGGGTGAAAAGATCCATTTCTGTTCATCCTCTCAGTCTCTTATTCTTATATGGGATCTTCTCACTACTGTTATGTGGTCTTGCCACATAACTACAAAATCATCGTTTATTTGAAGTTTTTATACACTCAACCAACCTTGGGCCCAAAAGGTAGATCTTTGAATATCCGAGACTTGATTTAAGAAGGTTGTTACTTGATCATTCAGTCTATCTATCAACCTCAATGGAAACCTGTAGTTTTACTACCCACCAACCTAGGGATCCAAACCCACCGTCAATGTTTCTCCATTTCCTACATTCCATGCCAATATGGAGCCTATAACCTCAAAGGAATCCACTATTGCCTTCTATATGGATGATGAATTAGGGATTTTTTGGAAGGATTTCGAATCCACTCTTCCAAGGTGAGAGGGAAAATGTACTACCTATTCACCACAATCATCCACAAATTATCAACTTTAATAAGTCTCTAGCTAGATTTCGCTACTAGAGATGAGGCAAAGGTTGAGAGTAATTAAGGCCCAATCCACCCCATGATTTAGGTAGTTCTATATTGTCCAACGCAACCCATGGAAGGGTGCTCTCCTTCTTACTTCTTTCCCACATAAATCTCCTGCATATTTTCCTGATTTCCTGAAGGATGCCCTTTGGAACCCATGTGAGAATCGCCCAATAAATAGGTATGGCTTCACTTACTAATTTTATCAACACGAGATGACCTGCACTCGATAACCATTTAAGGCTCCAATGTTTGACCATTTTTTCCACCTTTGATATTTTCCTTCACCAATCCTCCTTATAGTTATTTTCTTTGAGATGAAAACCTAACTATTTAAAAATGTCCCTGAAGGATCTTGCTTCAAAAGGAAAGGCTTGTTGGATACCTCAGATTTCTCTTTCAGTGAAACCTTCACATGACAAGGAAGAATTCCTTTCATTAATGGACATACCTGTTTCTTTTTGGAAGGGTGCCAAGCATTCTTGATACATGCTAGATCCCGCTTAGAGCCATTATTGAAAAGTAGAATGTCATCCACAAAGAGTAGGTGTGCGATGAACATATTTGAGGCAACATCTATGCCTTGAAGATCCCCTTTCCTCTTTGCTACTGAGAACCATGCGTATACCTTCAATTGCAAAAGAAAATAGGAGTGGAGACAGAGGAAAACCTTGTCTCAACCCTCTCTGAGAATGAAAAAAAGAGTAATCTTCTCTATTTATGAGGACTGCAAAGGAAACATTAGTAATACATCCCATAACCCAATTGATGAAGGGGATATCAAAACCCAAATGAGTAAGAAACATTCTCAAATAAATCCAGCTAATTTTATCATATTCTTTGGATAAATCAATTTTAGCAATGATTCCTTTTAGCTTCCTAGTATTGATGCTATGCATACCTTCTTGGGCCACTCCTATGGCTTCATGAATTTGGTGACTCTCTAGAAAACCAAATTGTTCTCTAGAGATGTTTCTTGAAAGGATGGGACAAAGTATGAAAATAATGATATTTGATATAATATTGTAGATACATTTACAAAGGGATATTGACCTGTACTTTCCAAAATACTAAGGGTTATCTACTTGAGGGATAAGCACCAAGAAGGTAGAATTAAAATGTTCGTGAATGAATCTGCTTAATTGAGACTCTTTTGCCACTCTTAATATATCATCCCTAAGCAGATGATGAAATTCTTGGTAGAATTCAACTGTCCATCCATCAAGACCTGGACTCTTATCCTTTTGCATAGCTTTGAGAATGGTCTTCAGTTTCCCCTTGGAAATCGGGGCCATCAACAACCTGTTATCATCCACCTATGTAAACTGGGGAAGAATTGTGCAATTTTGATTACCTTTGCAATTGAAGATTCCTCTGAAGCCTTAAAAAGATTCTTGAATAAGTCCTTACCTATTGTTTCTATGTCTTTGAACATTTTTTCTATACCTCCATCAATTATCTTCATCTCCCAAATGTTATATGTATTTTTCCTTCCCTTTGCAAAATTGTAGAAGAATTTGGAATTTTCATCTCCACTTTTTAGCCGAACTACCCTAGTTTTTTTGTCTCCGTTGTTCTTCCTGATCTAGAATAATTTAGTGCTTCCTCCTTTCCGTATCTAAAATTTTACTTTTAGTTTCCCCCAATTCATATCCTTAAGATCCTGGTTTTTGCAAGAATTCTAGTTCAACTTCAATAGATTTAAGATCCTCTCCATCTTCGAGATTCTTTTGTTTGGCCCACTGAATAGAGTTTTGTTTGGCTCTTTTAATATTCTACATGAATTGATGGGAAGCCAAGCGACGATTATCCATATGATAGGGAACCCAAATATTTTTGATTAATTACATATAACTCTTATCCTTGAACCATGACAGACTAAATTTTAAATGGATACTTAGTTTTTTGTTCCCACTTCTAAGTTATAAATAAATTGGATTGTTATCAGAGTCCCCACCAGTCTCAATCCATTCTCGAAAGGACTGAATTTTTTCCACCAGCTCCTCCTTCAGCAAGAACCTATCCAATCTATTTTCCATAGAGGCATTCCCTACTCTTTTGTTCCATGAGGTAGGTTTATTTCTAATTAGATTTATGTCCATGAACTTGATTTCCATTAGTTTCTTGCTAAAGAACTCATACATGGGATCAATGTGTGCTTAGGGTACCCATACCTTTGATGCCCCAATAAAAAATTTCCAATCACCCCCAATCACTATATTGCCCAATTTCAAAAAGTACTTTTTAAAGAAAGAGTTCTAGAATGACTTCCTGTCCAAAAATGGCCCATACACATTTAGGATTGTAAGGTCCATAGCTAGATGTCTAGAGTAAACCTCCACTCCTAAGGTCGAAACCAAACTCCAAAAGTTAGAGATCTTGAATTTGGATAGGTTGAAACTAGTGGCCAAGACACATGATCTTCCTTTTGCATCCAACGAAAAAAAGAACCAGTTCGTAAACATTCTATTGAGAAACTCAACAATATTGTCCCTCAGGCCTAAAGTTTCCTGAAGAAGGAGAATGTCAGGAGAAGAAACGAACATGAGTTCCTTCAATGCTAGTTTCTTATGGGTACTAGCTAACCCTCTACAATTGAGAGAGGGGAATATCATTGGGACCATCTACAAGGGCCCGTGCTGCTCTAATCGCCCCTACCAATTTTTTTTGTCTACCATTAGATATATCCATGCGATCTTTCAGCTGGACCTTCGATAGATTATAATTTCTGCCTCTGGTTTTGGGAGATAATATGATTCTAGGAATTTCCCCAAGCCTCGCCATCCGAATGTCCACAAATTTCCTGGGTAGCCTATGGCATAGGTTATAGGGATTTAAGGCTTGCTTTAGGGATGACTTGGAAGGAGCTGAGCTCGAGGAATGCTCCGGAGCAGAGACAAGCAAGGGTATAGGTGTTACAAGACTTTCGAGATGTGCACATGGGCTATCAAAGGAAACAACGATAGAAGGAAAAGGATTGAAAGGACCAGGCCTCGAACTAGAAGAAACAACATCATCAAAATGTGAAAGAACACATGAAGTGATAAGTGAAGTACTCATTTGCAAGGAAGGTGAATATGGATCCTCAAGGTCCTAAAAAAATGCAATCTTAGCTTGGGGTACTTGGGCCTCTGTTGCGTCGATTTCCATTCCCTCTTCTTCATTAACATGCACTGGTGGGGCTAAAACCTATGCTATCAAGGGAGAACCTGACCCATCCTTTGCGTTTTGATCAACACCTCTTTTCGGCACATCCATTTTTTCTCCAAGATCCCCCAATGCAGCCCTTTGTCTTCTATTTTCTCTAACTCACATTGGACAATCTCTTATCACGTGTCCTATCTTGTGGCATCGATTGCATCTAGATAAAATATCTTCATAATCTAGTTGCTAGGGATGTGAGCAATCATCAAATGAGAATTTGATGTTTTTAAACAACCCCTCCCTTAGATCGAGCTTGACCAAAATCTGAGTGACTCTTCTGGTCCTGGTGGTAAGAAAAGACATGTATGCTCCTAGGAGTTCGCCAAGCTTATTTCATACCATCTTGAACATATATTTTGTCCACATTTGGGGAGGAAGGGAAGGAAGTATTACCCACACAAGAAATGCTTCTAGATGCTCTTTGTGAGCGTCAAAGAGAGGGATCCACCTTTTAAATAACACCGAAGAATTTTCAATGCTCCAATTCTTCTTGAGTACCCAAGAAATATCTATAGGTAACTTAAATCAAAGCATAAACCACCCCCTAACAAGAACTTCTACCACTGCATCTCCCACTGGAGAATTTGTCCATGTGTGCTTTAATCATTTTTCTATTTCCTCAGTCGAGAATAATTTCATCTTTTCCCTTCCAACCAAAATATGTTCAGATGCATCCATTACCTTATCAAAGTGATTTTCCTTCCCAAAAACCAATTTATTGTCTTCGAATTTCCTTCTTATACCTTTGTGCTTCTTGTGTTTGATTCCTTCTCAACGTATTGTGTCCACTTCCAACACCGATGCATTTTTTACCCCATAACTGCTCCTAGTAAAGGAGGGCACATTCCATTTCCCTAGGAAAGGTATTCCACATCCACTCGAATGGAGTCTCTCATCGCTTCCTCTCGAATTGCCTCCTTTTCATGTTGGCCATGAAATACAAACCCCTAAAATCCAACCTTAGGTTTTTCAACCCCATCTCCTATCATGAATACTTCGTCGATTAGCAAGTGAGATTGTGGGATGTTCAACCTCTCACCCACATCATTTGGAAGACATATCCTTGTATGCTCTTTCTATCCAATTCTTACATGGTTTTCTTTCCACCCTCCAAACCCATCCTTCACACTAATGAACTCTGTAGCAACATTCAGATCCACGCCTTTGCCCAGAGAAACAAACAACTGCCTATTAGTAGTGGCCAATTTCTATGGATTTATATCTTTGTTAAGGTGAGCTCCATCCCTTCCTTCTTCATAACCCCACTTACTACATCCATTCCACTACTTATCCACAGTTCATAACTCTTGACCACATCTTCTAGGTCACCAGTAAAAGACACAGCAGGGTTGTGTGAAAGAGAAGGGGACAACGAGAGGGATGTGCTTACTTGATCCTTCACGCAAGATTTTTGTTGGTGGCACTCCAAATCTAGAATCGAAATTCCTTTTCTAGAAAACTTTCCTTCTTTGGAACGAGCCGAACATTCACCTTGCCCTTATCCGGTTGTAGAAACAACAATGACCCTTCCCAAATTCAAGGATCCATTGAATCCATCCATGTGAACATAATAGGGCTTAGTTGGAGGGGAAAACTTCGCTAGATTCTTCTGATTGGGCTCTAGACCCTAGACTGTCAGGATGGCTAGTGGATCTGGATCTAGCTCGACCTTCTCAAACTCTCTTACCATATTCTTCCATAGTAAAACTTGTTAGATTTACCCTGTGCCGAAACCCCCTTAGAGACCACGCCGTTTACCTCTCCACTGCTTGAAATTCCACAGACTCTGTTCAGAATTAGATTTGGACGGTTTTACTTGTGAAAGTTTGGGAAACGGCTCAAACATCGAAGCACTACATGCCCGTCAACACATTGGGCTACCATCCTGACAATATTTGACTCTCGCCTTCCATATTCTGTCTAGCTCGCTCAAACCCTAGCTACAGAGGATACTCCATCACCACCTCCTAATCCTACTTCTTTCCTATTCTTTTTCCATGGATGATTTACATTGTCATAAGTAATAGAAGTGTAATATGTTGGATATTGCATGAATTCAATCATTATATCAAGATGTGATAGTTAATATATTAAAATCAATATTACTATACAAATTATTTGATTTTAAGATAATTAATTGAAAATTTTCGAAAAAAACAATTAATAAATATATATACATATTGTAGATCAATGCATTATATTCTCTTAAACTTACTTAGCATTGTCTACCACAAAACAAACATCAATGCATTTTTAGGAGCAACATGCCATCTTTCCTAGTAGTTAAACACCAAAATGATGATTTAAAATGTAAAAGCGATGCTATTTTAAATGACATATGCATGATTATATTTATCTATTTAAAATGTTGCATTACACATAATTATGATACATTATGGTGTGATAAATATACATACACACTGGTGTGATATACATATACATATCCATTTGTGCTTAGTAATAAAGAAAAGTACCAACATCACACTTCAAATATTCGAAATTTCAGGTTCCTCTAGTGCATATAGGAACCTGTGTGTAATAAAAAATGACTGAGGGCGTTAAATCAATAAGCGCACTACCGTGTCCTTTATAAAGGGAACCAGTGTGTTATATAAAAATATGTAGCCAGTGCATACTATGTGTATAAGAATTGGTGCATATAATTTCGTGCATCACTCTCTTCTTTTTAATAAGATACAAAATGATGTATAATATATGTAATAGCACCCTCCCCGATGGGGGTGAGGAACTCGACGAACGAAGCATCACGTTTCTCATGTTTGTAAACAATTGACATAAGGGTGGAGGGCTAGCCTCCCCACCCTCTCAAATCACCTAGCATATGGGGGAGAGTTATGGCATCTGTGTGAAATACCTCAATGCCTTGACTAGCGCATGAGGCAATGATATAAGACACATGATGCCAGTTATGGCGAATTCATTTGTGTTGGAGTTTCAATACGGTTTCACATTCCCTGTTGGTATCCTTCTTGCCGACAAAGGAAGCGTCTCTGATTTTTCTGGGCATGGTGGCAACCCCAAAGTTTCTTCCTAGACTCTTGGCTCTGTAGGTTAGTATCCTTCTTGTTCCAGGGGTGGTATCTCATGTTTTTCTATGCATGCATAGTGCGAATTTTGGAGGTGCTGACTATTTTGTATTTCTGGTTCATTTGGAAATTGGAAGTTGTGGGTTATTGGTTTCTTGGAGGTTGGTGGATGCAGTATAGTTGGTGGTGCTTCTAGGGGTGGTGGCGGCTCTGTGCGTGGCGCTCCTTCGTAGGCTATTGGGCCTATAATTGGGCTGCTTTGCTTCTCTATGTATGGTTTTCTGTGTGTTCTGGGGCGAAGGGAGTCAGGACCTTAAAGGTCGTTGTCATTTTCTGTTGCTAGTGCAGTTGGGGAGGCACTCCTCAGAGTGCTTCAAGTAGGGTCGAGTATTTCTTGACCCTTATTCTTCTGAATTTTCAAAATTACAATGAGTTTATGTGACAAAGCCTAGGGTGGCAATATTGGTGGGGTGGAAGAAGTCTGGTAGGTGCATGTCATTGCTTCAGGGAGGGAAGTGCTAGCTCTCAGCCCTGCTTGGGTGATAGGCAGTTTCAACCTTGGGTGAGGCGGGTTTAGTGGTCAGGGTTGGGCATGTTTGGAAGGATGTTGGTGGTTCCTGTGTTCTTGACTCCGGTATTGACAATGCCGTAGTTGGTCTATCCAATATGCACCCATCTCCGCAGTGAATGCGGTCCTCCCTCCCAACAAATCTCGGCTCGATTGGACCCAGGGACCCAAAACACAAATATAATCTTTGGACCCGGGAGTGGAGGTGTCAGGGGCTCGTCAGGGTGGTAAGACAAAGGGACACTCCCGACGGAGGGTGGATAATGTACAAGGTGGTCATGGAGGTGGCGACTTAGTGACGTGGAGTGGGGGGTGGTTGCAGCAACCACAACGGAGTGGTGGCGTGCAACATGGTGGCATGGGAAGGCACGGGTCCGCAAGTCGTTTGACACCTAGTGCGAGGGTAATTCAACATTGTTGTCTAGAGAATTGTTGCGAGCTAATAAAATCCCTGCTGGAGCAGTTGGAAATGAATGAATGGATCTGGAGAGAGGAGCATGCTGAACTAGTAGCCACCTTGGACATAATGCACTACTTCCAGTGCTAGGTTCAAGAATGAGTTGTGGTGGTCTGGCGTGGACAAAAATTGCTATTGGAGAAGGTGGAGAAAATGGAGTCCTGGATGGCTCACTTCGAAGGGCATGTCCAATGCTCCTTCCATCCTCCACCTCCTCTTGGAACAATCTCAGACAACCCAACTTCCATCACGTCTGATGACTAGCATGACTACAAGTGTTCTCTTTATGTTACTTGTATTTTGGTGTCTATAGAATTCTCCGTTATGGATGATGTCCTTAGTCTCTTGTTTGTTTTTTTGTCATACGCTGCAAATAGTGGTCAACAAACCTGGTCGAGGTGAGACCACCTGTTTTTTGTTAATCTCGATGTACATCTTTTTTGACGAATGAATAGAATTTCGACTTACAAAAAAATAAATATGTAATAGCACCCATGTGAGGAATGTTTGTGTATGCTTCGGTGCTTTCAAGTATATTACTCATCGATGTGTTTGTCTATACTACAAGCATTGGAAAAAAACCTCTTTCTACCTAAAAGTTTAAGTTATAGCCAGAATCCATTTAAACCATTGTGAAATCCTCAGCTATGAATGGAAGATGTTGCAATGAGTGTTTTTTTTTTGAAAAATTTGGCCGGTATTGTAACACTAAAAGCCTCTAAAAAAATCTCCACTACAAGGTGTCATTTTTGTAGTTTTTTTCCCTTTTTCAATATGTATTTGTTTGATGAAATGTTGCAATATTATACCTGTCCTCATAATGATGAAAATGTAGACATAAAAAAAAATGCTTTTGCAAATTACAAATATATAATTTTTTAAGAAATATGGTTTTTTCTGTTTTTCTCATGACATAGATCAACAATGCAAAACCTAGATTGTTAATGTATATTCTATAAGTTCATTCCTAACTGATTTCAAAAAAATATGTTGCGCTACTAGAAATAGACCTCTACATGCTAAAATAAATCCATTTTATTTATGTTGTTAACACATTCAAATGTTTTATTATTTTATTATTTTTGGAGTAAAATCTGGGCAGATCGACCTGAAGGGATCACATCCTATTGGCCAAACTAACAGAGCCTAACCTCTAGGGTGTCGAGGAGAATTAACCCCATGGCCTCTCACTGGTGAGGTACTTTAGCAAAGATAACTCGACCAATTGAGCTAATCCTTGAGGCTAAAGACATTCAAATGGTATAAAACACTTGACATATTAACTTTGGAGTTCAGTGGATTTATTAATTTATAATATATATAAAACAATCCATTTTTGTTGCTGGAAAAATGTGCATGTAACAGTAGTCCTGGTCTTCTACATGTGTACCTATTTTTATATATTAATTCCATCATTTAGGTACTCAAGAGTTGCATACTACATATAGGTACCTTATGCTATAAAAAATAAAGGTCAAGTTTAGGAAAAAAATGTTCCGTTGTTGAGTAATTAATATATAAATGATTTACATTGTTACAAATAACAAAGTTGTAATATATTGGATAGCGCATGAATGTAATCGTTATATCAAAACATAATAGTTATAAACATATATATTATTGTAAAAATTATTTGATTTGAAGATCATTAATTGAAGATTTGTTAAAAAAATAGTTAATAAAAGTATATACATATTTCATATTGGCGCTTTGTATTTTTTTGAACTCACTCCACATTGTTTTCCATAAACTAGACATTTGTTTGTTTTAAAGAGTAGCACACTTTGGTGCTTAACCGTTAAAATACTGCACAAATGATTAAATTTGTGAAAGTGCTACTATTTTAAAGGACATATGCATGATTATATTTGTAAATTTCAACTATTATAATGTACATAATTATGATATGCATCACATATACATACACGTCGTTGGTTATTAACAAAGAAAAGAAAAGCATTGATATCTCACCTCAAATATTCAAAATTTCATGTACCTTTGGTGAGGCATTGGTGTGGCAAACATAATGGCTAAGTGTGTAATATTGGTAATTGCACCAATCCTTCTATGAAAAGGGGACTTGTTTGTCATATAAAAGGACATAGTCAGGTGTGCCATATAAAAAGATGTTGACCTATGTGTAATGTGTGCACAAGAGCAATTACATTTAATTTTGTGTACAATCGAGTCCTTTTTAGTAAGGTACAAGCCAATGCATATCATGTGTGGTAGCACTAATGCCTTGGAAATTTTGTATGCCTCGGTAATTTTAAGTATATTATGCATAATTGTGATTATCCATACTACAAACATTGAGAAAAACCTTTACAAAAACCTCCGCTTGCCTAAAGATTTTTAGTTATAGAGAACACCTATTTAAATTACTACAAAATTGTCCACTATGAATGATGGGAGTTGTAGCAGAGATATTTTTGAATTTTTTTCCAATCTTGAAATAGTAAAATCTTCCGCAAAAACCTTTGCTATAAGGTGTTTTTCTTGTAATTTTTTCTCCTTTTTCAATATGTATTTGTTTGATGAACGGTTGGAATATTATGCACATACTCATAATCATGGAATTGCGGACATAAAAAAAACGTTCCCACTTATTACAAGTAAATAATTTTTTTTACACAAATGAGAAGGATTTTCTATTAATTCTGTGCCCATTCACAACAAAATACTCAAGAATAATTTTTTTTACACAAATGAGAAGGATTTTCTATTAATTCTGTGCCCATTCACAACAAAATACTCAAGAAATTTAAATTATGTTAGAGATACAAAATGTTTGTTAAGAATTCAAATAAGAAGCACAAAATTTTCCACCAGACTTTTGCTACATTCACCCTTCAAGAAAAAACAAAAAATGTTACAACTATAGACTCAACATTACAGACCACTTAACAAATGCATTTACATGGAGCAAACCTGGCTTACTGAGGAGGATCTATGGACATCTTCTCCGAGGGGCCACCAGGGGCAGTACTGGGCATGCTTCTATTGTCCTATGAATTTCATTGTTCTTGCAATTCTACAAGTTTGTGGTGCATCCAATCCATCTCATCTTCCAGTTGATGGATTCTGACTTGTTGACTATGAAATTCCTCTATCAAAGATAGAATTCTTGATAATTGTTGGCTAATCTGCTGTCAAATATCATTGATTTCCTCATGCGTATCCAATGGGAAGTGGGGGCAAAGGTTATATTGAGTTAAGTTGTCGAGTTCATAGATGGAGGAGGGAGTTCTTAGGTTTTCCATAGTGAAATTATAACCAAAACTTCAAGAAGATCGTAGAGTTCCAAAATGCAGAGATAAAAATTTCCAGGAGAGGGCTCTTTGAACAATAAGACTTAGAGAAAACACTAAAAGAGAAAGCAAAGGAGATGACGAAGATACTCTTGAGAGGCTGACCCAAGTATAAATGGTGATAATAGAACTAAAAGGCCTTGTCGAAATCCCTTCCTTTTCACTGGAGCTAGATCACTAAGCGTGCATGACGACCATGTACACAGTCGGAAATAATTGGTAACCTCTGGAATTTCTATTGATAGTATACCAAATTTTGGCCTGAAAGAGTTTGATTCCTCATACACATTCTTGGACGAAGAGATTGATTCCTCAGGTGCGATCGTGGACGAATTGAACCCATAGGTTGCGAAGATGAAGCAGAGGCCAGAGCTTACTGAGAGTGAGGGATTCCCATGTTTGTTCAAAGGGGGGACAAAACCAGGAAGAATTCCAACAGACCAAAGGGAGGAGCTCAAAACCTGAATTAAAGGGCTGGGAAATCTACCACATGGGTAGGAACATGGGTTCCCATATGAATAATTAGGGGCCAAATATTGTAACATAAGCCTGATATCAACCTCCATGAATGATGATTGTAATTCATAGATTTCCCACACTCCAGGGGGTATCCTGATGCAAAATTCATCTGTTTACCCCATATTCTATCCATCTAGCGTGGTACGAAGACTTCTATAAGGGAGGAGTCTGGATGTAACCAGTGACACGTGTATTGTTTAAATTCTCCCATGGCCTCCGTTCATGAAGCCTTCCATATCAAATGACCGAAGAAGCGAATGACACCACCTGGAGAGCCTCAAGTTGTATTCCACAGGGGTCGACTTTGAAGGCATGGAGGGGAGGCTTTCTCCATAATCCTTTTCATATAGTTTAACCAAACCATTATCCATTCATCTTTCTTATGAAAGGGGAGGGACTCGGTACATCATTTAATATATTCATAGAATAACCTGACATCACAATGACCCTCTTCCAGTTGGCAGGCGAAATTGGCTTGAGTATCAACTTCTTTGTTTTGGCCATGTCGGATGTGATGATAAGATTTATGCAAAAATTATTCAAGGAGAAAATTGATTCTTCGAAGGATGAGTGAGAGAAGATTATTCCTAGGGAGAGAGCCCAATTTAAGGTGTTTAATGTTTAATTATGATGCGATAATTCCCTAAGATGACAATGGAATAGATGTCATGGTCTTTGGCTAGCGGGAAGCAAAGGTAAAGCCAATACATCTCAGCAAGATTATTCGTTCTTTGACTCAATCCCCAAGCAAACTTTACTTCTAGATTTCAATCGGGATTTAAAATAATCCCTCTCCCTCCAGCCACCCCTACAAATAAATAAGTTTTTAAGAAATATACAATTTTCCCTTTTTTATGTGGCATACCTCACTGCACAAATACAAGAATGTTAATGTTTCTTCTATATTTTTTTCATTCCTAAATGTTTTCGAAAGAAAAATTTTGCACTACTAGAAATAGACCTCTACATGCTAAAACAAATCCATTTTCATTATGTTGTTAAGAACTTCAAATGCTACATGAACACTTAGACATATTAGTTTTGGAGTTCATTGAATTTATTAATTTATAAAAAATATAAAACAACCCTCTTTTCTTATTTTTATGGAAAAATATTCATGCACTATTAGTCTTGGTATTCTAAATGTATACATGATTATAGATATTAATTAATTCCATCACTTAGGCAGTAAAAAGTTGCAGTAACACACATATATATATCTTGAAAAAAGGTCAATATTAGAAAATACCAAAACTGATATAGCTCTAAATACTTCCAATAAATAAAAGCTATATATTTAGAACAATTATTCAATTCCTACATTTCTTCCTCTTACGTATTTCAAAATATCCATGGAGGTCAATGGGTGTATGTTTTTCATATTTCATTACATCTAACGTGTTGAAAGATTCCATCTTTAGCATGCACCCACCTGTGTTTGGGCTATCTAATGAAAATAGGGATTTTTAAACTAGATAGTTATATTGGTGGGTGGGAGGGTGTTATACGAAATGATTTTGGGAGGTCCTATCGAATTAGTATCTAGTGATATAAGGAGTATTATTTAATATTTGACAAACAAACATTCTAGGACATATGTTAATTTAGTGAATTCCCTATGAGTTCCCATGGCATCCAAGTTGAAAGTGCGAAAGGAGGGGGGTTCTCCCGAATTACATACAAGTCAATTGTTCCATGCTAAAAAATAGGTTCTTTAGTTATGGTTGAGAATCAATAAAATACCCTAAAAAAATTAAAGGAACAAATGTCTGTTTATTGAAAGTAGAAAAAAATGATATTGAACATTTTTATGAACAAATTTGGAAAGATATAGAATTCAAGGACAACATTATGCCTATTTGATGTTTCTCACCTCCAAAACAATCCTTTACTTGAAAGGGGTAAAGGGACAATAGACCCAAAATGTTATGGTAAAGGATTCATCATAACCATTTTGTGTTATTGTAAATTCTCTGGATACTTTTACACACATTTTAGAGGCCAACCAAACAAAACAGTTTCAATGGATGTATTGCTAGGGTGGATACAATTATACATCTTCACTTTAAGCTGATTTGACGCTTATGAGGTATTGGAAATTCCTTAGGAAGTTTATATAAATTTTAGAAACCACCCAACAAAAAATATACATCTCATGTTAGAATATGTGTGCTAATGAATATATCCTCCCCCATATTGAAATAAGTTATTGATTGTCATAGTATCATAGAAATAATAATGTGTTGAATGGCATTTAGAATATGCTCAATCATTATCGACGAGATCTGTTCCCACTACGACGATGACTGGTATCTACGAAATCAAGACATTTTGAGAGGAGGTTTGTCA
This sequence comes from Pinus tabuliformis, assembly GCA_031772625.1. Lineage (NCBI taxonomy): Eukaryota > Viridiplantae > Streptophyta > Pinopsida > Pinales > Pinaceae > Pinus > Pinus tabuliformis. The sequence continues at coordinate 916,788,134 of CM062810.1, forward strand.
CTAGTCCACCTTAATTCCCCAAGAAGCAATGGTGAATCATTGATTACCTTGGTCTTCATGAATGTGAAGAAAAAATGTGTTATTTAATTCCTTTTTTTCTTGTCAAGGTTTGATTTAAGTATAAGAACTTGTTCTGCACATGAAATTTATAATTTGTTGAAGCACTATTGTTTAGTTGTAGAGAAAAAACATAACTGCAAATATTAAACCAACATTGGCTAGTATCTCAAACACTTCAATAATTGCACTGTTACAATATGCAAAACCATCACATATAAAAAGTGGATAGAAAAAAACTACAAGGGACGATATAGGACAAACACAAGTTTGAATACATTGGAACTTAATCTCATACAAGACAAGCACAAGTTTGAATACATTGGAACTTAATCTCATACAAGACAAGCACACGTTTGAATACATTGGAACTAAATCTCATACAAGACAAGCACAATTTTGGGTACATTAGAACTGAATCTCTTACTTTTCTCAAGATTCCATCTAATCTAAAGCAATACGAAGTGAAATTCATCCAATTTATAAATAGAAGCATTTTGAAACCTTCTTTTACTAAAATGAAATTATGTAACACATTCATACATGAAAATGTTGCTAAGTAGACATTAAAGGGATCATCAATGATCAAACATGTGATCGAGAGAAATGTTTTGCTTAATATATTGGAGAATCCACCCAAAATTATGGCTCTTCAAAAGGAAGTTTCCTAAGACAAACCCATTAATATTTGTCCTTGGAGATTTTCGAATCACAAATGAAAAATGGAAAAAGTTTAAGACAAATAATGGTGAAAATTTGTCGTCTTCAAATTGATGAATAGGCTGGGACCCTAGAAAAAACCAATGAAGCCTCAAAAGGTTATTGAGGTTTCTGGATCTCAAATGTCCATAGAAAAAACCAATGAAGCCTCAAAAGGTTATTGAGGCTTCTGGATCTCAAATGTCCAAAGTGGGTCCTTTGCTTAAAATGGGGCCTACAACTCAACAACTCCAATGTTTTCTTATTGAGAAAGAACAAAAAGAGGGCAAATGGTATGAGAATCCAATTTAAATATGAAATTAACTATTTCTTAAGAATTTGAATTCAATCATTACCTCGATTATGTTATGTTCTGAATAACTCCATCTCATTGCAAATTTTGGAAAACGTGGAGCCACGTCACCAAACAAAGATATTCATCTTCATGTTGTTTGAAAGAAAGATATTCTAATATGATGACCCTAAGGCCATATTACTAACTCATAGGCATAGGCATGTGCATGATAAGAGTGATCATTGAATCTATTTCTCAAGACTAAAAGTAAGTAGAGGCCAATACAACTAGAAGATAAAGGGAGGATGAGAATTAGAACGAGAAAGAAAAATGTTGATTCTCCAAGTTTAGTTTTGTAATAGTGGAGATGACATGAAAATTGTAGTAGTATTTGAGTTAAGATTTATAAAAAGAGAATGAATACATATAGGTTTTTGAATTAATATATAAAATGAGAAATAAGTTTAACAATGGAGATAGTGGCAGTGATATACAATGAAAGTTGAGAAAAGAAATAAGATTAATATAGAGATGGTGCCAAATTATATAAAGAAAATGAAAATTGGTAATAAAAATAACAAGAGTGTTTATATAAACAACGAAGATGCGGGAAGAGCATACAACTCTTAGAGATTCATATACAAGACGGAGATGTTGTGAAGCTATGCAATGAGATTTGCAAATAAAAATGAGGAGTCATTAAGGGAAACAACCTAATTATAAGGTGAGGCCTATGCTTTTATCTTTGCTTCTCGATTATGAAATATGAGCACGAATAAAGGGGCACTTGGAGAAAATATTTGTTTTGACTTATCCTCTGGAGCATTATTGTACTCATCTTGCCATGGCTAGGGTTTTCATACTTCACGTGGATGCCCGTGTCTTGCATCTTTGCACAAAACCACAAACAAAAATGTTTTGATACCAATATGATTAGTAAATTGATGTGGATGTTCCAATGGATTTTATAATATTTTACAAAATTTTATTATGCAGTTTTTTAATAAAGATTGTAGACTTAATATTGGTTGCTTTAACACATGAATCACTGAGTTATGCCAAAAATTGAAATGAAAGAGACAAACAATGATATTGTAAATAATTTTAATTTCTTTATTTCGTAAAGAATTATAGATAGAGATAATATTTAATAGATAAGATTTTTAAGAAGAAAATCTGCTTTTAAGGCATGAAAAATTTAGGAAATAAATCATGAGAGGTTATAGGAGAATATCAATTAACAAGTTGTTAGGATAAGAAAAATATTAAAAATCTTAGAAACTATTGGGGTACTTTTAGGATTTAGAAAAGCTATGGATATGAATGATTTTGTCAATAAGGCAAAAACAAGTCTACCTTGAAAAACATGAGTGATTTATGGATTTAGGAAAATTTATTTTGTTTGTATATGTTATTATAAATATTGTAAGCCTAAGGAGAAAACTATTGGCCAAAATGAATGTGACCAAGAGAGGAATGAATACCCTTGTAATTGTATGGACATTATTTTATTAATGAAAGAAATTTTCATTATGTTCACAAATTGTCTCCGTGTATGTGTGAATGAAGAATTCCAATTTTATGTGTAATCTGGAATTAAGTAGAGCTTCAGATCTTGTATATGGGTTTGAAATTAAATGATATGAGATTTAAATATCACAAGTGAGGGTGCATATATTTTTTGTGTGTTTGTTTTATTGTAGGTCAAAAAACAAGATTAAAAAGTGGTTAAAGGTATATTGATACCTTGATGTCAGTATTGCATTGACATCCCAAAAGTAGAGAGTCAAAATTTGCAGGAAGAGGTGATTTTTCCTGCATCACACAACATCCACACAATGAATACAAGACATACAATGGGAAAAACCTAGCTAGAAGGTGAGGCTTGTGCTCTAGGCTTTTCTTTTGAATTATGGAATGCAAGTACAAAGAGAGGGGCACTAATTATGGAGATGCCATGGACATTGTGGCCAATATGGCCAATACAAGATCTCCTTCTCCCCGTGATCTCCCTCAATATCCCACTCTTAGTGCTCTACTCTCCTATGGAACAATACTCAATACAATAAGATTGGAACCCCTACTTTTTGTAGTGGCCCAATATTTAACATAACTTTATAATCTTTTGGTGTTAGGGTTAGTGTTTTTGTCTTCCTCAACCTCTAATTAATGTTAGGGTTTCAAATCCTCTAGAAAGAATATTCTTGAAAGTCCCCAAGTGATTAGCTCTGCATGCATAAGTAATGGAAGTCAATGTGGCATCCACTTAGTACCACGATGGTCAAGAAGATAGGAACTTGCAAGCAGAATAACCTCCATGTATATATTCCAATTGGGGTGTTTTCGAGCCATTGGAAAGTTCCTGATGTAAAAAAAACATGAAAACTCTGGGTTCCTAGAAACAAACCTCAAAAAACTCTAGAAGTATTTGGACCTCAAATGTCCAAAATGGGCCATATGCCTAAAATAAGGCCTACAAGTTAACTACTCCACAATTTTCTTATCCAAAACGAACCAAAATAAATGACCTTATATGCCCATCCATTTTAAATTCAAATATAACTATTTTGAATCACATCATTAGATTAACTACAACTTATCAAACCAAAATAAATGACCTTATATGCCCATCCATTTTAAATTCAAATATAACTATTTTGAATCACATCATTAGATTAACTACAACTTATCAATCCAACGCAATCCGTTGTAGACGGTGGAAAACTTGAAGCCAAGTCACCACACAAAGATATCCATTGCAATCCGTTGTAAAGGGTGGAAACTTGAAGCCAAGTCACCACACAAAGATATTCTGATATGATGACTCTAAGGCCATCTTACTATTTCAGGTATGTGCATGATAAGAGTGATCATTATATCTATTTGTGAGTACTAAGAGTAAGTAGAGGATGATAAAACTAGAAGAGAAAGGGATGATGAGAATAAGAACAAGAAAGAACGATTGTGATTCTCCAAGTTTTGTTTTGTAACAGTGGAGATGAAATGAAAATTGCAGTAGTTGAGTTTTGTAAAAGGAGAATGATTATATAGGTTTTTGAGATTCTCCAAGTTTTGTTTTGTAACAGTGGAGATGAAATGAAAATTGCAGTAGTTGAGTTTTGTAAAAGGAGAATGATTATATAGGTTTTTGAGTTAATATATGAAATGAGAAATAAGATTCAGGTGGGACATGGCGGCAGTGACCTGCAGTGAAAATTGAGAAAAGAAATAAGATTCATATGTACAGATATGGAGATGGTGCTAAACTATGCAAAGAAAATTGGTAAAATAAATAATAAGAGTGTTTATATACAGAAGTGAGATGCGGGAAGAGCATGGAACTCTTAGAGATTCATGTACAGGACGGAGATGTTGTGAAGCTATGTAATAAGAGAAAAAAGGGAAGAGCATAGAACTCTTTGAGATTCATGTACAGGACGGAGATGTTGTGAAAATCTGAACGGAGATGTTGTGAAGCTATGCAATAAGAGAAAAAAGGGAAGAGCATAGAACTCTTTGAGATTCATGTACAGGACGGAGATGTTGTGAAAATCTGAATCTGTTAAAAGAGGAGTCTGAATCTGTTCAAAGACAGAATGGAGATGCGGGGTATCGATCCCCGTACCTCTCGCATGCTAAGCGAGCGCTCTACCATCTGAGCTACATCCCCACGGATATCGATAAACCCAAGGTATACACAGAACTAACAAATTGCAGAAATTGTGGACTTGCGAAACCCTGTCGCGTAGTTTAAAACAAAACAAAGCGCCATCTGAGCTACATCCCCACGGATATCGATAAACCCAAGATATATATACAACTAACAAAATTGCAGAAATTGTGGACTTGCGAAACCCTGTCGCGTAGTTTAAAACAAAACAAAGCGCCGTTGCCGGGGATCGAACCCGGGTCACCCGCGTGACAGGCGGGAATACTTACCACTATACTACAACGACCGAGGCATGAAAACAGCCGGGGAAGAATTGTAATTATATATATATATATGTACACTTGCCCTTGCCCACTACCACCACCCTCAGGCCAGGCTCCCTCGCTTAGATCAAATGTCTCAGTTAATCTTCAGGTATTTATTCCAAATACCACTGGTTCGAATCGCCTTCTTGACAGACCAATTTTTTTATAACATATCACCCCAACACTTTTGTTTTGTTGAGTAACCGAAATAATAATATTTGTAATTTCAATTTGCTTTGTTTACTCACTTCATATTTTGTTGGTGTTGTTTTCCATCAAATTTTGGTAAATAAATAATAAACTAAATTTAAGCTATAATCAAAATCTCGTATACGTGTAATAATAAGTTATAGGAGTCGTCTAATGAGGCAGAAGAATTGCCTGGACGGTCAAAAGTGGCTAGAATCCGGGCAAAAAAAATTTCAAAAAATCTTGTAGAGGCAGTGTTTGAATCGTGTTTTGTTGATGGTGGAAATGGAGTCAGCACCATAAAAAACGTCTAGGACGCCTAAAATTTTGAAGTTTAACAACTATAACTTGGATTTACAAAAATTCTTGGCGGAATTTCTAGGATACCTAAAATTTTGAAGTTTAACAACTATAACTTGGATTTACAAAAATTCTTGCCAGATTTTTTCTAAATATAACCGGAATTTTCGTAACTTTCCAGTCAACTCCTCAGAGAAAATATATATGTAAATAAATAAATAACTTAGTGTGATAGTGTTTAAGATGATAACAATATTGCCATACAATTTACTTGATGATTAAAATTTAATTAAGTTTTAAAATTGATTTATTTATAAATAATTCTTAAATATTTATAAGAAGAGTTTCGACGTAAATCACATGTAGAAAACCTTTGTCGACCCATTTCGAACCAACTAGTGTGGTTCATCGTCAGGACAAGTTGAGGAGTCAGATCATGGCTGACAATTAAATATGGAGAGTAGATCTTCCAAACGGCTCAATAGAGATGACGGCTGGAAGATCATTTGTTGCTGGATCCCTGCCCTTTCTTCTTAGTCTTGCCGAGGTTTCCCCTTAATTTCCTGTTTCCTTTTCCTTAGAGCTGTCTTTTCCATCCTCCTAGGATTTCTCCTTTGGTTAAGTTTTTTACTTATGGTCCTGTTCTTGTCCTTCTTGTATTAAAAATAAAAAATTGTCGCTCGTCCTAATAAAATTTTATTAGTATTATTAATCCTATTTGTTATTAAACTTCTACCTTTACCATATAAATAAAATAAAAATAAAAATAGAAATTAGTTTTAACCAATACCCATAAATAATTTATTAATTCCATTAAATCATTATTATTAAAAACCCTTTACTTATCCCTATGGATTTAAACAATTAAATAAATTAACAAGTAATTAAATAAATTAATTCAAAAAAATAAAAATAAAAATAATAAGATAATAATATATATATATATATATATAAGAGAAATAAAAAAAAAATAATAACATAAATAAATAAAAAAATAAAATTATATATATTTCTAATATATAAAAAACCACTTTACTTATTCCTAATGATTCAATTGATTAAATAAATAAATTAGAATTATGTAATTTAATATACAAATAGAATTAAAATAGTATAACATTCTACTTTACAAAAGATTCTTCGACGAAGATCACATGAAACATCATTTGTCGACGCGTTTCGAACCAACCAGTGTGGTTCATCGTCAGGACAAGTTGAAGAAACAGATCCAGCTTCGCAAGTTAAATAGACAGAGCAAAGCCTCCACCGGGTAAAGAGACCAACAGCTACTTTTGACTAGGTACCTGGGTCAAAACCCTTTTTAATAATTAAAGGGAAAAAATTACCCCAGGGGAACCAAAAAATATAATTTATGATAATAGTTAGTTAAAAATATTAATAAATAATTAAAATATTAAATCATAATACTAGTTAGTTAAAATAACTAATTTAAAAACTTTTATATTTAAGGAAAAGAATTTTCCTAGGGGACCAATCACTTAAACTAAATTAAATAAATTAATTTAAAGATAATAGTTTGTTAAAAATATTAATAATCCAAAAATAAATAATTAAAAATTATATTTAAGGAAAATACCCTAGGGGGACCAAAAATAAATTAATAGAAATAATTTAATAATAATAGATAGCTAAAAATATTAATAATAGAAATGCTAGTTAAATTAGTAACTAAAATCCCCGGATGCGGGTGACAAGACGCGTGTTAATGAAGAGCCACATGCTAGCCATGCGCTGCCTCAAGATTAAGGCAAGCAAGTTGATACGACGCTCGCCGCCAAGGAATAAAAGCATGGGAGAACAACAAAAGCATTTCAATGCTCTGTCCGGTTCACTGGTGCGATTGAAACAAGCAGTTATGGCGAACAGGATTCGAGGTGGTGATGGGGAGGTTAAAAAAGGTGGTGGGTCGACTCTCCATGCGCCGGTTCACGCTCAGTTTATGGTTCTCGGTGTTCAGGCTCTTGCCTGGTTTATGGTTCTTCAAGCAACAGCTCTTGCTGTCAAAGCCATTTCCCTGACTGTTGGGTGCCGTCTCAAGTCTGAAAGGTTATCCTATTCCGCATTGCTCCATACCCCTGGTGTTCCTGCAAATATGGTGAGGCCTCGACAACGATTGCTCAGCCGTCGAGGTTCTGCCCGGGGTGGGTCTTCGCGTCCTCCAGTTGATGCGTCCCAATCCCACGGTTGCCTTTGCCGGACGAATAACCGCCCATCTGTTCGGAATCATGACCTCCATCGCTGCTCAGGTCTTGTTTTGGTTTTACTATTTATGTCATGTTGGCTTAGAGTCTGTTCATGCTATGTCTGTACTGCTCGAAAGGGATAATGCTGAAGGTCTTTTGATGCCCCTGCGAGGGATGAACACTTTTGGTCCAGCGCCCCTGCGAGGGATGTCTAGTTTTGGTCTGGCTGCTCTTTTATGGTATAGTGCCCCTGCAAGGGTTGTTTCGCTCAGACGTGGTGCCCCTGCGAGGGCTGCTCTTTTTTGGTCACTCCTATTCCAAAGTGCCACAGTTGGCCTCTGGTAAAATGACTCTGTGAATGTAACTGTTTTTCTTGATCCTGTAAATAATAGAATAGTTTTAACGAGAAAATAAAAAATAAAAAATTAGTAACTAAAATAATTCATAAAAATCATTTAATGATAATAAAAATATTAATAAATAATTGAAATGTTAGTTAAAAATAATATATAAATAATAAGTTAAACATAAATTAAATTTTATAAAAATAATAAATAGTGAAAATGGTAATAAAGGTAATATTTTAGCGTTAAGTTAAATTAGAGAAATTAAAATGGTAAGTTAGAAAAAAAAAAGAAGAAGGACTATTCTCATGAAAAAGAAAAAAAAAGAAAAAAAAAAAGAAAAAAAAGAGAATAAAAGAAAAAAAAAAAGAAAAAAAAAAGAAAAATCAAAAAATAAAATTAAAAATGAAATAAAATAATTAATTAATTAATTAATTAAAAAGGAAAATAAAAATAAAAAATAAAAGTAAAAATAAAATAAAAATGAAATAAAATAATTAATTAATTAAAAAAATAAAAAAAATAAAAATGAAATAAAATAATTAAAAAAAAAAGGAGGACGACTAGGTCGAGAGAGCTGGGACCCAACACCGACTGATCTTCCAGCCATCATCTCTATTGAGATTATTCGGCCTCTTTTCAATCTCAAGCGCCTCCCTAAATTTCCGATGATGGAAGTGCGAAACCTTAGCAATAACACTAGCTTCCTCAATACAAACATGATGATTGGTTTTCTCAGCATGCTCAGCTAAAGCGGAAGACTTAGTTCGCCTATGCCTAAGGTCTGCTGCATGCTCACTAATCCTTTGATTAATGGAGCGACCAGTTTCCCCAATGTAGGGGGTCCCACAGGAACAGGGGATCAAGTACACCCCTTTCATATCTTTAGGGTCGATAGGATCCTTCGCGGATCGGAGGGACATGCGAATGGTGTTCAGGGGCCTGAAGGTCACAGGGACACTATGCGTCCTGAGAATCCTACCAATCTTATCAGTGGTCCCCTGAACATACGGCAGATGGACACCTGGAACTCGCTCCTTTGGTGCTTGTTGGGACAACGAATTCTTGGAAGCTTTAAGGAAAGCCCTCTGACCCATGAATCTACTATAGCCATTCTCAACAAAGACATCAAGGAGATGGGATTTTTCTTTCTCAAAACTCTTCTTATCCGAGATCCTTAGAGCCTGAGTAGCAAGGGTATTGAGAACACCCATCTTTTGAGCCGGGAAATGATGAGAACTGGCATGAAGATACTGTTCAGTATGCATTTTCTTCCGAAAAACTTGGTGGCCGAGGGAACCATCACTGTTCCTAGAAATAAGAATATCGAGGAACGGAAGGCAACCATCGACCTCCTGCTCCATAGTGAACTTAATGGCAGAGGATTGATTATTGAGATGATTGAAGAAGAGATCTAATTCTTTTTGGCCGTGAGACCAGATAACATTGGTGTCATCCACAAATCTTCTCCAAAGCTTTGGCAAGAGCTGGGAAGAGTTTAGAGACTTGGATTCAAAATCTTCCATGAAAAGATTAGCAACGACAGGGGAAAGGGGTGAGCCCATGGCAACCCCGCAGGTTTGCTCGAAGAACTCTCCCTCAAAACAGAAAAACGTAGAAGTGAGACAGATCTCAACTAACTTAGCAGTGTCAGGATCTGTTAGGCGGTTGATTACCTCCATGGCCTCACTAATAGGGATGCAAGTGAAGAGGGAAACAACATCAAAACTAACAAGAATGTCCCCAGGGTCAAGCTTGATGTCCTTGAGCTCCCTAATGAAGGAAGCAGAGTCCTTTACGAAGGACTCCGTATGACCAACCAAGGGCTTAAGCTTTAACGCCAGGAACTTAGCAAGAAGGTAGGTAGGACCACCAATGGTGTTGACAATGGGCCTCAAGGGAGCCCCATCCTTGTGAATCTTGGGGAGACCATAGATCCTAGGCGTGATAGGGTTGCTTTCAATGAGTTTATGGTGCAGGGAACTCATTGAGCTAATGGATTTAATGGCAAGCGCCACATTCTTAGCAACCTTCTTTAACGGATTCTTAGGAAGCTTTTTGTAGCTACCACTATTATGAAGATGATCCAACATCTTACTGCGGTAATCAGCCCTGTTAAGAATGACGGCAGCACCACCCTTGTCAGCCTTTAAAACAATGATATCCTTGTTCTGGTTTAAAGGATAGCCTTTAAACCAGAACAAGGATATCATTGTTTTAAAGGCTGACAAGGGTGGTGCTGTCGTCATTCTTAACAGGGTTGATTACCTAAGATGTTGGATCATCTTCATAATAGTGGTAGCTACAAAAAGCTTCCCAAGAATCCGTTAAAGAAGGTTGCTAAGAATGTGGCGCTTGCCATTAAATCCATTAGCTCAATGAGTTCCCTGCACCATAAACTCATTGAAAGCAACCCTATCATGCCTAGGATCTATGGTCTCCCCAAGATTCACAAGGATGGGGCTCCCTTGAGGCCCATTGTCAACACCATTGGTGGTCCTACCTACCTTCTTGCTAAGTTCTTGGCGTTAAAGCTTAAGCCCTTGGTTGGTCATACGGAGTCCTTCGTAAAAGACTCTGCTTCCTTCATTAGGGAGCTCAAGGACATCAAGCTTGACCCTGGGGACATTCTTGTTAGTTTTGATGTTGTTTCCCTCTTCACTTGCATCCCTATTAGTGAGGCCATGGAGGTAATCAACCGCCTAAGAGATCCTGACACTGCTAAGTTAGTTGATATCTGTCTCACTTCTACGTTTTTCTGTTTTGAGGGAGAGTTCTTTGAGCAAACCTGCGGGGTTGCCATGGGCTCACCCCTTTCCCCTTTCGTTGCTAATCTTTTCATGGAAGATTTTGAATCCAAGGCTCTAAACTCTTCCCGGCTCTTGCCAAAGCTTTGGAGAAGATTTGTGGATGACACCAATGTTATCTGGTCTCACGACCAAAAAGAATTAGATCTCTTCTTCAATCATCTCAATAATCAATCCTCTGCCATTAAGTTCACTATGGAGCAGGAGGTCGATGGTTGCCTTCCGTTCCTCGATATTCTTATTTCTAGGAACAGTGATGGTTCCCTCGGCCACCAAGTTTTTCGGAAGAAAACGCATACTGAACAGTATCTTCATGCCAGTTCCCATCATTTCCCGGCTCAAAAGATGGGTGTTCTCAATACCCTTGCTACTCGGGCTCTAAGGATCTCGGATAAGAAGAGTTTTGAGAAAGAAAAATCCCATCTCCTTGATGTCTTTGTTGAGAATGGCTATAATAGATTCATGGGTCAGAGGGCTTTCCTTAAAGCCTCCAAAAATTCGTTGTCCCAACAAGCACCAAAGGAGCGAGTTCCAGGTGTCCATCTGCCGTATGTTCAGGGGACCACTGATAAGATTGGTAGGATTCTCAGGACGCATAGTGTCCCTGTGACCTTCAGGCCCCTGAACACCATTCGCATGTCCCTCCGATCCGCGAAGGATCCTATCGACCCTAAAGATATGAAAGGGGTGTACTTGATCCCCTTTTCCTGTGGGACCCCCTACATTGGGGAAACTGGTCGCTCCATTAATCAGAGGATTAGTGAGCATGCAGCTGACCTTAGGCATAGGCGAACTAAGTCTTCCGCTTTAGCTGAGCATGCTGAGAAAACCAATCATCATGTTTGTATTGAGGAAGCTAGTGTTATTGCTAAGGTTTCGCACTTCCATCATCGGAAATTTAGGGAGGCGCTTGAGATTGAAAAGAGGCCGAATAATCTCAATAGAGATGATGGCTGGAAGATCAGTCGGTGTTGGGTCCTAGCTCTCTCGACCTAGTCGTCCTCCTTTTTTTTTTTTTAATTAATTATTTTATTTCAATTTTTTTTTCCAAAGGAAAAAACGAAACTTTTTATTAAGATTATAAAAAGTTTACATTGCAAATGCTGATGCATCACTTATCAATCTGAGAGATTGCCATGACTGTTTTACAAAAAATTGCTGTCTTATGCATACACTTGTTCCCTGTGTAGTGCTGAAACTGATCTGTTAACCTCTGAACCGAGGTACCTTTTAACCGTCGTTCTTTTACTAAAACCGGAGGACTGTTCAAAAAATATATTCCAGCAAGCCGGGCCTCCTCAACGTAGAGGAAAATAGCCCGTCACCCGAATAAAAGAGTTTTAATAGCCGAATTGCCGTTGCTGATATGGTTTTATGATTGTATATAATTACAAAAATTTGAAAAGTGTAAAGTAACAAAAAATTTCTGCCAGAGTATTAGATAGACTGATTATAGGGCGGCTGTTCTGATCTTCTGATATGGCCTTGGTCCTCTTCTACAATCTTCCAGCTGCCCAAATCCTGTTGTAGACCGTCTTTAGAAAGCTTATCCGCTGTGTCATTCCTTTCCCTGAAAATGTGGCGAAGAGAGAAACTGTTAAAATAAGATTTAAGTCTCAGAACTTCTCCCAGGATTTGTTTTAATAATTGGTTGCTGCAAGTACTTTGACCATTTACCCATCTGATCACGATTTGGGAGTCCCCAAAAATTTGAATTGTGAGGGTGCGCCTTTGAATGAGCCAACATATAAGGAATTTCAGTGCAAGCAGTTCAACAAAGTTATTAGAGCCTGTTCCTAGTCCCACAGAAGCTTTTAGGACATGAGATGGGGTTTCGTTGATGACTAGGCCTGCTCCTGCTTTATTGTTTTGAGATGCACCATCGAAGAAAGCCCAGGGGATTCCTTCTGTGATCTGCATTTCTGGAACGATTCTTTGGGAGTGGGCTTCCTTAGGTTCGGGAATACTGGAAAAGATGGCAGTGCTCTGAATTGCTGTGATAGCTATGGGTGTTCCCTTATCCTGGAAAATACTCCTGTTCCTGGCTATCCAAATACCCCAGCTAATGATGAGAGGGAGGTTACGCAGATTCCCATTTGGATGAGAGTGCCACCACTTCTGCCAAGCTTCTTGCACATTGTTACCTTCCCATTCAAGCTTTTTGTTCAAGAGATTCCCTACCTCGCCCCATATTTTAATAGCTTCTGGGCACTTTAGAAAAAGGTGGTTTATAGATTCTGCTTCTGATTTGCACAAGGTGCATCTCCCAGGCCCGTGCATGAATCTGGTCTGCAGGATGTCCCAAGTTGGGATTTTACTTTTTAAAATGCACCAGAAAAGGATTTTTGACTTTGGGGGGCTCTTAAGTTTCCATAGCTGTTTTGACCACCACTCCGGATTTCCCCATCCTTTCCTTGACATAAGGAAAAAATATCCACTCTTTGGAGCATATTCCCCGGAGTCAGCGTGTGCCCAAATTAACTCATCCTGTCTATCACTCAGCCGAACATTTGATCTGAAGAGTTCCTGAGTAAAAACACTCCATTCATTCCACCATCTTTGCTCCAGTTCCAATTCTTCTCCATTCTTCCAAGCTTGACCCCAGATGGATGAAGAGCCCGGATTTGCCACTTGACTTAGGTAAAGAAACCCTTTATCCTCTAACTGCTGAACCAGTCCAGGGGAAAGGGCATAGTTTTCAGTACAACCGACCCAGGGATCCTTTCCTATCTTTACCTTTTCGCCGTTCCCAACCTTCCATGCTAGACCTTGTTCGATCACTTTAAAAGACTCCAGAGTTGCTTTCCAGATTGCCGACACGTTCTTTTGGCTCTTGACTGGGTTCCTGATCCAAACTTCCAGAGGAGTTGGATCTATATATTTTCTTTTAACCGTTCTAGTCCAGAGATTTTCCATCTTAATGAGGCGCCACCCTGATTTAGCTGCCAATGAAAGTCTGAAGTCAGGCAGGCTTTTTATCCCCCAACCGCCCCAGTCTTTTGGTCTCGCCACTTTCTCCCAGGCAACCCAAGGGAGAACCGAAGTTTCTTTTGATCCTGCCCACAAAAATCTGCTACAGATTCTCCTAATTTTCTCCAGCACACCTTTAGGGACCCATGTTAAAGCTGCCCAGTAAACTGGGATGGCTAGTAACACAGATTTTATCAGGGTCAATCTCCCTGCTCTGGAAAGCCATTTAAAGCTCCAGTGGCTGATTCTAGCTTCAATCTTTGCAATTAGCCAAGACCAGTCCTCCTTCCTGTAATCATTTGGCTTCAACCAGAATCCCAGATACTTAAACGGAGAGACCATGTTGCACATTTCATATGGAAAATAAAAGCTGAACTGCTCCTTTTCTTGTCTGTTTAGTCCTTCCACTATGATTTGTGATTTTCTGGGATTGATCTGCATTCCGGTAGCTTTCAAAAAGAGTACAAAGATATTTTTTAACTCCTTTAATTCATTTATGGAGCCGTTAGTAAAGACCAGAATATCATCTACAAAGAGAAGGTGAGATATGAACAGATTTACTGCTGCCTCTATACCTTTTATCTTGCCTTCCCTTCTGCTTTTATGAATCAGCTGACTTAGGCCTTCAGCCACTAAGAGGAATAACAAGGGGGACAAAGGGCATCCTTGCCTCAACCCTTTTTGTCCTTTGAAAAAAGGGGTGGCAGCTCCATTTATGAGGATTGCATAACTAACATCTGTGATACACCCCATGACCCATCTGATGAAGTCCACTTTGAAGCCGAGGTGCGTTAGGAGCAGGCGAATGTATGACCAGTTTATCCTGTCGTAGGCCTTTGATAAATCAATTTTGATTACAGCTCCCTTCTTATTTTTCATCTTCACACTGTGAAGGACCTCCTGAGCCACCCCTATTGCTTCATGAATTTGTCTCCCATTCAGGAACCCAAATTGTTCAGGTGAGATATGCCTTGATAGAATTGGTTTGATCCTGAGAGCTATCACTTTTGCAATTATTTTATAAATACTGTTGCATAAGGAAATAGGTCTAAAGTCCTCGAAAGATTCCGGGGCTTCCTTTTTTGGAATGAGAGCAATGAAGGTTGCATTGAAAGGACTATAAATTTCTCCCTTTGATCTTGATTCCTCCACTACTTCTGTGATTTCTTCTCCTATCTGCTCAAAGAAGTGCGAGAATAGCTCTACTGACCAACCATCCGGTCCGGGGCTTTTCTCTTTTGCCATGGATTTTATGACACCTTCCACTTCCTCCTTCGTAACAGGATCCATAAGGAGGTCCGCTTCTTCCTCCTCCACATATCTGTGAAAGCATTGCGCAGTTTGGATGACTTCCGCAATGGTAATCTCACCATTGTCTTTGTATAAGGATTGGAAATGGTTCACCCCAAGGGTTGAAAGAGCTTCAAAAGTCTTAGCCTCCCTTCCTTCTTCGGTCTTTAAGTGCCAGATGGTGTTTGCGCTCTTCCTTCCTTTTGCATAGTTATGGAAGAAACTGGTGTTGTCATCCCCTGCTTTGAGCCAGATTGCTCTGCTCTTAAGTCTCCATTCTTCCTCTTTTGCCAGCAGGATTTGGTTCTTGTGCTTTTCCAGGGCTACAATTTTCTCCTTTGATTCATGTGTCGCATATCCATCCGCCTCTATGCTTTCAAGCTTTTGGAGTTCCTCGTTTATCTTGGATAGGTCCTCATTCTGCTTTAGTTTTCTGTCCTTTGCCCATAAAATTGTTGCCTTTTTCAATCTTTTGAGATTTTCCATAAATAAGAATCCTTTATTCTCTTGAGATCCTCTGGCAGGATGTATCCATATTTCTTGGAACAGTTTGTTGTAGGATTCTTCTTGAAGCCAGGAAGCATTGAATTTGAATGGAGCTGGAGGTTTTGAGGGGGCTTTGGAGAGCTCAAGATATATCGGAAAATGGTCCGAAGGACCCCCTTCTTCTACCCATTGCCTGAATAAAGGAATTGCAGCAGATAAAGCCTCATTAATTAAGAATCGATCTAATCTCTTCGCCACCCTGGCTTCTCCTACTCTTCTGTTCCTCCAAGTTGGTTTCAGCTTGATGAGATTTGCTTCTATGAGGTTGTTTGAGGCTAATAGATTCATAAAGAAATCTGATTGCGGATCCTCTCTTGCAGCAGGGCCCCAGGCTTCCGCTCTTCCTAATGAGAAGTTTAGATCTCCTCCCATCACCATATAGTTATTCTTCACAAGCGAATTCTCCATCAAGCCATTCCAGAAGGGAATCCTTCCTTGACACGACCCATAAATATTAATGATAGTTAAGGGAAATTCGAATTCTGTGGACTGACATTCTATCCCCATCACCTGCTTCATTCCCCATCGGTTCCAGATCTTAATTTTACCTTCTCTGATTCCAACAGCCAAACCTCCAGAGTGGCCGTCAGAATCCATGGCTGTAAAAGTCCATCCTGGAAGAAGTGCGTTAAGCATTGATTCAATGTCCTCCCCTTTCCCCAGAGTCTCCTGAAGAAGGAGAACATCCGCCTTAGAGTTCATCACTAACTCCCTAAGAGCCAGTTTTTTGGGTTTACTGGCTAAACCCCTACAGTTCCATGAGGTAATTATCATTTTAAGGCAGAGGCGGGGCTTTGCACTGCTCTAAGTGCCCCTGTGATTGAAAGTTGCTTCCCATCTGCCACATCGAAGATAGCCTGGACTTGGGCTGCAGAGAGCTTAGATTTTCTACCCCTTTTTTTCCCTGGCTGGCTCAGGGATGAGGATGGATCGATGCCCCCCACAGCAGACATGGAACCATGCTTGTTTACTAGGGAGCGGAGATTATAGGGACATAGTGGTTGCTGGGCCTGAGAGGGGGGGTCAAGGCAGCACCCGTCACAATTCAAATCCAGGGAGGGGATAGCGGCTGATAAACTTTCAATACAATTTTCCAATTTGCCATCGTCCATCTTTACATTTTTAACATTTAAATCAGAATGAAGGGATTTAATGTTTGGATCAACAGCTGAACATTCATCCAAACATTTGTCTTTATTTTCAATGATAGGAAGAGTAGAAAGACTTGGATTCGAGATCATACCCTTTTGTTCCTCGACTGGGCTTGGGGATGAGCTCGATGGAGCCACTTCAGCGAGCTTCTTTGATTCCCCTGGTCCCGGTCCGACATCAATCATATCCTTCGGGGGTGCCTGGGGTTCTGCTTCCTGACCTTGGCTCCCCTGCTGCATGTCTACATCCATAGGTTCGTCTTCCTGAGCTACGGATATCTCCTTGTTTGGTTGGAACTGAGGGCGCCTGTAGATCTTTTCCGTCCTCTCCCTCGTTCTCTGAAACCTTCTCCACCGTCTTCCTAAGGGACATTCCTTAGCCAAGTGCCCATACTCATGGCATCTATGGCAACGGAACGGCAAGTATTCATAGTCCAGGATTTGTTCAAATACATAATCCTTGTATTGAAGGATGATCTTCTCTGCCAGTCCTCCGTTGGGTTTAAGACTTACCAGGATCCGAGCCATTGCCCTGTTGTGAGTTTCCTGGAAAGACATGTCTGCCTCCAAATAAGTACCCAGCCGGTTCCCAATCGCCTTAAACACTGATTCAACCCATAGGAACGATGGCAGCCCTGGCGCTCTAACCCATACCGGGAAAACATCAGCCTTTTCGTGGGCTGCATCAAACGTGGGGCTCCAGTTTTTGAACAGCACCGGGATGTTCCCGAGCGACCAATGCCTCTTCAGTACCCAATCTGCTGCCTCTTTGTTTTCAAACCGGACTGAGAACCATCCTTTAGCTAATGTCAGAACCCGAAAGTCTCTGATTAGATCCGATTGCCAATTCTGCTTCCCCCAAGCTTGGATGTATTCGGATGAGAATTTCTTCCCTCTAGCTCTGCCAACCAAGGTGCATTCAGCGACCTCCAACACTTCTTCAATCTGGACGTCCATTCCCAGCACCAGATTTCCTTCTACCCCTTGGGATTTAATCAGTCTCTATTTTTTCCTTTGCCCTTCTGCGGATTTTGTTCCTCTTGAAGTGTCTCTTAGGGCTTCGTTCGCCTGCTGCCCTCTATGAGGGTCTGGCCCGGAGATCTGGGGAGAAGAACCTGGCTCCGGACATGTCTCCTTCGCATAAATAGTAGGAGGATTTAGAGATTCGAACAGAGATTGATTAATTACCTGAGACCCCTGGTTTGTTTGCCTGTCTTCCCCCCTTGGCTCCTGGATGTCTTCGGAACTCTGATCCGGCCCCTCGGTCTCTTTAGGGCTGTTCCTGCTTGTTGCTATTGAAACCCTTGTGATGGTTGCTGGTCTTCCCACGTCTCCTACAGGCCTTTGCCCTAGCTTTGATCCAAGGTTTACAATGTCTTCCAATCCGCCGGAAAGAATCGGTCCTGCAAACCCTAGTCTCCCTTTATTCCCGAAATGTGGGATGATCGGGCTTGTCTGGGGGTTTCCCTTGCTCGATCTTTGAAGCTGGTGCTGAATCTTTCCCCCCTGGTGCACTGCTGCCGTCTCATGCAGTTCCTTGGCCGCGTTTGAGAGGGTATGGGGCGATCTGTCTGAGTCCGAACAGAACGGAGAAGGTGCTAGGGCTTCCACCGTTCCGAAATAACGTTCAACGTTCTCAGTTGTTGGGTCTTTTCCCCAGACAGAGAGAATATCTTCCATAGCTGGGTCTAGGTCAATACCCTCCTCCGGATTAACCATGGTTACTGTGCAGATCGCGGTTCGTTGTCGGCTTGTCGAGGGCTGAGGAGTCGCTGTCCGAAAAAATCTATTCCTATTCCCCCTGAGGAATTTACCTTCGCGATTTACAGTTACTGTGGCCTCCAGGTGTCCGTTCTTCGCAAGCAGTGGACCTCCACCTGCCGATCCCTACCTGCCTTTCACCGGAACGGAGACGGCCTGCTGCTGCCTACGCCCCGTCCATTGGTGATGGGCCCTATCCTCGGCCCTACGGGCCTAGATCTGGCTCAGCGCCTGCTGCCGACACCTTCCTGCTACGTTCACCATCTCTCTCCTGTCCCATACTGAGATATGCTTTGGCTTCCTCAAGTTAAAACTCTCGACTTATATTCTCTTGCCATGGAATGCTAGTACATTTTTCCTAATGATGAAAAGAAAAAATTCCTAAAGGCAATTTCCCTTTCATTTGATAAAATCTTACCAGATTTTTATTTTTATTTTTACTTTTATTTTTGATTTTTCTTTTTAATTAATCAATTATTTTATTTCATTTTTATTTATTTATTTATTTTTTGATTATTTTTTTTTCATGAGAATAGTCCTGTTTTTTTGTTTTTGTTTTTGTTTTTGTTTTTTTTTTTTTTGTTTTTGTTTTTTTTGTTTTTGTTTTTGTTTTTGTTTTTTTTTGTTTTTGTTTTTGTTTTTGTTTTTCTTGTTTTTGTTTTTGTTTTTTTTTTTTTTCTAACTTACCATTTTAATTTCTCTAATTTAACTTAACGCTAAAATATTACCTTTATTACCATTTTCACTATTTATTATTTTTATAAAATTTAATTTATGTTTAACTTATTATTTATATATTATTTTTAACTAACATTTCAATTATTTATTAATATTTTTATTATCATTAAATGATTTTTATGAATTATTTTAGTTACTAATTTAACTAGCATTTCTATTATTAATATTTTTAGCTATCTATTATTATTAAATTATTTCTATTAATTTATTTTTGGTCCCCCTAGGGTATTTTCCTTAAATATAATTTTTAATTATTTATTTTTGGATTATTAATATTTTTAACAAACTATTATCTTTAAATTAATTAATTTAATTTGTTTAAGTGATTGGTCCCCCTAGGAAAATTCTTTTCCTTAAATATAAAAGTTTTTAAATTATTTATTTTAACTAACTAGTATTATGATTTAATATTTTAATTATTTATTAATATTTTTAACTAACTATTATCATAAATTATATTTTTTGGTTCCCTTGGGGTAATTTTTTCCCTTTACTTATTAAAAAGGGTTTTGACCCAGGTACCTAGTCAAAAGTAGCTGTTGGTCTCTTTACCCGGTGGAGGCTCTGCTCTGTCTATTTAACTTGCGAAGCTGGATTTGTTTCTTCAACTTGTCCTGACGATGAACCACACTGGTTGTGTCACGCCCCTACACCTGCGGTGATCTTCCAACCGCTTGTAGCGAGGTGCGGCACCACCAAACGCTTTCTTTTTAACAATACTAACGTTTATGGGCTACGCCTATTCCAACATTTACTTAACTTGTGTTCTT
The DNA here is from genome assembly GCA_031772625.1 of Pinus tabuliformis. Taxonomy (NCBI): domain Eukaryota; kingdom Viridiplantae; phylum Streptophyta; class Pinopsida; order Pinales; family Pinaceae; genus Pinus; species Pinus tabuliformis. Next base: position 916,808,230 of record CM062810.1, read on the forward strand.
ATAACCGAATAAAGTGTTATCCTTTATACTTTAACAAAGAACATTCTCAATCATTAATCATGAACAATAAACCGAGAACAATACACAAGTATAAAGGGAGGGGCAACTCCCGGTAAAGTCTGCCCAACAATATATTATAACAGCTTCTTCAATTTTACAATACAAGTGTGCTTGACAAACTTCAAGCCAACACTTAGCCAAATAATACAACCGAGGGGCAATCCTGCCTTTACAACATCTTGTGCATCTCTTGCACAAAGGACGGTGCTCACCCGAGCCACCAAGAATCCTTGCCAAGTCTTACACCAAGAACTGCACCTTAGAATTCACCCCGACACGCTTGCCTTACTTCAAACCGCACTTAAGTCAAAACTGCATCTTCTGTAGCACTACGCATGAGGTATGCGTAGTCTACTTTACCCCTATGCGTTTTACCCCTATGCGTTTAAGATATGAGCGAAGATTGGTTGGATTAATGAGCTCTCATGCTCATGTATATATATGCTCCACACCTTGTTATATAATCTTTGGGCCGACATGTTAATAATACCATGAAGCCCTTACGTTATATTCTTTAAGGTGTTTTATTATATTTTATTGTTTTATTATTCACGCATATGAACCTTCGTATGTCCTTATAACATTTACGCTCAAGTGTACTAACACTTAGCCATTTTTGCACACGCTCCTTATCGTCGCATAAGTTTCGTCCTTCGTCACATTCTTTTGTCGCACTTCGTCGCCCAAGGAGCGCCCGCCCGTCGCACTTCCGCCCGCTCGTCGCACCATCGTGCGCCCGCCGTGCCCGCGCGCCCGTCGCTCGTCTGCCCGAGTTGCGAAGACCTTACAGGTTGGTTCGAAACGCGTCGACAAATGATGTTTCATGTGATCTTAGCCGAAGAATCTTTTGTATACTTGATATGGATCACAGAAGCGTAAACTCTACAGTATAACACTCTATTATATAAAAAAAACCCTTTTACTTATCCCTAGTAGTTATATGATTAAATAAATTAAAAAAGGAATTAAATTAATTAATAACCTAAGTAAAATATATTAATAATAAATAACTAATATATTATAATTAGTTATTAGAAGAAAATTATTTATAATTATTCTATTAATATAAGTTAGTACCTTTGACTTATTAACATTTTAATATTATTATATAATCTAGCTGTTTTATGTAGCGGTTGATGGTCAACTTAGTTAACCTAGCAGTTTGGAAGATCTGCTCTCCCTATTTAATTGGCAACCATGATCTGACTTTTCAACTTGCCTTGACGATGAACCACACTAGTTGGTTCGAAACGCGTCGACAAAGATTTTCTACCGAAACTCTTCTTATAAATATTATGGATCACAGAAGCCTCAACTCAACAATTCTTAAATAAATAAGTGTATGTAAATGAATAAATAGAAAATGAAATTTAATATATTTTAATTACAATTTTATATTGTTTGGTCTAATTTTAATTTATTTTTAATAGCTTAAAAATCATGTGATATATTTTTAAAATTATATAATAATTTATTACACTAAATTATATGTAATTTTAAATAAAACGTGAAATAATTTTCTAGTCTTCAACCAAGATGAATTTTATTAGTTTTAAAGATAATTTCCGTTGATAATAATATTTATCTAATTTTTCCCGGATCCGGGTGGCATCACCGAACTTACTGTTCTCCATGCAAGGAGTTAATGCCCAGTACTGCCAGCTGCAGAGCAGCGTGGCCTCCCGGGACGTAAACTCATGCGAGCAGGGAAAGGGTATTAATGTTGGATCGGTTGGCGGATTCACATTTATGTTCTGCGTTGATCGACGCAACTTTCCTTCTGCTATAATCACGCCGCTCCATCGTTCTTTCACCATGCCTTGTGCTCAGTCACGCGGTAACGGAACCTGGTTTGTGGAGGCTGTTGGTGATGGTTTAATTCTGGTTCATTGCCGCGAGCTCCAAGCCAACTCTATCAAGGGTAATTTCTCCCCTGTTCTGGATTCATGCATTGTGTTGTTGTCTGCAAGTTTTGTGGTCGTCTATAAGTTCTGTTATATTGCATTGTCAGTTGCAAGCTCTGTTGGGCATCCCTCTTTCCTCAATCGACTCCGTCCTGTTGGTTATCCCGTCCATAATCCATTTGCGCCCAATCTCCTGTCTGTCATCATGGTTTGCTCGGGCAAGAGGCAACGTTCAGGGGAACGTCGTGACAGTCGCTTGCATCCTCCAGCCGGTCATACCATGGAAACTGCGTCGGAACCCTTCAATCCCTCCCCCGTCCATGAAGCTGGGCCTTCTGTAAGTTCTGGTCATAAGCCTATCCCGAACAATGCTTTCCAAACCACGCACTTTAAATTTCAAAGTAATTTGCATAGGCCCTTGGTCACTGCTCACATCACCATTATTCTCTCGGAAGAGGAAAACCTAGTCTCCCCTTTGGCCTGCATCGCCCCTGATCCTTCCCCAAGCAGTGAGCATTCCTTGGACAAAGACAACATGGAGAATTGGAAAAATGAGAAGGCTGAACAGGAGGATTTTCTCAAAAATCTTCCTCCCCTTGAAGATACAGGACCTGTGGCTGAGGACGAGACTCATGGCGAGGCAGACCATGCCATGGCAATCCCTGGCAGCGATTTGAGCGGCAATGAAGGTCTGAAGACTAGTGATATAGGTCTAGCTGAGAAGAAGAACCATGGCCCGGCAGAGGAGAAATAACGCCACTTGGGACTGTCTCTTTTTGTTTTGGCTACTGTTTCAGGCTCGTGGTCAAGTTTCAATGCAATTGTCCTACTGTTTTTTGGCTCCCAGATGGGAATTTGGTGACACATTATATGCTGGGTTGCAATGTTTTTGTGTTTCTGTGCTGGCTCAGTTCTCCTTCTCGGCAACACATGTCTCTCTTTATGTCTGTTATCTGGTTTCTTGATCTTTGTAACTGGTTTCCCCAGCTTATGTCTGTAAAGGGGCAGTTCTGTTCTGTCGAGTGCTTCCAAGCCTCGATACTATGTAAAAATATTTTGCCTTACAGTTAATAGAAGTTAGTATTTGCAGAGAAAAAAAAATATTTATCTAATTTTAAAATTAAGATCATGTTAGATATTAAATTGATGTGTGAAATTTTTCGTGTAAAATAAAAAATTATTAATAATAATTTGATTATTATGATGATGATCATGATTATATGAAAGTATGATATATTTTATTCTAAAATTAAAATTTATAATTTTTTTTTTTTTTTTTAATTTTTAAATATATTTTTATAATTAATTATAACATAAATTTTTTATTAAATAGGTTAAAATAAAAATAACATATATTTTTAATTTGTATGGGAAGAAACACGAATTTTTAATGATGTTTAATTATAGTGCAAGATTATATAAATATATTTTTAAATACAATAGAGAAATTAACAATTAAATTTAAAATTAAAATTACAATTACAATTTAAATTAAAGAAAATTAATTTTAAAATCTATAAAAATTAAATTTTAATAAATTTTTTTCCCTTAACTAAATCTCATTTCTTATTTTCAATTTTTTTAATAAATAAATTTCTTACATTTATTTCACATCATGAAACTTTTCTCATTCATTTTTATATGTATAAAAAATAACTTAATTTTAATTATTAAAAAACAATATAAAATAAATTTAATATATTTTTTTATTTAAAAAAGAGTCCAAACAAATTTTATTAACTCTGGTATTTTAAATTTTTGAAAAAAATCAACTCAAGGTTTATAAATTGAAATTGCTATAGTTTAACTTGTTGGAGGAATTGCTCGGAAAGTTATGGAAATTCCAGTTATATTTAGAGAAAATCTGGCAAGAATTTTCGTAAATCCAAGTTGTAGTTGTTAAACTTCAAAATTTTTGGTGTCCTAGACATTTCCACTATTAAAAGCAAGATTCAACACTGCCTCTACAAGATTTTTTGAAATTTTTTACCCAGATTCTGACCACTTTTGGCAGTTCAGATAATTCCTGGGACTCGGTGTTTTCGAAATGGGTCTCTCATAAAGATTCCCGAGAGGTTTCTTCCCAGATTTCTGTGGGGAGACGGAATCAACTAATAACAATCTCGACGTTTTTGAAAAGGGTGTCTAGGAAACCAACTTGGTTACATTGCAAGGATCAAAGAAAGGCAACTTAGTTCCACCTATACATTTTACCCTTCAAGTTGAAGCCATAGCAACCTCATTTTGGTATTAACATTGCCGACGATTTAGGTATCAAGCCTTACGGGTTGTTTTTAGCTTGTGGTTGGCTTTGTGCAATGGCATATCTCTATATTGAGATTTCTTGCTACATTAATAACCTCTTGAGGTGTGAACAAAACTTACAATTTATTTTTTGAGAAGGTTTATTTTTTTGATGATGGGAGAAATTGTCAGTACTTTTGCACATTTACTGACAAGGACATATAAGATCCTAATAAGAGACATCGTTTTTTGATGGGAAGTTTTAGATAAGTATCATAAAATTCATGATTGAGTTTTGTTTCATTCCAACCATAGTTGGGATCTAGTACTCTTCGCTGGGAAATCACTGTGATGAGAGTAGAAACATATATATCATTTTTTATAGTCATCGATGAATATTTTTCTCATAAATGTTGGAAATTTTTGTGATCTAAAAATATTCTTTTCTTGCAGTGACATATAAAAAGGGTTTTCATAATGTGAAAATAGAAAAATATGGGGAGGAAAGTAGCTACTTAATAACAATAATATAATCGATATTTTTTCTATAACTTTAAAGCTAAAACTTATTGCATTTATATAACAACAAACAAAAATAAAGAATGCAAATTGTTTGGGATGCCTAAGAGGCTTGAAGGGATACCATTCATGGTTTGCAAACCAAAACAATAATAAAATAGGATAAAGGGCATAGGTGCACTGTGCATGGCATGTATTTAATTTTTATTACTTCACTGAGAGGAGCAAGTTGCATTCTACAGGCATGATGGCAGAGGGTGGGTTGTGGGGTGCAGGTGATCCATCAACTTTTTGTGTGGGTTTCCATGTAAAAGTGCATTGAGTCTGGATGGTGCAACATTGGGTGCATTGAAAATTGACACTAGCCTAGACCCACTGAAAATCAAGTTTGATATGCACCTTGAGGTTACACTGCTAGAGGATGCATGTATTGAGATCACACAAATGGCCTAGCTATCAAATATTAGAACTTGAGATGTGCAACCTTGAGCTTCACAATATTGAGGTGCATTTCAGATCTTGGTTTAGATGAGTTTGGGCTAGTTTTATTCAAAGGACAATTTCTTTAACGTTGATGATATAAGAAATTGAATGGCATGAAGATTGAGATATTGACAACCAAAACTTAAAGAATTAGAAATTCACCCAGGATGATACTTTAGCTTTTCAAAAGCCAAATGGAGCACAAAGCGTTCATTTAAATAGTAATATAAAAGGAAACAAGGCTTACGCTAGTGGTATTCAGGCAACACTTGCATTTTTGTTTGTAGAACATAAAATTGAAGGTAACAATAATACATCAAAGAGGGGTTTCCAAGTTAATAGATATGTTAAAATTAGATATTGAAATTTTGTGTATAGAATATCGGTTGAGAATGATGATTGCATTCTCTCAACTTTTAGTAATAGGCATACATTACGCTATTTTTGGAACGCATGGTTTCATAACATATCTCCTTTTTCAATTTCTCTACCCATGGGTCCTTTCAAATATAAGTATCCCTTAACTAGTTACATGGGAATGGAAGCAATTCACAAGGTAGTTTGACATTTACTCAAACATTATTTAGGGGAATTCTTGGAAGAAAACAAAAATTCTCTTGTGCAATTTTATAAACCAAAACCATTAACTTTTGTAAGTGATAATGCTTCATGTGTACCTTGGCTCTCAATGGTCATGTCTTTCATTTATTATCTCACTTTTCAGTATAGTTTGGTTAGTCTTATATCTCACAGATTGACACTTTGCTAATTTGCAAATCAACCGTTTTGCAAATGGTCTTTCTTATTAGCAAGACTTTTGTCAACCTACTTACAAGAACATAATTCTTGAAAAATATGAACTTGTTTTAAAAAAATTATCGCAGTTATATTTGTGTTTCATGAATATAATTTTGTTAACTATAAAAAAAAAAAAAAATTGTATTGAAAACCCGTTTTTGGAGATATGACCATACATCAATTTGATGTTACAAATTTGGAAGCTCCTGTTTCTGCAATCTTCAAAACAGTAATCCAATGGAGAATCATATATAAGTTGATTTAGTTTGTGTCCTCTTCTTGAACATTTGTAATATGCCCCCATAAAAAAATATTATTTGCATATATTTATATATGTCATACTCACATTTACTTTTACAATTTCAAAGTAATTCTTTATGTAATTTTACAATGGGTACTAGGGGAGTTTGACTACAATTGTTTAATGAACTCTTTACTACTTTACATATGGGCTCAACCATGCGTGAACTAGTTGTCTTGTGTCAAAGGGTAAAATCATGATCTTTAATATCCAATTAAGTGTAATGATCCTTGCATCTCTCTTCATGCGGCGTAGTTGGTTCTGCATAAATACATATATAGTGTTATAGCCCCATTTACTCTGACTCAGGTGGAATGCATCATTATTCTAGTGCGATACCGGTTGGCATTTTGGGCATAGGGGTTATGAGTTTGATGGTAAAGATTTCAACCTTCATTATTTTATCATTTCTTAGTCATAAAACTCCAAACCCTCCATAAGTGTGAGATGTCACTCATAATTCTGATTGACGTGCCTATCCTACTTTGTTATTGCATTGACAACAAATCCACCATCTGTTTAATTAGGGTCACAATCAACGACTGTGATGCAGGAGCATCCAGCTCAGGGAAGGACATGGCGGGAGTTTGTCTTGTTCAAAACAGTTTGAGTTTCATTAGTTTTTTTTATTTTCTAGGAATGGCTGTCTCAGCCAATGACAATGGAGGCTTACGTAATTGTTTTTTTTCTCTTAGTTTTATTTAGAATTTGTTTTAATTTACAAAGCAAGAAAAGACAATTATTTAGGAACCGTTTTAATGTAACCATTGGCAGTTCTACTAACTGTCCAGTGTTCTCTACAAAACAAAAGGAAAAAGCAATGGATGTAATCCTTTTTTGCCATCATAGAAGAAATACAAAAAAAAACATAGAAATCTTTTCTGAATACAAGAACGTCTGAAACCATTCATGCTACAGTCCTAAATTCATTCCTATTTTATACTGTTGAAATTATTTCTTTTTTCCCATCAACAAAGCTAAAAATACACATGTGAACAACAAGCATAAAGGCGAGGAGAGCTATTGGACAAACCATAGTGCCAATAGAGCGAAGATAAGAAGGGGCCAAGCAAGATATTGTTACAGAGACAAGCTTCAGGTACCGAAATCAAACGCATTCCAAATTTCTATTGTAGAATGTAAACAAATGAATTTCTAGTAAAAATACAATCATAAATATATATATTTGTTAAGAAGTCGAAACATTACAGCGCATTGGTCAAGGACCAGCAAACAATGTCAAAATAACCAGATTACAAAACCCTCGCAAGGCCATTACAGGGCCATTTAAATACATGTATAAGTTATAAACAACAGAGTTGCACACATACGGTGGAGCCACATGCACATTGCCCAGAACCACAGAAACCAAGCCCGACTACAACCTCAACTCATAAAACCCTATGAACAGTAAACCCTCGAACAAACAACAAACAGATATCAAGGGACGACCCTACCCGTTTCAGGTGTAGGAGATCGACACAAGAACCACGAGCAGGCCATCGTCCACCTGCACAGGCCACCCATCAGGCCATTAGCAATTGACACAGAGGGAGCCACAACTATAACAACGAAAAACGACTGAAACAGAGTGCGGAGCTATGGAAACTTACCAGGGCAGAGTCTAACTTGAGCAAGCCACCAGTGGAGCCATGGAGCTGAGGTCGCAGCCATAGAGTCACCCACTGCCACAGAGGAGCAGAGGCCGTCAGCGCCTGAGTGAAATGGAGTAAAGAGAAACAACAGGGAAGGAGAACATACCTTCAGAAAACTGTTGAAAGGAAACCGGAAATGGAGCAACCCCATAGCTGCAACCTGTAGCAAAAACACACAACCATTAACCTGTGAAGACAGTGCACGGAGAAGAAACGAATGACCTGAAACTGAAACTGTGAAAACAAGCAGAGCCGAGTAGAAGTCGAGAGAGGGAACCGATACCGAGGGTTTCACACCCTGTAACCAGCATAGAACGAGCACAGAACGAGCGAGGCATCGCTCACAAGTGGAGACCCACATCATACAACAGACCAGGCACAACCAGAACAAAAATGAAGACAAGACAGAGTAAACTGTCGCAAAGCAGACCCCAGAACCTCACCAACAACATAGCAGCACAGGAAAAGCAAACAACGCCAAATGAAATGAACAGCTAGTGTTTCGAGGCATAGAAGGAGTGGGAAGGAGTAGAGCCCGAGACCTGGACACATGTCCTCATCTCCACACGCCAACAGTACACCACATTAAAGTCAACCAACCACCATATAATAAAACAAACCAATCAATGCATATATCATTAACCATCATAGTTAACACTTAGCCGAAGGTCGTAGGGGCTGGTCCCATCAATTTTGGTATCAGAGCAGGAACAATTAACTGATAAAATGGAAGCTAGAAGAAGAGGTCATGGCAGAGCTATTCAGAGAGTAGTAGATGAGGGGTTGAGGGAAGAGATTAGGATCCTGAATGCCCATTTGGCGGCAGTAGAAGCAGGAAGAAGAAGGGATCCGGAAGTAGGAGATGATAGTGAGGAGGAGGCTGTAGTTACAACAGATGGATCAGATGAAGAAGGACCTGAGATCAAATTGTTAAGGTCAGTCTTGTTGGCTAGCAGTAAGCCAAAGCCAGAAATTCCGAATTATGATGGCAGTTTGTCCACAAAAGTGTTGTTGGACTGGATTAGTGAGCTGGACAAGTATTTTGAATGTGAGGAGGTCAACGAATATAGGAGAGTTAAATTCGCTGCTACTAAGCTGAAAGGACACACAGCCTTATGGTGGGACAGTGTCCAAGCAGAGAGGAGAAGATTGAACAAGTTACCAATTAAAAAGTGGACCAGAATGGTTGCCAAGATGAAAGGCATGTTTCTGCCCAAAGATTACCAGATTGCTCTACATTGACAGGTACAAAATTTGAAACAGAGAGGAATGACGGTGAAAGAATATACTGAAGAATTTTATCGGGTGAACTTGAGAGCTGGTTATACTGAAGACACCCCAAAAAAAATAACAAGATTTGTGAATGGCCTAAGGCTAGAAATATTGGACGAAATAAGTATTCTTTCTCCGAAAACCATAGAAGAAGCATACCAGAGTGCCTTAAAGGTGGAAGAAAAGATCACAAGAAAGCAGAATTCCAGGAGAGGACGAGGAGCAGGCAGAGGAAAAGGACAATCCTTTGGCAGAGGAAGGACTACCAATAACAGTGAAGAGGGTAGCAGTTCAAAAACCTCAGGGACAGCGGAAAAGGAGGGCAACACTAGAAGAGGAAGGCCATACCAGAGAGGAAGGGGAAATGGCAAAGGCAGAGGAGCTGCCTACCAGTGCTACAAGTGCCACAAGTGGGGGCACAAATCCTTTGAGTGTCCTGAAGGAGAACAGGCTGGTCAAAGAGGAGCATATGTTGCTCAGACAGAAGAAGTGGAGGCACTGCCTCAGGAGGTAGAAAATGCACCAGAGACAGGAGAGGCCTTAGTCTTGAATAAGGTCTTGCTGAAACCAGCAAAAGAAACAGCTGAACAAACCCAAAGAAAGGCATTATTTCGGATTGTGTGCAAGTCACATGGAAAATGTTGCAAACTAATTATAGATAGTGGAAGCACTGATAATCTGGTTGCAATAGAGATGGTGGAGAAATTGGGTTTAAAATGACTGAAGCATCCAACTCCCTATAAGGTGTCGTGGTTACATAAGGGTCATCAACTGCTGGTTGATGAGTAGTGTGAGGTGGAATTCCATATTGGCAAATATAGGGACAAAGTTATTTGTGACATCATGCCCATGGATGTGTGTCATATTCTACTAGGTAGACCATGGCAGTATGACCAAAAAGTTGTTCATGATGGGAAGACAAACTATTACAAGTTTGTTAAAGATGGGATTAAGCATATGCTAGTGCCCATCAAGGAGGAGGAAACAACAGAGACTAGTGGAACAAAAGTACTATTGGTGGGTGGAAAACAATTTTTAAAACAGATTGAAGATGATGAAGTGAAATATGCTATTGTAAGGAGACCAAGAACAGTGCTATTGCACACCGAAATTTCTGATTTACCTGCAGAAATCCAGGAAATGTTGCAGGAATTCAGCGACATTGTGGTGGACAATTTACCAGATAAATTGCCACCAAAGCGGAGTATCAGTCATCACATAGATTTCATTCCTGGAGCTAGTTTACTGAACAAAGCTGCTTACCGGATGAGCCCCAAAGACAACGAGGAGATTAGAAAACAGGTATAGGAATTGCTGGATAAGGGACTGATTCGAGAGAGCTTGAGCCCATGTGTAGTTCCGACAGTTCTTGCTCCCAAGAAAGGAGGAGAATGGCGGATGTGCACGGATTCGCGAGCAATAAACAAGATTACGATCAGGTACAGGTTTCCATTGCCACGAATGGATGATATGATGGACTGTTTGAGCGGGGCAACATATTTTTTGAAGATAGATTTGAAGAGTGGATATCACCAGATTAGAATCTGGGAAGGGGATGAATGGAAAACAACTTTCAAGACTAATGAAGGGCTGTATGAATGGTTGGTGATGCCATTTGGGTTAAGTAACGCACCTAGTACTTTTATGCGCCTGATGAACGAAATGTTGAAGGAGTTCATTGGGAAATTTGTGATTGTGTATCTTGACGATATACTGATTTTCAGCAAAACCAGGGAGGAACATTTTCGACATGTTCGATATGTTCTGGAAAAGTTGCAGCAAAACAAGTTGTTGATAAATCTGAAGAAATGCACTTTCTTTTAGAAGGAGTTGGTCTATTTGGGTTTCGTGATTGTAGAGAATGAGCTGAAAATGGACCCAGAAAAAGTTGCAGCTATACTTAGCTGGCCATCCCCTAAGAGTCTGTTCGAAGTTCGAAGTTTTCATGGGTTGGAAAGTTTTTATCGTAAGTTTATAAGGGATTTTAGTGGAATCTGTGCACCTATGTTGGATACAATCAAGAAGGCAAGTCAACCTTTTCAGTGGATTGAAGCTGCGGAAAAAAGCTTCCAGATATTGAAAAAGAAGATCACTGAGAGGCCAATTTTGAGGCTACCTGACTTCAACAAACTTTTTCAAGTTCGTTGTGATGCCAACGGTACAGCCATTGGGGCCGTACTCAGCTAGGAAGACAAACTTGTTTCTTATTTAAGTGAAAAGTTGAATGAAAGTAGGCAGAAGTACTTGTCTTATGACAAGGAGTTCTATGCTGTCGTCCAAGCATTGAAGCATTGGAGGCACTATTTGCTGGGTAATGAGTTTGTTTTATTTTCTGATAATTCTGCATTGCAGTACGTTATGCAGCAGCACAAGCTGAACCACAAGCATGCAAAGTGGGTTGAATACTTGCAGAGTTACATGTTTGTGTTGAAACATATTAGTGGACAGGCCAACAAGGTAGTAGATGCATTGAGCAGAAGGGTTTTGCTCTTGCAGGAGAGCATGATACAAGTGCTGGGTTTTGAACACTTGAAAGACTTGTATCAGACGAATGCAGATTTTAAGGAGGCTTATGAAGCCTACCAAAACCCTTTGATGAGGAATAATAGTCCATGGTTGGACTATAACCTACAGGAGAAGCTGCTGTTTAAGGGAGGACAACTGTGTATTCCCGACTGTTCGATGAGGGAGAACATCATCCGGGAGAAACACAGTGGAGGTCTTGCTGGGCATTTCGGCATTGATAAGACCTTAGATTAGCTCAATCACTTTTATTATTGGCCAAGGATGCGAAGGGATGTGCAGCGATTTGTAACCAGGTGTAAAGTGTGTCAGTTGGCAAAAGGACACAGTCAGAATACAGGACACTACACACCACTGCCTATTCCAGGTAGATCGTGGGACTCAGTCAAATGGACTTTGTCTTGGGTTTGCCAAGAACATAGCATGGTCATGACTTTGTGATGGTGGTAGTGGATTGGTTCTAAAAAATGGCACATTTCATTCCTTGTAGGAAAACCAGTGATGCCACTCACATAGCACACTTGTTTTTCACAGAGATTGTCAGGTTGCACGGCTTACCTAAGTCCATTGTCTCTGACAGGGATGTGAAATTCACAGGACATTTTTGGCACACCCTGTGGAAGAAGCTGGACACACAGTTGAACTTCAGCTCCGCTTATCATCCACAGACGGATGGACAAACAGAGGTGGTGAACAGAAGTTTAGGAAACCTGCTGAGGAGTCTAGTGGGAGAAAATTCACGTATGTGGGATCGGGTACTTGCCCAAGCAAAATTCGCTTACAACGATTCACCAAACCGAAGCACAGGAAGTAGTCCTTTTTAGATTGTGTATAGAATGCATCCCTGAGGAGTGCATGAACTGCGAGATTTGGGACAACTAGAGAAAAGAAGTGCTGATGGGGAAGATTTTGCAAGGGCAATTAACGACCTACATGAGCAGGTGAAAATGAAATTATAGGACAACAGTCAAAAGTACAAGCAGAAAGCAGATCTGAAGTGACATGAGGTATAATTTAATGTTGGAGATCAAGTTCTAGCGCATCTGCACAGGGAAAGATTTCCTAAGGGCACATACAATAAGCTGAAATTCAAAAAAATTGGACCTTGTAAAATTCTGCACAAATTTTTTGCCAATGCTTATGAACTGCAATTACCTCCAGGTATAGGAATATCGCCCATTTTTAATGTGGCAGATTTATTCCCATACACTGCCAATCTGGAAGAGGACAGTTTAGCACAGCTGAAGTGGGACACCCAAGAAGGAAGTGATTCGTGGATAAGACAAATGCTTATGGCTCAGCCACTCGAAATCGAAGAAATTCTTGACACACAAGTGGCCAGGTGGACTCGGAGAAAGGAGTACCTACAGTACCTCGTCAAGTGGAAGAACTGCCCTATTGAGGACAGTTCGTGGCTTGATGTCAGACAGATACAACGTGCAGGGTATTCTATCGAGGAGCTCATGGACTGGAGCCATGATTTTTCACCTACCCCGAGAGCCTGATGCAGGAGCATCTAGCTCAGGGAAGGACATGGCAGGAGTTTGTCTTGTTCAAAATAGTTTGAGTTTCATTAGTTTTTATTTTTATTTTCTAGGAATGGTTGTCTCAGCCAATGACAATGGTTGCTTACGTAATTGTTTTTTTTCTCTTAGTTTTATTTAGAATTTGTTTTAATTTACAAAGCAAGAAAAGACAGTTATTCAGGAACCGTTTTAATGTAACCACTAGCAGTTCTGCTAATTGCCCAGTGTTCTCTACAAAATAGAAGGAAAAAGCAACAGATGTAATATTTTTTTGCCATCATAGAAGAAATACAGAAAAAAACATAGAAATCTTTTCTGAATACAAGAACGTCTGAAACCATTCATGCTACAGTCCTAAATTCATTCCTGTTTTATACTGTTGAAATTATTTCTTTTTTCCCATCAACAAAGCTAAAAATACACAGGTGAACAACAAGCATAAAGGCGAGGAGAGTTATCGGACAAACCATAGTGCCAACAGAGCGAAGATACGAAGGGGCCGAGCAAGCTATTGTTACAGAGACAAGCTTCAGGTACCGAAATCAAACACATTCCAAATTTCCATTGTAGAATGTAAACAAATGAATTTCCAGTAAAAATACAATTATAAATATATATATTTGTCAAGAAGTTGAAACGTAACAACGCATTGGTCAAGGACTAGCAAACAATGTCAAATTAACCAGATTACAAAAACCTCGCAAGGCCATTACAGGGCCATTTAAATACATGTATAAGTTATAAACAATAGAGTTGCACGCATATGGTGGAGCCACAGGCGCATTGCCCAGAACTGCAAAAACCAAGCCTGACTACAACCTCAACTCATAAAACCCTATGAACAGTAAACCCTCGAACAAACAACAAATAGATATCAAGGGACTACCCTACCCATTTCAGGTGTAGGAGACCGGCGCAAGAACCACGAGCAGGCCATCGTCCACCTGCATAGGCCACCCATCAGGCCATTAGTAATTGACACAGAGGGAGCCACAACTATAACAACGAAAAACCACTGAAACAGAGTGCGGAGCTGTGGAAACTTACCACGACAGAGTCTAATTTGAGCAAGCCACCAGTGGAGCCACGGAGCCAAGGTCGCATCCATAGAATCACCCACTACCACAGAGGAGCAGAGGCCGTCAACGCCTGAGTGAAATGGAGTAAAGAGAAATAATAGGGAAGGAGAAAATACCTTCAGAAAACTGTTGAAAGTAAACCGGAAACGAAGCGACCCCATAGCTGCAACCTATAGCAAAAACACACAACCATTAACCTGTGAAGACAATGCACGGAGAAGAAATGAATGACCTGAAACTGAAACTGAAACCGTGAAAACAAGCAAAGCCGAGTAGAAGTCGAGAGAGGGAACCGATACCGAGGGTTTCACACCCCGTAACCAGCACAGAACGAGTGAGGCATCACTCACAAGTGGAGACCCACATCATACAACAGACCAAGCACAACCAGAACGAAAACGAAGACAACACAGAGTAAACCCTCGCACAACAGACCCCATAACCTCACCAGCAGCATAGCAGCACAAGAAAAGCAAACAACGCCAAATGAAATGAACAGCTAGTGTTTCGAGGCATAGAAAGAGCGGGAAGGAGTAGAGCCCGAGACCTAGACACATGTCCTCATCTCCACACACCAACAGTACACCGCATTAAAGTCAACCAACCACCATATAATAAAACAAACCAATCAACGCATATATCATTAACCATAATAGTTAACACTTAGTCGAAGGTCGTAGGGGCTGGTCCCATCAGACTGGTATCGATTAGGGTGACTATATATTATTTCTTATTTTTTATTTGACAAATAAAAAAAATGGTTACCTCGGTACCAAAATAGAGACTATTTTTCTGAGTTGTAACTTATCAGAAATAATAATAATAATAATTTATTTTTTCTTGCAACAATCCTGTAATAAAAGTAGTTCAAGGCCTTATTGTGCAATAATATTTTGTTTCTACCAGGTTTTCGAATGTCGTTCATTAATATTGCATTTAATACAAGTTATATGATTCTTGCTATGCGTGGCCAATTCCTTCTTATGTTATAAAAAGTGGTAGTTCTTGTTCTGGAGTTGTAATTTCTACACAATTAATTGGTGTTATATTTCTTATATCGAGTGGGACTTCTTGAATTTATAGTCTCTCGAGAGGTTAATAAGAATGTCCTCATTAATGATTATTCCAGTTATATGATTCTTGCTATTCTTTGCCAATTCCTTTTTATGTTATAAAGAGCAGTAGTTCTTGTTCTGGAGTTGTAATTTCTATACAATTAATTGGTGTTATATTTCTTATATCGAGTAGGACTTCTTGACTTTACAGTGTCTTGAGAGGTTAATAAGAATGTCATCGTTAATGATTTTTCCATTTCCACTGTATATACATCATACACTTAACAATACTTGTTTAATTCACTTTATACTTATAATAGAATATGGAAAATAGAATCTGGAAAATAGAGGTGTGTGGGTATGGGTTTCTTTTGCATTAAAATGTTTTCATTTGTCTCCTGTTCAATTTTTTATTAGTGTCAAAATATAATAGGAGAAACATTCCCTATTGAGAAACCACAAGCATTATTACTTTCATTATTTTTCCCTTGTAAGAGCCACTACCTTATTACCATCATCAAATGAAAATTGTAGAAACGAGTATAACTACAAACTTATCATTTCCACTCACTGGTCATCCAATAATTCAATAAATCTGTAGAACATAATAATCTTTATAAATATTTATAATTACATATAATCCTAAGAGTTTTGGAAAATTTAAAATATACTTATTTGAATGGGTTTAGATAGGTAGTGAATTCAACCAAGAGAAAACTTATTTGAATGGGTTTAGACATCCAAGGAATTCAACTAGGAGAAAGACCACTCCTCCCAACAAATGAGAATGACACTCATGTGAAATTCTCCCCCCCGAGCCTTTTAATTTCCAGAACAACAGATTGGACAATGACCTAGCAATGTTTGTTCTCAAGAATCAAGACTACCCAATCTAGCCTAGAACTCACAGACTCCCAAGTCTATCTTGGAGTTTCCACTGGCTCTTTGTGCAACCCAAGAATACCCCACTAACATCGTCCTACCTCACTTTCACAACATCTTGTTTAGGTGTTGAACTCTTTCTTTCCTCAAAGATACCTCCAGCCTACCCTCCTGCCTTCCTTGGCTTCTTTCCCACTGAGATATTTTATCTCTAGGGAGAGAGGAAATAATTGTCCTCTAACTGTCTGGTAAATGAAAATTTTCATCTAGGGTTTTTCTTGTGAATTCCAAGACTTGCCATAATTGCATTTATATAAAAATTGAAATAAACTTTAAATATTAAAGTTTCCCACTTAGGCTTCCCACACAACCCAAGTTCTTGTGGTAAAAGTAAATTAAATATTTACTTTTCACTGAGGGGTGTTACATCTTCCCCCCTCAAGCGAAACACTGTCGGTGTTTCTTGGCCTTCAAATTGGCTAGAGCATGCTTTGTGCATAAAGTCTTTATTTAATTTTTCCAGGTAGCCTCTCTTGGTTGGGGTAACCGGATGAATGTTTATCTTTGTAGCATAATTTTCCTCTGATTGAGAATGCACCAAAGTTCGACCAGGATTACTTCATCCAATTGACCTACACCCGTAATCATTACGGTCATTATTTTCCACCAATTTTCATATATATATATGAAAATCACAATCAACTGTTTTCAATATTTATTACAATCGCTACCAATTGTTATTCACATTCCGAGCAAAGGTCATTAACATGAATCACAACCCGACAAAAGTTAATAACATGCACTCAATAAGAGTTAGCAACATCATTGTAAACTCATCACTGTAAATTATTTTACTTACACAATGGCTATGCCAATTGACAAAAACCCCATCACGTGGTTCCACTATAAGTTTCAAACTATAAAGGTACCAATTCAGTCTGCACCATTTGCTTTAGCACTAATAGTACTATCATAATCCATTTATGGTTCTTTTCCTTTATAAAATAAAATTGCAATTAATGCATTTTGTACTAAATAGCATTGTTATACTTTTATTTCATTTAAATGTAACATTCACATTGGTCATGTATGAGAAGAGTTTAAGATGGCTTCCTTTTCCATCATATTTAAAATGGCCAAATTGTTGTCTACTTTGTCCAAGTAAAATGGGTTATGCCTATTTTGAGCTACATTACCTTTTTGTTGTTGTTGTAGTTCCAACCAAGGGTCAACACAAGCTATTAATGTAAGTTGTACACAATTTTGGTTTCATATGTAGCCATGAGTATTCTCCTATTATGCTCGTATGCGCATTGATTATCTCATACTCACCATGTTGCTATAATATGATTCATTCCTTGTAAATTGGAACACACCTACTTCCTTCACAACAAATTATTTTAATCCATTCAATGGGTAAGGTCCAATGGACTATTAATAGACATTACTTCTATTCCATCCTAAGAGTAATTTGGTTATCTTATTATACTTTCAAATAATATCCACACTTGTGGTTGAAACAAGGAAGGTTTTCTCGCCTTGTTCCCATGATCTATTCCTTTGGCATTGTCAAACTTTATGATATCAAATATGTCAAATCAACATATTACCAAAATCCAAGGCAATTACTTCAACTTACCACTTTCATAGTTAATACTACCTGACCACAGTCACTTGCTTTTTCACTAGGTCGTTTCACATCATAGGATATTGCAATTCCATTTGGAATTACTCCAGGGAACCAAAGCAATACCTACCCATTTATTCTGCAACTTCCTAAGTCAGTCTTTAGTTAATTCTTACAACCATTTGTACCTCATACAAATATAATGACTATTATCTTAATTATTACTTTTTTTTTTTAAATATTCACTTATTCGCAACACCACATACACGTAACACCATACACAATATACACATTACACAACACTTGCATGTTACCGCATATAGTTCCAGAGACCAAATCGTCTCTATTTATGCAAATCAAGCCCTACTTCCTCTTTTTCTCAATATAAGAGTCTAGCTTAGCAGGATTTCTTTTAATTTTATTTAACATATAACTTCCTCTTTTTTTTACTATTCATAAATAATCATCTTTCTGTCCCAATATTCTCTAGCAACCATGTCAAACATAATGACATTTCCATATATATATATATATATATGAAGCCCATAATGTCTACAATACATAAGTTTATCTTAAGCCAGGGTTAAGAGAGGCCCCCCTTTTTTAAACCATCTTTTCATGAACCCAACCAATCTACTCAGATGTCACATTACTACTTATGCTCCCAATCTTAGCTTTTAATCAATATCACATTGCCCTTGTAGAAACTATCATTTATAATTATTCTTAGTACCTTTCTACAGGTCTTTAATTTTTTCATTTTCTATTTCTTGGAACATTCCAAATATTATCACTATCACTTGTAATTTGGTAAGCTCCAATCATTTCATCCTTTTTGTTATTTCAAGAAATATTTGTGATCACTTTTTCCTGTCTTATTAACATTCTTCGGTTTCTATAGAGGGTGTTTTTTTTTAATAAATATCTCTTCCTAGAGAGTTGTATCATTATCTCTTCCACTTTCATCAGTTATGACAATTAAACCCACTCCTAGTAACCATGGGAGTTTAGTCATTGTCCTAAGTTACAATATTTTAGCAGACTTATACTCGCGCCATGTTGCTATTATATGTTCGTCCTCCGATGCAGATATTTTGTATGTATATCAAGTTCAATTCTAACACAAGCTAACCTTAGGTACCTTTTGCTTCATGCCATGCTTCATTTTGCATAATACAATGGTTTTTTTTTTTTTTAATTTGTGTCCACCCTCTTCTCAACTTTTTTCTAATTACAGGTATTTACATCTTTATTATGTACTTATACTCTGAACTAGAGTATCTATAGAAAAGGTTCTGAAACCTTCTTAGTCATCTTGATGCACCAGTAGCTTTGTCACTTTCTTTTTCACTAGGTTGTTTCACATCATAGGATATTGCAATTCCGTTTGGAATTACTCCAGGGAACCAAAGCAATACCTACCAATTTCTTCTGCAACTTCCTCAATAAGTCTTTAGTTAATTCTCACACCCATTTGTACCTCATACAAATATAACGACTATTATCTTAATTATTACTTTTCTTTTAAATATTCACCTATTGATAGTGCCACATACACGTAACACCATACACAATATACACATTACACAACATTTGCATGTTACCACATATAGTTCTAGAGATCAAATTGCCTCTATTTATGCAAATTAGGCCCTACTGCCTCTTTTGCTCAATATAAGAGTCTAGCTTAGTAGGATTTCTTTTAATTTGATTTAACATATAACTTGCTCTTTTTTTATACTATTCATAAATAATCATCTTTATGTTCCAATATTCTCTGGCAACCATGTAAAACATAATGACATTTCCATATATATATATATATATATATATATATATATATATATCCCATAATGTCTACAATACATAAGTTTATTTTAAGTCAGGGTTAAGAGAGGCCCCCCTTTTTTTTAACCATCTTTTCATGAACCCAACCAACCTACCCGAATGTCACATTACTACTTATGCTCCCAATCTTAGCTTTTAATCAATATCACATTGCCATTGTAGAAATTATCATTTATAATTATGCTTAGTACCTTTCTACAGGTCTTAGATTTTTCTGTTTTCTATTTCTTGGAACATTCTGAATATTATCACTATCACTTCTAATCTGGTAAGCTCCAAGCATTTCATCCTTTTTGTCATTTCAAGAAATCTTTGTGATCATTTTTTCCCGATTTATTAACATTCTTTTGTTTCTATAGAGGGTTTTTTTTTTTTTTAATAAATATCTCTTCCTAGAGAGTTGTATCATTATCTATTCCACTTTCATCAGTTACGACAATTAAACCCACTCCTAGTAACCATGGGAGTTTAGTTGTTGTCCTAAGTTACAATATTTTAATAGAATCATACTCGCGTCATGTTGCTATTATATGTTCGTTCTTCGATGCAGAGATTTTGTATGTATATCAAGCTCAGTTCTAACACAAGCTAATCTTAGGTACCTTTTGCTTCATGCCATGCTTCATTATGCATAATACAAATGTTTTTTTTTTAATTGGTGTCCACCCTCTTCTCAACTTTTTTCTTGTTACAGGTATTTACATCTTTATTATGTACTTATACTTTGAACTAGAGTATCTAGAGCAAAGGTTCCGAAACCTTCTTAGTCATCTTGATGCATTAGTAGCTTTGTCACTTGCTTTTTCACTAGGTCGTTTCACATCATAGGATATTGCAATTTCGTTTGGAATTACTCCAGGGAACCAAAGCAATACTACCCGTTTCTTCTGCAACTTCCTAAGTCAGCCTTTAGTTAATTCTCACACCCATTTCTACCTCATACAAATATAATGACTATTATCTTAATTATTATTATTATTTTAAATATTCACCTATTCATAGTGCCACATACACGTAACACCATACACAATATACACATTACACAACACTTGCATGTTACCACATATAGTTCCAGAGACCAAATTGTCTTTATTTATGCAAATCAGGCCCTACTACCTCTTTTGGTCAATATAAGAGTCTGGCTTAGTAGGATTTTTTTTTAATTTGATTTAACATATAACTTCCTCTTTTTTTATACTATTCATAAATAATCATCTTTCTGACCCAATATTCTCTGGAAACCGTGTAAAACATAATGATATTTCCATATATATATATATATATATATCCCATAATGTCTACAATACATAAGTTTATTTTAAGCCAGGGTTAAGAGAGGCCTCCCTTTTTTTTACCATCTTTTCATGAACCCAACCAGCCGACTCGGATGTCACATTACTACTTATGCTCCCAATCTTAGCTTTTAATCAATATCACATTTCCCTTGTAGAAACTATCATTTATAATTATTCTTAGTACCTTTCTATGAGTCTTTGATTTTTCCGTTTTTTGTTTCTTGGAACATTCCAAATATTATCACTATCACTTCTAATTTGGTAAGCTCCAAGCATTTCATTCTTTTTGTTATTTCAAGAAATATTTGTGATCACTTTTTCCTGACTTATTAACATTCTTCGGTTTCTATAGAGGGTGTTTTTTAATAAATATCTCTTCCTAGAGAGTTCTATCATTATCTCTTCCACTTTCATCAGTTACGACAATTAAAGACACTCCTAGTAACCATGGGAGTTTAGTCGTTGTCCTAAGTTACAATATTTTAGTAGACTTATACTCGCATCATGTTGCTATTATATGTTCGTCCTTCAATGCATATATTTTGTAGGTATATCAAGTTCAGTTCTAACACAAGCTAACCTTAGGTACCTTTTGCTTCATTCCATGCTTCATTCTACATAATACAAAGGTTTTTTTTTTTTTTTTTAATTGGTGTCCACCCACTTCTCAACTGTTACATGTATTTACATCTTTATTATGTACTTATACTCCAAACTAGAGTATCTAGAGCAAAGTTTACCAAACCTTCTTAGTCATCTTGATGCACTAGTATCTTTCGTTGGACCTCTGAACTTACAAACAATGATTCTTATGGTTTGTGGTTAACTTACCTATTCCACATCCACCGTTGTTTACCTCAGGGCCCCTAACAATTCTTTAGCCATTATCACAGTACCTCTTTGGTTTTTCCGAAATCATAAAAATGAAATCCCTAGTTGTGTGATTTATATATCTAATTGTCAAATTCCTACCCCACATAACTTACCATAAATATTTCATTTTAAATTACAGATGACATCATTTCTTCATTTTTGTTTTTTTGTTTTAATCCATATTCTACCGTTTTTCTCACGGTTGTTAAAATTTTTTAAGTGTCACATGCATGCACTATTATGAGCATTACTTGACGTTTACTAGAATTTTTTAATTACTTATCTACATAGTCCACTTGGAAATTTGTTAATGTAGGTCTTAACCCTGTATGAATTGTAAAACACAGAAAATAAACAATGCGAGAGAATAACACATAAAACACATATACACGGAGATTTTCCCCTGGATCCCAAAACCAGGACTACCAGCTTGATTTTTCATTATGTTCCTTTCAATGTTACAATACATATTTATACTTGTTGAAGCATCCAATACCATGGATCGAAAACCATCGCGTCCAAAACCATGTGGGAAAATCATGCACAAAACCATAGGTAGGCCCGCCCAACCTAATATAGGGTCCAAAAACAAAATTTTCCAGGGCACTGCCTCAGATCCCGTAGAGTGGGGTTACCTGCACCCCTCAAACCCCCTATGACTCCCCCCCGCTACACAATTGGCGCAACGAAGGGGGTGCTCTGCCCCCCTTATAACCCCCCCATTAACTATGTGAGCTAGTCGTGGAAAGAATATAACACAACCCAACATTCTCCCACTTGTTGTTTTCTTTCCACAGGGGGCCACAAGAGAGCTTAGTCATTTATCTAACCCTGCAACACCCATTGTTTCTCTACACCAAGAGAACTTCTCAGAGCTCACATATTTTGTCAATGCATCTATAGTATTCTTCAAAGTGTCCACCTTTACCAACAACACCTTTTTGTCTTCTATCATATCCCTCACAAAGTGATACTGAACATCAATGTGCTTTGTCTTTGAATGATATGTAGGGTTTTTTGCGAAGAAAATTGCACTTTGGCTATCATAGTCTATCCTTATAGCTCCCTGTACTAACCCCATACTTGAACACAATCTTTGCAACCAAACTGCTTCCTTGCTTGCATGAGTGGCTGCAATGTATTCTGCCTCTATAGTTGATAGTGCCACTACAAATTGTTTCTTACTCATCCAACTGACTGCGCCTCCAAATAGGTTAAACACATACCCACTTGTAGATCTTCTCTGATCCAGATCTCCAGCCCATTCTGCATCAACAAAGCCACGAATATCCAACACTTTGTCCAATCCTAGTGTTCCTTGGTAACACAAACCATAATCACTAGTGCCACACAAATACCTAAAAACTTGCTTCACTGTTGCCCAGTGCTCCCTCCCTGGTTTTGACATAAACCTGCTCAATACTCCCACTGCATGTGCAATGTCTGGTCTAGTACAGAACATTGCATACATCAGGCTACCGACTGCCCTTGCATATGGAACATGAGACATGTCCTTTTCCTCTTCTTGTGTCTTGGGACATTTTTCAGCAGATAACCTCACACCTACAGGAATAGGAACCTTCACCGGTTTACTATCCTACATATTAAACTTCTGTAGTATTGTCTCGACATACTTCCTCTTTGCCCGATCTCTTTTAATTTCCATGTCCAAAATATCGTTTGCAACACCAAGATATTTCATGTCAAATTTGGAGGACAATTGGGTCTTCAAATCCTGGATAATTTCTTTGTCATTTCCAACTAGCAAAATATCATCCACATACAAGACCAAATAAATAACCCGGTCACCAATTAATTTAAAATACACACAGTGATCTGCTTTGCTTCTGGTGAAGCCAAGTCCCTGTATAAATGTATCAAATTTCTGATACCACATCCTTGGTGACTGTTTTAACCCATACAGAGACTTCTTTAACTTTCATACCAGTTCTTTCTTACCCTTCATCGCAAAGCCTTCAGGTTGATTCATGTAGATTTCCTCTTCCAGATCCCCGTGAAGAAATGCTGTCTTCATATCCATCTATTCTACCTCAAAATCAAAAGCAACAACAACGGATAAAAGTAATCTAATTGAAGTTACCTTGGCAACAGGAGAAAAAATATCACCAAAATCAATTCCCGACACCTGGGAATAACCTTTTGCTACCAACTGAGCTTTGTATTTCTCCACCTTTCCTTCTGCATTTGTCTTCTTCTTGAACACCCATTTGCTGCCAATGGGTTTCCTTCCGGCTGACAACTCCACCAGATTCCAAGCCTCATTTTTGTGCAAAGATTGCATTTCATTGACCATGGCCTCTTTCTAGAGTTTTCCATCCTCTGAATCTACTGCTTCCTTCACAGTTCTGGGATCATCATCAGTAATAGATAAAGAAAAATTTGAACAAAAAGCAGATGGAATATACCTTTCTGGTTACCTTCTTTCTCGAACTGATCTTCTCACACCCGGAGTTTGTGGCTCTTCATCTTCTAATTCCTCCTCTGCTGTACAGTCTGATTCTTCCTTAATTAGCTCAAACTCTATCTTCTCAGGTTCCTTTGGTTGGACTTCATGTTTAATAACATCTTTCACCTCTCTGAACACCACATCTTGGCTGTACACAACCTTCCTTGTTACTGGGTTCCAAAGCTTATAACCCTTTAAACCATCCTTATACCCAATAAAGATGCACTTTTCAGATTTACTATCCAACTTGGTTCATTTCTCCTTTGGAACATGTACATATGCATCATATCCAAATACCCTTAGATGTGAAAGAGAGGGTTTCTTACTAGTCCATACCTCTTGTGGAGTATTATCCTCCAACGTTGATGAAGGTGATCTGTTGACTAGGTAACATGCTGTCTCCACTGCCTCTGCTCAGAATTCCTGTCCTAACCCGGCACCACTGAGCATGCTTCTTGCCCTTTCCATCAACCTCTTGTTCATTCTTTCTGCAACTCCATTTTGCTAAGGTGTATATGGAGTAGTCTTCTGCCGTGCTATACCACACATCTTACAGAATTCTTCAAATTCCTTACTGCAAAACTCTCCACCGTTATCTGTCCTCAACACCTTTATCTTCTTCTCTGTTTGGTTTTCCACCAGAGCCTTAAATTCTTTAAACTTGTCAAAGACTTCAGATTTCTTCTTAAGGAAATATATCCATGTATTCCTTGATAAGTCATCTATAAATGATACATAGTACACAGACTTACCCAGTGATGGAACCTTCACAGGTCCAAACACGTCACTATGCACAAGCTCTAATATCTGTTTCGCCCTCTTACCACCAGAGGGGAAACTCACCCAATTCTACTTCCCATATACACAATATTCACAGAAATCAAAATCCAGAGAGATATTACTCATACCTTCCACCATACCTTTACCATGAAGTATTCGAAGGCCCTTCTCTCCAATATGTCCAAGCCTTTGATGCCACAACATGGTCTTCTTTCCAAAGACCACTAGATTTTCTGCTCCACTTTCAAGAACCACGAAACTGTTGCACCATCAACAACAGTTCTACCTTGCAGCTTGTACAGAGTTCCAATTCAAACTTCCTGCATCAATACCAGTGCCCCCCAAACCATCTTGTAGGTATCCTTCTCAAACACTATTTTTACACCTGCATCATCCAGCTTGCTTACATAAATCAGATTTCTGGCTAATGCAGGAATATGGAGAACACCCGGAAGTGTTCTAACCCTTCCATCTTGCAACTTCAACTTTACTTTTCCGTGACCAACAATTCTAGCCTTCCTATCATCCCTCAAGAAGACATCACCACCATCATATTTCTCATACTCGCAAAACCACTCTCTATGGGGAGTGAAGTGAAAGGATGCACCTGAGTCAATCAACCATGCCTCATGATCTACATGTGTACTTGAAGAAGCCAAGTACACATCCCCACCTTCATCTGAGGTGGTTTTTGCCTCTGCAGAAGGAGCATCATCAGATCCCTTTCCTTTATCAGGAGCTTTAGATTTACAGTCCCTTTTGTAGTTCCCTTCCTTTCCGCATTTCCAGCACACCACCTTTATAGGTTTTCCTGGAGATTTAGATCTCACTCTAGATTTAGATCTCCCACTCGATGACTTATTTTTTTTCTGTTCTGGGATCGTCCTCGTACAGACAAGGCATCACCATTCTGGCTCTCCATATTTTTCCGTCTCATCTCCTCCGTCAGCTAGGATGAGACTATTTCATCAAACTGCAAGGCAGTTGTATTGCTACCTATTGCAATAACTAGACTATCCCACGAATATAGTAGAGAACACAACAAACTGATGCACTTATCTTCATCTGAAATTTTAATATCAATAGATAATAACTGACTTACCACAATATTAAATGCGTTCAAATGCTCTGTCACCGAGTCTCCATCTTTCATCCTCAGGTTATATAGCTTTTTTTGTAGGAACAGTTTATTCACCAGAGACTTAGATTGGTACAAAGTCCCTAACTTGTCCCACAAAGCCTTAGCTATAGCTTCCCATGATACATTCAACAATACTGAATTTGAGACACACAATCGTATTGTGCTCTTTTCCTTCCAATCTAACTTCTTCCATTCTTCATCGGACACGCTCGTTGGTTTAGTACCCGGATCTACCGCGATCCACTGATCTTTATCCACCAACAGATCCTCCATCTTGAGTTTCTCTATCTTTCCATTGCTTGCCATCTTCTTTCACCACCAAAATCGATCTCGCAAATCTCCCACTGAACAGGGTCTACCACAGGCCCGAGCGAAACCCCTCAGCAACAAAGGCATCCCCTTGAAGCCAAAACAACTCTAATACCAAATGTAGGTTTTAACCTTGTACAACAATTACCTGCATACGAATTCTAAAACACAAAAAACAAACAATGCGAGAGTATAACACATAAAACACATATACACAGAGATTTTCTCCTGAATCCCAAAACCAGGACTACCAGCTTGATTTTTCATTATGTTCCTTTCAATGTTACAATACATATTTATACATGCTGAAGCATCCAATACCATGGACCGAAAACCATCGCGTCCAAAACCATGGACCGAAAACCATCGCGTCCAAAACCATGTGTGAAAATCATGCACAAAACCATAGGTGGGTCTGCCCAACCTAATATAGGGTCCAAAAACAAAATTTTCTGGGGCGCTGCCCCAAACCCCATAGAGTGGGGTTACCTACACCCCTCAAACCCCCTGTGACTCCCCTTGCTACACAATCGGTGCAACGAAGGGGGGGCTCTACCCCCCTTCTAACCCCCCGGTTAACTATGTGGGCTAGTCGTGGAAAGAATATAACACAACCCAATAGTTATGATTTTTTTTTTAATGCTAACATTCCACCCTTTTATCATATTTAAATTTTTGTATGCTATTCTTCTTGTCCTTCCTTCATGAGTATTCCACACTTACATGCACAAGCTTGGAAATTCCCAAGGGACCATCTCCCTTAGGTAAAAATATTTTTGTGTGGATTTTTCTCTTTTGATGTCCATGCAAATGCAATACTTAAAGTGCTTTCCTTCTAGTTAACCTTGTTCCCATAGGAACTTTTGATTGTCCATATTATTTTCAAGGAATTGGATCTCGGTAGGGTTATTGTGTACCTCTACATCTATTGTTTCCTCACACAGATTATGTAAATCCAACAATAACATTGTTTCTTCCCTTCAAAGGCTCAACAAAAGCTCGTGGATTTCACATAAAGTTGTGCCTAGGTCTCAAATAAGCCTTACAATTATGTAGGTTTCCAACTTGAATTCTTTGAATTATGCATTTATCTACTGGAAATAATTTTGACCTACCATGCTAATGCTGCTGTCACTATTACTTCCCAAAACACAAAAAATCTTTCTATTGATCTATACGAAACCATAAAATCATAGTCTCACAATCATTGAAAGGTATACATCTTTTGGTTCCAACACTCTTTTCCTTTCAGGTTAATATTCTTTTGGAGTAGCCTACTACAACTTTGGTTGCCCTGATCTTCTTTAGAGATCCTAGTAAGAGACACCTAGTCTTGGAGAGTTTCAATGCATGCATTATCTGTATTTTTTTTGGAAATGCAATCATCTACAAGTATATGAGCCTCAACCTTTGGTTTGGTCACTGTTTCCAATTGCTTAATATAACAATCTATTTTTCTCTCATCAGACCTATGTAAATATTGATAGGACATCCTTTTCTTTTGGCTTTAAATATAGTAATTAGTTGGATTACTTTTCTTCTTTTTTTACTATTGACTACCAAATGCACCCCTATTTATTCTCCTCCCTTAAGGGTCAAACAAGTTTATCTGTCCCTATTCATCGTCTCTGTCTCCTGGTTCTATGCACTTTCAACAATGAATTACTAGACTACGCAATCTTAGGTGGACCCATAGGCCTCAGAGTTGAACCTGTAGCTCTGATACCACTTGTAACATGCCCCCATAAAAAAATAATGATTTTCATATATTTATATATGTCGTACTCACGTTTACTTTTACAATTTCAAAGTAATTATTTATGTAATTTTACAATGAGTACTAGGGGAGTTTGACTACAGTTGTTCAACCAACTCTTTAGTACTTGACATATGGGCTCAATCATGCGTGAACTAGTTGTCTTGTGTTAAAGGGTAAAATCATGATCTTTAATATCCAGTTAAGTGTAATGATCCTTGCGTCCCTCTTCTTGTGGCATAGTTGGTTCTGCATAAATACATATATAGTGTTATAGCCCCATTTACTCTGGCCTCTGATGGAATGCATCATCATTCTAGCATGATACCGGTTGGTGTTCTGGGCATATGGGTTGTGAGTTTGATGGTAAATATTTCAACCTTCATTATTTTATCATTGTTTAGTCATAAACCTCCGAACCCTTCAGGAGTGTGATCTGTCACACATAATTGTGATTGACGTGTGTAGCCTACAGTGTTATTGCACTAACAATAGATCCACCATTTGTTCGATTATAGTCACAATCGACGACTGCTATCGATCGAGTTATTTTTTGGCAACTAATGCCTCATCACCGCCTTGTGTTCAGAATCATTTTCTCCCTTTTTGTTGCTCTGATGATTCTGTAAGTTGAACCCTTACTTGCACTTTTCTTTTTATAGGAAAGTTTCACTCATCAACGACATCCATCACAAGGTAAAGATTATATTTTTATTCTTTAGCTATTTTCATTGTGTTCACAATCTAACTGGTTGTGTTTGAATTTTTCTTCAAGGGTTTTGGTTTCTACTTCCAATTTTTGTGGTTTGAACCTATGGGTTCTTCCCACAGCTCTATAGAGATATCTGAGAGTCTAAGGGATACAATTGAGGTAATATTTTCGACAATTCCAACTTTTGATAATTTTTTCAACATGTTAAGTAACTAACAATCTACTTGTTTTATC
Source organism: Pinus tabuliformis (assembly GCA_031772625.1). Classification (NCBI taxonomy): domain Eukaryota; kingdom Viridiplantae; phylum Streptophyta; class Pinopsida; order Pinales; family Pinaceae; genus Pinus; species Pinus tabuliformis. The sequence continues at coordinate 916,837,573 of CM062810.1, forward strand.
TTGCAAGGATAGTATGTCCTACATTTAACTCTTCTTCCTTTCCTTGCTCAATATATATTATATTTTACATTCTGGAAATCTCCAACGATTTTCTAGGGCTTTGCCGAGGGTTTTTGGGGCGAGTCGCAATATACATGCTCACTTTTCTGACCAGGTACATCATTGTTCTCACCATTAACTCTTAAGTGATTACAAGTTTTCCCCTCAGGTTAACTTTTAATTCTTCCTCTTACTGAATTTACAAGGGCTTCTTCCTTGAGAATTTCCAAACCCCTTACATGTATTTGTTAGTAGTGATCCTTTACTTCGTTTTTCCAGAGTTATTCGGGTCATTTCCTACTATAATGTTCCTAATTTCTTTACTTGGGTAAATGTGCATGTATTTTTTTTTTTTTTCTTTTGAGCTTGTCACCAGGAGCGAAGGATTCATAGTCATTTCAAATACCAGGTAACCCAAAACTTGTTGAAATGTGGCAACAAGAATATTCCAATTTAATTTGTCCTTGAATTAAATTGTGAATTAAAATCGAATTTAGTCTTAACAACTACTTGGAAATAATTAATTAATTAATTTTAAATTAATTAGTTGGAGAAATTCAAGTTAGAAGTCTTTCTGAAGTCATGCAGGAGTTATCCCTTAAATTAAGGAGATAAGATTGAGTTATATTTGAGTTGTAATTAGTTAACTCAGTTTACTGAGTTAAGACCAGTTAAATTAGTTCCAAACTGTTTGTGGAACTAATAGAGAGTTAACAGTCAATTGATGCATGCATGCACTCAACTAGTGCTACTCCAGTTAACTGAAGATTCCCTCATCAGAAACTCATGCATGTATATTATGAGAAAGACCCAGTTGAGATTAAAGTCAATGACAATGTTCTATCAATTGCATGTGTTTTCTCATGGAGAAAACTCATGCATGTAGTCAAGGATTTATCCTTGAGGATTGCATAGTTTTGGAGGAAGATCATCCACAAGGAACAACACAAGGAAATAGGAGCTTGGAGGGAAGAGAGGAAGGCTGGAGAGAAGCCAAGATTGCTTGTGAGCATCTGTGAGGATTGTACTGAGAGCTGGCTAGTTGTGAGAGCTAAGGCTTTGTATAATTCCTATGTATTTCCACTTTGTATGATAATACAGATAGTGGGGTTTTTAGCTGAGGATTTCCCCAAAGTATTTTCATGTGTATTGTGACATTGATTCTTCTTCTTCTGGTTATATTGTTCAACTCGATCTTTAAGCTTACACAACTTGATAATAGAAGTAGGTTATAATATTATGCTTTTATTTATATTGCATTATCGGGTTAACCTACCTAGATTTTCTACATGGTATCGGAGCTGTGAACATTATACTGAGAAGAGAATTCGAAGTTTGAAGTTCGGGGTTGCAAGTGAAAATCGAATTCATATCATACTTCAAGGTTGGCCAATGGTGTTCTATGGCTTGAGACTCGAGTATGCCTTGGAAGGTAGCTCGAATTACATAGCATGGAAAGATAGAATGGAGGCTGTATTAGAAGACAATGGCTTGAAGGAATTCATTGATCAAGAAATCCCAAAGCCAACTTCAACTAATGCACAAGAGTTGGCTGAGTGGAAGAAGTGTGTGGCGAAGGCGAGACAGATCATCCTTGAGGGAGTTCGAGACCATATTGTCTCGAGTCTCCATGGGAATGATACTCCATTTTCAATGTGGAAGACATTGAAGGACCTCTACCAGAACAGTAGCGACCAGAGGAAATTGGCGCTCAAGGATAAGCTTCGAAGAATCAAGATGGAGAAGGGCGATACTATTTCCACGTATCTAAACAAGCTCACCACCTGCAGAGATGAGCTTGGAAGTGTGGGAATAACTACTGCCGATGATGATATGGTGAGCCTCACTGTCCTTGGCCTTCTAAAGAGTTGGAATAACTACCAGGACTCTGTGAATGGAAGGGAGAAACTGTCGGATTGGGAACGACTGTGGTCGGATCTTATGCAGGAGGAGATCATGAGGAGCACACGAGATGGTTCTTCATCCAAGAATGATGATGAAGAAAATCTGGCCTTAGCAAGTAAGGGAAGGAAAGGGAAGGGGAAGGCTTCCCATTTCAAATCGAATTCTTCTCATGGAGGGAAGAAGGGTGACATGTCTAAAGTAAGATGATTTAATTGTTCGCAAGATGGGACATTATGCGACTAATTGCCCATCGAAGAAGTCCAAGAAGGGGTCCTCAGAAGGATCGGAAGGCGAGGCATTAGCCTCTCAATTCGAAATGGACTTTGCCCTCATCACATGCATGGTGTCATTGATGATGGATTGTGTCTGGTATCTTGACAGTGGAGCCTCATTCCACATGATTGGTGATAAAAATTTATTCAGTGCCTTGGAGGAGAAAGACCTCAAGATGCGCATAGAGATGGGTGACGACGAAAGGTATAGTGTTTCAGGAGTGGGCACAATTGCTTTTTAGAGGGAGCATGGAGATCCTCTCACCTTGACAAATGTGATGTATGTGCCTAGATTGAAGAAGAACTTGGTATCGATCACGATGTTGGAGGACAAAGGCTACGATGTTGTCTTCAGTAAAGGAAAGATGTTCCTAAGACACATAGCCACGAGTCAGACCAAGAGGATAGGGATTCGGGTGAAGAATCTCTATAAACTAGAGGTAGATGATTGTGCAACATTGAGTACGAAAGCAGAATTGCTGCAAAGCCAAGACATTGGTGAGATGTGGCATAGGCGGTTGGGCCATTTGCATCATGGGGCTTTGAAGATAATGCAGTAGATATCTACAGGACTTCCCAAAGGTAAGCTTGAGCAAGTTGACACATGCAAAGGTTGTACCTTGGGAAAGTACACCAAGTGTTCCTTTCATGATCAAGACAGTCGAGCAAAGGCTATCTTAGAGCGAGTTCATACTGATGTGTGTGGACCATTCTCAACGGCATCCACAACGAAGCAAAGGTATTATGTGATTTTCATTGATGAATATTCTCGTAAATGCTGGATTTATTTCATGCAGAAGAAGGACCAAACCTTCATAAAGTTTTGTGAGTTCAAAGCTTTGGTCGAGAAAGAGTCAGGGAAGAAGATCAAGGCCTTGAGAAGCGACAACGATGGAGAATATGTCTCTCAAGAGTTTAAGGACTTCTGTGCAGTGGGAGGAATTAAACGAGAGTTGATGGCACCTCATAACCCACAACAGAATGGGGTGGCCAAGAAGAAGAACATAACTATTGTAGGGGTAGCACGGGCAATGCTGCATGACCAAGGCCTACCACTTCACTTGTGGTCTGAGGCATGCAACACAATGGTATATTTGTAGAATAGAAGCCCGCATTGCATAGTTGGGATGAAGATACCAGAGGAAGCTTTCTCGAGTAAGAGACCAGATGTGGGTCACTTCAGGATCTTTGGCTCATTGGTATCTTTCCATGTGACAAAGGATGCACGGAAGAAGCTTGTGCCGACAACAGAGTTGGGGATATTTGTGGGGTACACTGATACTCCTCACAACTATCAGGTGTACTTCCCTACCAGTCGGAGGACAGTGGTTCGCAGAGATCTCAAGTTTGATGAGCAGAAGGCCATGCGAGTTTCCCTTGAGAGGGAGATCCAACTACATGCTGTGGAGGAACTGTTGGTTCCTAAGGAGGAGGAGCCTCAGACTGATGCGGAGGAGCCGCATGAAAAGGTTACAGGAGTGGAGACATCCACTCAAGCAGAGTCTTCAAGAGATGGATGAAAGCGCACAAGAGAAGCTGATAGATTGTTGGAGGATGCGAGAGAGAATGTGGGAGCACCATCTTCTCAGCACAGACAGAGGAGGTCACCTGAGAGGTACACTGGATACATGGCCCTTGCTGGGGAATGTGTTGAGACCGAGCCATATTCCTTCGAGGAAGCAGTGAAACAACCAATTTGGGTTGATGCTATGGTGGAGGAGTATGACTCCATAGTTCGTAACAGTGTTTGGGACGTGGTTTCGAGACCAGAGAACAAGTCAGTTATGAGTTCCCGTTGGCTTTACAAGCTAAAGCAAGCTGCTGATGGTAGTGTGGAGAAGCATAAGGCAAGATTTGTTGCCTGTGGCTTTTCACAGGACGAGGGGATTGAATATGATGAGACTTTTGCTCCTGTTGCAAGGTACTCATCTCTCAAATCTATGTTGGCACTATTAGCATAGATGGGTTGGAAGACCCATTAGATGGATGTGAAGACTACATTCCTTAATGGCCAGATTGAGAAAGAGGTGTACATAGAGCAGCCGAAAGGTTTTGAGACCTTCGATCGTGAGTCGCATGTGTGCCAACTCAAGAGAGTGTTGTACGGGCTGAAGCAAGCACCTCGTGCTTGGTACACCAGGATAGACAACTACTTCACTGGGTTGGGCTTTACAAAGAGTGAAGTGGATGCAAACCTGTACCACATCATGATGAAAGGTAAGCTGTTGATCATCATACTTTATGTTGATGATCTCATATTGACTGGTGATGATCAGTTGATCGTGTCTTGCAAGGAGGACCTTGCAAGAGAATTCGAGATGAAATACATGGGTCTCATGCATTACTTCCTTGGCATGGAAGTGTGGCAGAAGGATGGGGAGTTGTTTGTGTCTCAGGGAAAGTATGCCAACGAGATACTCAGGAGATTCCACATGGAGAAGTGCAAGCCCATGAAAAATCCTCTAGCAGGTAACTAGATGAAGGAGGATGCTACTTCAAGAGAAGTGGTAAAGGCTACTGTGTACATGCAGCTTGTGGGTTCACTGATGTACTTAGTGAACACACGACCAGATTTGTGCTATGTGGTGAACCAGCTAAGTCAAGCGATGGTTCAACCTACCAAGATGTTTTGGAAGGTGGCAAAGCATGTATTGAGATACCTCAGAGGCACATCTCAGTATGGATTATGGTACAGATGGACAGAGGGGGTGAAGCTACAGGGCTTCACTAATGTAGACTGGGAAGGGAGTCCATTAGATCGGAAGAGCACATCAGGAGGGATTTTCAACCTTGGGCCAGTGGCAGTTTCTTGGTACAGCAGGAAACAGAGGTCGGTTACACTCAGCTCGACAGACGCAGAATACATGGCTGCAAGTCAGGCAACATGTGAGGCCACCTGGATGCGGAAAATCCTAGTCGGTTTGTTTCAATCAGAGGATGGATCCAACTGTGATCTATTGTGATAATCAGAGTTGTCTCAAACTCTCTGAGAATCCAATATTTCATGATAGGTCGAAGCACATCGAAATCTGGTATCATCATCTCAGAGACTGTGTAGCAAGGAGGATCATGTTACTGCAGTATATTTCGACAGAGGAGCAAGATGTTGACATTTTGACAAAGGCATTGTCAAAGTGTGAATTCGAGTTCCATAGAGACATGATCGGGGTGGCAAATAATCCCTTTCTTGTTGAGAGGGGGTGTTGAAATGTGGCAACAAGAATATTCCAATTTAATTTGTCCTTGACTTAAATTGTGAATTAAAATCAAATTTAGTCTTAACAAATACTTGGAAATAATTAATTAATTTATGTTAAATTAATTAGTTGGAGAAATTCAAGTTAGAAGTCTTTCTGAAGTCATGCAAGAGTTATCCCTTAAATTAAGGAGATAAGATTGAGTTATATTTGAGTTGTAATTAGTTAACTCAGTTTACTGAGTTGAGTCCAGTTAAATTAGTTCCAAATTGTTTGTGGAACTAATAGAGAGTTAACAGTCAGTTGATGCATTCATGCACTCAACTAGTGCTACTCTAGTTAACTGAAGATTCCCTCATCATAAACTCATGCATGTCTATTCTGAGAAAGACCTAGTTAAGATTAAAGTCAAGGACAATGTACTATTAGTTTAATGTGTTTTCTCATGGAGAAAACTCATGCATGCAGTCAAGGATTTATCCTTGAGGATTGCACAGTTTTGGAGGAAGATCATCCACAAGGAACAACGCAAGGAAATATGAGCTTGGAGCGTAGAGAGGAAGGCTGGATAGAAGCCAAGATTGCTTGTGAGCATTTGTGAGGATTGTACTGAGAGCTGGCTAGCTGTGATAGCTAAGGCTTTGTATAATTCCTATGTATTTCCACCTTGTATGATAATAAAGATAGTGGGGTTTTTAGTTGAGGCTTTCCCCAAAGTATTTTCATGTGTATTGTGCCATTGATTCTTCTTCTTCTGGTTATATTGTTCGGCTTGATCTTTAAGCATCCGCAAATTGATAGTAGAAGTAGGTTATAGTATTCTGCTTTGATTTATATTGCATTATCGGGTTAACCTATACAGATTTTCTACAAAACCCTTCCCTCTTGTGACAGTTTGACCCAATCCCATTTTGCATCATGGGTTTTGGAATTCTTAATTGTTGGATCTAGAAATTTATGCCGACTATTAAAAAAAACTTAGCCGTGAGCCTTTATAGTTTATTAGGACTTTTCGGTTTCTCGACCTCTTAACATGACCTCTCTTTCTCTCTCTCTCTCTCTCTCTCTCTCTCTATATATATATATATATATATTAGCTTAAGTGTCCATACATATTGACTTCATATTATTCATAGGCTTTTGTGACTATATATTATTTCTTAATTTTTCTGTTACAATTTAAAAAAAATGGTTACCTCAGTACCATGCCAAAATAGAGACTACTGTTGTTCTGAGTTTGTAACTTATCATAAATATTTATTTGTTTTATTTTTATTTTTCTTTTCTGCAATAAAAATAGTTCAAGGGGCCTTACTTTGCAATAATCTTTTGTTTTGTTTCTACCAGGTTGTCGAATGTCGTTCATTAATATTTTATTTAATACAAGTTATATGATTCTTGCTATTCTTGACCAATTCCTTCTTATGCTATAAAGAACGGTAGTTCTTGTTTTGGATTTGTAATTTCTAGACAATTAATTGGTGTTATATTTATTATGCCGAGTGGGACTTCTTGAATTTACAATGTCTCGAGAGGTTGATAAGGATGTCCTCGTTAATGATTTTTCCATTTCCGCTGTATATACATACATACACTTAACAATACTTGTTTAATTCACTCTATACTTATAATAAAATCTAGAAAATAGAGGTGCGCGGGTATGGGTCTCTTCTGCAATAACATGTTTTCATTTGTCTCATGTTCAATCTTTTATTAGTGTCAAAATATAATGGGAAAACCATTCCTTATTGAGAAACCACAAGCATTACTACTTTCATTACTTTTCCCTTGTAAGAGCCACTACCTTATTACCGTCATCAAATGAAAATTGTAGAAACGAGTATAACTACAAACTTATCATTTTCACTCATTGACCATCAAACAATTCAATAAATCTGTAGAACATTCATCAAACAATTCAATAAATCTTAGAACATACTGATATTTATAATTACATATAATCCTATGAGTTATCTTAATGGGTTTAGAGAGGCAGGGAATTTAACCAGGAGAAAGACCGTTCCTTCCAACCAATGAGAATGACACTCATGTCCAATTCTCCCCCCGAGCCTTTTCATTTCCAAAACAACAGATTGGACAGTGACCTAGCAAGGTCCTTGCTTAGGCATCAAGACTACCCAATCTAGCCTAGAACTCACATACTCCCAAGTCTGTCTTGGAGTTTCCACTCACTCTTTGTCCAGTTAAAGAATACTGCACTAGAAACATCTTTCCTCACCTTCACAACGTCTTGTTCAGGTGTTGAACTATTTCTTTCCTCAAATATGCCTCCAACCTACCCTCCTGTCTTCCTTGGCTTCTTTCCTAGTGAGATCTTTTATCTCCTAAGGAGAGAGGAAATAACTGTCCTCTAACTGTATGGTAAATGAAAATTTTCATCTAGGGTCTTTTGCCGTGAATTCCAAAACTTGCCATGACTGCTTTTATATAAAAATTGAAATAAACTTTAAATATTAAAGTTTCCCACTTAGGCTTCCCACACAACCCAAGTTCCTGGGGTAAAAGTAAATTAAATATTTACTTTTCACTGAGGGGTGTTACAAACATATTGTAGTGCTTTCTTCTCAAAGTCTAGTAATTACTCTGGCCAACTTGAACCAACACATGCATAACTATTATGGACTCTTTTTTATTAACCATTGAATAATGATACATCTAATGAGGCCTCTAGCCAATTCAATCACATCTTTACACAACTACTGCACACTGTTCTAACTAATTTTATTACATGAATGTGTTTGGCTACTTTTTTTGAATATTTTGTGACAAAAATTTTATATCTTCATTGTGACGACAATTTGATATCTTCTTTATATGAAATTCAATTTTATATCCCAGTATGGTAGATATGTTGTAATGTACTACTCTGTCCTGTCTAACATTTTGACTTTGCCAAATTACATAAAAATAAAAATGAAAATAAAAATTAAAAAGAAAATAAAATAAAATAAACTAATAGTTAAAAGTAAAATAGTTTATTTACCATTGGCAATTTTTGGATTCTAGATTTTGAATGTAATATTTTAAAATATAATATAAATTAAAAAAAAAATACTCATTTAGGCACCGTCCAACCCACTATGGAAGAGATGTTTTCATGTCCTATAACAATAGAAATACAATAATAAAAATAAAAATAGTGATATATTAAAATAAAACATAAAAAAACTTTTTCGAGTCATTGCATTCTTCCATGGCTTTTAACGATAGTATTCTTAACCCATGGTTTTTCCCATGGTATTCTTCTGTACTGTAGGCTATTTAAAAGCATGAATTTTCTATTTTTCCATATAAAAGTATTTGATTGGTGCATTGAGTGGTATCTATTTGCTGTGTCCCCTCACATTATAATAGCCATTTCCCACTGATATTCCATGGTTAAACATTGAATCTAAACACTTATGAGAATCAAAGTCATGGTCATAATGGTTAGTCCCCGCTCATGTTCCATGGTTAAACATTAAAGTCGAATAATCAAAACAATAAAACATTTAAAACACCACGTGTCTGTCTTCATCTGTTCATTTGATTTGCTTAATTTTGTAAAATTCATTAGTTTCAACATTTTTTTTAATGAAAATTTGGTTGAATTTACCATTTAAATTACTTGGTTGTAGATGTTTTATTTAATACTATGCGATAAACATAAAAGGAATTTCAGACTTACTGGTCATAGCCTTTTGAACTCAATATTAGTGAAGACCTCATTGTTTGCACTCAACAAAGGTCAAAGGATCATGTGCAACACTTTGAATATTTTCTTCTCAGTGATTACACTCAACAAAGGTCAGAGGAGCATGTGCAACACTTTGAATATTTTCCCATTCTTTGTATTCCCATTATTATTTACATTGGTTGATATTTTCACAGTATTCTCGTCACTTGTTTATTCATTATAATTGATCTTATTTTTTTCTTTTCTTTCTTTTAATATTTTTTTTTTGGATTTTAGTTTATAAGTTCAATATACATTTAGGTTGAGAAAATTAAAAGTTCCACAATCATTTGGAGACTTTATTTTAGTTGATGTAATGAGAGGGCTAAAGACGTTGTTTTTTTTTTAATTGTAACGGGTATAATTTATTATTTGAAGTATGGTTGGGCCTAAGCCTAATCAACTGTCTTTACACAGCTTTTCGTTGCACCTAAATGCTTCTTGTTCAATTTTGCGCTTGAATTAAGGAATACAATATGGGATAGAGATTTTATCATTGATGTTGAGAGCTCCCGGTGCTAAGAGACATCCTTTGTTTGCCATTTCATCCGCCTCACTATTCAAACTTTTGAGAATATGATATATTTTGAAGGAAGTGAAATCTTGTAGAATTATCTTTAACCTTTTCAGAGACTTGTTGAGAATGGCGTTGTTGAACTGGTCGTCCGAGGTGATCTTCTTAATGAGGATTTCAGAATCTCTGAATGCTTGGCATTCTTTGATGCCTTTATCACGGACAATTTGGCAGGCTTTTGTGAGAGCAAGGAGCTCTGCCTGGTTGTTTGTGCGAATACTAAGCCCCCAACAAAGCGAACTTTTCTGGGTTTGTCTGAGAAGTAGATGACTCCTCTAGCTCCCACAGCCCCAGGATTTCCCTTGGAGGCACCATCGAAAAATATTGAAGTTGTGTTTTGGGTCTTCCACCAAGCTTGAAAGGAAGCTTCAGGTTCTCTAATTTTCCAAGATGGATTGGGGAGGGGAAGGGGGAGGGAATGGGCTTTGCTTTTGGGATGAGGGCTATGAAGGTTCAGCCATGCCTTTTCTGTGGGGAGGAGGGAGGAGTCTGATTTTTGGGAATGCAGAAGGACAGTTTCAAGAAGAAAATCTTTTGCAATAGAGGCAGATTTAGCAGGAGAGTGAGTAGAGTTGTTGAAGATCGAGTCATTCTGGGCAAGCCAGATTTCCCAACATACAAATTTGGGGATGGAGAGCCAAATGTGAAACCAGAGTGAATTGTTGGGGATATTATGAGGATAAAATTGAAACCAATCAGTAAAGAGATCTACCACGGAACTGTGCTGGGGAGGGGAGGCGTGCAATCCAAGAAGAGTTAATTTCCAAACTTCTTTGGCAAAATCACAATCAATGAACAAATGAGAGGCTGTTTCTCCAGAGTTTCTGCACATTACGCATCTATGTGGCCCAGCGATATTTTGTTTTGACAGATTGTCCCCTGTGAGCCATTTATTCTGCATAAGAATCCAAAAAAAGAAGTTGACTTTGGGTAACCCATTTGTGTTCCAAACTTGTTTCCATAACGCTGGAGATCTAAGTCTGTATTTTTTGGGTTGCAGGGCAATGTAACCCAAAGCTGAAGCATAAGATACGGAGTCACCCCACCCCCATCTGTCTGTGCTGTTGCGATGGACCGGCGCTGCGTTTGAGAGCAGCGTTTTGAGTAGTGCGAGATGATTGTGGAGCTGCGCCGGCATGGGAGGGAATACCCAGTCAACCCAGTTCCCTTTACTGTCCCACGTGGAGATGTCATTCAACTTTCATATACCTGCGCTATGGATCCATTCTCTTAGCTCACGAATTTCTTCGTGGGAGTTAGGAGGGGCGCTGTTCATAATGCGGTCTTTCCAGAGTAAGATTTTCTCCCCGTTGCCAGGTATGCGATACAAGTGATTCCTGAAGCTGCTGATACATTTCCTATAGAGATTCCAAGTATGTGTGCCTACGGGAGTATTATTCGGTGACATATGCCTGAGAGAGATCCCTTGCGCATATTTGGAGGTGAGCGTTTCACTGACAGGATGTGGGGTCTGAATAGATTTTCCAAAGGAGCTTGCATCCAAGTGCCAGATTAGATAAAGCAGGGTCTCTAATCTGTAGACCTCCGTCCAATATTGGCCGCTTGACAAGATCCCAGTTTTCCAAATGCAATTTACTGTGATTGCCTCTACCTCCTTTCCAGAGAAAGTCTCTCAGGAGACAAGAGATCTGCTCCATTATGTGTTTCGGAGCAAGAAGGAAAGAGGCTTGATAAATGGGGAGAGCAGATAAGACAAATTTAAGTAAGATAATTTTTCCTCCCTTGGTGAGCCAATAACCTCCCCAGGAGGTGATCTCGTCTTTATTTTTGCTAATGATGCCATGCCACAGAGATCTGTTGTTGACTCCAGATGTGAGAGGTAAGCCAAGGTATTTGATGCTGTCCCAATGGGTGAAGCACTCAAAACCAAGAATCTGGGCTATGGTGTTGAGATTGTGTTGACTTACATTCCATCCATAGATCGAACTCTTTCTGTCATTTATCACAGCTCCTGAGGCTCTGCAATAACTTTTTAGAACAGAGTCGAAATTAGCTGCTATTCTAATAGAGGCTCCGCCTAGAAGTAGGGAGTCGTCTGCAAAGAGAGCATGATTTATAGGCTTGAGAGCATTTGCAGTTCGAATTCCTGGGAGTCCACCAGTGTTCATTTCTGCAGCCAGCTTCCTGCTGAGAGTATCTGCCATGAGTATATACAGAAAAGGCGAGAGCGGACAACCTTGCCTTAGTCCACGATGGGCTTGGAAGAAGGATGTTGGGCGGCCATTGACCATGGGAGCTATCCAAGGGTTTGAGATGCATGCTTTAATGAGATTGATAAACTGAGTAGGGAAGGCGAAGGATTAGAGAACTTGGAGAAGAAAGGAGTGGTTGACTCTATCGAAGGCATTAGCCATGTCAAGTTTGATCAGCATCCCCTTCTCTTTCCTCTGTTTGCTAGAGTGGATAGCTTCCTGCACTTGAATGACGTTGTCCAAGATGTGTCTGCCTTTGACGAACCCCCCTTGGGAGTTGGATATTAGTTTGTCAAGTAGGGGTTTGATTCTGTTTGCAATGATTTTGGACAAGATTTTGTAGGAGGTGTTGCATAGAGAGATGGGCCTAAACCTTCCGAAAGTTTCCGGGTTAGCCTCTTTTGGAATTAAAGCAAGAAAGGTGGAGTTGATGCCTCCCCCAACCTTGGCTTTTCCAAAAAAGCCTTGTATCATTTTCAGCAGATCTGTTTTGATGATGTCCCAGAAGACTTTGTAAAAGTGTATTGTAAATCCGTCTGGCCCAGGGGCCTTATCTGATTCCATTGCCCATATGACCTTGATGATTTCTTCTTCAGATAAGGGTTTCAGTAAAGCCTGATTGTCCTCATGGGTGATGAGGTGGGGAATATAGGAGAGGAGATCTTCAGTGTCTTCTATGCTGCCTTCATTCCCTGGACCATAGAGGTTTTTAAAATGGTTTTCAGCTGCTGTTTTAATTTGGTCAAATTTGTTGCAGATCTGTCCTTCTTCATTCTTGATCTCAGTGATGTGGTTTCAAGATAGGCGGGCTTTATACTGGCGATGGAAGAACGAGGTATTTCGATCTCCTGCCTTGAGCCATAGACTGTGAGATTTGAGCCTCCAGTACTCTTCTTCCCTTCTGAATGCTTGATGGATATTTCTTTGATAAGCTGCCTCTTTGTTTAAAATTTCAGGGGTAATGTGGAGACCTTCCATTCCAATTTGCAAAGTTTCCAGCTGCTGAACTTCATCTTTTCTCTGCTGAGAAGAGGGATTGGGGAGTTTCCTTAGCCACTCTTTTAAGGATTTTTTGGTGGCTTTTAATTTTTGCTCCCACACATAGCTTGGGGATCCGTTGATGGGGATATCCTAAGCCGATTGGATAGTGTTCAGAAAACCTGCTTTTTCAATCCAGAGAGGACTGAATTTAAAGGGAATAGGGATAAGGTCTTCCTCAGGGGCCATAATGAGTTGAATTGGCTTATGGTCCGAGGAAAGTTTGGGGAGAATTTTTGATGAGATAAGGAGGTTTTCCAGCAGCAGGGAGCTTTGGATTAGAAATCTATCCAACCGGGCAGCAATATGATCAGGCCCAATTCTATTATTGGTCCAAGTATATTTGCCTCTCACCGGGGCAAAATCTAGCAGGTCCCTCTACTGCATTAATTCCTCTACCAAAGGCAACAGCTGATCTCTGCTACTGTTTCCCCCCCTTTTTTCCTTTGGCTTCATGACTAAGTTGAGATCTCCTCCCAGGATGATGTTGTTTAGGGAGTGGAGATCGAAGAAATCAGAGAGAGTATTCCAACATTCTCTTTTTTCAGCATAAATGACAGGAACATAGAGATTGAATAAGGCTATAATTAACTTACTTTCAAGGTGCTTGAGCTCAGTGAAGATCCAATGTTGGGTCTCATGGGAGTTCAATAGATGGAACTGATCTTCAGACCAGAGAGTTGCAACACCTCCCGAAGTTCCCCTTGAGCTGACTGCTATGCCTTCGTTCTTCTTCCAATTAGACTTGCTGATATCCATAAGGGCTTGCCCTTCGATTTTGGTCTCTTGGAGCAAGAGGATATCTGAGGGCTCTATTTTCATCAGATCTTTGATCGCTTCAATTTTTGGTTGGGTCCCCAGGCCTCTGCAGTTCCAAGAGACTATACACATTATTTACCTGGCGAGGGATTTGGGATTCCTCCCTTGGTGGATCTTCCTCTAGTATTTCTATCGATAGTCATCTCTATTGTGGACTGGCTGCCTTGCATTTTTAGGCGTTCTGCCTCCTCCTCCCTGACTGCTTTGTGGGTCTTCCTGCGTGTTTTCTTCGAGGGTCTTTCATAGGTCTCATCCTCTGAGGAATTTGAGGGCTCTGGCACTTTTTTCTTCTTTGTTATATTTGCATACGAAGGCATGGAGGGGCTGCCCTGAGGAGAACTAGACGAGGCAGCTCCGCCTCCGTCTTTATTTGCATGTGGATCTTCGACTTGTGCTGGAGTAGTCAGATCAGTTTCTGGGGGATCTGGTGGAGAGGTTCCTTTGGGGATTGGGATCTCGTCCAGGTCCTGAGGGGTTCTATTATCATTGCTGGGTTCTTCTTGGTTATTCCCCTTTGTGGATCCTTTCCCGACTGCTTTTGCATGGCCAGTTTTCTGGACTGAGATCCATTGATCTCCCTTGGGGATGTGACTCTGCTCTTCAGCTTTTTTCTTGCAGTATTTTGCAAAGTGTCCATAGCCATGGCAGTGTCTGCATTTAAAGGGGATCTGCTCGTAATCCAACTCTTGAATATGGGACCATCCAGCAACTGTGAGTTTTATTGCTTCAGGTAATCCTTCTTCCAGATCTACTTCCATGCATATTCGGGCACATGAGTACTGATCTTTCCTTATGGCCTGATCAATGTATTTACCAAGGGAGTTGCCGATAATTTGGAGAGATTTCTGGCTCCAGCAGTGCAGGGGAAGATGGGGAAGCCGCACCCACACTGGAACCGCAGTAGGAACATCCTGGGTCGGATCAAAATCTGGAGACCATTTATTTAAATATAAGCCCTGCGGCCCCATGAAATATGGCCCGTTCCTGAAGATGAGACTCCGGTCTTCTGCTGATTCAAACACGAATACAAAGAAGCCTTTACCTACAAAATATGATTTGATTCCTTCCTTGATTAGAGGGGACCAGTTTCTCTTGATCCAGTCTTCAACAGATTTGGACGATGGCCAGAGGCCGGTGAACTACCCAATGAGCCCTCTATCGGCTAGATTCAATGCAGAGCGACAAGTTTCTTCCTCAGGGAGGGCCACCGTGGGAATGCAGTCTTTTTTCTTGACAAATTTCTGTTGTTGTGCAGAGGGAGGACGTTTGCTGCATGCATCTACCATTTTTGGAAAATCGAGGACTTCAGGAGGGAGAGGGGGGGGGGGGGGGGGTTCCCAACCCCCATCGCTGGGCATGGCTGCCAGGAGGGTCGCAGCTGCTCTGTAGCAGGCGTGCGCAGAGCAGAAGAAGAAGAAAAAAAAAAAAAAAAAAAAAAAAAAACGAAATTTTAAGAGTGAAAATGTATTTTTATAAATTACTAATAAATTATTTTCACTTGGTTTTCTTGGCATGATAATGATGAGTTAGTTTACATTATCAACAGTAATAACAAATTAAAATTATTTTTACCCAATGAGTTTCACCACATTCTTAAAAAAGAGAAATTAAAGTTGTACTAAATTACTTTTAAAATATAAATAAAATTAGTTGTTAGGGGATTTTTGTTTTTTTTATTTATTATAATTATTATTAATTAAAAATTATATTTTAATTTTATAAAAATATTTCAAAATGTTTTTAATTTGTTAAGAGTTTATGTTTCTTTGGAAATACATAGATAATTTAACTTTAAGAATGAAATTCTATTTTTTGTAAATTATTTTAATTGATGTGGTTTTCTTGAACAATGGTGATGAATTAGTCTACGTTACCAAGAGAAATAACAAATAAAAATTATTTTTACCCATTAACAAATGGGTTATGATAAGTTTTGCCACTTGAAAAAAGAAAAATTAAAGTTGTAATAAATTAGTTTAAAAATATAAACAAATGTAGTTATTTGTATTTTATTAATTAAAAATTAATATTTACCAGCTTAGATCCTTCTTAACTTTGGATCTACCACTAAGCATCAAGAGGGATCAAAATCTCTTGAGGTGGAAATTTGTTTTAGAGTGAAAAAATATTTGATCTCTCTTGGTGCTTGGTACATCCCCAGTTAAAATGGATCTAGGTTAGTTATCAATTAATTCTATTTCAATAGCCATAGCTTTATGTCACATCCCTAACATAATACTTACTATAATAAGGTGAAAATAAAAATAAAATTTACGATTGTAATTCAGTTTACACTATGTCAAAATATATACATATCACATTAAACTCATTTAATACACTTATCACAACTGCAGTGAAGGCTTTTACTCCGAGTTTTATAAGTTAAATATATTGATATATAAATAAACTTCAATATACATTAATGCAAATAGTCCCGACGTAGTACAAGGCTAATGAATTGAAGTCCTAATCTGGCAGACCTAGCTACCCATGAGTTGGCAGGACCAGGGTTCTGGGCTCTTCATTTTCCTTTACAACTGTTGTTACTACCTCAGGAGTATCCCTCCATCGACGATTCTCTGAAATAATACATGATCCAACAACAACAGGTGAATCCTTATCCTTTTGGTCCGCTGTTTGAGGGGTGTTTTCTGGCCCTTGCGTTCATTTTGGCAGAATCTCCTAGCTCCAACCCACAGCTCCTGTTATCTCACAGGTTCATCCTCCTTACTTTGCAACTCTGAAATTCGTTTCAATACAGAGCTTTCCCCTTTATTTTTCTCTACCATGATTATGTTCTTAACTGCCAGGCACACAGAGAAGGTTGCGATAAATTCCGCTTCAAGGAGCAGTCTCATGGTCACAACCCTAACCAGGTACAAGGTTTCATGGTTTAGTTTTAAGTATCACATGTTTACAGTTCTTGTTTGCTACCACATTGCTAATTATGTTTATTGTGTTTTTGATAGCTAATGTCGAGATTCTCATTCTGCTCAAATATGGTTGCTCGAGAGAAAGGCTCCCCTCCGGAATCTGGTCTTGGGGTCACAGTTTTGTTCCTCTCTGTTGAGATTTTCTGTTTTATTAAATTTGGTAAAAATCTCGTGTATGTGACAACAATAGGATTAGTTGCTATATTAGCTCCATTATTTTTTGAGGAGGAGTTAATGCATCCTATATTTGTTGTGAGGGAATTTATGATTCAGTTTTATGCTCCAGCTATATAGAAATGTAATCCTGTAGAGGATTGTAAGAGAGTGTGTGTGTAGAGAAAGTAGAGAAAATATGGAGAGCTGAGAGTATGTGTGAAGAATTAGATTTGTTGTAATCTCCTTTGAATAATAAGATTGTTGATGCCTCTGTTCTGGTGGACGTAGCCCAGATTGGTTGGGTGAACCACGTTAAATCAGTTTGTTATGGTTTTGTGTTTTCAATGTGCTGTGTATGTTTTGTTTAGTTTATTTCCGCTGCGCATTGTTTATACTAACAAGTGGTATCAGAGCGGCGCAGCGGAAGCGTGGAGGGCCCATAACCTACAGGTCTCTGGTTGTGGAGCTGGTGCATGTGACAGAACTGCTGAAGGTGGAGTTTTGGCGATTGGCACGGTTTCGGTAGAGACAGTCGCGCCAATTTCTGACAGTGAACGGGTTGGCACGGTTGATTTTGGAACAGAAGCGCCAATTGGCGCGGATCCGAGTCTAATACTCACACTAGAGCTCCAATATCCCAATTGGCGAGGAATCGACAGGATTAAGCGCGCCAATTTTTCGTCACTTACACGGATTTTGCTGTGGCGCGGATGATCTGCTGTCAAAGGAGCACCAGGCAGGGGATTGTGTTTTAGGCGTGGTTTTTTTGCTGTCAAGGAGCGCCCGGTCTTTTTTTTTTCTCTCTGGTAAACCTGCAATTTTTGTTTTTTCTTTTAAAATTGTGATTACACGGTACGACAGAGGCATTTTTAATTTGGAATTCGAGATTTTTTGTTTGATACAACATGGCAAAAACTCAAAGTGTTGGTTTTGAGATTGAGAAGTTCAATGGCAAAAATAACTTCGAAATCTGGAAAGTGAAGATGCATGATCTGCTTGTGCAACAAGGCGTGGCAAAGGCGCTGTTGGGAAGATCCAAACAACCTTACCCCATGACAGATGATGAATGGAATGAATTGGATGGAAGAGCTTTGAGCGGTATTCGACTGTGTTTGGCGGATGATGTTTTGTTTAACATCGTGTTAGAGAAAACTGCTGCTGGTTTGTGGACAAAGCTTGAGAAGCTGTACATGACAAAATCCTTGACCAATAGGATTCTTCTGAAGCGACAATTGTACAGTCTGCGCATGAAGGAAGGTATAGCTATTACTGATCATTTGAATGTCTTTAATACTCTCATGGTGCAATTAGAAAGTATAGAAGTAAAATTTGAATCAGAGGATAAAGCTATAACTTTATTGTGCTCGTTGACCGAGTCATGGGATCATTTTGTTACTTCTATAAGTCTAAGTATATCAGAAACCCTTGAATTTGATGATGTTGTTGGAGCTTTGTTGTCTGAAGAGACAAGCAAGAGGTCAAATTCAGAAACCTCTACATCAGAAGCAATGATGGCTAGAGGTCATTCTAGAGAAAGATGCTCCAGTAAGCACAGCGACTCGCGTTCAAAATCGAAAGGGAAGAAGAGTAAGGTAAAGTGCTGGTTTTGTGGCAAATCGGGACATTTGAAGAAGGACTGTTGGAAGAGACAACAAGCATCCAAAGAAGACTCCTCACCAGCGAAGCAAGAAGCAAACACGACAAATACAGGTTCGACATCCAAGATAGGTATGAGTGATGAAGTGTTATCAGTTGATTTGTCTAGTCATGATCAACATTGGCTGTTAGATTCTGGTGCATCAAATCACATGTGTATTCATAGGGAATGGTTTAAAACTTACAAACCAATCAATGATGGAGTAGTTTACATGGGAAATGATGTCACATGCAACATTGTGGGAATTGGAACTATTCAGCTTAAAATGTTTGATGGGACAACTAAAATTTTAACTGATGTACGACATGTCCCTGAACTAAGGAAAAATCTCATTTCATTAGGAGTACTGGACACAAATGGATATAAAACCTTTATTCAAGGTGGAGTAATGAAAATTTATAAATGAATTTTACTAGTAATGAAAGCAAAGAAAGTTTGAAATCTTTTTCAGTTAGAAGGAAGAACAGAGTCAGATTATGTTTCTATAGTGTCTGAAAATGACAGTAATTCTATTCGTTTATGGCATCAAAGGTTGGGTCATATGAGCGAAAGAGGTTTAAAGATTTTATCTGATCGAAAGTTACTTCCTAGTCTAAAGTCTGTCAAGTTAGATTTCTGCAAACATTGTCTGTTTGGGAAACAAAGCAAGCAAAAGTTTCAAACTGGAAAACATACTAGTAAAGGAATCCTTGACTATATCCATTCTGATGTTTGGGGTCCGTCTCCTACAACCTCATATGGAGGTTCGTCATATTTTGTATCTTTTATTGATGATTTCTCTAGGAAAGTGTGGGTCTACATGTTAAAGAAGAAGTCTGATGTGTTTACAGTTTTCAAACAGTTTAGAGCATTAGTTGAAAACATCACTGGAAGAACTATTAAATGTCTAAGAACTGACAATGGTGGTGAGTTTACTTCAAATGAATTTAATAATTATTGCAAGGAAGCTGGGATCGAGAGACATAAAACCACTGTATATACTCCTCAGCAAAATGGAGTTGCTAAACACATGAACAAGACTCTTTTAGAGAGAGCAAGGAGTATGCTAAGTAACACCAATTTGCAGAAGGAATTGTGGACAGAAGCGGTTGCTACAACTTGCTATTTGATAAATCGATCACCATCAACTGCAATAGGATGCAAAATTCCTCAAGAGGTATGGAAAGGTCATCCTTGTGATTATTCTAAACTGAAAGTTTTTGGTTGTGATGCATATGCTCTAGTTCCAAAACATCAGCGTTCTAAATTAGATCCTAAATCAAAAAGGTATATCTTTGTTGGATATGGTGATGGGACTAAGGGATACAGATTGTGGGATCCTACTACTCACAAGATCATCATTAACAGAGATGTTAAATTTAATGAATCCTCACTTGAAAGTTCAGATGTAGATGATAAAGTGAAACAGGATAATGTATCTAAGCTTCAACACATTCAATTTGAAACCAATCCAAATATTGATGATGATCAAGATGAACATGGTTCAGATGTAAGTCATGAACAAGTTTCAGATGCAGGTCATGAACAAGTTTCAGATGTAGATCATGAACATGATTCAGATGCTGATCATGAAGAAGTTCCTACAGACAATAATCAACAAATTGTGGAAGTACCAGAAACATCTTTAAGGAGGTCCACGAGAATTAAACGTCCTCCTAGAAGGTATGATGATTATGTTACTTCAGTTGCTTTAACCGCTAATGATGATGAACCTTTGTGCTATCAGGAAGCTGTAGAAGGTTCTAAAAGTGAAAAGTGGAAAGAAGCTATGAAGGACGAGATGATGGCATTACACAAGAATGACACATGGGATCTGGTAGAACTTCCTAAAGACAGAAAAACTGTGGGATGTAAATGGGTGTACAAATTGAAAAGGGGTGTTGATGGTTCAAAGGATAGGTACAAAGCAAGGCTGGTCGCGAAAGGTTTTTCTCAGAAAGCATGCATTGATTTTCATGAGATATTTTCACCAGTTGTAAAAATTGTTTCAATTCGAATTGTATTAGCATTAGTTGCCTTACTTGATTTAGAATTACAACAACTAGATGTTAAAACTGCATTTTTACATGGAGATTTAGATGAAGAGATTTACATGGAACAACCGAAAGGGTTTGTTCAAGATCGCAACAAGAAATTTGTCTGCAGGCTCAAGAAATCATTGTATGGTCTGAAGCAATCGCCTTGACAATGGTACAAGAAGTTTGATTCTTTCATGTTGAGTCAAAATTATATAAGAAGTGAATATGATCATTGTGTTTACTTTAAGAAATTAAGTAATGGCATGTTCATTATCTTAGTGTTGTATGTTGACGATATGCTTTTAGCAAGCAAAAGCATAACAGAGATCAACATGTTAAAGGCTTAGATGGCTAGGACATTTGATATGAAAGATCTAGGAGGAGCAAGACAAATTTTGGGCATGGAGATTTTTAGAGATAAGAGCAATGGTAAGCTGTGGCTATCACAACAGAAGTATATTGAGAAATAACTCTTTAGGTTTGGTATGAACAATGTGAAGCCTGTTTCAGTCCCTTTAGCTTCCCATTTTAAGCTTTCTTCAAGTTTATGTCCTAGTACAAATGAAGAAAAGGAATATATGTCTCGAACTCCATATGCCAATGTAGTAGGTTGTTTAATGTATGCGATGGTTTGTACTCAACCAGATATTTCACATGCGGTTGGGGTTGTCAGCAGGTATATGGAAAATCCAGGAAAAGAACACTGGTCAGCAGTGAAATGGGTGCTTCGGTATTTGAGAGGCACAAGTGATTATTGTATCAATTATAACAGAAGTAGTGAATTTGTTTGCGGATATGTTGATTCCGATTTTGCAGGTGATTTGGATAAGAGAAGGTCAACTTCAGGATATGTCTCTCTTGCAGGTGGAGCTATTAGCTGGATGTCAAAGCTACAGAATATTGTTGCTTTATCCACTACTGAAGCAGAATACATAGCTGCTTCGCATGCTTGCAAAGAAGCGGTTTGGTTGAAAGGTTTGATTGGTGAGTTTGGTAGGTTACATGACAACATCAAGTTATTTTGTGATAGTCAAAGTGCAATTCATTTGGCTAAGAATCCGGCCTATCATAGTAAATCAAAGCATATACCTATCAAGTACCATTTTGTAAGACATGTTATCACTGAAAGGGGTGTTTCTCTTGAAAAGGTGCATACGAAGGAAAACTGTGCAGACATGTTCACGAAACCAGTTTTGTTAGAGAAGCTGCGTTGGTGTCTAGCTTCTCTTGGCTTGCAGAAAAGATAAAAATAATAAATGAACAGGGCATCAGGCTAATTTTTGTCAAGGTGGAGATTGTTGAGATTTTCTGTTTTATTAAATTTGGGAAAAATCTCATGTATGTGACAACAATAGGATTAGTTGCTATATTAGCTCCAGTATTTTTTGAGGAGGAGTTAATGCATCCTATATTTGTTGTGAGGGAATTTATGATTCAGTTTTATGCTCTAGCTATATAGAAATGTAATCCTGTAGAGGATTGTAAGAGAGTGTGTGTGTAGAGAAAGTAGAGAAAATAGGGAAAGCTAAGAGTATGTGTGAAGAATTAGATTTGTTGTAATCTCCTTTGAATAATAAGATTGCCGATGCCTCTTTTCTGGTGGACGTAGCCCAGATTGGTTGGGTGAACCACGTTAAATCAGTGTGTTATGGTTTTCTGTTTTCAATGTGTTGTGTATGTTTTGTTTAGTTTATTTCCACTACGCATTGTTTAGACTAACACTCTCCTTGCCTCCGGGTAATGTGGTTACCGCGTTCTGAAGTGTTTTGGGTTATGGGTGTTCAGACCATTACACTACTGTACTCTTAATGGGTTTAATTTCATATTTGACAAGTGAATCTCTGTAGGTTTTAACCCCATATAGAAATTACCTGCATACGAATTCTAAAGAAACATAAAATAAACAATGCGAGAGCATAACACATAAAACACATATACACAAAGATTTTCCCCTGGATCCCAAAACCGAGACTACTAGATTGATTTTTCATTATGTTCCTTTCAATGTTACAATACATATATATACATGCCAAAGCATCCAATACCATGGACCGAAAACCATCGCACCCAAAACCATGTGCGAAAACCATGCACAAAACCATAGGTAGGTTCGCCCCACCTAATATAGGGTCCAAAAAAAAAAATATCCCCGGGGCGCTTCCCCGAACCCGTAGAGGGGGGATATATGCCCCCCTTAAACCCCCTGGACAAGGGGGGCTGCTACCCCCCTGTTATATTTGTGGAAAGAATATAACACAACCCAACAATCTCCTTTTTTTTTGAATTGTATTAGGTTCTTGGGGTTAAACCCTCTTAGATTCAAGCCTTGGGCTTCCATGCCCATTGTTCCGGATTCTTGGTGTGTAATTTAATTATGAGTGGGTAATTTTATTTTGATACAAGCAGAATCGAACCGTTATGTTATCGTTTATGAGTTGTGAATATTTTATATGGGAATTCCTTCCTATTTAAAGACTCTGTCTTAAGGGTTTAGGAAAGAATGTTTGATATATATATCAAGATTTTGTATAGACGGTTTACACAGTTCCAGTTATATATATATATATATATATATATATATATATATATATATATATATATGTTCAGAGATCTATTGCTCAAATTTACAGTGCCTCTTCCTGCAATTTTATTCTCGGAAAGTGTAATTCATCCCTTTCCTGTTCATTTTCTTTAATGCATGTTCTAGTTTATTCGCAACAAGGGGGGTAAGGGAATTCGACCCTTGTCCCTGAGCTGGGTAATTTTGCTTTATGGCAATATCTTGCTTGTTGGGGGTTTAGTGTTTCTGGGTTTGACATTTCCTAAATTTTTAGTTAGTAGATGGTTTTATTATGTAACAATTATGCTCTTATTACATTCTTTAACTCCTTTCTATCTCAAATATCTTAAAGGATATGTTTGGCCTCCGTTTTCAGTGCTTGATTTCTATAGCAACGTAGCGCCAAGTATAGAGTGATCTAATTCATTCGTTCAGAAGTAGATGTCTGACAATACTGTTATATAATTAATTTTTGTTCTGGATTTGTAATTCCTCAGGCTGGAGAGTCCCTATATAGTTCTGAAACAATTCTTATAACCATTTTTGTTTATTTCTCTGCTTTCCTGAGGGTTTTCCCTCTTGTAACCTTAGAGGAGGAATTCTCCCTAAGAACTCTATGTTGACCTAATCATCAGAGCATACAAGGTTATTCTTATGATTTCTAGATTATAAATCTCTTTTAGTAAGCCTATACTTAAACTAGTTCAGTTAACCCTTATTAAACAATATATTTCTGTTCTAAGATAGCAATTATTCAACAGCTTAAATACTATTGTCTTGAAAGAATACATTTAATCAACAACATACATATTTCCTGTTTGAGTAGATCATTCATCCTTCAAAAAGTGATAAATACTTATCGGGATTCGGTAGTTTAATCACTGCCGACTATTTAGAACAAACCAACTATATGCTTCCGAATTTACCTCCCAACCTTGAGACACGCTTCCAAGCCCAAGTCTCCCCCCGAGTAGTTGCTCACATGCAGTGAGATTAGTAGTTCCTTTGTCATAGCTATCTGGTCTTAACCAGATATAGCTTATGAACCTCGTTTGACATATCAGCACGAAAGCCTTTTTCTTATGTTTTTTTTGTGTGTGTGTCTTAGGTACTTATACCCTCTTGATCCCTTCCTTGAGAATAAATATTCAAGGAAGTAGTTAGGGATAGGTAACTGCCTACCCTAACCACCTAACATGTGAGAGTTACACGTTTATCATCAAAACATTTTCCTTAAGCATAATTAATCAAAATAATAAATGTATAAACTTAAATAGTAATATCCAGTTTATTTAACTGCAGTAATTAAATATTTACAATTACTGGGGACATCACATCTTCCCCCCCTAAGATTAAACATCGTCCCGATGTTTCTCTGCTGCAAATAGATCTGGACAAGTCTCCCTCATAACTTGTTCATCCTCCTAGGTGGCCTCCTCTGGCCCAAAGTGTTTCCATTGCACTTTAACTTGGGTGATAACTCATTTCCGCAACATTACTTCTCTCCGATCGAGTATAACCAGGGGTTCGACCGAGAACTCGCCTTCCAGTTCGACCACGTATGTGGCTGGGTAAAGCAAGCTAGTAGGCCATCGGTCCGATTCAAGCCAGAATTTGGAAAGGACCGCAGAATCAAGGTGCTAATTTAGTACATATGCTCCATTGAAATGTACTCTTCTTAGCTCGTACACAAACATAAACATGATCTCCAACTTGAAATTCCTGGAAACTTCTCTTTCAATCAACAAAATTCTTTTGTTGGTCCTGAGCGACCTTTAGATTGGAACATACTTTTCTAACCATATCCTCCATTTCCTTTAACATGTCTGGTCCTAACATCAATTTATCCTCTGGGCCGCCCCAACTCAAGGGTGTCCTGCACTTGCATCCATATAATACTTCAAACAAACTCATTTGTAGAGATGTATGGTAATCGTTGTTGTAAGCAAATTCTACCAAATGTATGTAATCCTCCCATTTAGGTGGATGCTGCATTATGTATGTTCGCAACATATCTTCTAATATTTGATTTAATCGATCGGTCTGCCCATCCGTTTGAGGGTGGTAAGCAATACTGAAATGTAGCTATGTTCCTAAACCTTTAAATAAGGCCTTCCATAAAGTTGATGTAAATTTTACATCGCGATCAGAAATTATAATCTTTGGTAATCCATGTAATCTAAAATTGGTTCGCATGAATATGTTAGCAATTTTTACTACTTTGTAAGAAAAATGTACTAGTATAAAGTGAGAATATTTTCTCAACTTATCTATTACCACCATTTTTGAGTCATTCTGCTTTTTAGACTTAGGCAATCCTGTAATAAAATTGATCGAAATGGTTTCCCACTTCCATTCCAGAATAGGAAATGGGTGGAGTAATCCGACTAGGTGAAGGTGTTCCGCTTTCACTTGCTGACATTCCAGACAACAAGCCGAATACTTAGCTACCTCCTTCTTCATACCGAGCCAGAAATATTTCTTTCTAAGTGCAGTAATTAACTTTTGGTATCCGGAGTGGCCTGCATACAAAATTTTATGATATTCATCTAAAATTAAATTTTTAACACCTCCTTCTTCATACGGGGACAAAAATATTCCTTTCTAAGTGCAGTAATTAACTTTTGGTATCCGGAGTGGCCTGCATACAAAATTCTATGATATTCATCTAAAATTAATTTTTTAACATTTTTATGGTTAGGTACATACATTCCCCCTCTATAAATCAGTATATCATCTTTATTTACCTCATATCCCAACTGTTGTTCATTGTTGTTTAAATTTTTTTGCTTGCTTCCATAAAAAATTATATTCTGGATCCTGCATTGTTGCATCTTTAATCTGCTCATTAAATGTAGTTCACACTTCACTGAAAGAGACCTCATATATATAGTTTACCTTCCGACTTAAGGCATCCGCGACTTAGTTCTCCTTTCCTTTCAAGTGTTTGATTTCAAAATAAAATTCACTTAGGAAGTTGACCCAACGAGCTTTCCTAGCATTTAGAGTGGGATGCTTAAAATAATTAGTTAAACTATGATGATCAGTCATTAATAGAAATTTCTTACCCATCAAGTAATGTTACCACATCTTTAATGCATGAATGATTGTCGTTAGCTCTAAGTCATAGGATGAATATTTTTGCTCATGCTCCTTAAGCTTCCTAGACTCATAGGCAATAAATCTGCCCTCCTGCATTAGTACACCACCTACCCCTTCCTTGCTGGCATCCGTACATACTACATAATCTTTATTCGGATCTGCGGATGGGTGTGGTGGTGAGTAAATGTTTAAGCTAATCAAAACTCCTTTGACAATCCATGGTCCACTTAAAAGTTTTTCCTTTCTTTTGTAGAGAGTTAATATGATAGGCCACCCTGGAAAATCCTTCAGCAAATTGCCTATAGTATCCGGCTAGACCCATAAATGATCTTATATCAACCACGTCTTTTGGTACTGGCCACTCCATTATAGTTTTTATTTTCTCTGGGTCCACAACAATTCCTTCCCTAGTAGTGACATGTCCTAGATACTGAATTTGCTCTGTAAAGAAATCACATTTGATGTACTTAGCGTACAATTGATGTTCTCTTCAAATTTGTAGAACAATTCTGAGACGTTCTTAATGTTCTTTTATATTCCGAGAGTAAATCAATATATCATCGATAAGGATAAACACAAATTTATCCAAATACTAATGGAATATAATATTCATGAGGCACATGAAGATCTCGAGAGCATTAATTAGCCCGAAGGGAAACAATACAAACTCATAATGCCCATAACGAGTTCTAAAGGTTGTCTTTTCTATATCTTCTTCCTTTATTCTAATCCGATGGCAACCTGAACGAAGGTCAATCTTTGAAAACACTGTCGCACCTTTCACCTGATCAAATAACTCATCTATACAAGGTAAAGGGTATTTATTCTTGATGGTCAGTTTATTTAACTGGCGGTAATCCATTCACATTCACAAGGTTCCATCCTTCTTTTTAACGAGAAGAACCGGAGCTCCCCAAGGTGATACACTTGGGCATATATAATTTTTAACAAGCAGTTCTTGTAGATGGATTTTTAATTCTGTTAACTCTGGTATACTCATGTGATAAGGCGCTTGGGATACCGGGGAAACTCTTGGGATTAACTCAAAGGTGAAATTTATATCCCTCTTTGGAGGAAGTCCCAAAATTTCTTCAGGAAACACGTCCGGAAAATTCTGCACCACAAGTATATTTTCTAAAGAAACATATTTTTCCTTTGAGTTAGCATATCCTACCTGTATTGCATAAATTTGACATCCTTTTCTAATACATTTTTCTAATTGAGAGGCTATTACTGGTCTTAATTTTAGTGGTCTTAGTATGCCCTGAATTTCCTGCCTCTTTCCTTCTTCATCCATATAGTTAATAGTTTTGGTTTTATAGTTAATGAGGGACCAATGTTTTTCCAACCAATCCATGCCTATTAGGATATCATACGATCCTAGGGGAAACACATTCAAGTCTTCCATAAGAGACTGACCTGCTAACTTTAAGGGGCAATTGTTGACCTTGGCCAACACCCTTCTCTTTGCTCCCGTGGCTAGTTGTACTAACCAAGGATTCTTAAAATTAACAGCTTGCAAACAACATTGTTCTACTACTTTGGGACTAATATAACTCAAAGTAGCTCCTGGATCAATTAAAATAGATATAGTTCAGTCAAAGATTTTACCTTCAAATTCTACCATGGTTGGTTGGTATTTTGCCTGATGGTCTTCAAGGGCAGCATTGATTTTAGGAATACTTCTTGCCACTTCTCCCACAATTGATGCTTCTTGAATCTGTGCAACCTGATCGGTTCCCTTACGGTATGGACAATTTTTGATGTAATGAGGTCCTCCACATCCCCAACACTATATTGGAGGTCTAGCTGCTACTTCCACTTCAGTTCTACCTGACTACTCATTAGTCTTGGACTCACTTGGAAGTTTAAATCTGGGTTGATTTCTGTTCATATTTCTATTTGCTTTCCCTTTATGGGGTCCCTTGTTGACTATGGCCTTATTTCCCTTGCTGTTAGAGGTAAACTTAATCCCCTTTTTGTCAACCCATCTCTTTCCCACATCTCCCTTTTGCTTGTTTTGTTGATAGCATATTCGAGCCTTTCGTATAACTTTGTCCATGGTCTTCGGGTTATCAAACTCGAGACACTCTTTCATGAACAACCACATACTGCTGATAAATCACTACACTTTCGCTTTTTCTTCCCATATGTAAGGAACATACCAAAGCAATGATGTAAATTTCACTATGAACTCATCCATAGACAACTGACCCAATCGAAGATCGTGAAACTCCTTTGCCTTTTCGTCATAAAATATTTCAGTTAAATATTTCTCCTTAAAATAATTTTGAAAATTTTCCCAAGTTATGCTTTGCTCATTTACTCCATGCACAATTTTTACTTCCTCCCACCATAGGGTGGCTTTTCCTTGCAGCTGAAAGATGGCCAAGCGAGCCTTTAAATTATGGTCATATTCATACAGCTGAAAGTACTTATTCATATTGATAAGCCAAGCTTCAACTGCCTCTTCCTGTTCACCATCAAAGAGGGGCGGTTTTATTTTTCGAAATTCTCCTTGCAGCTCTATTTTCTGTCTTTTTTGTGTTTTGTGTTTTGATACATTATCAAATTCTTCCTCTTGATTTTCTTTGCCACCTTCTATTTCTAAATTCTCGGTTCAAAATTCTTGCTCGCTAGTCATGTTCCCATGCTCAGGACTGGGAATTGGTTGTCACTGATTCTGTCTATCAGACAAACTCTTCATAATCTTTTCCTGCTCCTGCATCAAATTTTCATTATCTGCCCGTAACCGAGCCATCTCATCCTTCAGTTCTTGTACAGTTTCCAAGATTGCAGTATTGGTATTGCACGACTCTTCCCCCAATTGTACCCATACCTTAGGATTGGCTTCTTGAAAATATGTTGGTCCTGTTCCTGTCACAGGTCTATGGGGTGTAATTCCAGTCATCCTCATCTTGGCTTCTTTTCTTTCTTTCTCTGTGGATATCACAAATGCTGTTATTCATTTATTTTCCAGAGGTCTCAACTTTGTAACCTGAGTGCTCTGATACCACTTACCACATCTCTAACATAGTACTTAATATAATAATGTATTTTTTTTTAACGATTGTAATCTGTTTATACTATGTCAAAATATATACATATCACATTAAACTCATTTAATACACCTATCACAATTGCAGTGAAGGCTTTTACTCTAAGTTTTATAAGTTAAATCTATTGATATATAAATAAACTCCAATATACATTAATGCAAATAGTGCTGATGTAGTACAAGGCTAATGAATTGGAGTCATAATCTGGTGGACGTGGCTACTCGTGAGTTGGCGGGAGCAGGGTTCTGGGCTCTTCGTTTTGCTTTACAATTTTTGTTACTACCTCGGGAGTATCCCTCCATCGACGGTTCTCTGAAACAATACATGATCCAACAACGATGAGTGAATCCTTATGCTTTTGGTCCGCTGTTTGTGGGGTGTTTTCCGACGCTTGTGTTCATTATGGTAGAATCTCCTAGCTTCGACCCACAACTGTTGTTATCTCACAGGTTCATCCTCCTTACTTTGCAACTTTAAAATTCGTTTCAATACATAGTTTTCCCCTTTATTTGTCTCTACCATGATTATGTTCTTAACTGCCAGGCACATAAAGAAGGTTGCGATAAATTCTGCTTCAAAGAGCAGTCTCATGGTCGCAACCCTAACCAGGTACAAGGTTTCATGGTTTAGTTTTAAGTATCACATGTTTACAACTCTTGTTTGCTACCACATTGCTAATTCAATTTGTTGTGTTTTTTTTAGGTTACGCTGGGATTCTCATTCTACTCGAATATGGTTGCTTGAGAGCGAGGCTCCCCTTCGAAATCCAGTCCTGGGGTCACAGTTTTGTTCCTCTCACCACCTCCGGGTAATGTGGTTACTGTGTTCTGAAGTCTTTTGGGTTATGGGTCTTTAGACCATTACACTACTGTACTCTTAATGGGTCTAAGTTCATATCTGACAAGTGAATCTCCTTTTTTTTTGCATTGTATTAGGTTATTGGGGTTAAACCCTCTTATGTTCAAGTCTTGGGCTTCCATGCGTGTCGTTCTAGATTTTGGGTGTGTAATTTAATTATGAGTTTGTAATTTTCTTTTGATACAAGCAAAACCGAACCGTTCTGTTATCGTTTATGAGTTGTGAATATTTTATATGGGAATTCCTTCGTATTTAAAGATTCCGCCTAAAGGGTTTAAGAAAGAATGTTTGATATATATATATATATATATATATATATATATATATATATATATATATATATATATATATATATATATATATATATATATCAGGATTTTTGTACAGATGATTTTTACACAGTTCCAGTTTTATATATATACACACAATCGTTCAGAGATTTATTGCTCAGATTTACAGTTTCTCTTCCTGTGGTTTTCTTCTCGGAAAGTGTAATTCGTCTCTTTCCTGTTTATTTTCTTTAATGCATGTTCTAGTTTTATTCGCAATAAGGGGGGTAAGGGAATTTGACCCTTGTTCCTGAGTTGGGTAATTATGCTTTACAACAATATCTTGCTTGTTGGGGGTTTAGTGTTTCTGGGTTCGACATTTCCTAAATTTTTAGTTAGTAGATGTTTTGCTTATGTAACAATTATGCTCTTATTGCATTGTTTAACTCCTTTCTATCTCAAATATCTTAAAGGATATGTCTGGCCTTCGTTTTCAGTGCTTGATTTCTCTAGCAACGTAGGGCCAAGTATAGAGTGATCTAATTCGTTCATTCAGAAGTAGATGTCTGACAATATTGTTATATAATTAATTTTTGTTCTGGATTTATAATTCCTCGGGTTGGAGAGTCCCTATATAGTTCTGAAACAGTTCTTATAACCCTTTTTGTCTGTTTCTCTACTTTCCTAAGGATTTTCCTTCTTGTAACCTTAGAGGAGGAATTCTTCCTAAGAACCCTATGTTTACCTAATCATCAGAGCATATAGGGCGATTCTTACTATTTCTAGATTATAAATCTTTTTTAGTATGCCTATACTTTAACTGGTTCAGTTAACCCTTATTAACCAATATATTTGTGTTCTAAGATAGCAATTACTCAACAACTTAAATAATACTGCTTTGCAAGAATACATTTAATCAACAACATACATATTTCCTGTTTTAGCAGATCATTCATCCTTCAGAAAGTGATAAATACTTATCTAGATTCGGTAGCTTAATCACTATCGACTATTCAGAACAAACCAACCGTATGCTATCGAATTTACCCCCCAACCTTGAGAGCCACTTCTAAGCCTGAGTCTCCCCCCGAGCAGTTGCTCACATGTAGTGAGACTAGAAGTTCCTTTGTCACAACTTTCTGGTCTTAACCAAACATAGCTTGTAAACCCCGTCTGACATATCAACACGGAGGCCTTTTTCTTGTCTTACTTTTTTTTTGTGTGTGTCTTAGGTACTCATACCCTTTGATCCCTTCCTTGTGAATAAATATTCAAGGAAGTAGTTAGGGATAGGTAACCACCTACCCTAACTACCTGACATGTGAGAGTTACACATTTGTCATCAAAACATTTGCCTTAAGCACAATTAATCAAAATAATAATTGTATAAACTTATATAGTAATATCCAGTTTGTTTAACTGCAGTAATTAAATATTTACAATTACAGGGGACATCACACTTTATTTGCAAGAGTGTTAGAGCATTATGTACTTTCTCTAGTGGTGAAGAAGGTGCACTATAGCTTTTACATATTGGATTTTTGTTTGGTTGCCGGTTCAATGTTGTGCGAATACGATTTTACCATTTAGATATCCAATGTAGCATTTAACTACCCATGCCAATATTGTCCATCCATTAACATCATGTCTGTTGCAAAGATCTTTCATTATTTATTCAAAATTTAGTCACCACTTCCTAGGAACAATAAACTTCCCCTTTTTCCCTTATATTCTCATGACAAAAAAAGGGCCTACTTTTGACTCGCTCAATGTTAAACTTTGTCACTTTGTTTTGGCTCTTCGAATTGCTACCAACACCGCCAAATATTGAAAACTCCCACTCTATTTATATTTTGTTCCAAATTCATCCTCTTAATGCAATTTATCTGCTTCTTTGTTCATTTAGATGTTCCAGTCCTTGGATTTGCATCCTTAAAATTGCTATCTTGGACTCTAGTATAATTACAATTTAGTTCTCCATACACATGTAACCTTCGTAATTGGAATTCAACTATACCGCTTTCAAATTATTTAGGCTATGATTACACAAATGGGTGATTAATGCATCTCCCATGTCCATATGTTTCATCTCTTCTTTTTGCACCATTGAAACTAAAACCATTACCACAATAAAATCGCTCTTTTCTAAGTCCTACGCTAATCCACTGTTCCATTGAATGAGTTCTGAGATATTTTTGATGCATAATTTTACCCCACAGACTGCTATTAGACAATAAATGCCACAAACTTCAAATGATCAAAATATCATGTTGGAATTTCGAAAGGGTAACTAGTTCACCCAGTTCCTTTGAGCAAATAGAATCCAATTGAACTCCCCCATTAACTTATATGCTTCACAACATTTCAATATTGGAATAAGAGATCCACGAGTAACCATGGCCACACAAGGTATACCCAGCCTTGAATAAACCATTTCATTCGATAAAGAATAGATAGCTCCAAGGAAGACTCTGCTTACTTCATGCATGACGTAGGAAATTGCATTTATATGAATATATGTACAATATCCTCTATCAACAATATGCGAATCATTTTTAATCCTTAAAATTTTGGCCTTGAGTCCACTAATAGGGAAATTTATTCCTATCTCACAAGCATGCAATAATATCATCTCCACTCCTGATCTTTGTCTTTGGTGAAATCTTTGGACCTTTTGTGTATTTTGCTGGTTTATTTCCCCACT
This sequence comes from Pinus tabuliformis, assembly GCA_031772625.1. Taxonomy (NCBI): domain Eukaryota; kingdom Viridiplantae; phylum Streptophyta; class Pinopsida; order Pinales; family Pinaceae; genus Pinus; species Pinus tabuliformis. Next base: position 916,870,682 of record CM062810.1, read on the forward strand.
GCCCTAATCATCCTCTGTTCCATTCTGCAAAGGTCTCCATTAGCTCTTGATCACTCATACCCCTGAAATTCCTAGACGGATGACAAAATTTGAAAATAAACTGCAGGTCTCTATATTCCAATCCATTATCAAATAATTTCATGAATTTTTGGCTCCATTTGTCAACCTATATACATTTATGGAAAATGTAAATATTTGGTTGATAATTGTTGAACACAATGCCAACAAATAAATAAACTTACGACATGTTACCAAAATGTAACAACTTGTCATGTCATTGATAAACCATTTCCTAACAACAACAGAGGAGCACTTATTAGCATGTTTGCGAAAGAATTGAATACCCCATCTTGAATCATTTTGGAGATTAATATATTTCCTCAGAAAGACTCTGACACAACCTTCTCCTTGGTGCATTGTGTGAGCATTCTTCTATAATTTTTTTACAATTGATACCATATCAATTGGGAACATTTAATAACTGTGTTTGGAGTTCTACGTTGTATCCCAGAAACCATAAACATAATAACCAAGGGGGGTGGGGTATGTTGTGGTTTTGGAAACTAGAGAGGGAGCCCCATGCCATTAACCTGTTGCTACCATGTAACTCAACAACCATTTTGAAAAAACACCTCCCCCACAATTAAACATTGAGCATGCAGGGGGGGTCCACTTTTAAACTTCAACTATTGATCTTTGCTCATCGTTTGGATCTTGACACTTGGTGACTTGGAAAATTAGCTGCATCAAATGATTTTGTGAAATAATTTCCTATCAACTGGTTCCCTTTGTAGCAACTTCATCCCGCAACCTCATTCGTGATGCTTTTAAACTGCTCCAATGGACCTTGTGTTGGGTGTGGAGCCTGATTATCTTCTATATTCAAAGGTATCACCACATTGGACCCCAGTTCAAAATGGGGGCGGCAACGCCGCCCATAAAATATTCGCTGCAGGGGGGTGCGGCTGCGACCTTTGGGAGCCCCCCCCTGGCGGGGGGTTTCGGGGGCAGCGCCCCCGAAGCTAAAAACAACTGTAAAATTGCCTTGTAAAAGTATAGTAATTTCTAGTCAATCTGAGCCGTTCATTAGGCGGATGATCTGACGGTAGAACTTATGTTTAGTTTAGGGTTTTTTTCCCTAGAAGGCAACCCCTCTCTTTGTATGAGGGCATTGTATTTGAGGCTGTGTAATAGATGTGTATTCTGTGAGCGAGAAACAGAGAGGTGAGACTGTGTGAGAAAACATAGGATATTACAGCGGATTTGTTGTAGGTTGTGTCTCTTCATTTTGCTGGATAATAGAAAGGAAGGACTAGCTGTTCGGGGTGGACGTAGCTCAAACTGGGTGAACCACGTATATCTGTGTCTCTCTTGTTTTGTGCGTTTTCTGTGTTTATATTTCTGCAATATTTTATGTGTTCCATTGCTCTGTAATATATAATTTCTAACACCTTGTTCAATTTATCTACACATCAAAGAAGGTGACCATGATTGCAAGCATCACACACTATTTCATAAATCCCATACTATCACAATGGGCCTGATGTATTGTGGCTTTCTAATTTGGCCTGTTAGGGAATTTTTACTGCAGGTCGACGATCTGATCATACATTTTACAATTTTCTTGCATCATAGGCCAACATATCCTCATAGATAATACCATGGGTAATGCAAGGCTCAACGTGCATTGATATTTTTATGCTAAAGCAGTGGATATATCTATTGTCAATGTCATACCTGTAGCTTCAAACTCTAGTCATTATTAATCTTAAAATTTGTTGCTAGGAAATATTAGCTCCATTTATCTTGAATAAGGGATGATTAGGAAATATTAGCTCCATTTATCTTGAATAAGGAATGATTAAGCAATATTAGCTCCATTTATCTTGAATAAGGGATGATTGGGGAGATCGTATTGCTGCCTAATATCCTTCAAAAACAATTGTATCATGTGCTACCGACATAATATACCAAACATCTACATGAATTGACCATGGAAACAAGAACCCTGTGATGTAATATGTTCAACCAAATTACCACCTACGTCCTTAGAATCAAGAGATTCCAAAAACTCATTTTCAAGTTGTTACCAAATGGTTAAAACCACAAATGGAGACCTTTGAACACATATTCCGTTTGCAACATATTTTCTACTTGGATTTCTAATATAGTATGTGAGTATTCCTTCCATTTTTCAGTTTGAATGAATACAACTTCTGAATGAGTCACAAAAGTTTGTGAACATAAGAGGCTTCCCACCATCACTTACGCTTTGAGATAAGAAATACCTTCCTTAATGATACTCAACCTGTGTGATTGTGTGTCTTGTCCTACTTCATGCTTTTGAAGTTGAACTGGTATAAATAAACACCTTTTTAATAAAGGTGATAAACTTTGGGAGTGTTACTTGTTTGACTTGGTCTTCAGGGTATATTATGAAGATGGGGTTAAAACAAATTTTCTCAAAGTACTCAGTTTTTAAAACAAATTCCACCATCATGTTCAACTCATCGAGAGCTTTTTAGCGATATAAATTTTATCTCAAACTGAGTCTCGAGTAGAAAGTTATGCCTTTTATACATTTAGCCTATTAAAAGATACCACTCCATCAAGAGGGATGTAAGTGGCACCCACGTGGTCATGCTTAGCCCACATGTTGCCATGCCACCACCACGTGGGGTTCACATGACATGCACACTATATTGGGTCTAGTCTATTGGCACCGACCATTTCATGAAATGTTCTCTTAACAAATCTCCTGACATTGGTATTATGCTAATCACTTGAGATTAGCACTAATCATAATTGTTAATTTATTAATTGCTATTAGCACTCAAGATTAATAAAGTAATTTTATGAGAAAACCCTTTGGTTATAGTTTTAATACTTTTTCCCAATTTGAGGTCATATCGATATTGACACACACTTTTAGCTTCTGGCATTGTGGTTCTTGGTACTACCTTTCCCCGAGTCGGTGTTCTAAAACATTCCCTAGGGCCCACGTTCCTTGATGTCACTCTATTTTGTGTCATGTTCCCCTGGGTCACTTCCCCCACTACCTCATTTCCCAATATCATCTCCCCAGTACCATGATGCCCAAGATTACATATCCTAGTACTGTATCTCCCTAGGCTAGTACTGCATCTTCTTGAGTCCCGTTTTCATCGGGAATGCTTCCGTCGGGATCATCTCCTCAGTACTGCATTTCCTCTGGTATTATGTTCCTCAAGTTGGTAAGTTTAAAATTGTGATTAAACATTGTTTAAGCATATTAATCAGAAGGATTAGTAATTATTCCCTTGCGCACCATTCACATGATTTGACGTAGGAACACATTACCTCAATTACCCTGGTTATTTCATCAATTCAATGAAACATCTAATAGGCCACCATCACTTCTTCTATGCAACTTGAAATCTAGTTAGACTTGTTCAAAGGGCTTTGTATATCTGTTAACTAAGTGTGAATACACATATTTGCATAACTGTACAAGGGACATTGTAGCCCGTCTATCAAGGATTACTAATCCTATGAACAAATTGAACTAAAATATCTAGAAGCCATTTCTTTCAAAAAAGATATCATAAACACACAGTTCCTCATATCCACACTGTACTAAATATTGAACAACATAGTCTAGATATTCATTAACAATCATAGACACACAATATTTCATACCACCCATAAGCATAACCATGAACACCACATTTCATGATTCAAATACACAAATGTAATATATTTATCTATATCACTTAAATTGGCTGGAAACCGAAGGAGAGACTCCATTATCCACACAACCATAGGCTAACTACACTGCAAGTTTCTTGTATATGACCACCCCCGAGTTAAATCCAATGTCTGAGGAATGCTTGCTCGAGAAATTCACAACAAAGGCTTGATTAAACACCCAAACGATGGATCCCATTGTCTAAGTGGATTATCAACTTCTTTCTGATAGAAAGCACCAAGGTGGTTTGTCAGTTATCCCTAACAGTGAGAACCACACTGAATCACTCCTTCCTTTGAGCTCATTCATAGGGATTCACCCATGGTTCAAATGAGCCTCAGGAGTCAGAATCCATTTTCAAAGCGGTTTATCAACTCTCTTTTCATAACAAGCACCATAATGACCCAAAATTGCATGTCCAACTAGTTTATTATCTATACAGAAATAACCAAGTGATTTAGTCTTCCACTAAGCCTCCTACTAAGCACATAGGCTTACAATACACATAGTTCACAGGAAATTCACCAAAGTTCATAGATGTTTTTTTATCTATTGCACAAGGATCTACATAACAACTCAAACATCACTCTTTCTTCCACTTCCAAAGCCCAAAAACTTCCACATTCTAATGATCTGCAATGAGAACCAGAATACCATTTTACCCAAGAAGGCTAATGCCAAAAATCAATCGACACAAGAGATCCAACCAACCAACAAAAAATCCCAAGAGAGATCATGTTCACTTTAGTTTTTCACTCATTTCATTCTTCTCAAAATTTAATTGTGTGTCTAAGAGGCACATTCCTATCTCCTTCATCCACTAAGGGAATAGGCACCATCCTCTGCCCCGTTGCCTCTAATCACATCTCATAACTAAATTTCTAGGAAGTGGCTCAATAGGGTCTGCGCCATCGACTCCAACAACATATTGTAAATTAACATGTCAGTCAATTGGATCAACTAACTTTACAAAATGTAGTTCAACATTTAAGTTTGGGGCTAGGTTACGAGGCATATCAAGCACACAAGTAATCTCCCCCAAACACTGGGATCTGCAAGGTCATCCTCTCCTTCATTCAAACATCACAAAAATTAATTTACATGTTTACAACATATTGTATCAACCAGCCATGGCCATGTGCCCACAGTGGAATTTCAATCGCATTACTAAAATGGAGGTAAATGCAAGGGTTGTTACAAATCCCACCCCCTTAAAGGAACACCGTCTTCAATGTTTTGTAAATCAAAAACCAAAATTGAGAATTCTAATTAACAACTCTTACATTAGTCTATACATTTAAACAAAAATGGGTAGAGCTCTCTCATTCAGTCTTCAAATTCCCAGGTAGATTCATTGGGTCTAAAGTGATTCTGTTGCACTTTGACCTATTGTATTACTCGAGTATGGAGCATGACCTATCTTCGAGTCTAGGATGAATAGTTGTTTGGGATTGAATTCTCCCTCATATTCCACTTGTATCACATACCAATCAATCACATGATTAGTGTCACACACATACTTTTTAAGCAAGGAAATATGAAATATGCCATGTGATTTCATTGTGGGTGACAAGGTTAGTCTATAAGCTACCGGTCCACTCTTTCCAAAATATGAATTTGTCCACAAAATCTGGGTGCTAATTAACAGATGACCCCACTTTTAGTGAGCTCTTCCCTAGTCTGTTGTAGAGCCATACATGCTCTTCCACTTGGAATTCTCTATACATTCTTTGTTGGTCTACATAACACTTTTTCCTATCCTAAGCTTCTTTTAACTTCTACATGATATTGATAACTTCTTGCTCGATTTCTCTAAACAGGTTAGGTCCAAGTAGCACTCAATTCACTTGGTCATCCTATCTAATGGGAGTATTACATTTTAGACCATAAAATGCCTAAAAAATACTCATCTTTAATGACCCTTGATACTGATTTTTATATGCAAACTCAACTAATGTTGGGAATTTCCCCCCTCTTTGGCTGATGCATGACAAACATCATCAACATGTCTTCTAGAATTTTGTTTACCGTTTCAGTTTTACCATCTATCCGACGATGATAAGCTATGCTAAAAGTTGTTTGAATCCCAAAGGCAACAAACAATGCTTTCCAAAAATTTGAAGTGAACCTATCATCCCAATCTGAAATCATATTCTTGGGTATGCCATACATTCTGAATATTTCTTTCATAGAAATATAACCTATGTTGATAGCTTTGATGGTGGACTTAACAACTATAAAGTGATATGACTTTTCTCAAATTTTCCACTACCACCATAATAACATCACATTGTTTGGATGTCTCCGGTTATCCCATGATGAATTCCATGGGTATGAATTCCCATTTCCACTCAGGGATTAGAATTGGCTATAGTAATCCCGTTGGATGTCTATATTATACCTTTGATTTTTTGGCACTCCAGGCACTTGGAAATATATTCAATTATTTCCTTCTTCATTCTTGGCCAATAATATAATTTATTTATGGTTGTTATCATTTTTTGGTAACTAGGATGACCTAAATAAGGTATTTTGTGGAACTCATCCATTATGAGGTTCTTCAAGTCCATCACATAGGGTGCATGACATCTACCTTTGAAAAACAACATACCATCATCAATTAACTTGTAATTATTGCTTATTGTACCCTCTAGTTCCTTATATAGGCATTCCTTCATATACTTGAAATTTTCATCATGTAGGAATGCCTCTCTAATCTTTTCTTTTGTGTCAATTTCACAAGTGCTCATGGATACCAAGTAAACTACCCATAAACTTCTACTAAGTACATCTGCTACATTTTTTCCTTTCCCTTTATATGCTTGATTTTAAAATTAAATTCACTAATCAAAGCCAACCATTTAGCTTGCATATCATTTATCTTAGGCTACTCAAATAAGTATCTCAACCTTCCATGATCTGACATTAGCACAAACCTTATCCCAAACAAGTAGTGTCTCTACTTCTAGAATGATGCATGATTGCTGCTAGCTACATTTCATGAATAACATAGTTCTTCTCATGCTCATTTATTTTCCTTGTTTCGTAGCAAATCAGATGTTCTTCTTGCATCAAGACTCCACCTAGTACTTCCTTACAAACATTTTTACAAATTAGAATATCCTTCTCTAGGTATGTTATTCTCAAAATAGGTGCATGTGTGAGAAAGTTCTTGAGTTGCTCAAAACTAGTTGTGCACTTTGATGTCCATTGAAATTTCACTCATTTAAATTGTAAAATTGTGACTAGATTCCCAATATTTGAAAAAAATGAAAAATTTGCAAGAAATATCCGATCAATCCCATGAAAGATATGACTTCCATAACATTTTAGGGAGTGGATCATGTTAAGAAATCATGTGAATATAGTTTAATACTCGATTCCTCTTCTTGGTAATTACTTATAAATGAAAATATCTTTTTATTACTTCTTTTGTGTTCTTCATCAAGAAATTATACAAATGTTCAGTTTTTCAAGAAAAAAGAGAGACAAGAGACACCAAAATTAGGCTCCAATCTAGGGAAAAACCCCATAAGGGGGAAAACCCAACAATCATTCTCTTATAGAATTAGATCAAATTGATATATCCAAGACTAAGACCAAGACCAAGTCTGCCATAAAGATTCCAAGTCATTAGAGAAATTTAGAGGTAAAAAATGGGTGTCAAAACAAAAATGTACAACCAAAATCAACTTTATAAGAACCAATAGGTTTCAAGATGGTGATGTCAACCATGTGGGATGATTCTCCATTTTTGGAGTAAGAAAATGAAAAAGATTAAAAAAAAACTATTTCTTCAACTCATATTTTCAACTTATCTCCCTACGGTTTAACTCAAATTTCAAGTGGGAGGACTCGTTAGATGTAGAATTTAATTCCTCATTCAAGGAGCAGCCATGTTGAATACTTTTGATGAACCCTGCTACATGAAAACTGAGAAATACATAAAAAAATGTGATTGCAATCACTCAAGGAGATCCTACATGTAGAATATCCTTTGCTCCAAGAGAGGATTGTGGCACATCTTATAGAAAATATGATAATAGAATCGCAATTGCTCAAGAAATTTTAATCTAAATCGAGAGACACAATTCTACTTTACTGAATAGTGTAATTAAATTCACAATTTAGAACAATATTCTCAGACATGCAATAAGAAATAACACACATGCACAATATTTTTTTCTAGGGGAACCCAACTGGGAAAATCCCCTCAAGCCCCTTTGCATTAATCAAATGAATAGAGATGTATTACAATTTCTTGCCCGCACTGAGCACAACTTGTAAGTGAATAACCTATCTCTAAGCTCATTGAGAAGCTCTGACCCAAACTTAGTCAATTTCTGCCTCTACTTGAGCCCCTATTTCCTTGCACAAATCCTGACGAATTAACCCCTATTTTTTAGGAATTTTCTTCCAATTGATTCATAATTACCAAGGTTTGATCATCTGAATGCATGCAACGCCTGTACACTCAAACTAGTTTAGAACTACTTGGTACATTTCCTTGGAATCTCTACCACAACTGGGAACTCAAATTCTCTTCAAGCACTAGTTATTTTAGGTTGATTGATCAGTTAACTGGATGATCACTGAGTTAGTATGCTGTCACTACTGACCTTCCACCAATTCCTCCAACTGTTAGAACTAGTTTAGTTGAACACAACTAGATATAACCAAACTGGACTACTCAAATTTATCAATCACACATGCTTAACTAAAATCAAAGACCTCTAACTCAAATTTATTGAGTTAACTGAGTGACAAGAGCCATGTCACACAAGTTAACTGCATCCAAGTTTTCTACTGATGTGGAAATTCGAATTTTCTCAATTTGACCAAGGAAAAGTCAAATTGAGACTTTCTTGCTGCACTTCTCAACACTCCCTCTCAGCAAGAAAGGGATTATAAACCACCCTTATCATGCCCCTGTGGAATTTGAGCTTCCCTCTTGACAAGGCATTTGTCAAGATGTCAACATCTTGTTCCTCTATCAGAATGTATTGTAACAACATTATCCACCTCTACACACAGTCCTGCAAATGATGATACTAGATATCTATATGCTTGGATCGATCATGAAATACCATATTCTTAGAGATCTTAATGCAACTATAATTATCAAAATAGATCACAGTTGGATCCATCATCTAACCAAACAATCCCACAAGTATCTTTCTCATTCAGATTGTCTCACATACTGCTTGACTTGCAACCATGTATTCTACTTCTGCCGAGATGAGTGCCACAGATCTTTGCTTCCTGCTGTACCAAGAAACCACTACGGACCCAACACTGAAAATTCCACCTAATGTACTCTTTCATTCAGATGGACTCCTCACCCAATCTACATCTATGAAGCCACACAGATTCACTCCCTTTATTCATATGTACCATAATCCATATTGGGTAGTGCCTCTGAGGTACCATAAGACCTACTTAGCTGCCTTCCAATACAATTTGGTTGGCCTAACCATAGCTTGGATCAACTGGTTGACTACATAGAACATATCTGGTCGTGTGTTCACAAATACATCAGTGAACCCACTAATTTCCGATAAATAATAGCATCCACCTCTTCACCTGAAGTGGTAGTCTCTTTCTTCCATCTGGTCGCTAGAGGCGTCTCCATGGTGTTACAAATTTCAATGCAAAATATATGTAATATCTCGGTGGTATAATTTCCTTGAGACACAAACAATTCCTGATCACCTTGTCATACTTCCAGCCCGAGGAAGTAGTGCATGTGACCCACGTTCTTCATCTCAAATTCCCTTGCAAGGTCATCCTTGTAAGAGTTGATCAACTTATCATCACCTGTTAATATTAAATCATCAACATATAAAACAATGATAAGTACTTTACCTTCTACCAAAATATGATAGAGGTTCACATCCACTTCATTATTGGTGAAGCTCAAACCGGTGAGATAATTGTCGATCCTGGTGTACCAAGTCCAGGATGCCTGTTTGAGACTGTATAATGCTCACCTAAGTCTGCACACATGAGACTCCTGATCAAATGTCTCAAAACTTTCTGGGTTCTCGATGTACACTTCCTCCTCAATAACACCATTGTGAAATGATGTTTTTACATCTATCTAGTGGATCTTCCACCCTAGCTGCGCAACCAATGCAATAATTGATCTAATGGATGAATACCTTGCTACGAGAGAAAAGGTTTCTCTCATGGTCAATTCCATCAAATTGAGAGAATCCTTTGGCCACAAATTTGGCCTTATACTTCTTTATGCTTCCATTTGTTGCATGCTTAACTTTAAAGATCCATATCAAACCCACAACTGAATTATCTACCGGTCTTGGGACCACTTCCCAAACACTGTTCTTCATGATGTTTTTGTATTCTTCCACCATTGTATCAACCCAAATTGGCTTCTCAACTTCTTCCTCAAAAGAGGATGAATCAATCTGTACTAGCTCAATCATTAGAGCCATGCAGCCAGTGTACCTCTTAGGTTACCTCCTTTGCCTACGCAAATTTGAAGGGTCTCCCACATTCTCCCTTGCATCTTGCACTAATATATCAGCTTCATGCACTAGTATTTTTCTTCCTTCTCTGGATGGTTATGCTTAACTGGATGTATCCACTCTCTTCTCCTCTATTTGTGGTTGTTCCAAAACTTCTTGAGGCCTCTCCTTTGGAGCTAAAATATCATCTTTTGGTGGGATCTGAAGCTCCTTCTCAAGAGACCACCACATCTCTTTCTCCTCATCAAACTTTACATCCCTTCACACAACTATCATTACGAGGGAAGATAAGTACACACATTAATTGTGAGGAGTTTCGGTGTAACCCACAAAAAATCCCAACTCTATTTTTGGCTTAAGCTTCTTCCTTGAATATTTGGAGACATGACAGTAAATAGAGGCTCCAAAAATCCTGAAGTGAGACACATCTGACTTTCTCCCCGAGAAAGCCTCCTCTGGTGTAATCATACCAAGAATCCGTTGAGGACTCCAGTTATGCAAGTAGACTTCTATGTTACATGCCTCTGCCCACAAATTTAGTGTTAGGCCTTGGTCATGTAGCATAACTCTCTCAACCCCAACAATGCTATGGTTCGTTCTCTCAACTACCCCATTCTGTTGTGAGTTGTGTGGTGCTGTTAGCTCTCTTAGAATGCCTTCTTTCGCACATAAATCCTTAAATTCATTCGAAACATACTCACCTCCATTTTTTCTCATGAGATATTTCATCTTCTTGTCAGTCTCTTTCTCCACTAGCGTCTTGAATTCTATAAACTTTGAGAATATTCCTTCTTCTGCATGAAGAAGATCCATCACTTCCTCGATAAATCATCAATAAAAATAAAAATAAAAAAATTGTGTCTGGTAGTGGAGGCTATCAAGAAAGGTCCACAAGCATCAAAGTAGACTCTTTCCAAGACTGCATGTGCTTTGCTGTCTTGTTCATGGAATGTGGATTTCACATACTTCCCCAAGGTACAAACTTTGCAGACATCATGTTGCTCAAGTGCTCCTTTTGGGAGGCTAGTGGTTATTGTCTGCATAATTTTTAGGACACCATGATGCAAATGGTCCAATCTCCTTTGCCAAATTTCACTGACATCGGAACTCTGCAATTTCTTTGCTTTACTGCTTAATGCAACACAATCTTACACATCTAACTTGTATAGGTTCTTCACCTGAAACCTGATCCGCTTCACCTGTCCAGTGGTGATGTGTCTCTAGAATTATTTCACTTTGCTGAAGATCGCATCATAACCACGATCTTCCAAAACTGCTACAAAGAAGAGATTCTTCTTTAGGCCTGTAATAAACATGACACCTTTGAGGTGAAAAGGGGATCCCGAATCCCTCTTAAAGGTTACTGTACCAATCCCGATAGCACTATAACTTCAACCGTCCCCAAGATCAATATGAATATGGGATCTTTCTCCTCCAGGTCATTGAAAAAATATCTACACCCTGTCATGTGGAATGAGGTACCTGAGTCCAAGTATCACACACTCCCCATCATAGTGTTGGCCATGCATGCGATAAGGGTGAAGTCTAGCTCAAACTATGAAGCTAATGCCTCACTTGTTGCTCCTCCTGAGTTATTCTTGCCAAACTTTTTGTGTGGATGCTTTGTAGCATAGTGCTCAAATTCATGACAATTGAAGCATTTTATTTTGGACAAGTCTTTCTTCTTGCACACATGGTTGGATTCTAGTTTGGTTTAAGACTTCTTCCCTTTGCCCTTCTTTCCCGTTCCAACCTATGCAACATTTTCTTCATCCTCTCCCTTGGATGAGGTTACATCTCATTTATTTTTCTTGATCTCTTCTTGTACCAAATCAAACCACAATTCGGTAATTTATCCCTGCCATTCACTGAGTCCTAGTAGCTATGCCAAATTTTGGGAAGGCCTAGAAGAGATAGGCTCATCAGGGCATCTTCTGAAACATTCACACCAACCCCTCCAATCTCATCATGAACTTGTGTAAATATGCTGAGACACTGCAAACATGACTGCATAATAATATCATTCTTCTATATCTTGATGTTTAGATGTTTGTCTTTGAGGGCTAGTTTTATATGATCAATGCTATTCTTGAACATATCTGTTAGTGCCTTCCACATTGCGAAAGGAGTTTCTTTCCCATGGATATTTGAGACAATGTGGTCTCACACTCCCTCCAAGATTATTCTCCTCCCCTTGGCTACATTTTTCTTCCATTAGGCTGGGTCTTGGGCATCAAATTCCACTGGTTTTACAACATCTCTCTTTATGTATTCTAGCAAGCCATTGCCATCAAGCACCGCCTTCATTCAATCCTTCCATATAATGAAATTTGAGTTTCCTTCGAAGGCATACTCTAATCTTAGTCTATTGAAGGCCATTCTCCCAACTCTAAAGAGATCCCGCTACACTAAATCTGCAAATTCGAACCTCCTGATGAACAACTTCAAAATTCTTGTTCTAATGTGAATCTCACTCTGATACCGTGTAGAAAATATGGTGATAGAATTAAAACTACTCAAGAAATTTTAATCTAAATCAAGAGACAAAATTCTAATCTACTGATCTGTGGAATTCAATTCACAATTTAGAACAACAATCTCAAACATGCAATAAGAAATAACACACATGCACAATATTTTTTTTCTAGGGGAAACCAACTGGGAAAAATGCCTCAAGCCTCTTTGCATTAATCAAATGAATATAGATGTATTACAATTACTTGCATGCACTAAGCACAACCTATTAGTGAATAAACTATCTCTCTTCTCAATGAGAAGCTCTGACCCAAACTTAGTCAATTTCTGCCTATGCTTGAGCCCCTATTTCCTTTCGCAAATCCTAAAGAATTAGCCCCCATTTTTTAGGAAACTTCCTCCAATTGATTGCGTAATTCCCAGGGTTTGATCATTTGACTGCATGCAACACCTGTACACTCAAACTAGTTTACAACTGCTTGTTACACTACCTTGGAATCTCCACCACAGTTGGGAACTCAAATTATCTGCACACACTAGGTAGTTTAGGTTGATTGATTAGTTAATAGGATGATCACTGAAGTAAAATGCTATCACTACTGAACTTCCACTAGTTCCTCCAACTATTAGAACTATTTTAACTGAACACAAATGGATATAACTAAATTAGATTACTAAAATTTAGCAATAACACATGCTTAACTGAACTCCAAGCCCTCTAACTCAAATTTACTGAGCTAACTAAGTGACAAGAGAAATGTCACACAAGTTAACTGCATCCAAGTTGTCTGCTATTGTTGAAATTCAAATTTTCTTAATTTGACCAAGGGAAAGTCAAATTGAGACTTTCTTGCTACACTTCTCAACAAATCTATAAAATTTCAAAGGAACCAAATCCCCTTAATTGCTTTGATGAACAAGGTAGAGTGTTACAAATTTCAAAATCTTGGACATGTTGCATCTAACTACATGAGCAGAACGTATGGATCTAATCGACAGAGCTTGCAATAGTATCAACAACCAAGGAGATTGACCAACAAGTATAATTGTGCTTTTTATGGTTATTGCTATTCTTGTAACTTGTTTGGACATAAGGTAGTTGATTGTGATCTAACCAATGGAGGAGAGGCACATTATGTACGAGGTATAGATATGGCATCAGTAGAAAGAGATCTGATCCTCTTGTTTTATATCTTGGCTATGTGGAGTGCTATACATGCCATAATTTTAGCCATATGGAAATTCAAATTTTCTTAATTTGACCAAGGGAAAGTCAAATTGAGACTTTCTTGGTGCACTTCTCAACAAATCTATAAAATTTCAAAGGAACCAAATCTCCTTAATTCCTTTGATGAACAAGGTAGAGTGTTACAAAGTCCAAAATCTTGGACATGTTGCATCTAACTACAGGAGCAGAACGTATGGATCTAAGCAGTAGAGCTTGCAGTAGTATCAACAACCAAGGAGATTGGCCAACAAGTATAATTGTGATTTTTATGGTTATTGCTATTCTTGTAACCTGTTTGGACATAAGGTAGTTGATTGTGATCTAACCAATCGAGGAGAGGCACATTATGTACGAGGTATAGATATGGCATTAGTAGCAAGAGAACTGATCCTCTTGTTTCATATCTTGGCTATGTGGAGTGCTATACATGCCATAATTTTGGCCATATGACAAGAGACTGCATGCTTCCCCGTTACTAAAGGCAAAACCGACAAGAGCAACAAAACAAGAGAGGAGGTAGCAGAAAAATAGTGTAGGAAGAAAAGAACAAGCCAACGACTATGTGGAGAAATAAGGAGCAACATATATTCAAGTAGGGAAGAGCAGCGCCTCCTATAGTCCATGATTATTTCTTACATACTCATAGAGGAATGCAAAGTTTATGAGACTAGCATGGTTTCAAGGGGAGCATATGGTAGAGTATGGAAACAACATATGATGAGTTCATTCCAACTTCATCCACATTCCGATCCACAGGATCAATCTGCCTTTTGGAGGTATATTGGGCTAATGGGGAGCTACACATGGTATGATATTTTGCATGGGTTTTATAACTTTTGTTCATCAATTTCACTTAGTTATTTGTAGCATTTATATACATGTTTTCTTGAGTGAAATGGATACATTTTTCAGCCACATATATGTTTTTGGTTTCCACTAAAGGTTGGTTGAAAAGTTGTGTAGCCATGCATAAAATGTGATCATTGCTCCAACGATGTACAAAGATGATTTGAGACATGGACTAACCATGCCTGAGCTGTTATATGATGATTACTACATGTATTGTTAGTGTTTCATCATATTATGTTGGTAGAGAGTCCAATCATTTATGGTTTGAGTCATCATGGTGATAGGCATGTTTTGGAGGAGTCTCATGATGTCATGTTACAACTAATGACATGTATGGGCTAATGATATTGTAATAACATGTCATATTATGTTTATGAGTTATTGTTCCGTAGGAGATGATTATAGAAGAAATGTGTTTCATTGATAAACGATGTAAAATGCTCAGAATGCCTTGTACTTGCATTTTTTTTATCATTTGGTCTTCTAGTGGTATGGAGCTATAGTGTGACATTCATGTAAAAGTGAGTCACAAGGTCATGTAATAGTTATGCATGAGATTTTTGTATCATTGCTACAACCATGCATTTTCATTGTATATGAGATTTTAGTCATGGTCTTGTGGAGTCTTGGTGCTTTTTCTTGGCAAGGAAGCAACGTTTCTAGTGAAAGTGGTTTATTACAACATGGATTGATGTTAGAGATGGCATGAGTTCATGGGGAGCATCTATTTTCTCTTATTTAATTCAACCATCCATTCTTGGAATCATGGTTTTCTTGGAGGTGTTCATGGTGTGCCTCATGCTATGCTTTGACTATTGGGGTTCTTGGCCTCATGTTATGAGTAGGGAGGTTGATGATGGCCATTGATGTTGCTACTATGTGGTTGATATGGAAATATGGGTTGGTGCTTCGTATTATGTGATACTACCTATTGATGTTATGTGGTTACATCATATGGCTATTGTTGGATATTTTTGCACACTGTTTCTCATTGATACTTATTGGTTGCCTCATGTTGGCATATTGTTGTTGCTGCAAGAGGTGTTTGGTTGGATATGATGCTCTGAATGTTGGTTGGTGATATGTGCTACTTTTTTCTACTGATATGAGAGGCATGGATACTTTTTGATGTGCATTATTTTTCATCCATGTGGAGATCAATTCCTCTAATATTTGTTCTTGAGTTTCATTGCCTCATCATATGGAGTTGACCCTTTGCCATTAATGTCAAAAGGGGAGTGATATAGGAGATTGGCCTAGAGGATTGTGTGTGGTTTCCATCAATACGAAAGGGGGAGATTGTTGGCATTATGGTGAGTATGGTTCCAGCTAGTTGATGTTCGCATTGGTTTCATGATGACAACTGAAATATGTTGGCATTGATGTCAAACTTATGTAGACTAGCTGATACATTGATGCCATCCTTGTATAATGGTTGAAATTGGTTGTATACGCATTAAGTTGGTTGTGTTGGAATTTGATGTCAACATGGTGTTGGTCTCATGATACATTGATACGACACTCATGATGGTTAGATGATGACATTGGTGTGGTTGATGGTTCCTCATGTGCTAGTGGTGTTCATGCCCTAGTGCAAGAATTCGAGGCAGAGAAGAGATTATTGCAGGACATGTTATGATGGTTTGTTGATGCTGCTATAGATATATGTTGCTGCTACATGTATTGGAGATGGTTGCTCAGGTGATCCATGTTGTTGAGTTGGCATACTAGGTCTTCATCTAGGTCATCATGCTTATGCTCATGGAGATGACTTGTTGCAGTGATGGTTTGGCCTCATGATGATAATGATGATGTTGCAGAGGCACTACATAGTGTGTTTAGATGTGTTGCAACTTATGCAGATGTTTGAGGAGAGTTGAGGACTTATTGCCAGGCTAGTCAACCTTTGTTTTTTAGCTTTAGGTCAACTTGACAATAACACTTGGGAGACATATTTGGCCTATCACGAAGGTTTCACAGGACTTGGAAGAGGTTTGAAGGTGAGTTCAGATGTTGGAGAAGGTGATCCAATAGATGGAAAAGGTTTCGATTAGACGTTTTTATGTTTTTCATTATGCTCTATCCCAATCGCACCCATGCAAGCTTGTGCATGTGGTTGAAAGGATCCAACCACATGGAGACAATCATGTGCATGCAATTGCAACCAAGATCAGGAAGTTATGTGCATGTAGTTGATATTATTCATGAAAAATAGTCAGTGTTCCTCATGCACATCAAATGCATTTCTACATAGAAATTCCCAAAAGCTTCTAAATGAATTGAATAAGGTTGGGAATGGTTTGAAAAAGTCCTCCAATGATGTGAACACCTTTAGTGCACAAGTAGTAGTGATAGTAGTTAGATTTAATCAACTTTGTGCACTCTTGATCCCAGTTCAAAAGTGAAATTCTCCCTACATGTTTTATATCCTTCACTTTGGAGCTGAGTGATGGTTGGGTGAGTGTATATGTGAGTAAGAAAAGGCTGCATAGAGCCATTATGCTTTAGACCTATTTTTGAGTAGATATACTTCAGTGTATGATAACAAATGGTTGTAGTGTGAGC
The DNA here is from genome assembly GCA_031772625.1 of Pinus tabuliformis. Lineage (NCBI taxonomy): Eukaryota > Viridiplantae > Streptophyta > Pinopsida > Pinales > Pinaceae > Pinus > Pinus tabuliformis. Next base: position 916,888,014 of record CM062810.1, read on the forward strand.
AGAACTTGGTGCTGAAGCAAAAATATAAAGAAAAACACCAATATAGATCAAATTTGTAGCTGCTAGAGTAGAGAATCTTTGGAAAGTTTTCTATGTTGATGGGGTATATTTTGTTGGTGATTCGATGCTAAATTGTGGCCACTATTTGCTGATGTGGAGAGAATATGTTTGTGGTGTCTTATTTTATTTTTTTGCAGAGATTGAATTTCTACTGAGATTATGATTGCAAAGTTGAATCAGAATTGAGCATAACGTCTTGCATCCAGTTTGAAAATATATGAAAGGAGGTCGACATAGAGTAGAGGAGAAATGACTTCATGAGAGTGGAGTAGTGATTCTATAGCATTAGCGAAAGGAACAATTTCTCTATCCAATGGTAGTTTGATAATCCAATCAGAGTTGGGCGAAGATCGTTGATCATAGTGGCTTTCAATAGATGGTAGTCCATAGATACATGTGAGAACATAGTCTTCCAATATGATTAGTAGAATCGAGTCTCCTGACGGATATGTGTTGGCCAATAGTATATCAGGTCAAGTATCCTAGCTGATGGGAGTCAACAAATCCATGTAAAAGATCATTGCTTAACATAATAGAGATTTAAAGCAGCACAACAACAATAAGGGTGTTTTTTTTTCCTGGAGGGGTTTTCCACCAGATATCTTGTGTCTCATGTGTTGATTCTTTTTGTGTTTCTATTCATGGTTATGTTGCTGATATGGTTTACTTGTTGATTTTGATTTATGCATAGTATTGCAAATGTTTAATCAGTTGCTTCTAATTAGTGTATGTGATTCAATAGAGAATTTTAATTTGGTGAAAATTGTTAATAAGACACACTACTAATTCACCCCTTCTCAGTAGTGCTCAAGGTTTCGAATCATTGGTATCAAAGAAGGCCTCTTGGTTACAACTTGATCATTGGAGAGTAGGTCTGGGGTTTTATTGGCACGAATTTGTATTTTTTTTCCAAATGGTTTCTCATGCAATGACTATCCTCACTACTATGAATTTCAAGGTATGGAACAAGAATGTTAAATATCGATTATTCTCTTGTGGATCTAATGTTTGGAGACTGGTATGTGAAGGATGTGGTAAGGATCCAATTGCACCTGAAATTTTACAGCAGGATGCATAATCTACAAGAATCTTCATGATGATGATTTGACGAAGCTAGTAGGTTTGAAATATGCCAAAGAAACGTGGGACATGCTAGAGTTCATATTTGGAGATGGTACCAACAATGATAAGGAAAATGAGAAAAAGGGCAAAAAGAAGAAGAATAAGAAAAATAACAAGAAGAAGGGTCTTCAAAATTAATAAGCTCAACCACAAGATTTTCATCTTCCTAGTGCAAGTAGTTCAACCAATAATGGGCAAAAATCAAAAGATCAAGAACCAAAGGTATTGCAGCAAAATGAATCCAAAGGTATAAATGCTAATGGTTTTCTTTTGAGTTACAAATTTGAGGATTTAGATTTTGATCATGCTTAAGTGTCTATTGAAGATGAGAATAATGTTAAGGTTCTTATAGCTGACATTTGTAGACTAACAAATGCATGCAAGGATAAAGAAAAACTATTGCAGACATGTGATAATAAGGAGGCCAAGCTCAAGGAGGAGATTGTCAACTTAAAAGATAAATTAACAGAAGTAGAAAAAAATTGAAGAAGGCATGAGGAAGCATTACAAAGAAATGGAATATGAGTGTGAGAGATTAGATGCTGAAGTAATGTCTTTGAGAAAGCAGTAGAAGATGGAGAAGAGGATTGTGCCCTTGGATAGTTTGCTTGAAATCCAAAGATCACCATTGGATAAATCTGGTCTTGGATTTCAAAAGGGTAAGTCTAGTTTGCATGCAAGTAAAAAAATCAAATTTGAATCAAAATAACCTTCATAAAACAATGCCAACAACAAGAGTACCAAAGAAAGAAACCCGTAGTAGATCAACCAACATAACCAACAACAATCGAGAAGAAAACCTCAAGGAGCACGTACATTTAGAAGATCCTTTGCTCCAAGAGAGTATTCTGGTAGATCTATAAAATTTCAAAGGAACCAAATCCTCTTCATTCCTTTGATGAGCAAGGTAGAGTGTTACAAATTCCACAAGCTTGGACATGTTGCATCTAACTACAAGAGAAAAACATATGGATCTAATCAACATAGCTTGCAGCAATATCAAAAACCAAGGAGATTTGCCAACATGTATAATCATGGTTTTTATGCTTATTGTTATTCTTGTAAACTGTTTGGCCATAAGGAAATTGATTGCAAATCCAACCCATGGAGGAGAGGCACATTACGTGCAAAGTATATATCTGGCATGAGTAGCAAGAGAACTGATACTCTTGCTTCATATATTGGCCATGTGGAGTTGCTATACATGCCATAATTTTGGCCATATGGCAAGAGACTGCATGTTTCCCCATTACTCAAGGAAAAATAGGCAAGAGAAGAAAAAACAGAAAGGTGGTAGTAGAAAACTAGTGAAGGAAGAAAAAAGCAGCCAAAGACCGTGTGGATAAAGAAGGAACGACGACTCTTCAAGTTATTTCTTGCATACTAATAGAGGATTGCAAAGTCTATGAGAGTAGCATGGTGTTAGGGGGGGCGTATGGTAGAGTATGGCAACAAAATATGATGATTTCATTCGAACTTCATGCACATTCAGGTCCATAGGATTAGTCTTCCTTTTGGAAGTATATTGAGCTCAGGGGGAGATATGCATGGTATGATATATGCATGGATTTTCTATCTTTTGTTCATCACTTTCACTCAATTATTTTTAGTATTTATATTCATGTTTTCTTGAGTGAAGTGGATACATTTTTAAGCCACATATATGTTTTTTTCTTTCACTAACAATTGGTTGAAAAGTTGTGTAGCCATGCATAGAATGTGATCATTTTTCCAACCATGTACAAGGGTGATTTGAGACATGGACCAACCATGTATGAGCTGTTATATGATGATTATTACAACCATGTATTGTTAGTGTTTCATCATATTATGTTGGTAGAGAGTCTATATATCCATTTATGATTTGAGTCATCATGGTGTTTTGGAGGAGTCTCATGATGCCATGTTGCAACCATATGTATGGGATTATGATATTGTAACAACATGTCATACTATGTTTATGATTCATTGGTCCATAGAAGATGATTATAGTAGTAATGTATTTCATTGTTAAATGATGCAAAATGCTCATAATTCCATGTACTTGTATTGTTTTATCATTGGGTCTTCTAGTGGTTGGTACTAGAGTTAGGCATTCATGTAAAAGTGAGTCATGAGGTAATGTAATATTTATGCATGATGTTTTTGTATCACTGCTACAACCATGTATTTTCATTGCATATGTCATTTTAGTCATGGCCTTGTGGAGTCTTGTTTCTTTTTTATTAGCAAGGAAGCAACATTTGCAGCATAAGGAATTTATTACAACATGGATTGATGTTGGAGATGGCATGTGTTCAAGGGGAGCATCTGATTTCTCTTATTTAATTCAACCATCCATTGTTCGCAACATGGTCTGCTTGTAGGTGTTCATGGTGTTCCTCATGCTATGCTTTGACTATTGGGGTTCTTGGCCCCATGTTATGAGTAGGAAGTTTGATGATGGCCATTGATGTTGCTTCTATATGGTTGATATGGAGATATGGGTTGGTGCTTCATATTATACGATGATACCTATTGATGTTGTGTGGTTGCCTCATGTGGCTATTATTGGATATTGTTGCACACTTCTGCTCATTGATGCTTATATGGTTTCCTCATGTTGGCATATTGTTGTTGTTGTTAGAGGTGTTTGGTTGGATATGTTGCTCTGTATGTTGGTTGGTGATATGTGCTACTTGTTGTTACTGATATGAGATGCATGGATACTTGTTGATGTGCATTATTTTTCATCCATGTAGAGATCAATTGCTCCAGAACTTGTGCTTGAGTTTCGTTGCCTCATCAAATGGAGTTGACCCTTTGCCATTAATTTTAAAGGGGGAGTGATAAAGTAGATTTGTTTGGAGGATTGTGTGTCGTTTCCATCAATACAAAAGGGGGATATTGTTGGAATTATGGTGGACATGGTTACAAATAACTGATGTTGGAATTCGTTTCATGATGGAAACTAGCATATGTTGGCATTGATGGAAACCTTATGTAGACTAACTAATAAATTAATGCAATCCTTGTAGTATGGTTGCAACTGGTTCTATAGGCATTGAGTTGGTTGCGTTGGCATTTGACGTCAACATGGTGTTGGTCTCATGATGCATTGATACCACAATCATGATGGTCAGATTGTGGCATTAGTGTGGTTTATGGTTCGTCATGTGCTAGTGGTGCTCATGACCTAGTGCAGGAACTGGAGGCAAAGCAGAGATGGTTGCAAGACATGTTATGATAGTTTGTTGATGTTGTTATAGATAGATGTTGTTGTTAAAGGTATTGTAAATGGTTGCTCAGGTGATCTATGTTGTTGAGTTGACACACTTGATGAGTTGACATATTAGGTATTCATGCTTATGCTCATGGAGTTGACTTATTGCAGTGACGTTTTAGCCTCATGATGATAATGATGATGCTGCAGAGGTGCTACAAAGTGTGTTTAGATGTGTTGCAACTTATGCAGATGTTTGAGGAGAGTTGAGGACTTGTTGACATGCTAATCAACCCTTGTTTGTTGATTTTGGGTCAACTTGACAGTGGCACTTGGGCGACATGTTTGGAATATTACAGAGTTGTCACATGACTTGGAATAGGTTTGGAGGTGAGTTCAGATGCTAGTGAAGGTGATCCAATAGGTGGCAGAGGTTTTTATAGTTTTCATTATGCTATGCTCCAACTGCACCCATGCAGGCTTGTGCATGCAGTTGAAAGGCTCCAATTGCATGGAGACAAGCCTGTGCATGAGATTGCGACCAGAATCAAGTAGTTTTGTGCATGTGGATTAACTTCTTCACAAAAAATACTCCGGATTCCTCGCGCACATCATATTATTTCGACATAGAAATTACTAGAAGCTTCTAAATGAATTGAATAAGTTTGGGAATGGTTTGAAAAAATCCTCCAATGATGTGAACACCTTTAGTGCACAAGTAGTGGTGATAGTGATTGGATTTCGTCATTTTGTGCACTCTTAATCCCAATCCAAAAGTACAATTTTCCCTACATGTTTTATATTCTTCACTTTGGAGTTGTGTAATGGTTGGGTGACTGTATTTGTGAGTAGGAAAAGGATTCATAGTGTGCATATGCTTAAGACCTATTTGTGAGAAATGATACTTCAGTGTATGATAGAAGATGGCTGTAGTGTGAGTAGAATGGAGTGCTGAAGCAGAAATCTAAAGCATAACATTAGTATAGATAAGATTTGTAGCTGCTAGAGCAGAGACTCTTTGGCAAGTTTTGTATGTTGCTAGAGTATATTTTGTTGGTGATTTGATGTTATATTGTTGCCACTCTTTGCTAATGTGAAGATCATATGTTTGTGGTGTATTATTTTATTTGTTGCAATGATTGACTTGTTGCTAAGATTATGATCACAGAGCTGAATCGGAGTTGAGCATAACATCTTGGATCCAGTCTGGAAATATATGAAATGAGTTTGGCATAGAGTGGAGGAGAATTGACTTAATGAGAGTGGAGTAATGATCTTGTGGCATTGGCGAAAGGAACAATTTCTCCATCCAATGGTAGTTGGATAGTGTAATCAGAGTTGGGAGAGGATCGTTGATCATAGTGGTTTTCAATGGATGGTAGTCCATAGATTTGTGTGAGAATATAGCCTTCCGAGCTGATATGTAGAATCAAGTCTCTTGGATGATGGGTTTTGGCCAATAATATATGAGGTCAAGTATTCTAGCTGATGGGAGTCAACAAATCTAGGTAAAATATCATAGCTTGAAATACAAATATTTAGAGCAGCACAACAACAACAAGGGTGGTTTTTTGCCCATAGGGGTTTTCCACCATATATCTTGTGTCTCATGTGTTGATTATTTTTGTGTTTCTGTTCATGGTTATGTTGCTAATATGGTTTACTTTCTACTTATGAGTTGCTGCTAATTAGTGTATGTGATTTAGTAGAGAAGTTTATTTTGGTGAAAATTGTTAGTAAGACACACTACTGATTCACCCCCACTCTCAGTAGTGCTCAAGGTTTCCAACAAGGAAAGTCTAACATATCAAATATGTCACAATCTCTAATATATCTATGCAAACCCTTTTATAATACATCACTATCGTTCAAAAAGGCTTAAGATTGTTAGCTTCTTCATGTTAGTCTCTATAACCTAGAAAACTTAGCATTGTATGCAATATAATTGACATAGGCCATTGATTAAAAATGAATAAAGATTACACATACCTATTTCAATCCTACCTTATCTAATGCAGGGGTCCCGGCATAAACCATACTTCGTAAGATGATGCTAGGGTTACCCAGCATATACCCATAGTATGCATTTAACAATGCATTCACAACTGTCCCAGGTTTTTAACTCAACGAAGGAGTCAAAACTTCAGACCTTGAATGGTCAAGGCCCCTTTATAAGTTCCTTTTATCAGAACTTCAATCACCCTCACATAAGAGTTAACGAGGCCTTTTCTTCATATCCCTCCATCGTTAGACATATATATATATATATATATATATATATATATATATATATATATATATATATATATATATAAGTCATATATCGGCACTATATTCCTGTTACAAAGAAAATATACGCACAAACTTACCTTTCTACCTTAGTACAACTTTTGCATAGATTTTATGTTGGACACAGATTGTCATTGATGTCAATATGGCAATATTCAAGAGGAGGAGACAGAGCATATTGGAGCCAAGAGGAGCAAAAGGAGCCAAGAGGAGCAGACCAAGCCAGAGGAGCCACATTGGAGCAGAGAGGAACATATCGGAGGAGCCATATACATGCCAAAGTAAGAGGACCCATCGGAGGAGCAAGTGAAGCAAACAGAGCCATATATGCCTCAGACAACATTATCGGGAGCTGTTGAGCCATATATGCCTTCATTAATACTATCGGGCGATTGTTCGAGCAATGAAAACCCACATATGCATGTATTAACGATTATCGGGAGTGGAGGCAAATAGCACCAATATCGCATCGGAGGAGTGGAGCCTTTCGCAACTGCCGAAGTGTATGCTCCGACAGACCGGAGCCGAACCATTATAAAGGGGAGCAATAAGATCATATCAGGTCCGCAGAACCCAAATATTGCATCGAAGGAGCGGCTTGGAACTATCATGTGAAAGCTCCGATATATATCGGAGCCGAAATATTATTCAGCGCTCCCTATAAAGCGTCGGGTCCGTCGTTTTCAGAGGAGGGAGTGTTATTGTTTGTGGCGACCGCCGATAAGCGGACCCGCCGAAATATATATAGCGTGGCATCTAAACCTTTTCGGGTCTGAAAAGAACCTCAGCGCGGTTAAGTGACGAGCTCCGAAATTCGGAGCCGAAGTATTATATAGAGGATGGTTTAATGAGTCGTCTGGTCCGCTAGGTCCGTTAGACTTTAAAACTGCCGGAAGGGAAGTCGCCGAAATCCATCGGGACCGAAATCATAATAAAAGGTAGCCTAAAGGTGTGTCGGGTCCGTACCTTGTCGGAGGTCAGGCCTTAACAGTTTTGTAGTGATCACCGAAATCTGGATCTGCCGAAAATTATAAAGGTGGGTTTATAAAATTTGAAATCCGCGTATGTTCAGTTGAGCGGGATTACATGGGTTCCCGTGTTTTAATGTATATATGACCGAAGGTTCAAAAGGGGGGTATTATAATGTTTCCCATATATTATATGTGGCTGCGGGTTTAAGCCTTAAGGCACATATATTGCAATGCTTGTGTTGGTTGTATGTGTGGACGCGGTTGGGCGGTGGCTTCCGATAGACATAAAAGCGGTGATAAAAAGGGTGGCTCTGATTCTATAGTGTGGAGGCGGAAATACTGTGAAGAACAGTCCCAAGAGTGTGGGAGACCAAATCATGGCGACTGTGATTGTGATAAGGACGTGGCTGTCCGTTAAATAATGCCATCCCTGTGTATGCCCACAATCATTGGCAAACAGCGCTGTTACAGTCTTATGAATATGGTCCTCTGCGTTGACTCAGTGCTTGCCATTGATACAACGCGTCCTGCGAATATTGGAACACTTGTATAGATAGAAGAAGCAAAGGAATGGGAAGCCGAAGGGTCAAGCGATCAAGTGAGTCAGAGGAAATGATAGCAACTGAGGAGGAAGCCAAAGAGCTAGCATGTAAGAGGAAACGAATGGACAGGGGCATGGAACATATAAAAGCAGCAAAAACAGAGAACTGATGGGTTGTTGTTGTATGGTATAATCCGAGCATGAGATAGTGGAAGCAGGAGAAGCAAAGGGGGCAGCTGATGCAGTGGAAGCTGAAAAGAGTGCAGCAGCACACCAGTGTATACCAAAGAGGTTGGAGCCTCAGAATTAAACAGGATTGAAGTCCTTGGGAGTTGGTGCTCCTAAGTCCAAGATTGGTGTCTTGGCAAAATAGAGTTGGTGCTCTGGAGGTTGGAGCCTCACCAAAGTCCAAGTTGGAGCTTGGCAACAGATTGTGACCATCTATTTATTGTATTTATTTTACTGCACAGTTATATTAATAAAAGCATTGATTCTTGCTGTTCATTTTGTGCTCTGAATATATATGTTTTAACTAGTAAAACAATAGTGGGAAAAAGAAATACTGATTCACCCCCCTCTCAGTATTTCCAACAATTGGTATCAGAGCCGGCTTCTTCATACTAGCCTAACAGCTTGAAGAAGGATCAGCAGCCATGATGAGAAATCATGAAGCATCAGGAAAACCTCCTCTGTTCGATGGCACTAACTTTGGGTTTTGGAAGAAAAGAATGACTTACTATTTAATGTCCCTTGGACCTGAAGTCTGGCATTTTTGTCAAACTGAATACCGAGTGACTTCCACTCTTCCAACAGACCAAGACGAGAGGAAAGCCTACATTGCGAATGCAAAAGCCATGAACTCTATCACTAGTGGAATCACTGATTCTGAGTTTACAAAAATCATGCACTGTAACTCTGCCAGAGAAATGTGGGAGAAGCTAGTTGGCTTGTACGATGGAGACTCAAAAGTCAAAAAGGCAAAGCTTCAAACTCACAGGAGACAATTTGAAAGTTTGAAGATGGAAGAGGAAGAAGACATTGCAGCATACCTCCTCCGAGTAGCTGAAGTGGTAAATTCCCTGAAAGGATTGGACGAAAAAGTTGAAGAAAGTACCATTGTTCAAAAGGTATTAAGGTCTCTTCCAGACAGATTTGACTCCAAAATAAGTGTTATAGAAGAATCAAAGGATCTTGACACCCTCAAAATGGATGAACTCCATGGAATTTTCATTGCCTATGAAATGAGGAAAGGTGGTCCTAGCTCCAAAGATGCAACATTCAAGGCCTCAAAGTCAAAGAAAGGGAAAGAAAGGAATGACTGTAGTGATGAGTCAGATGTGGAATCCGAATTGGCTCAATATGTACGAAAGCTGAAGAGAGGATCTAAGCTTAAAGGCAAGTATCCTCTTATCTGTTTTAAATGTGGTAAAATAGGTCATTATGCGGCAAAATGTCCTCATAAGCATGACAGTGATGATGAAGGAAATCCTAAAAGAATGACACACAAAAAGAAAGGGTTCAATAAGAAAAACCTCCTCTCCAAGCAAGATGAGTCTGATGAGGATGAGTTTATGGTCATCAAAAAAAAATCAGATGAGGAAAGCGATCATGATGAAAGCCAAGAAGCATTATTCATGGCACTCACAGATGATGATGACTTGGGGCCAGAAGGAAATGTGGATGAACTATTAATAAGTGCCATTGAAGAGAACGAGAAACTACGGAACAAAATCATCTCTCTCAAAGTGGAAAACGAGGAAATAAGAAGGAGAGAAGATCTCTTGGAAACGAAGCTTAAAGAAAAAGAAGAGACCTGTGAAGAACGTGAGGCCGAAGTAGTATCTCTGAGAAAGGAGTTGGAGCAAATTAAAAAGGGCTGTAAAAGCTCTCAAATACTTGATACTATTCTGAAAAATCAAAAACCTCAACATGATAAGTCTGGAATAGGTTTCAAGGGAGAATCCTCAAGCACCAAGAATAGTGCGAAAAGCTATGCCGATGCACTTTCCTGCAACCCAAAAGATGAAAAAGTATGTTATCAAAAGTGCATCCCAGATTCCAAGAATAAAGAAAGAGTTACTCCAAAGAAGAATGTGGAGTCGAATCATGAACACTACAGCAAATACAAACCTGTACTCCACCAAGGGCCCATCAAAAATCCAAAGGAAGAGGGAGGAGTAGTTCTCAGGAAGGAAATCGAATTAAACCGTGGTTGCTTCAAAACCATCTTTCTTGGACATTGTTTTCACTGTAAAAACTTCGGTCACCAAGCTAGACACTGTATGGCTCGCAGAAGTGAAAAGACAACACAAAAGGACCGAGTAATCAACTCATATGCTCCCAAAAGACAGGGACAAATCAAAACCTTCAATTCATTCAATCCCTTGACTAAATTTGATCTGACTTGCTCTTTTTGCTACAATAATGGACACTATGAACAAGACTGCCCACTCAAAGGAAGAAAGACGAGTAGCAAGAACTCTGCAATGGACAAATGCGGCCTGGCTCTATTTGCACAAAATAATGGAAACCAGTGGTTTGTGGATAGTGGGTGCTCCAGACACATGACAGGAGACAGAAGGAAATTTATCTCACTGAGCAAAAAGGAAGGGAATGTGTCCTTTGGAAGCGGAACTGGCAAAATTGCAGGAAGAGGAACAGTTACTCTGATCAATGGAAAAGGAAAAGCTCAAGATGCTCTGCTGGTTGACGGACTCAAACACAACCTTCTGAGTGTCAGCCAAATTTGTGATCAAGGACATAAGGTTGTTTTCAGCACCAAAGACTGTGAAATAAGGAACTCTGCCTCAGGGAAACTTGTGGCAAAAGGGGTGAGAACACCAGACAATATTTACGTTCTGAACAAGATTCAGGAAAATAAATGCTACTTGAGTCAGACAGATGAGAGTTGGTTGTGGCACAAGAGACTTGGACATACCAGCTTCGAAAATCTGATCAATATCAGCAAGATCAAAGCTGTACAAGACATCCCAAGGCTGTTCAAACCAAAGCAAGCAGTGTGTGGACCATGTCAACATGGAAAACAGACCAGAACCAGCCACAAGACAAAGGAACACTGTACATCAAAGCCCTTGGAGATCATCCATGCTGATGTGTGTGGGCCAACTAGAAATCAAGCACTCCAAGGAGAAAGGTACTTTGTGTTATTTGTTGATGATTATACTAGAATGATGTGGATATATTTCATAAAGTATAAATCTGAAACTTTTGAGTGTTTTAAGAATCTAAAAGCCCTTATAGAAAACGAAAAAGATTCAAAAATTAAGTGTCTCAGAACAGACAGAGGAGGAGAATTCACATCAAACGAGTTCAATGAGTTCTGCAATATTCATGGAATTAAAAGGGAATTCTCGGCTGCCAGAACACCTCAACAAAATGGGGTAGTTGAAAGACGAAACCGAATTGTCCAAGAAATGGCAAGAACCATGCTGTTAGCAGCAGACCTCCAGCCAAAATTCTGGAAGGAAGCAGTAGGGACAGCTGTCTACACACTGAATCGGACTCAATTAAGACCAAATTGTGACAAAACTCCTTATGAGCTATGGAAAGGGAGACCTACTTCAGTGAAGTATTTCAAAATATTTGGAAGCAAGTGCTTCATAAAAATAAATGATGGTTCACCTGGAAAATTTGATTCTCGGGTTGATGAGGGGATATTTCTTGGATACTCTCCACGGAGCAAGGCTTACAAGTGCTACAATTTTCGACTGAAGAAAATAGTGGAAAGCATCGATGTAAAGGTTGATGAAGATCTTCCAGAAAAGGAAATTGAAGAACAGGAAGATGACTTTCTCATTGAAGAAGAAGAACCTAAAGAAGAAGAGATAGATGATGAAGAAGAAGAAGAGGAAAGAGAACCACCTCATACCCCTTCAAAGATGAAGTATGTAGAAAGATACCATCCAGAAGAACAGATCATTGGCGATAGAGATGAAGGTGTGCAGACCAGAAGAAGGATAACAACCTCACCCAAGAGAAAAGTCGTTGCCCTCCTATCTATGATAGAACCAGAAACATTCACAGAAGCAAGTAAGGATCCTCATTGGGTAAAAGCAATGGAAGAAGAAATGTACCAAATTGAGAAGAACAAGACATGGGAGCTGGTACCTCGTCCAAAGGACAAAAACATAATAGGAACCAAATGGGTGTTCAAAAATAAAATGAATGAGGAAGGACAGATTATCAGAAACAAGGCAAGACTTGTCTGCAAAGGCTATTCGCAAATTGAAGGAGTTGACTTTGAAGAGACATTTGCACCAGTGGCCCGTATGGAAGCTATCAGGATGTTCTTAGCATTTGCTTGCTCGAAAGGATTCAAAATCTATCAAATGGACGTGAAATCAACATTCCTAAATGGATAACTCAAGGAAGAAGTCTACATGGAGCAGCCAGAAGGTTTTGATTTGACAACAGGAAAGGACCTAGTCTGTAAGTTGAAAAAGGCTTTGTATGGGTTGAAACAAGCTCCTAGAGCTTGGTATGCAAGACTCGATAACTATCTCCAACAACAAGGCTTCAAAAAGGGAGTGGCTAGAAGCAATCTATACATAAAGACAGATCAAGGTAAGTTACTAGTTGCTCTTGTTTATGTCGATGATCTGATTTTTGCTAGTAATAATGATGAAATGAGCCATGAATTTTCTCAAAGCATGGCAAAAGAATTTGAGATGTCAATGATAGGAGAACTGTCCCACTTCCTTGGACTTCAAGTATCTCAAACCAGAGCAGGATTGTATATATCTCAAGCCAAATATCTAAAAGACATGCTCAAAAAATATGGAATGGAGGATTGTGCATCCATGAGCACTCCCATGACCACAAACTGCAAACTAAGCAAAGATGATAACTCCCCTCTAGTAGATGCAACTCATTACAGGTCAATGATTGGAGCCCTTCTATACTTAACAGCTACACGACCAGACATAATGCAAGCAGTAGGAATGGTGGGAAGATTTCAATCAGCTCCCAAACAATCCCATTTATTAGCTGTAAAAAGAATCCTCAGATATCTGAAGGGAACTTCAGATTTTGGTCTTTGGTACACAAGGAGCTCAACACTGACTGTAACTGCATACACCGATGTTGATTGGGCTGGAAACATAGATGATCGGAAAAGTACTAGTGGGAATGCATTCTTCCTAGGAGACTGTTTGGTATCCTGGCTCAGCAAAAAACAGTCATCCATATCATTATCCACAACCAAAGCCGAGTATATTGCTGCAGTAGACTGTTGATCTCAGATACTTTGGATGAAGGAAGCGCTAAAAGATCTCGACATATGTACATATCAACCGATTATCATCTATTGTGACAACACTAGTGCTATCAGTCTCAGCAAAAATCCAGTGATGCACTCAAGAACCAAACACATACCAATCAAGTATCATTTCCTCCATGAGCAAGTAGCTGAACAAAACATCACTCTGGAATATATCAGTACTAAGGAGCAGATAGCTGATATTTTCACAAAACCTCTTCCTCGGGAAGCATTCGAACATCTGCGACAAAAGATGGGGGTTATTTCTTTATCATCACTCAAGTTCATTCATAAAGATGCAGCAGGACAGGGGGAGCAGTTCGACAGGGGGAGTTCGTATGCATTCCTTTTCCATTGATGTCAAAGGGGGAGAAAGCAGAAGAATATTTCCATCAATAACAAAGGGGGAGATTGTTGGACACAGATTGTCATTGATGTCAATATGGCAATATTCAAGAGGAGGAGATAGAGCATATCGGAGCCAAGAGGAGCAGACCAAGTCAGAGGAGCCACATTGGAGCAGAGAGGAACATATCGGAGGAGCCATATACATGCCAAAGCAAGAGGACCCATCGGAGGAGCAAGTGAAGCAAACAGAGCCATATATGACTCAGACAACATTATCGGGAGCTGTTGAGCCATATATGCCTTCATTAATACTATCGGGTGATTGTTCTGGCAATGAAAACCCACATATGCATGTATTAACGATTATCGGGAGTGGAGGCAAATAGCACCAATATCGCATCGGAGGAGTGGAGCCTTTCGCAACCGCCGAAGTGTATGCTCCGACAGACCAGAGCCGAACCATTATAAAGGGGAGCAATAAGATCATATCGGGTCTGCAGAACCCAAATATCGCATCGGAGGAGCGGCTTGGAACTATCATGTGAAAGCTCCGATATATATCGGAGCCGGAATATTATTCAGCGCTCCCTATAAAGCGTCGGGTCCGTCGTTTTCGGAGGAGGGAGTGTTATTGTCTGTGGCGACCGCTGATAAGCGGACCCGCCAAAATATATATAGCGTGGCATCTAAACCTTTTCGGGTCCGAAAAGAACCTCAGCGCGGTTAAGTGACGAGCTCCGAAATTCGGAGCCGAAGTATTATATAGAGGATGGTTTAATGAGTCGTCGGGTTCGCTAGGTCCGTTAGACTTTGAAACTGCCGGAAGGGAAGTCGCCGAAATCCATCGGGACCGAAATCATAATAAAAGGCAGCCTAAAGGTGTGTCGGGTCCACACCTCATCGAAGGTCAGGCCTTAACAGTTTTGTAGTGATTGCCGAAATCTGGATCTACCGAAAATTATAAAGGTGGGTTTATAAAATTTGAAATCCGCGTATGTTCAGTTGAGCAGGATTACATGGGTTCCCGTGTATTAATGTATATGTGACCGAAGGTTCAAAAGGGGGGTATTATAATGTTTCCCATATATTATATGTGGCTGTGGGTTTAAGCCTTAAGGCACATATATTGCAATGCTTGTGTTGGTTGTATGTGTGGACGCGGTTGGGCGGTGGCTTCCGATAGACATAAAAGCGGTGATAAAAAGGGTGGCTCCGATTCTATAGTGTGGAGGCGGAAATACTGTGAAGAACAGCCCCGAGAGTGTGGGAGACCAAATCATGGCGACTGTGATTGTGATAAGGACGTGGCTGTCCGTTAAATAATGCCATCCTTGTGTATGCCCACAATCATTGGCAAAGCAACGCTGTTACAGTCTTATGAATATGGTCCTCTGCGTTGACTCAGTGCTTGCCATTGATACAACGCGTCCTGCGAATATTGGAACACTTGTATAGATAGAAGAAGCAAAGGAATGGGAAGCCGAAGGGTCAAGCGATCAAGTGAGTCAGAGGAAATGATAGCGAGTGAGGAGGAAGCCAAAGAGCCAGCATGTAAGAGGAAACAAATGGACAGGGGCATGGAACATATAAAAGTAGCAAAAACAGAGAACTGATGGGTTGTTGGTGTATGGTATAATCCGAGCATGAGATAGTGGAAGCAGGAGAAGCAAAGGGGGCAGCTGATGCAGTGGAAGCTGAAAAGAGTGCAGCAGCAGACCAGTGTATACCAAAGAGGTTGGAGCCTCAGAATTAAACATGATTGAAGTCCTTGGGAGTTGGTGCTCCTAAGTCCAAGATTGGTGTCTTGGCAAAATAGAGTTGGTGCTCTGGAGGTTGGAGCCTCACCAAAGTCCAAGTTGGAGCTTGGCAACAGATTGTGACCATCTATTTATTGTATTTATTTTACTGCACAGTTATATTAATAAAAGCATTGATTCTTGCTATTCATTTTGTACTCTGAATATATATGTTTTAACTAGTAAAACAATAGTGGGAAAAAGAAATACTAATTCACCCCCCTCTCAGTATTTCCAACATTTTAATGCTCCACCTTTATCATCGTTGGCAATCGGCTCCTCCACGGTCTTAACACATATACACCATCACCCCTTCTCCGACTTCGATCTCTAACTATCGAAGCAATAACATATGCTTTTGCGTTAAAAGGCCCGCGCCATATAAACTATCAGAAATATTAAACACTTGGGAATACAAAGGAATTCCCACTCTGAACCGCATACGCCGGATTTCAAATCTTATCCAACCGCATTCATAACTATCATCGGGTCCACCTCCTCTATGCTGCCTTCGCGCTCTCCAATAGCCCAACCTCCCGCTGTGCTGAACTCCGATAGGTTCGAGCTCCGATATGCCGACACTCGCTATCGGCTATCGCTTCTCCACCCTCACATTACTTCTTCCGCTATGAACTTCCGATTGCGCAATTGCCGATCGGATTATCAGCGATATCGCTAATCGCTCGTCGGAGTTGCTATTTCTGTGGTCGCCATCCTTTGGTACCTCCAAAATGCGATTGCGATTTTCAATCGTGGCCATTGATCTTTGAAGATCCAACTTCTACTGAGCATCAAACCTTTACTTCTCGTTCGCCTCTCTTACTTGTGTTTTTCTGCGTTTTCAGTGGTTTCTGCGGCTCTTTTGGGTTCTTCAAAGGTTCTTCCTCCTTTGCTATTTCATTGCGACTCTTCCTTCTTAGCTTCTCTTTGCATGCACCTTTACTTCAAAGTAACTCTTGATCTCTTAAGAGGATCAATATGATTCCTCTGAATCGTTCTTCTTCTCTGTGTAGTTCTTCAAAATGTTGTTGTCTGTTTCCGCTGCTCAATTCCCTCAAAGCTTGCCTTTATGTGAAGTCTCACTTCGCAACATCTTCAGAGCTTCACTCTGTTCCTTCAGCTGGATTCAACAATCCCTTATGATTCCTTTGAATCATCCTGTTCCTCTGCGTCCTTCAGAATTCTACCTACAAACTATCATAGAGCCTATGAATTCAAGTAAATCATTCACGAAATTCTCTTCCATACTCTGACACAATCAGGAACAAACATCTGCATATATTAATATAAAAGCAAAGTTTACATTCGAGACTTCTTGATCTTGCACAGGCCTATTTTCCAATGTCAGTGGCCTCTCCTTTCTGCCCGTAGGCTTACATATATTTATATGAAACTTTGGATTGGATTACTATGAAGGACCTGATCCCATCCTTTCCTTGAATCACTCAACTAAAGCCTTAAAGCTCGCTATATGACATATTACATTTAATTAAGTCTTCTAGAGACTTATCCATTCCATCTTTTTCTCTGTTTTAAAACAGATTTGCCCCTTTATTCAGCAGGATGGTCCACATCCTCTCTTATCTAATTAAATCACTAAAAAGCCTAAATTACATTAACTTGAGACTTAGGAAAACTATTTCCTAAAAATACATGACCCCCTATGTCTACTATTTACAATGATTTTCCCTTGGGTGAATGCTCCTGCATCAGACTCCCAAAGTAGAAAGTATTCATGATCTCCTGATCATGTGTCTTCTGATCTTTGTCTTCCTGGATCCCACACTTTAGTTTGTAGTGGTCCAAATGCTCTGTACCATTGCTGCTACTATATGTCTGTTGTCTTTTGCTCCATCTTCTTCATCTTGTCAATCAGGTTCAAGTTTTGATTGATCTTGCTTCCTACTGCTACCATTTTCCTCCATTTGAACTGCTTCATCATCAGCTCCCACATTTCTTCAATCTCTGTCTCCAGTACATCTTTGGACTGGTCCATATTCTGGTTTTTACTTTTGTCTCCTTCTATTTGTTTCAGGTTTCTGTTGCTATCTTCTATGCTGATTTTTCCTTTGCTTGCTCCAACTTTTGGTTTGCTTGCACTTGCTTCAATGCTTGTTGTGACTCTTATGTTGACTTCTCTTTTACTTGCTTCATCCTTTGGTTTACTTGCTGCCTCCCTATCATCCTTACCCTCTTTCATGACTGTTCAGTATTTTCTCCAGCAAATTAACTTCTCTATTCCATGGATTGAGTTCTTCCATAGAATTCTCTTCTTCTTTCATCTTAATTTGGTTGTTCACCTGTGCCAAATCTCCTCCAACACCTGCAACAAAACCTGCACACTCAAAACACTTGTTAAAATTACAAACATGAAACCTTGGTGCCCCTTTTTTCTTTGGCAACATTTCAGTTTGTTGCTCTATTTCTTCTTCCTCTGTCAGCATATCAGTATGCTGATTTGAATTCTCAGCAGAATTCGTGAGACTGTCAGTTAGTCTCTCTTCCACACCATTTTTTCTAATGATGTCTTCCTGCTTGGGTTCACAGTAGTGAACTTCTCCTCCTTTAACCTACTGCTGGTTATCTTCACTTTGAAATTGTTTGATTCCTACTGCCTCTTTACCATCTTCAAACAATATCTGCTCAATCTCTTTGATTCCATACTCATACTCATTCATGCTTTTTAATGAACCTGCAAACAAATTATTACATCTTCCTGTCTCCATGGCTACTTGAGACACATCTTCTTCTTCAGAAACTGTAATTGCAGTTTCTATTCTACCGTCAGGTTCTCTCATTAGTTTCTCCAGCAGTTTAATCTCTTCTTCACACTTAGCAAACATTTCATCACAATGCTCTCTTCTTCCAGCTTCATCCTTCACATGATGTGTTACAGTATTAAAACACTGTCTTCCTTTGATCCTTGTAATCTCAAGGTATTTCTGTTGTAGAAAATCACTACTTCCCTCATTCAAGAGGTCTTCTCCATCATACTTTGTTCTCCTAGAGTACTCATCCAGACTTTCGACATCTTCAAAAGACTGTCCATCCTCTTTGAAACACTCCTTTGTTAGTGTTCCTTTTCCCAAGGTTAAATCCTTTTCATAGGGTTCCTCCTTCTTAACATTTTTTAGTAGATGTCCTTCTTCCCTACTGTTTGTCTCAATAGTTTCCATGGCTATCTCCACTGTGCCTATCATCATAGTGAATTGATGATCCTTTACTATGTTTTCAGCTAACATAGTCTCTTCCTCAAGTTCGCCTTCAGTCTCTTGCTGTTTACCTTCTCCAAGAGCTACCCTTGTCCCATCATCTGCATTAATATTCTTCTGCATTTGTTCTACATCCACAGACAAACTATTAGTCTTAAAAATATAAGACCCTATGGTCGCACTTGATGGTTCAGCCATCATATCTCCTTGCTGTTCTAAATCATTCATATGATTTAGAAATTCTTTGATAGTCTCTTCTTCAATCTCCTTAAGCCCTTCACTTTGTTGCTTGATATCTTTCCCCAACTATATATGAGATCTATCTATCTCATCTTCTTCCAAGACAAAAATTAGATTCTGCATATCTTCTTCCTCCTTCATGACAATATCAACCAATTTTACTTCTTTACATGTTTCACCTGCAAACATACACAAATTGTCAGATTTAAAATCATCAAACCTTTTGGTCTCACTTGAAGTTTAAGTCTTCAAGTCTTTATCTTCACTTCCTCCCAGAATTTCTCCTTGTTTTGGTTCACAAATGTGCTCTTCCATTTTCATTTCCAACTCAGCTTCCTTGAGTCTTTCCATCAGCCACCTTACTTGCATTTGTTGTAGCCTTCTCTACATCTCATGTCATTCCACTGGCTTCTTCCTCAAGACCAAACCTAGTCTCTGGCTTTCCTCAAGCATTATCCTTAATGCATTGAGTTGTTCTTTTAATTCAACAACCTCTTTTTCAATTTCCTTTTGACTCATCTTCTTGCCATTTCTTTGGCATCCTCTTTCTACTATGGCTTTTCTCTGAACTTCTGCTATGACTATCTGTAGTCATCTTCTTCTCCTCTTTCTTCATGATCTCCTTTGCAACAAGCCTCTGCAACAACTAGTCCTCCTTGCTGCAATCTTACCTCACTAAGCTCTCCTCACTTATTCTTTTGGTAAGTACAGTCCTCTATCTGGAACCTCTTCGTGAGCAACACTTTTGCTCCTTCTAGGCTTCTGCAATCTCTCACTTCCTCTTGAGGACACTTCAGCTGTCCTCTCTATCCAATCTCTTGTTGGATTTTTTCTAGGTTCACTGCCACTTCTTCTTTAGAGTATTCTCCTTACTCTGCCATCAAGAACTCATCTGTTCTCTTCTCACAGCTTCTCTTACTGTCACCTGTGCATATATAAAAACACACATTCCCAATTTAAAATAGAACATATTACCTCACCTTTAGATCTCAGCATGATCTTGTTTCATCCATTCTTCTGTGCCTTGAATGGATTGTCCTCTGTTTTGTCTCCAAGTCCTCTTTCCTTCAGAATTTGTGCTAAGCAATCTTGCTTTCTCTTTCCTTCAAGGAATTCTCTGTTCCTGTTTATTCCAAGCCTCTATTGGAATTGCTACAATCTTCCAAGAACTTCACAAGTTCTCCTTTTACATATTACAATTTTTCTCTGATACCACTAATGATGCAGGGGTCCCCGACATAAACCATACTTAGTAAGATGATGCCAGGGTTACCCAGCATATACCCACAATATGCATTTAACAATGCATTCACAACTGTCCCAGGTTTTTAACTCAACGAAGGAGTCAAAACTTCAAACCTTAAATGGTCAAGGCCCCTTTATAAGTTCCTTTTATCGGAACTTCAATCACCTCGCCTGAACCTTTCTATCAGGACTCTATCCACTCTTACAACCCTCACATAAGAGTTAACGAAGCCTTTTCTTCATATCCCTCCATCGTTATATATATAGATATAAGTCATATTTTGGCGCTATATTCCTGTTACAAAGGAAATATACGCACAAAATTACCTTTCTACCTTAGTACAACTTTTGCATAGATTTCAATGCTCCACCTTTATCACCATCGACAATTAGCTCCTCCACAGTCTTAACACATATACACCATCACCCCTTCTCCGACTCCAATGTCCGACTATTGGAGCGATAACATATGATTTTGCGCTAAAAGGCCCGCACCATATAAACTATCGAAAATATTAAACACTTGGGAATACAAAGGAATTCCCGCTCTGAACCGCATATGCCGGATTTCAAATCTTATCCAACATCGTCCATAACTATCATTGGGTCCGCCTCCTCTACGCTACCTTCGCACTCTTTGATAGCCTAACCTCCTGTTGCGTTGAACTTCGATAGGTCAGAGCTCCGATATGCCGACACTCGCTATCGGCTATCACTTCTCCACCCGCGCATTACTTCTTCCGCTGTGAACCTCCGATTGTGCGATCTTTGATCAGATTATCGGCGATATCACCAATCGCTCGTCGGAGTTGCTATTTTTGTGGTCGCCGTCCTTTGGTATCTCCTAAATGCGATTGCGACTTTCAATCATGGTCGTTGATCTTTGAAGATCCAATGGCTGCTAAGCATCAAACCTTTATTTCTCACTTGCCTCTCTTACTTGGGTTTTTCCGCATTTTCAATGTTTTCTGTAGCTCTTTTGGGTTCTTTAGAGGTTCTTCCTCCTTCACTATTTCACTGCGACTCTTCCTTCTTAGCTTCTCTTTGCATGCACCTTTACTTCAAAGCAACTCTTGATCTCTTAAGAGGATCAATACAATTCCTCCGAATCGCTCTTCTTCTTTGTGCAGTTCTTCAAAATGCTGTTGTATGTTTCCGCTGCTCAACTCCCTCAAAGCTCGCCTTTATGCAAAGTCTCACTTTGTTACATCTTCAGAGCTTCACTCTGTTCCTTCAGCTGGATTCAACAATGCCTTATGATTCCTTTGAATAATCTTGTTCCTCTGCATCCTTCAGAATTCTGCCTGCAAACTATCACAGAGCCTACGAATTCAGGTAAATCATTCACGGAATACTCTTCCATACTCTGACACAATCAGGAACAAACATATGCATATATTAATATAAAAGCAAAGTTTACATTCGAGACTTCTCTGTCTTGCACAGGCCTATTTTCCAATGTCAGTGGCCTCTCCTTTCTGCCCGTAGGCTTACATATATTTATATGAAACTTTGGATTGGATTACTATGAAGGACCTGTTCCCATACTTTCCTTGAATCACTCAACTAAAGCCTTAAAGCTCACTATATGACAGATTACATTTAATTAAGTCTTCTAGAGACTTATCCATTCCATCTTTTTATCTGTTTTAAAACATATTTGCCCCTTTATTGAATAGGATGGTACACATCCTCTCTTATCTAATTAAATCACTAAAAAGCCTAAATTACATTAACTTGAGACTTAGGAAAACTATTTCCTAAAAATACATGACTCCCTATGTCTACTATTTACAATGATTTTCCCTTGGGTGAATGCTCCTGCATCATTATCCATCCTTGCATATATTTTATCCTTTGAAATTTTCTTCAGATGACATGTATCATCTTCCTTAAACATATGTACCTCAAAGCTTCAATCCTCAAACTAGAATGCTAACCATAGAGATTTCCTTGGGCTGCTTACAATGTTCTTTACACATACATTATCTATAGAGGATGAATTCAATTTCTCTTTAGTCCTTTCAGATATCTTATCATATTTCTTCCACAAAGTTTACAAAATTATAGAGATGATCACATAGTTTCGATCCCTTCCACTATACCACAAAGTTTTGGTCCAGTAAGATGATCTTTCAAAGAGCCAAAATGTCATAGGTCTGTCTTCCACTATAACGAGGTCAACTTCAGATCACAATGCACATGTCACAGAGATGATGAGCCTTATATTTTCATAACAAATTTGCATATAGACTCTGTCCTTTGTATATATGATGGAGTAACATCTCTGAGATCTTCGCACAGGCTGCCACATAACTCTTATTATTCCACAATGAATTTCATTATTTGTATTCCTAGATTTCAAAACTCGAATTTTTTTGGATACCATTGTATAGTTCAGATCTTGGACAAGTGCTATTATTATTTGGTGTCATCATAGGTGTCTCAAATCTATCATAGAGATACCTTCCATGCTCAATCTAGTTACTTTTCCTCAAATTCAGATGTCATATGGATAAGGCTTGATATAGCTTGTGTATAGACAATGAATTTCTATGATCACAATCCCTTTTATATGGAGACAAAACATTGTCTCTATGCTTCAAAATTAATTCACACTTTTTCTTATGTCTTAAGGATTTCATAGAGATATAACTTTAGATTCTGCCATTAGAATTAGTACCTTTATGTCTTAGACCTTTACTTCTAATTTTCTTCTCAAATTTCCTTGAGTGAGTAGACTCATATGTATGTGTGTTGATAAGATTCAAATATAGTCTTCTCATAAGCAAATGAATGCTTCTTACAAGGAGAGGTTGATCCTCTCACCACACCACAAGAAAAAAGACTAAAATGTACCTTTCCTTGAGTTCGGACTTCAATCAATGAATAGAAATTGGACTGATATAAAGGTTTCAAACCTCTTTGGCATACCTCCGAAAAATGTTATAGATTTCATACCACTTTCTCAATCTCAGATATAGACTACATACTCGAATCTATGCAACAAACTCAAATTAACTCACCTCAGAGCTCAAAAATGTACCTCAAAATTTGGTCAAGTCACCACAGAGTTTGGATAGGTGCTAAAGACTTCAGTAAATGCCACAAAACCTCATTCAAGTCACCGAAGGATTCAAACTTATGCCTCAAACCTAATCAAGCCACAAAAAATTGAATTGATGCCACAAAAAATTATATCAAGCTCTTGAATCATAGATACACGTGTCACAATATGAGGTAGACCTTAACAAGAGAGAGAGAGAGAGAGAGAGAGAATACTTTCTTGCTTCTTCTATCTTCCTTAGCTCTGATACCATGTTGAGAAATAAAGTGCATAGAGTTTAATACTTGATTCCCCTTCTTGATAATTACTTGTGAATGTTAAAATATCTTCTTATTACTTCTTACGTTTTCTTCATCAAGAAATTATATAAATGATTAGTCTTTCAAGAAAAAAAGATACAAGAGACACCAAAATTAGGCTCCAAGCCAGGGAAAAAATCCCAAGTGGGAAACCCAACAATCCTTCTGTTATAGAATCCGATCAAAATTAGATATCCAAGACCAAGACCAAGATTGCCACAAATATTCCAAGTCAAACCTTCCTCCATGTCTCCTCCAATAATCAAAGTCAACATAGGTCAAAGTGCTCTAATTTTGGTCAACAATATGAAATTTGAACTTGCAATAGAGAGGGTTGAAATTCAACCTGTAGCGTCTAAAAAAAATCGGCTTCTCCATAAAAAATCTGATCAACCAAAAGAATGTTCTTTAAGTTTTATTTTGCTTCTCTTTCTCCTTGATTAGGCTTCTTCTTCCCTTCAATGGTTTAAAAAAATACTTCTTGTTGTGTGCTTAACTGATCTCCCAAGTAGTTAAAACTGTCCTCTTATATATAAGTGTCTAGAAGGTTGAATATGTGTCTCTTGGAGGGCTGAGCCGATTTGTTCCAAGGAAGGCCGACTTGAATATCTTGTGGGCATATGACACAACATAAAATTCAAATTTCATTTCCTTACAAATGTCCAAATGGGACATGACTCAAATACATTTTCCTTTAACTCAAAATAACTTCTTTTTGACTCTATAGGCATGAAGAACATGCTTTGACAAAAATATAATAAATATAAATATAATTGTAATAAATATATCAATGATAAATTAAAATTATGAAGATCGACTCTAGTTACAATTTTAATAGGCCATTCCATTATGGCCTTGATATTTTTGAGATCCACAACTACTTCTTCCCTTGAGATGACATGCCCCGAATATTGTACTTGTAATTGGAAGAAATCACGTTTACTAAGTTTGGCATATAATTTGTGTTCTCACAGTAATTGCGACACTGTCGTTAGGTGCTCTTCATGTTCTTCTCTGGTTACTAAGTAAACCAAAATATCGTCAACAATAACTAGCATAAACTTTCTCAAATAATGGCTAAGGACATTGTTCATCAGGCAAATGAATGTGGCTAGGGAATTTGTGCGCCCAAATGGTACTACTATGAACTCATAGTGCCCTTATCTCATCCTGAAAGCCATCTTGTGAATGTATTCATCTTTAATTCTAGCTTGATAATAGCCAGATCTTAGGTTTATCTTGGAAAACATTGTGGCTCCTCTCATTTGATTAAATAGATCATCAATTATGGGAAATGGGTATTTATTCTTCACTATAGATTTTTCTAACTACCTATAATCAATGCATAGTCAAGTTGTGCCATCCTCCTTCTTTACAAATAACACTAGGGATCCCCAAGGCGATACATTAGTTCTCATATCCCATTTATCTAACATTTCTTTCAACTATAGTTTTAATTCTATCAAATTTTGTGTGCTCATGCGATATGGGGCTTTATAAGCTAGCACAAAATCAAGAATCAATTCAATGGAGAAATCTATTTTCCTCCTGTGTGGAAATCCTAGCACTTCGTCATAAAACACATTGATGTATTGTATCAGAATGGGGTGATCTTCAATTCTAAGTTTCTTTCCTCTATCACACTGGTTACTTGGATCATAAACATGTAACACTCTTTTTGGTTGTATTTCTTCACTTGAAGCACTAAAATTTGTCTTACTGAGATATGATTTTGTACTCCCTACAATACCTTTTCCTCTCCTTCATTGCTAAGGAATATCAATTTACCATAGTAGTCCACTTTGGTCCTATAGACTAATAGCTAGTCCATGCCGATTAAAATACCATATGAACCTAATGGAAAATAATTATGCATGGTTGTTGTGGGAATGCCACTTATTTCCAGGTGGCATGACTCCACCAAATCAATCACTTTCTTTTTGACTCTCGTGGCTAGCTGGACCAACCATAATTTGACATGTTTTCTTTGTAAAGCACATGTTTGTGAAATTTTTGGGTTGACATAACTGAAATTAAAACATGAATCGATTAAAATTGAAACAAGTTGGTTGGAAACCATACCTTCCATTTCAATCACCAAGGCTTGATGATTTGCATGATTATTGTCCAGTGTCACATAAATCTAAGGTATGCTTTGAGCCACATTATTCACTATTGTTGTCTCTTGGACATTGTGCAAATTCTTGCTGCTTTGTTGTTGGTCAGGGAAATATTTTAACATGTGATACTCTCCACATCCCCAACACTGTAATGGATTTCTCCTAGGTTCCTCCACCTCTTCTCTTATTGATTTGATAGGCCAATATCTATTGTAGCAAGGAAGTTTTATTAAAGCTCACCTATAGTATGTGTATTGAACATGATATTTTTACCCACTTGTTTGTACCCTAAGGTTTGCAATCCTTCCATTTAAAGTTGGTTTTGACTTTGTTTTTCCAATTTGTGTATAATTCAACCCTATGCTTGGACTGATTATAAAAATATTTGGCCTTCCCGATAGAGTCCTTCAGTGTATTTGGTTTATCATATTCAATTCTTTCTTGTTAGGAATATGATAACCCACTAAGTTATCTCTGATTCTTAACCTTCTCATCCTTGAAATAGTGCACATACCCCAATAGCTCCAAAAATATGTTGGTGTAGGCATTCAAGGAGAGTTGTGCTAGATTATGCTCATGAAACTCTTTGAGTTTGTTGTCATAGGACCTCTCAGAGAGGTACTTTTCCCAGAAATATTTATCAAATATTTTCCAAGTTAGTTCCTCTTCTCTGATGCCTTTAACATTTCTTAGATCGTCCTACCATATGTCATCTTTTCCTTTTAAGTTAAAAATGGATACTCTGACCTTAATATTTTCAAAATAATCATGGACTATGAAGTACTTCTTTGAGCCCAAAATCCAAGATTCTGCTTCTTCACTCTTCTTAATATCTGCATCAAAGGTATGGGGTTTTCTTTCTTAAATTCTTTTGGAATTGTGTTTTTCTCACTCTTCCTTTGTTGGTGGTGTATTCTTGTCCTAGATGTGGCACTAGATAGTTTGGTCATATATATTTGTTTCTCTTTCTAGAGTCCTAAGTGGATTTACTCTTCTCATTGTGTTTTCATTTCCCTACCCGTGCCTCTTAATTGACTTGCTACCTTATGCCTTATGGTTTCCAATCCATGCTTCTAGATTTCAGATGGGATTTGTTTGGATTTATGTTTGCCTAGATAACCATTAGAGGAATTTTGAGGTCTAGAATGGGCCTCCTAAGAAAAATGTACAACCAAAATAAACCTTATAAGAACCAATAGGATTTAATATGGTGATGTCAACCATGGGGGGTGATCTAACATGGGTACTAACTAGACGAGGAATCAAATTTTGCATCCAATGAGTGTTCTTGTTTGAACTTTGAGTAAATCCATAGGGAGATAAGTTAAAAATACGAGTTGAAAAAGTAGTTTTTTCTTTTTTTCCCTCTAAAATTTGAAGATGTAATCTAATATTATTTTATTATTTCCACTATTATTTTATAATTTCCTTAGGAGGCCCATTTTAGACCTCAAAATTCCCATAATGTAGCACTAGGTTAATGTTTCTTTTGTCTTTGCAAATCTGACAAGCTCTGCAATATCACTGCATTCGCCTTGGCTTTCCTTTCCTGGTCTCTAAAAATATTTCCATTGCCAACCTTGTAACTAATTAGTTCAATTCTCAAGCTTCTAAGAGCATCCATCGATTGAAGGTCATTTTCTTCTAACCTATTTCCAAATGAATCTTCATTTTTCTTAGGATGGGTTCTGTCCATGTTGTATTGTACCATTATGTTACTCATTCCTCTGTTTTATGTTATAGATTGTGTCTTCCTATGTGTTGTCACACACACATAATTTCCGTATAAATCAAGAATAAACATATTAATAATATCCTTGGCATGTTAGCACCAAGATTGTTGTCTTGAATCTGTTCACACAACCAAAATTCATGTCAGTTACCTATTTCCCGAAAAAAAGGACAAATAAGAATTTCCATCTTGGTTAGTAATCACATAATCTACAATTTTAAATCAACATTCATATAACAATTTAGTTTACATCCATATTAAATTAAGTCATATTATGTGCATGTAAGCCCCTTCATGTTTAGTGTTGAACCTTGGCTTTGATACCACTCTATGAAACCTCCCACCCCCTTAAGTCATCTCAGCTTCTGGGAGTGCTACTCATTTGACTTAATCTCTAAGGTCTATTACAAAGATGGTGCTACAAAAACCTATTTTTCTTAAAGTATTCAGACTCTAAAATAAATTCCACCATCGCGTTCAACTCGTTAAGAGATCTTTGATGATATAAATTTTACTTCAATTTGAGTTCTCGATATAAATTTATGCCATTTAGAAATTTAGCTCATTAAAATAGACCACATCATTAAGAGGGATCTACATGGCACCCACATGGTGCCACACCACCGCCATGTGGGGTTGACATGGAACACACATCATATCGAGTTGGGTCTATCAACATCGACCATTCCATGAAAGATTCTATTAACAAATCTCCATGTATTAGTATCATGCTAATCACTTGAGATGAACACTAATCACAAATGTTAATTTAATTAATTACATTAAGTGCTTAGGATTAACAAAGTTATTTTTTTGAGAAAATCCATTGTTTCCAGTTTGAATAATTTTTCCCAATTTGACAGCATATCAATATCGACACACACTTTTAGCTTCCCCAATAATAAGTTCCCGATACTACCTTTCCCTAGGCTGATGTTCTAATACTTTCTTTGGGGCCCATGTTGGCCAATTTAGCTCTACTCTGTGTCATTTTCCTTAGGGTCACTTCCCTCAGTACCTCGATTCCAGAGATCACCTCCCCAATACCATGATCCCTAAGATTTCATATCTCTATACTGTATCTCCTCAGGCTAGTATTGCATCTCCTTGGGATCACTTCCCTAAGTGCCATTTTCCTCAGGAATGTTTCTATTAGAAATTATTTAAAAGAGAAATGGAACACAGAAAATATTACAAAAAATTAAACACATAAAACAAGAGAGACACAAATATACATGGTTCACCCAATTTGGGTTACGTCCACGAAGAAACAATCATTCCTTCCTTTATGTTATCCAACAAAATGAAGATATACAACCTACAACATATCCATTGTAATTTCCTCTTCGCTCACAAATTTTCTCATCTCTCTTCTTCACTCAGAACAAGAATACACAACCACAATATAATTCCCTCATATAAATGATCGACTGCCTTCTAGGGAAAAAACCCTAGATTAACATAACTTCTACCTTCAGATCATCCTCCTAATGAATGACTAGAATTGACTATGAAATTACAATATTTTACAAGGAAAATTTTCATGTATTTTTAGCTTTGACAATGGTACCCATGAAATCCAAACATGCAGCCACCCCCCCTAGACCCCTTAGGAAGCAATAGTGGGGGGGGGGGAAAGCCCCCCCCCCCCCCCCCACAACCCCCTGTCAAGGATTGGGATCCAAACATGGCTAAAACAAGACCTATGAATCAGGAAGATAATTAAGCTCCACATCCAAAAATCTCCCACTTGGAGACTAATTATATCAACTCCATCACTGCTTCACTTGTTGGAAAATGCTTCCACTTTGGACTTGGTTGTTTCTCATCTTCATCATAATTCTTGAAGGCCAATTGAAATTGAGAAACAACTCAGTTTTTCTCTGGTTACAACCTTTGTCAACATATCTGTAGGATTCTGGCTAGAGTTTATCTTTTCCAGTTTCAACTCTCCATCATCCAAAACTAACCGTATGAAATGATACCTGAGTTGTATATATTTAGTCTTATAATGAAAGGCTAAATTATTTTCAAGATGAATGACACTATGGGTGTCACTATATAACCTGCTCATCTCCTGCTTCTTTCAAAACTCATTCAAAAACCTTTGTAACCAAATCATTTTGTTACTAGCCTCTGTAGCAACAACATACTCTTCTTCCATTGTTGAAAGTGAAACAATGTTTTGCAATTTTGAAACCCAACTGACAACTATTCCACCTACAATAAACACATACCCTGTGGTGTTCCTCCTGTTATCTCTGTCACCTACCATATCTGCATTAACATATCCCTGTAGAGCAATGTTTGAACCTCTAAAACATAGTGCTTTATTTGTGGTACCTATCAAATACTTAAGAATCCACTTCACTGCCATCGAATTCTCTTTTCTCAGATTGTTCATATACCTGCTTACAACTCCCACTGCATATGCAATATCAGGTCTTGTGCAGAACATTGTATACATTAATCTTAAAACAACTGATGAGTATGGAACTTCACACATATAATCCATCTCTCCCTGGGTCTTGGGACACATCTCCTTAGTTTGAAATGGCTAGCCAAAG
Organism: Pinus tabuliformis; assembly: GCA_031772625.1. NCBI lineage: Eukaryota > Viridiplantae > Streptophyta > Pinopsida > Pinales > Pinaceae > Pinus > Pinus tabuliformis. Next base: position 916,918,103 of record CM062810.1, read on the forward strand.
GTGTACTGACTGTTTTTGCATTCTACATATTAAATCTTTCCAACACCTTTTCTATGTACTCACTCTGAGACACTGTTAATTTTTTTCCTATCTCTAGTTATTCTCATACCAGGGATTTGTTTTGCAACACCGAAATCCTTCATTGCAAATGAATTTTCCAATTTTCCTTTGAGCACATTCATTTATTGCATGTTAGACCTTGCAAGAAGCATGCCATTGTTTTTCCTTTTAAAATAAACATAATCGTCAGAGTGACATCTAGTATAACCTTGTTGAGACATAAACCTATCAAATTTCAAGTACCATTGGCTTGGAGCCTATTTTAAGCCATACAAACTCTTCTTCAATTTTCACACTAATTTATCCTTTACTTTGACCTCATACCCTTGTGGCTATTGCATATACATTTCCTCCAAATCCATATGGAGAAAGGATGTCTTTACATCTAACTGCTTAAGATGCAAATCTTCCGCTGCTACTAGACTTAAAATATTTATGATTAAGTCATTTTAACAATAAGAGAAAACATTTCATCAAAGTTTATACCTTTCTTTATTACAAATCCCTTCACCACAAGTCTAGCCTTATACCTTTGTTTAACTCCATCTTCTTCCTTCAACCTATAAACCCATTTATTCTACAATGCTATTTTACTAGCAAGACACTTGACTAAGTCCCAAGTCTAGTTCTGCATCAAGGAATTGATCTCTTCTTCCATGCCTTACTCCCACTTCTTCCTAGTTTCTACCTGCATTGCTTCTTCATATCTTTCCGGTTCACCAGTAAAAAATACATAATATAATGAAGGAGAGTATCGTTCAGGGGGTCTACTTATCCTGGTAGATCTTCTAACACCTGTTTCAGGTGTATCTTCCTGTTGTGGTTGTTGTTGTTGTTGTGGTTGCTGATCATTTTGATTTTTAGGCGCCTTTAATTTTTCTGTGATCACATCAAGCATTGTGTATTCTTTGTTTTCTTTTCCCTGTTTCTTTCCCTACATCTGATCCTTATACAAGACTTTTTCATTGAATATGACATCTTCGCTCCTAATGATTTTGTGATTTTCATAGTCATATAAGCGATAACCAAAATCATTTACACCACATCTAATAAAGGTACATTTCTTTTATTTTTCCTCAAGCTTTGTTTTATTTTATTTATTGATGTGGACAAAGGATTCACAACCAAAACTCTTTAAAAATGATTAGTTTACCTTTTTACATGTCCATGTCTCCTCTGGAATACCACCATCTAAGGAACTTGAAGGCATTATGCTTATTAGATAAACAAAAACATCTACAACATCTGCCCAAAATTGTAAGGGAAATTTTGCATGCAATCTCATGCACCTTGCACGCGCCATGATTGTCCCATTCATCCTTTCTCACACACCATTTTCCTTTGGTGTTCCTGGAGCTGTCTTCTCTCTGCAAATTCCATGCTCTGAATAGTAGCTATAAAATCTTTGTTGTAGTATTCACCTCCATTTTCTAATATGAGACACTTCAACTTCTTTCCTATCTCATTATCAACCAAAGATTTCCATTTTTTTTTTTTTTTCTAAGTCAGGCTATGCTATTATATTACAAAAAGTCAAAAATTACAGCAGTTTTACAACAGGGCCGTGGCCCTGCGTCTCCAGAGAGATTGGCATTTTCTCATATTTGGACATATCCAGAGTGGAACAGGTACAAAAATTGGATTGTATGACGAACATTACTAACATTGCGACCCTTGACTTTGCATATTTCCGACACAGAGAACATATGGACCAACATAAAGACGAACAGACACAGAGAACAGAAAAGACGAACAGACACAGAGAGAAGCTTTCCTTTCCAGGCAGCGAAGAGCGAACTGTTGGCGGAGTTATTCATCGTCTGTGGTGTATGGCTCATCCTCCACTTTGCATTTGAATTTCTGAGATTCTTCCGAGTCGGAGAGTAGAGTCCTCTAAGCCGGTTCACTGGGGCCTGCGCAGGCAGCCTGAGTAGCTGGGGGGATGCTTTCTCTTGTAGGGCGCTGCATATCAACAACTGGCACCTGCATATCTACTATGGGTTCTGTCCTTTGAACCTGAGGAGGGTTACCATGTGTGTCTTCCAATTGTCCTCTGAAATTGCTACAATGTTCAACAGAAACAGAAACGATAAGAGTAGTATTCGCCATAGTGCAAGGAATTCTGTATCTGACTGTAGGATGCTCTGTATGGCCGCAGTCCATTATTTCTCCCCGCCCATGCACATTGCCACGGCCTGCTGGTCTGCCTTGGCTCCGATTCTAGTCGGAGGTTGCTTCCACTGAGGAGGAGGGCGAGATGGCGGGCCGGTGAGTTGAGGCACGACCCCGTGAACTTCCTCGGCGGCTACTCATTCTGAGCCGTTCACGCTGCATTGTCCAATTCACGACCAAGCAGGAATTCCTCTGAGAAATCCGCCACAGAACCAGAGAATGTTCCTTCTCTGCCAGCGTTTGCCCCGACACTTCGAGGGAATACCGGAAAGCGGCAGGGGTATCGAGCTTATGAAGCGCCATCACTCCAAGTTGCAGGTAAACAATGAATGCAGACAAGACTTGCATCAAACCTCGCTTGAGTTCACCTTCCGGCGTCTTAATGAAACCAACGGCCAGGTACTGCGTGGCTCGTCCGGGCTGACACCTGCCCATGTGACGAGCCACTGGTCTTCTACGCGTGGAGAGCACCCGCATCCGGGAGAGAGAGATCTTTTTGCACCAAAGAGATGCAGTCCTTTTTGAGTTGATCATCATCTACCATATCCAGTGAGCCGGAGAAGTATGGTGGTGACTGAGATACGCCTTGATTTGCCATTCTGTCTGCTACCTGGTTTGCTGTTCTTCTTACATGATGGAAGGTTATGCTTTGGGGATTTTTGAGCTTTTCCTCCAGGGATTCCATTCTGCTGAGCAGTCTCCAACTTGTTGCGATCTTGACTGCCATGGCCCCAGCCTGTATTCTTTTAGCCGCGGCTATAAGAATAAGAGAGTCTCCTTCAACTTCAAGAGGGAAGAAGTGTTTTTGTTCAGCTATACAAATTCCTTTCCAGAGTCCTTCCAGTTCTGCTGCATTGTTGGTATCTTTGCCTATTGATCCATAATATATGTGCACTATTGCTCCTGTGTGGCTTCTGAAGATTCCCCCAAATCCTGCAGGTCCAGGATTACCTTTGGCCGCCCCATCGAAGTTCAGCTTGAATGAGTTGGATGCTGGTGGGGACCAGGATGATTGGGAGGTGGATCTGATTGTGGGACTGGCGATAACCTTGGTTAAGGCGGTGAGATCTAGATTCCATTCTTTCAAGATATTGCGCTCCTGCTGAGATTCTGGCATGTCTGTGTCATGCCAGGTTCTTATGGCCAAGGTTTCCTGTATGTTTTTTTTTTAAGATGAGCCACAGAGCATCTATAGACCTGTAGGTGTTGTTGAAGATTCTATGGTTTCGCTCTTTCCAGAGGGTCCAGTACAGGAATCCTGGTATAATACTCCACAGGGAATTGAGAATCAGGCTTTTGAACGGCTTCTTGGTCCAGTTCCTGATGTTTTCCGTTACATCCTCCAATCTTTGGTTTATTCTCATATTGCATTTCTCAACTTTCTCCCAGAGTTGCTTTGCTAGCGGGCATGTTTCCATTAAGTGACTGATAGTTTCAGAGGTGAGATTGCAATTTGGGCATCTGGATGGCCCGACGAATCCTCTTTTTATCAGATTATCCCATGTGAGAATGCGTTTTTTACTTAGAAGCCATAAGAAGGTTGAGATCTTGGGCCATAGCCCCGGTAGCCAAACTTGTCCCCAAATTTGATCTTTGTCCGCCTGGAGATCCGAGTAGCGTAATTGGTGGGCTTCTTTTGTGGTAAATGTTCCTTTGGGTGTGTAGCCCCATCTGAGTTTGTCCGGCTGGTTGGAGTGGCGAATTTTCCGGTTTGTGAGTTCCTGATCAATATCAGAATACTGTTCTCCCTGCCAGTCTATTTGCCAGAGGCGCGCCGGTTTCCATGTTTGGAAGTCATGATGCGTGGATTGTTGCCAGAATTGGTGAACATGGGTGAGGCTCTCTTGATGCATATGAGTTTGCCAAAGAGGCTTTTGAAATAAATTTGCGAGTTTGGGGAGTTGCTGCCATGAGTCCTCCAAAAATCTTGCAGTCGTGCCTGAGTGAATTTCCCAGAAGCTGTGTTCTTGAATGAAGTTGCTATGAATTTTTGCAGTATTCCAAATGAGTGATCCCTGATTTGTGGAGTTGATTCTTATAAGATCGCTCCATTGACTGCCTGTAGCATATTTTGCTTGCCACAATCGAGCCCATGGTGAATTTGGCTTGGAGACCCAGTTCCACCATGTTCGAGCTCCCATTGTGTTGTTGCTTTGAAGCGGATCCCGTAATCCTAGTCCTCCTTCTGATTTGGTTTTGCAAACTTCTTTCCAGTTAACGAGAGCCCATTTCCGATTCAGGCCAGTGGAGCCCCATAGGAAGTTGCGTTGGAGATTGCATATGGCTTTCAGGACCCCTTTTGGAGCTGCCAAGATAGAAAAAAGATATAGTGGCATTGCTTGTAATACTGATTTGATTAGGACGAGTCTACCTGCCATGTTTAGAGCCCGGAAGGTCCAAGATGAGAGCTTTGATTCTAGTTTATCAAGGAGAGCCCTCCAGGAAGCATGCTTGATGGCTGAGTCCGAAAGGGGAGCTCCCAGGTATTTAGAAGGCAAGTGGGATATGGTGAATCCCAGTATTCTAGCAATATTCCTTTGCGTGGTGGGGGGGGTGTTGAAGAAAAAGAGCTGAGATTTAGCAGCGTTAATGGAAGTGCCAGAGGCATCGGAGAAGATGGAGAGTAAAGATTTGAAAACAGAGGCTTCTCTTGAGGAAGGATGACCGAAAAGCATAGTATCATCAACGAATTGCTGATGGGTCTGAGGATTGAGGCCATGGAGGGAGATACCTTTAAGAGCTTGGGAGGAAACTGCAGATTTGAGAAGCCTGCTGAGCCCTTCGGCCATCAAAACGAAAAGAAAGGGTGAGAGTGGATCCCCTTGCCTGATGCCACGCGAGGGACGAAAAGGAGATGAGGGAGAACCATTCAGCAAAAAAGAGAAACTAGGAGATGTGATTAGGTTCATGATCCATCTGGTCCAGATTGCGTTAAAGCCAAAAGCCAAGAGCATTTTGTGAATGTAATTCCAACTAAGCTTATCAAACGCTTTAGAAAGGTCTAGTTTTAGAAGCATACCTGGTTTTTTGAGAATCTTTAATGAGTGAATTACTTCATTTGATAGAATTATTCCATCCATGATCTGTCGGCCCTCTACATATCCCGTCTGTTCTGGAGAGATGAGCAGGGGAAGGAGCGGTTTAAGCCGGTTTGCGATGACCTTTGAGATGAGCTTATATATTACATTGCATAGCGCTATTGGTCTATACTTCTCTAGTTTGTTTGATGCTTCTTCTTTGGGTACCAAAGCTATGAAGGTGGAGTTGAGGGCCGGGAGGACCCAGTGCATGCTTCGGGATTCCTCAACTAAATCCCAGACCTCAGCTTTGATTAGCTCCCAAAATTCATGAAAGAAATTGGCTGTAAATCCGTCAGGCCCGGGTGCTTTGCCGTCTTTAAGCTGAGCCATGGCTTCTTCAACTTCCTTTAGTGACGTGGGCTGGAGCAGTTTATTGTTGTGATCCTCATTTATGATTCTTGGAATGTGCTGCGTGATGGCTCTGATTGCCTCATCCCTATTACCTTCAGGCTCCTTGAGAATATCCTTGAAGTATCCTGTGAATTCCTTCTCCATGTCTTCATGTGCTTCAATTCTTTCACCTTGTTGATTATTGATGAAGGTAATGTTATTGTGCATTCGCCTTTGGATAGTAGTTTTGTGGAAGAATTTTGTATTTTTCTCCCCCTCTTTTAGCCAGCTGATTCGGGATTTTTGCCGCCATAGAATTTCCTCTTGTTTTTGACGTTCTTCAATTTGATTCCAGAGGATCTGCTCCTGTTGAGTTTGTTCTTCTGTTCGGCCATCTAAAATGAAAGTTTGTTGAAGTGCCTTCATTTGCTGCTCCAGTTTTTGGCGGTTTTCCTGTATATTGCCAAAATGTGTGCGGTTCCAGACTTTGAGAACTTGTTTCAAATTTTTCAGCTTTTGTTGGAATTGATACATCTTAGCCCCCTCTGGCGGAATATAGGATGTCCATGCTTTGTTGACCACTGCCCTGAAATTGGTATTTGTGAGCCAAAAGGCTTCGAATCGAAAGGGTCTGTTGCTGCAATTGCCTGGCCTGGACCATTGAAGCAAAATTGGCCAGTGATCTGATCCTCCTTGGGGAATAATGGAGGCGTTAAAATCCCCTCCTAGGTGGATCGCATTGTCTGAAATGAAGAATCTATCAAGCCTTGAGGCAATATGGTGAATGCCTCGGCGCTTGTTAGTCCAAGTGAAAATTCCATTGGAGGTTGGAATATCCATGAGCCGATTGGTCTGTAAGAATTGCTTGAGGCCACTGCTGTCACTATCGAGCCTGATTCTGCCCCCTTGTTTCTCTTCCATGGATTTTATTATGTTGAAGTCGCCGCCGCCAATCCATAAGGGAAAATGTCTATTTTCATTGAGGATGGAGATCGTGTCCAGAAGATCCAGTTTTTGCTGAATTGTCTGCGGAAAGTATACATTGGTGAGATGCCCATGGATATTGGTACCTATGAGGTGGAAGGTAGCTTGAATAAGGTGAAGAGTGGCATGAAAGTCATCTAGTGAAACGATCTGCGGGTTCCACAGAATGGCTAGACCACCTGAAGCCCCAGAGGCGTCTACTGATATTGAGCTGCTACCTGCCCAGATCTTATTTCTAATTCTGTCTATCGCTGTGCTGCTGCTTTTTGTTTCTTGAAGAAAAACTATTGCTGGTTTTTCTTGTAAAATCAGGTTTTTGATCATTCTATGTTTTGAGGGACTGTTGAGTCCTCTCACATTCCAGGAGATGAGCTTCATGTAAACTGAGGTTTGGGTTTGTAAAACTTTGTCAACTTAGGAAATCGCCCCGATTCCATAAGTATTTCCCCTACTATTATGGTTCTCTGAAGGTCTGTCTTTCTTCCCCTTCTCTTAGTTTCTTTTAGGGCCTTTTTTCCATCCCAATGGCTGCCTCCTTGTATGCCCAGGCTTTTATTGTGCTGCACCTTGGTCAGGACTCCTTCAAGTCTGTCTATTTGCCAGGGGGGAATTGAGTTGTATTCTTTTTGCTTGCATGTTGTTTCAAGTTTGAAGATGTCAAGACCATCTAGGCTTACATCTTCCTGGTCTTCCTCCATGACAATAGGTGGGTTGTGGTCCTCCTCAGCTGCTTCTTCATGTAGACTAAGGGCTAGAGCTGCATCGAGATCCATGTCTGAGGCTTGTTGTTTATCGTTCAACATGGTTTTCCCCTGAGATGAGAATAGGGGACTGAGATCTGAAACTAATTTTTCTTTCTCCGAGGAGGGAAAAGGAGCGGGGTTGGAAGAGGCGGGGTCTGAGGGTTGCATGGGGGCGGAGTGGATGTGGGGGGGGGGAGGGTGGGAAAGGCTTTTCCTGGGAGTCAGAGCTGGGATGGTCTAGCATATCTTGCGCGGCCAGAACAGAGAATCTGTTCAGGGAGTCTGCTTTGAAGGCCGGATCCGCAGCTGCTTGGCTTTTCTTGGCATGCCTGCGGCGGGTGGGGATTCTGGTGAAACCTTCTGAGTCCTTATTAGAATCATTAGATGAGGCTTTGGATTGCGCATTTAAAGGACAATCTCTGAATAGGTGGCCATGCTCATGGCATTTTCGACAGCGGAAGGGGATGTGCTCATAATCTAAAGGCTGTATCCATTCAAAGTCATCGTGAAAGAGACTTACCGAATCAGCTAAAGCTTTGGTTAGGTGCATCTGGACGCAGATCCTGGCATACGAGGTGTATTTGCGTGTTTTTGTTTCGGTTGCAACTTTGATGAAGGTCCCAAGTTTGTTGCCTATGTCTGCCAGCGTTTCTTCTTTCCAATATTCCACTGGGAGGGAATACATTCTTATCCAGACAGGAGCCCAACTGAAATCTTCTTTGTCAGGGTTGAATCTGGGTTTCCATTCCGTGAGATACAAGCCTGAAGAGTTGAAGAAGTATGGGCCGCCTTCGAATATCCTCATTTTGTCCTCCACACAGTGAAAGATGGCTGTGAAGAAGCCTTTTGGACCAAGCTGCAGGGTAACTTGTCCTTTGGGCTTCCATTTAGAGGCGATCCATCCTTGTAAGGCCTTTTCTGTGGGCCAGAATCCCAGGAACTTTCCTATAAGCGCATGATCCTGCATGTGTTGGATCTCACCATTGATGCGGTGGCTTGGCAGATCGACCTTGATCCGTTCTGCAGCTTTTGGTATACATGTGGCCGAGGTCACCTTTGGCTGTGACGACGAAGCATTGTTGTGCATATCTTTGCCTGTGTTGTCCTCTGCAGTCTGGGCTGTGTGCAGCTTTTCCTCATTCGTCCTTTGTTCTTCCTGCACAAGTTCAGGGCCTGTGCCAGCGAGGTTCAGGGGCACAGTATTCTGTGCCTTATTAGAGATTGGTGTGTCCAATGGAGGGGAGGTGGAGCTCTCCCCTCCTGCAGTTTTTGCCATGATTGGCTTCCAGTAGAAGAACCTGCGGCGGCGATGGCTTGAACCTTCAAAGGCGGCTAGGGTTCTGAAACGAATTGCAGGTGAATCGCATCAGAGTAGTTTCTCGTGCTCATTTTTCAAAGATTTCCATTTATTGAAAGTATAAAATACATCACATTTATTTTGAATACAATAAATCCAAGTTTTCCTAGTTGCATCATCAATAAAAGTAACATAATAGCGAGAGACACCGAGAGATGAAACCTGAGAAAGTCCCCATACATCTATGTGCACAAGCTCTAATTTTTCACTCTTCTTTTCCTTCCCAACTATGGTAAATCAGTCAGTCCTTTGTTTTCCATAAACACAATTTTCACATAAATCCAAATCAACATGCTTCAGACTTGGCAACAAATTTCTTGAGTGAATAATCTGCATCCCACTTCTCACTCATGTGCTCGAGCCTATGATGCAAAAGTGTTGTATTTGTTCCAATAGAGGTTAAAGCATTAACATAATTAGAAACAATATTTCATAAATACAATGTACCAACCTTTTCTCCTTTTGCTATTACCAAGGATCCTTTAGTGACCTTCCAGGTTTGGTATGTAAAAGTAGTTACACAACCTTCACCTCCCAACAACCTTGTTGAAATTAGATTTTTATTAAGATCTAGAACATGCCTTACCTCCTTCAATGTCCATTGGTTTCCATTCAGTTTATTTATAAAAACCTTACCCATTGTAACGATTTTACAGGGTTTATCATCACTTAGATGAACCTGTCCAAAATCTCCTTAAACATAGTCATGAAAATGTTTCCTATTAGATGTGGCATGGAATGAGGCACCTGAATCTATGACCTAGGCATCAATAATATTCTCTAATGAAAAAGTCAAAGCATCTTGCAACACATCACCTGTCACGTTTGCTTCATGATTGTTCTCTTACTGTCCATCTTCTTCTTTTCCCTTCCGAGATTTGTAGTCATTTTTCAGGTGTCCTTTCTTCACACATTTCCAGCACACTATCCATGATATGGATTTGGATCTACCTTTTCTTGACTTACTATGATTTCTTGGGTTCCTTCCTCTTTCCATTTTTCTTCCCCTAGTCTCTACAATTAAAACATTACTTGATGTCTCACCGAAGCTTTTCCATTGCATTTCGTTGCTAGGGATGGCACCAACAACATCATCAAAATTTAAAGTACTAGATCCATAGACAAAGTTACTAATGGCCATAACTAAACCATTCCAAATTTATGGTAATGGGCATAAAAACAATAGAGCCCTAACTTCATCATCAAAATTTACCCATACAAAACTTAACTGACTGGTAACTATATTAAACTCATTTAAATAATCAATAACAAATCCACCTTTTGACACCTTTATATTAAAAAAACACTTGATAAGAAATACCTTATTCGAGGCTAAGGGTTTTTTCATATAGTTTTGACAAGGCCCTCATTAGACCTTTCGTTGTTGTTTCCTTCGAAATATTGAAGGCTACCGACGTCGCTAGGCACAACTGTATCGTTCCTAATGCTTTTTTGTCAAGAATATCCCATTCTTCGTCTAACATACTCATCGACTTCTTTATATTTTTGCTTAATGGTAGGTACAAATCTTTTTGATACATATAATCTTCCATTCGCATCTTCCACAACTAGTAGTTTTGGTCGTTAAATTTCTCGACCCTAATCCTACCGTCTTCTGCCATTGCTCCCACTCAAACTAGGAACCCTTCTCTCCTTCGAGTTTGTCAACCAACAAAACTTCGACTCTGATACTAGTTATTAGAAATTATTTAACAGAGCAATGGAACACATAAAATATTGCAGAAAATTAAACACAAAAACACATAAAATAAGAGAGACACAGATATACGTAGTTCACCTAATTTGGGCTACGTCCACGGAGAAACAACCAATCCTTACTTTATATTATCTAGAAAAATGAAGAGATACAACCTAAAATAGATCCGTTGTAATTTCCTCTTCACTCACACACAATCTCCTCTCTCTTCCTTGCTAAGAACAATAATACACAACCATAATACAATCCCCTCATATAAACCAAGGGGTTGCCTTCTAGGGAAAAAATGTTAAATTAACATAACTTCTATTGTCAAATCATTCGCTTAATGAATGGCCCAAATTGACTATGGAATTACAATATTTTACAAGGCAAATTTTCATGTATTTTTAGCTCCGGTGGTGTTGCTCCCGAATGCCTGTCAGGGGGGGCTCCAAACATGCAACTGCCTGTCCCTGGACCCCTTAGGCACCAATAGTGGTGGGGAAATCCCCACCCCCACAACACCCCGTAAGGGATTGAGATCCAAACACCGTTGAAACAAGACCTTTGAATCATGAAGATAATCAGGCTCCACATCCAACAATTTCCCCTGGGATCATCTCCCCAATACTGTGTTTCCTCTAGTATTATTTTCCCTAGGTTGGTAAGTTTAAAACCATGATTAAAAATCAACTAAACATTATTTAAGCATCTGATTAAAAGTATTAGTAATTAATCCCATGCGCACCATTCACATGATTTTACATAGGAACATGTTATCTCAATTAATCTATTTATTTCACCAATTCAATGAAACCTCTAATAAGGCACTATCACTTCCACTATGCAACTTTCAATTTGGTTAGACTTTTTCAAAGGCTATGAATATCAATTAACTAAGCGTGAGCACCCATATTTGCATAAATATACAAGAAAAAATGTATTCCATCTATCATGCATATCTAATCCTCTTAAAAAACTAAGATAATATATATAGAAGCCATTGTTGTCAAACAATATATCATAAACACGTAGTTCCCATATCCATCATGAATTAAAAATTAAGAAACAAATTTCAGACGTTCATTAACATTCATAGACACAATAGATTTCATACAAGTCATAATCATATCAATGAACATCATAGTTCATGATTCAAATACACAAATGTAATATACTTATCAGTACCACTTAAACTGACTAGAAAATAAAGGAGGGACTTCCACTCTCTACCCAACCATAGGCTAGTTACACCACAAATTTCTTGTAGATAACCACCCCAGAGTTGGATCCAATGTATGTGGAATGATTTCTCACGGAATTCACACCAAAGGTTTGATTAAACACTCATAAGATAGAGCCCATAGTCCAAGTAGTTTATTAACTACTCCTTGAAAATAATCACCAAGGTGGTTTATCAATTGTACCTGCAACAAACACCAAAGTGGTTTTTCAACTATCCCTAGCAGTAAGCATCATAGTGACTCACTCTTTCCTTTGAGTTCATTCACATGGATTCACCCAAGGTTTAGATGAGATATTGTTTAGTCTTAGGAGTTGGAATCCATTGTCCAAGTGGTTTATTAGCTGTCTTTTTATAGTAAGCACCACAAGGGTTTGAGGTCCATTTTCCAGGTGGTTTATTAGCTACTTAGAAAGCACCATAGTGACTCAAAATTCCCTATCCAAGTGATTTATCAACTATATAGCAATCACCACAATGATTCAATCATCCAATGAGAATCAAACTAACCACATATTCTTAGACAACACAATCTAGTGCCCTCACACAATTCACAGGAAATTCACCAAAGTTCATAGAGGTTTTTTAGCTCTTGCGTAAGGCTCTGCATAAAAGCTCAGACAACACTTTTCTTCCACTTCTAAAGCCCAACAACTTCCATTCTCCAACAATATGCAACAAGAACCAAAACACCATTCTTCCCTAGAGAGCCAACACCAAAAATCAACCCACATGAGAGAGCCAACCAACCAACCAACAGACTCGAGAGATATCATGTTCTCTTTAGTTGTGCACTCATATCATTCTTCTCAATGTCCCATTGTGTGTTTGAGAAGCATAACCCTATCTCATCGATCCGTTAAGGGAATATGAACCATCCTCCACTCCCATCGCCTACAATCACATCTCATAACTTGACTATCAGGAAGTGGCTAGATAGGGCTTGCACCACTGCCTCCAATTATATCTCATAAATTAACCTATTATTTGGTTGGCTCAACCAAGTCTACAAACGGTAGTTCAACATTTAAGTTCAGGGTTGGCTTTCATGGCCTTTCAAGCACACAAGAAAGCTCCCTTAGACATTGGGATCCATAAGGTCATCCCCTCCTTCAGTCGATCATCACAAAAATTAAATTTACATGTTTACAACATATTGTATCCACTTGTCGTGGCCTTATGCCCACACTGGAATTTCAATCACGTTACAAAAATGGGCCCTAAACATGAGGGTTGTTACATAACTAGTCTCAAGTTTCCCAAAAATAGGAACTCATCTCTAAAAGTTTCTTATAATCAACTGATCAAAAAAAGAACTATAAGAAAACCCTTGAAAACATATATATCTCACAATTATTTGTTTCGATCAAGTGAATTGATGAGTACAAATCCAATGAAGGAGGCAAACAACCATTAACTATGTAGATAATAGTTGTTGATATAGTTTTGATGAAGATGAGTAATCTCGAGTAGTGTGATCTCCACCAATGGCTCTTCTTCCACTTTATCTTATAATGTAGGCACCAAGAAAAGGCGTGAGCCAAAATAGTGGAAGTGGAATAGATTTCTATTTTTGGTTGCATGCTTGAAAGACAAGATTTATGGTTAAAGGGACCTCAAGGCTGACCATTTTAGGATAAAATTGATTCGACGAAAGAGTCAATGTTGTTAGACCCATAATGGTGGTTTCAGACACATGGTTTTGGTGGCCCGTGGTATTAGGGCCCATGGATTACACGTGATGAAGAAAAGGCTTGAGGATTCTCCATTGTAGTGTGCTTGAGTTGAGCAGAGGGCTCACTTGGCTGATGTTGGTCAACTTGGTTGCTTTTAAGTAAGGCATGGCTACTTTTAAGCCATGGGAAATAGTAGATCTATTATTCCTAGTTAGTTTTCCTATAAGGGTTTCTAGGGTGAAATATGGTGTTCATGTGTTATTACTGATTTACATCTCTCTCATTTTTCATCTCTAGTAATTGGTATCAAAACCAAGGGATCATGACCTATAGAAGAAAGTGATGATTGCAAATGCCGACACATTGTATGTTGAGCTAAAGTTAACATATAGAAGCTCGATTGGGATTGACCCACATACATGAAGATTGCCTGAGAGGAATAGATTTCCAACAAGGTGAGATGTAGACATACAAGCGAGATTTGGCGAGGAGAGCACCTAGTGTGAGAAAATGTGTATACATGAGATTTACTGGTAGCATAAGTGTTGGACAACAATAAAAAAAAACTTTGGAAATGAAATTTGTAAATTGCATGTATATAGGCATATGGCTATAAGACCTAGTTAGGCATGTGTGCCCTGTTGGTGAAGTCTTGGAGTAGATATAGGTGTTAGGGGCGAAGAGCATGCAAATTTCCCAGTAAGTTTTTTTGGGGGAATGTTAGCATTAATTTTGACTCAGTGAAAGAGCCAAATTTGTTAGGTTCATACTGGTGGTTTTTGGCACATGGTTTTGGTGGCCCATGGTATTAGAGTCCATGGATTACATGTGATGAAGTCTTTTAAAGGCTAGGGGATTCTCCATTGTAATACGCTTGAGTTGAGCAAAGGGTTCACAGAGTCAAGTTGGGCCAAGATGTTGGTCGACACAGTTGTTTTTAAGCCATAATATAATAATAAATATATTATTGTCAACTAATTTTTCCCAATTGAAATTTCTCAAGGTAAATCATAGTATGGATTGTTTGTGTGTATTTTTATTGTGTATACGATTGTTATCATTATTTCTCTCGTATTATTTTTATCTCTAACATACAAAACATATGCCTTAATTATCTACCTATTATGAAATATGAGATGTTATTTGTAGTTTATTAAATCCCAAACTATAATATTTTTATAATTTCTTAAATGTTTAGCTTTTTAATTTATTATCTTAAATTTTTCATATACCCCATTTTAAAAATATATATTTAATTAAACCCTTAAGAATATAATTGTTCCTGATCTCTCCCTTTTGTAAATAGTAGCTTTTAAGAGATATTTAGGTTTTCAATTTATCATTTTAATTTTTTCATATACCCTTTTCTAAACAGTTAGGTTTAATTAGAGGCAAAAATAGAATTGTTATTAATCTTAATGGCATGATATATAAAGTAACAACTTTAATTATAGTGATGAATTATTTAAAATAGTATGAAAAATATGATATTTAATTCTATAAAAATGTTTTTTTTTTAATTAACAGAAAACTTACATGTTCTTTCGTATCTAAGCTTTCGTCTTTAAGAGATCTGAGGATAGCAGTCGCCTTACGTGGATCGAAACTCCATCTGTCATGTGATAGGGAAATTAGTCACCACTAGAATACAGTATTAATTGCTAATACCGTATCAAATTATTCTTAATGGTTTCGCGGTAACGTGCCATAGTTGAACAACTGATGGTTACGCTGGACAACACAAAATCAACCGTGTCAAGATGGCCGAGTTGGTCTAAGGCGCCAGTTTCAGGTACTGGTCCGAAAGGGCATGGGTTCAAATCCCATTCTTGACATCTTTTAAAGCTATTTTAATTTTGTTTAAGATTAAAGCATGTTAATTTCCTTTCTAAAGCTATTTAAATTGTTTAGATAATCTTTGGCGAAATTACATAACCAATCTTTTGTCGACGCGTTTCAAACCAACCAGTGTGGTTCATCGTCAGAACAAGTTGAAGAACCAATCCGGCTTAGCTTGTTTAAATAGAGTGTGGAGAGACTCCAACGACTATATTGCCAATGGCTATATTGCCAACGGCTAATTTTGACCTAATGACCCTAGTCAAACCACTAATATTCTTGTTATATTAAATTATTATTATTCTTAGAAAATAGCTAAATCAGGGAAATATATTAAAAGAATTCATAAATGTATATGTATATCTAAAAACAAATAATATATAATATATTATTTTTAGAAACTAGCTAAATCAGGTAACTTATATATTAAAAGAATTCATTAGTTAATTTAACTAAATGTATTCGTTTAATAATAAAGGTATATGTATATCTAAAAATGAATAATATAAAATATCTATATAATCCATATTTATTATTTAAATATAATGGTCATTGAAATTAAATCAATAAATTATAATAATTCATATTTATTGAATAATCTCTATTTATTATTATTCCAATCCTAAGGAGAGGGAAGACAGAAATCCTAAGACCTAACAAAAGGGGAATGAGGAGGCTAGGAAGACAAGGCTGGGACCCAACAACTGCTAATCTTCCAGCCATCATCCCTATTAAGATTGTTCGGCCTTTTCTCAATCTCCAGGGCCTCTCTAAATTTGCGATGGTGAAACTGCGCCACTTTGGCAATGACTTGAGCCTCTTCTATACATACATGATGCATAGTCTTCACCGCATGCTCAGCGAGGGCTGAGGACTTGGTCCTACCATGTCTTAAGTCAGCCGAATGCTCGCTAATCCGTTGATTGATAGAGCGACCAGTCTCACCAATATAAGGGGTCCCACAGGAACAAGGAATGATATAGACGCCCTTCATGTCCTTAGGGTCAATAGGGTCTTTCACAGACCTGAGGGAGCCACGGATAGTGTTGAGAGGTCTAAAAGTTGCGGGCACATCGTACTTCCTCAGAATCCTCGCAATCCTATCCGTGGTCCCTTGGATGTAAGGAAGGTTCACACCCATGATATGATCTTTAGGAACCCTTCGGATTGAAGGCTCCTTCTTGGCCTTGAGGAAGGCTTTTTGACCGAGGTGCCTATTGTAACCATTCTTCTCAAAGACATCAAGGAGATGAGCTTTCTCCGTTTCCAGGCTCTCCTCATCAGAAATTCTTACAGCACGGGTGGCAAGCGTGCTAAGAACCCCTAACTTCTGAGCGGGGAAATGATGCGAAGAAGCATGCAAGTATTGCTCAGTATGCGTCTTCTTTCTAAACACCTGATGAGAAAAGGAACCATCCACCTTCTTAGAGATGAGAACATCCAAGAACGGAAGACAACCATTATCTTCTTTTTCCATCATGAATTTAATGGCGGCGGATTGGTTATTGAGGTGACTGAAGAAACGATCCAGCTCATCAGGACCATGAGACCAGACAACACCAGTGTCATCAACGAATCTTTTCCAAAGCTTCGGTAAGAGACGAGAGGAGGTCAAAGCCTTAGACTCAAACTCCTCCATGAAGAGATTAGCGACGACAGGGGACAAGGGGAGCCCATGGCAACTCCGCAGGTCTGCTCATAGAATTCTCCCTCGAAGCTGAAAAAGGTGGAGGTAAGGCAAAGCTCAACTAACATAGCCGTATCAGGGTCAGTTAGCTTATTAATTACCTCCAAGGCCTCATTGATAGGAATACAAAGTATAAAGAGAGACCACGTCGAAACTTACCAGAATGTCCTCGGGCTCAAGCTTAATTCTCTTAAGATCCTCAATAAACGAAGCTGAGTCTTTGACAAAGGACTCAATCTTCCCAACCAAGGGTCTCAACTTTGCAGCGAGAAACTTGGCTAGGAGGTAAGTCGGACCACCAATGGTATTGACAATGGGTCTCAGGGGGACCCCATCTTTATGGATTTTTGGAAGACCATATATCCTAGGAGTGATGGGATTTCCCTCAATCAGTTTCTGGGCTAGAGGAATCGTGGAATTGCACGACTTGATCGCAAGAGCGACCGCTCTGGAAACCTTTTTGAGGGGATTTTTCGAAAGCTTCTTATAACTCCCACTATTACAAAGATGGTCAAGCATCTTATTTCTGTAATCCCTTCTATCCAGGATAACGGCAGCCCCACCTTTATCAGCTTTTAAGACCACGACGTCACGATTACCGTTCAAGCTCTTCAGAGCCTCAAACTCAGCCTTGCTGATATTGCCACGGGGAGGCTTAGCCTTCCTCAGGGTTACGGCACAATCCTGCCTAATCGTGTCTTTAATCTTATCAGGAAGGTTCTTAATGCCATATTCTACATCGCAAATGATGTCTTCAACCGGGATTTTTCTGGGCGCTAAGGCAAAATTAAGACCTTTCCCTAAAAGACTAAAAACTGCAGGCGGAAAAGAAAAACTCGACAGATTCACCACCTTATTGTCCTGAGGGAGGGGACCCGAACTACCCACCGACATACCCTTAATATTAACCTTACAATTAAGGCTATTAATCCCATCTAACACTTTATTACAACGACCACTATTATTATTATATATCTTACTAAAATCACAACTAAGATTATTAGAAACTTTATTATCGACTTCATCATTTATATTATTACTTTTATATATTACTGCTTTATTATCATAATGACTATTAATATCACATTTGTTTATATACAGCTTGAGTGGGCCTAATGGTTAAGAGCATGTGTTTCCTCCTAAGAGGTCACAGGTTCAAAACCAGAGGGGGGTAGAGTATGTATGCCTTCGTAGACTTAGCAGTCAAATCGCTGCGCGGAGGTGGGTCCCTTGTCCCACTAACGGTCTCACTACCCACCGAATCGCTCTTCCGGAAAGACTTACCTTGAACCATCGACTCCAGCCCATAATCAACCGGATTACCCCGCGCGCAGCGTACACTAGAGAGGCCTGATCTACACGTGCATATCAGCTCATCAGAGCCTACGCGCAGTCCTATATCCGTTGACCTGCCAGCAACAATACCATCCGAAACACGCGGGCATACTAGCTCATCAGAACTTACGCGCAGTCCCTTATTTTCTGACGAGTCAGCCGCAATACCATCCGAAGAACCGGCCACTGACTGCTGCGAACCGATCAGAGAGCGTTCACCAGAACACGCTGCTTGGCCGATCAGACTCACGCGCCCTTGATCAACGTAGTCTGATATCTGCATAGACTCACTGTTCGACACCTGAAGAGACTCGTTTGGACCAACCGAATACGCCAGGGCCTGTTTAGCGTCGCCCGAACACACCGCAACTGGCTCACACGTACACGTACCCACCGGCGACCGAAATCTAGCGCAGTTAGAAGAAGGAGAAACCGGATCCACGCAATGACTTACCCTGTCGTTGCTCACACCGACGCTTCCTTTCATCAAACCAGAGCCGGAGGGTGGCGGATCAAGACCAACGGAAGAAGAGCCGCTTAAAACCCAAGCCGCATGCTAATTTCCTTTCTAAAGCTATTTAATTTTTTTAAGATTAAATATATTTAAATTTTTATAACTCTTGATCGTCTTTTTATCTTCAAAATGAATTAAGTATATTTAAATTTTTATAACTGTTAATCGTCTTTTTATCTTCAAAGCTATTTCATTTTTTAAGATTAAAGCTTTTTTATTTTTTTCAGAATCTTAAGATGTTTATTTTTTAAGTCGAAATAAATAAAATAAATATTAAACAAGTCGTTTTTTACATATTTAAAAATATCAAAATTTTAAATTGAAATAAGTGAATTTTTTTTTAAGCAAGTAGCTTCTTTTAGGGTTTAAAAATCTTTTTTTTTCAATAAAAGAAATGTTTATTTATTTTTCAATAAAAGAAATGTTTAGATTAATCTTAAGCAAGCAATTTCTTTTCATCTTTAAAGTTATTTAATCGTTTAACATTAAATATATTTATTTTAAAAAAATTAAACAAATAGCTTCTTTTCATTTTTAAAAAAGTTTTTTTTTTAATTGAAATAAATGAAAAGAATCTTAAGCCTTAACTTCTTTTTATGTTTAAAAATGTTCAATTTTTAAATTGAAATAAATGAAAAGAATTTTAAGCAACTCATTTTCATATATATATATATAAAGAAAATAAAATATTTTTAAGCAAAAAGAACACTAAAATGTAATACCTCTTATTGAAATGTAAATATTTTAATTATTTTTATTGAAATGGTTTGACAGACTGTGGACTATGTATGAATAAACATAAATGCTTATTTTTTAATTCTAAATTTCATTAATAGAATTGATTATGGTTAGTTATGGAAATTTACGAGAGAAAAGGTTCTAAATGAGGCTTTCACTTACCAGAGAATTATTCCTCTCCCTAGAGATATATCATCTCATTTAAGGAAAATGGAGCCAAGAGGGTGCTAGGGAAAAAACCCAAGACAGCCTAGTGACTTGGAGCTTGGTTGGAGGAGGCCCAAGAGAAGAAATAAAAGTTGAAAACTTGATACCTCACATAAGATACTATTAAGGGAAGACAAAATGCTGTTAGAAAAAAAAGGATTTTTGAACTGGCTGGCCAGTGGAATTCCTAACTAGACTCGTGAGGTCTGTGAAATCCTAAGCAAGATAGGTGGACCTGGTCTGGTCCTTGTCAAGAAAATCGTTCTGGAAGTGAAACTAGCTTGGGGGGAGTCTGGTAGAGGTTAGATGTACTCGTTGGTTGGGTGGAACCGTCTTTTTCCCCTGTGATTTTCGTGGTAGCCTAAACTGAATTAACATATGGGTATCATATGTATGTTTTTGTTATGATTTCTTTCCAGATGTAATTTGTTTCTATAGATTGCTATGGCATGATTTTTTTATATAAGATAAAAATATGCTGTGAATTAATGCATAATAAGACTAAGGAGATATTAATATATTATGGTGAGTTAGATTAGTCTTCGAGCCAAGTTGGGTAAATAGTGGTAGCCTAGAGTCAGTTCTAAACTAAAAAGAAAGGATTGGAGAGGGCAGGCAAACCTGTTTCTAAGCCTACACAGATTATTCCAGACCAAATTACAATTATATAAGTAGAGCTATTCTAAATTTAAGTTTACAACAAAAGAAAAAGAAAATTGTTGTATAATTGCATATGCTGGAAAGAGGAAGGAACAATGTAAATAAATATCTATTTATTATCTTTGTATACGAATAAAAATTGTAAAACGGATGGCAAATTGTAGCTGTTATTACTTGCGTTGAAAACCGAGACCCGTGCAAGCAAACCAACTAAGAATTAAATCTTTTTCTGTAACAACTCGTATTTAATTTTCTTAAAAAAAAAACTAAAGATTGGGTCTCGAACTCATTGGAACTTGAAATAAATAAATCAAGAAGTAATCATAAAAAACTTGGAAACCTTCGCTTGAGTTGGAACAAAAGTCATCACCCATCTTTGTTCGCAAGGGTTTAAAAAATCCGAACCTGTCATCACCATGACAAGGGTAAAACATTAATAACAAATTCATAGTTCAAGAAATAAGATACATTGAAACATTGAAACATATCACTGGTTAGGGTTTGGAACCTACCTGTATCCAACCGTTAAGGCGATCACAATTTATTACTAGCTAGCTCATAATGAATTTCCGAGAATGAATGAAGGAGATTGGGTTTATTGTCCAAAAGAGTGACTCAATGAGATTCAAATATTTAAATTTACCTATAGCTAGAAGGTTGGGGAAAGCCTTCGTTTCTCCATAGGGAATGCTTTCGAGCAATGTGTTGAGCCATCACTCCATGTGCAAAGGAAGAACAAAAGTCCGCAACAAAAACCCCAATTCCACTAAATAAATAGAGTGAATATATGTAAAGGATAAGCCATTTAAAAATCGAAAATAGAATTGTAATTGTGAGTCCATAGCCGAAAGAGAATACCTGGTGGAGCTTCTCTTTTTTGTTAGCTTTGTAATCCATAATGAGCAATTTTCCTCCTATCCCAGAGCTAGGAAGACAATTGAGCCAAAACAATGTGAGAGAGGGGAGGTGGTTACTTCCGTAACTGCATAACCTTAGATCCACTTTTTGTTTCAATGCACAATATTGAGCTGTTGATCCTAGGGTTCTCACAAACACCCAGGTGGAGCGAATCCCAACAACCAATAGTGCGACACAATTGGACACCTGTTGGGTGATTTAATTGTGTGTTAAATCCTTGTCATTAATTGTCAACGTGGGGTTCGTAGAACTGACGAGGTATGCATGTACTATGTACTAGGTGGTTATTTATTAGAATAGATTAATCTAATGCAATTAAAACTAATTACAAAGTTAATTAAATCAATCCAATCCAAACCAAACCAAACATAAAGAAATTGAAATCTTGCATAAAGGAAATCACACTTGCATAAAATGAAAAGATACTTTCTGAATTGAAATGAAATAAAATAACTACACTATGTTACCAATATGTACAAATATGTGCAAACTGTGGTTGATGGAATCCCTCCATTCCTTAGAAAGCACACCGAACAAATATCACATCTTGGAGATCAAAGTAGCAATATGTATTTCATAAATATGAAGTTACAAGATATTACAAGAATTCTCTCTCCTCACTTTACAAATCACATCTTGGATGGAACTTGAAACCTCCAACTAGCAACTAACAACTAGCTACCTCTAACCTCTAACCACTATCTACAACTTACAATTAACAACCCTTTGTATGAAGGGTGCACTCCTATTTATACAAAAATTAAGGATAACTATTCAATAAATATAGATCCTTAGATCTCTCCTAAATCCACATTTATCTCTTGTGGTTACAACCAATCTCCTAAAAATGTAAAATACAAATCTTCTCAAAATTCTCATCCATGATTCTTCTCCTTTGAATGTGCATAGTTAATCATTCACATCTTTTTCAATTATTCCACAAATTATCATAAGTTGGAATTTGAAATTCGAATTTGTGGTTGGGTGGCCAAGTAGGACCCTTCTAGAATCTCCAAGTAGGCCTACAATATCACAAAACTCATAACACTTTTAGATATATATGAAAATATGTTAATTTCCTAATATTTAATCACAAATTCACTTAAAATACTTAAAATCAATGACTTGGAAAATAATAATGATAAACCCATATGATTATGAAAATGGTTACTTGATGTAGGGTTATGGGGCTATAGAATTATAGAATGAGAGTAAAATGATGGAAATGAAGGTGAAAGTGGATGACATTTTGGAGGTCCAACAACACATCTGGAAGGTTCAAGACACCTTCCGATGAATTTCATAACATTTTCATAATCATACAAATGTTGTGAGAACATAAGTATAGGTAAACATTAATATATATACATATTGCGATGGGATAAGGTTTTAAAACTTAATGTAATTCCCTAATTTGTGTGTAGAAAAATCAATATGCTCAACTATATTTAGCACACAATGCAAGTTCATCATAAATCTTTTTATTAGCACTCCAAGATCATAGGAGACTAGAATAAACTCCCATGATATATTAAAAATGGAACCATATTACAATAAGAACAATAAAAGGACAAGAAAATATATGCCTTGTTACAAGGAAATACTGTAGGAGTTTGGATTTAATTATTTTAACCTCAATGATCTGTAAATCAACAATTTATTTAGGGGTAAATTAACGAAGATACTTTATTTATTTATTTGTGTACTTTTTACAATTAGTATTAGAGCCACGATTTCCACATTGTGGCCTATTAAGGGGAAACCAAGAGAATAACAAAGTGTATTATTTATTCCACAGAGAAAAAAGTTGAGGAGAGGAAGTGGTGCAATGACTACACCACATGTAAGGCCACCTATAGGGTTTGGTTCAACACCCTTTCCATGACCCAATCCATAAATGTGGGTTCAACTAGGGGAGGAGCCTCAAACCACAACTAATATGCTGCTGGAAACAATACAACAATTGAGGGAAGAAATGGCTAATCTAAGCGCTGATAATGATCAACTGATGTGGGAGAAGGAATGAATAATGAAGAGCCTAACTGATAAACATAATCATAGAAATTCAGTCCCAATTCTTGATAATGGAAACAAAGTAGAATCACACAAAAGGAGAGAGGACAACGTACCTAAGAAAAGTCATACACAAGAGTTGGTGGGTGATAAAGAGACAAATGAGGGAAATTTGGAAACGTCTCTGGGGATAAAATGAAAAAAGAGGCAAAAATATGGAAGACATGATTGCAAGGAGAATTCAAAAAAATTAAACCTCCAACATTTGACGGTGAGTTAGAGGAAGATACAGAGGTATGGCTGGTAAACATTAATAAATACTTCCAGATTTATGAGTATGATAACAATTTGAAAGCTCATTTGGAATCTACCAGCTCTAGGGAAAAGCTACTCTATGGTGGGAAGAAGTCAAGGAACTAATACACATGGGAGGAAATTTCAACGGTGGAATTTGATGGAACAGATAAAATTGGAAAAACTGCCAGAAGTTTAATTTTTAAATCCCAACAGTCGTTGAATATTAGACGAGAGTTCTTTGACAGTCGAATATCCGACGAAAGTTCTTTGACCATCGGATGTTTGATGTTTTGTCTAATATCAATTGTCCGACGTGTTTTCCAATATTTGACAATTGTAATGAACCATTGTATAACGTCAAATTCCATCGTTAATGACTTTTTTCCACTGAGAAAGTCTAATATGAGATTGCTTTATGTTGAGTTTAACTAATTATAATAAATATAAGATTAATATTGTAATTTTATATATATATATATATATATATATATATATATATATATATATGCTCGAACATCACATAACTTTGACATAGTTCCTATATTACTTGCGATTGTTTTGAAAGACTGTAGGCTTATTTTGAGGTTAATTTTTGAACAAAATCATCACTTCAAGTTTGGTGACAAAAAATGTCACATAACATTTGTCAAGGAGGCCAAGGATATGTGGGTTCGACATTGGGGTTTCGAAGGATCAAAAATGTTATTGCCCTTGTAAAAAATGCAAGGGCTTGAATGTAAGAAGACTTCTGATAACAACAACTAAACGACATATCATCCATTAGTAAGTTATTCATTATATGTTTTTGTATTGTAGATTATTTTTGTAAATAGTCATATGTATATTGTCTTTTAGATTGCATGCCTTTGTATTGTAAATTGTATTGTCTTTCTATTTTCAATGTATTTTATATTCTTTTGGGAGGTATTTGACCTATGCTGTCATCTTGATGTGGATAAATATTATTTGATTATTTTCATTAGAATAGATTAAGGGGTTGGGTTGAGTTAGGGGTTAATTAGTTTATGGGCTAAGGGATAAGGGGTTATTGTTTAAGGGTTTAGGGGTTAAGGGCTTAGGGCTTAGGGGTTCAAGGGCTTAGGGAAATGGGATTAAGGTGTTAGGGGATTAATGTATGTTTAGGGGGTTAATTAGGACCTAGAGGATTTAGAGATTAATTGGTTTTTATGGGGCATTATTAATAAGTTTTTAAAGTATATTATGCACATAATTTAAAACATGGACACGGTGAATACATTTTTATAGGAAAGATAAGGAAATAATTATATAATATATTGTAATAAACTTTTATAAGACAAAATAATAAAATATAAATATCATTAAAAAACTAAATAAATAAAAATTTGATTAAAAATAAAATTACTATAAATAAAGATGATTGGATAAAGATAAAAGGGGTCCATTTTATTAAGTTAGGTAAGATGATAATTAATAAAAAACTATTTTTTTGTGAAAAATATTATTTAAAATAAAGAAATTACTTTATTTATTAAAAATTTAAATTTATAAACCACAATTTATTATAATGTTATGTTCCTAACTACAATCTATTTCGCTTGCAAAAGAGACTCTTTCTCATTTTTAAAGGAAAAAAAGTATGGGACACAAGCCTTGCGCTTGGTGTTTCAAAATGTTTTAGGTGACAATGAACTTTTTAATCCTAAGTGATATAGTGTGCATAATTCTCTATATAAAGTCTCTTTTTGTGATAAGTAAAGGGTCTCATTTGTTGTAAATTGTGAGAAAACTTGAAGTAATATCAAAGCTATAATAGTTCTAGGAAAATGGCAGATTAATGAAATGTTTGATAAATCATCAATGTTTATTTTTTCCAAATTTATCTTATTATCACTCATGCAAGGTAGAACATTCCATTTTGAATGTCCTTTGAAATAGGTGCAATGTTTTCATTCTATAACATTCACTTACCACTAAGTACAAATGAGTGAGTTTTTGACGTTGTGGTCAAATCAAATAAGTAGTTAAAAAGAAAGAAAACCCCAATTTGTGTATAAGGAGATATATTTGACGTCGTGCCCTAGTAAAAAAGGGTTTCCTATAAAAAAATGTCTTTATTGGGTTCCCTACCACTTTCCTAAAGAAAAAAGGGGATCTTATCTAATTTTCTTATATAGGTTATTGATTTCAATGTTTATAAGTGAAAACTTTGAGTACATTTGTAAATGCGATGGAAAGAAAGGGGTTTGATTATTGTCAGATGATTGTTCATATATATTTTCAACATAATCATAAAGATCTTGCTAAATTGAACAAGCTTCATGATCACATTGATTTGTTATATTTGTTTCTTGCTCTCACCCAAGCTCATGGTTGCTAATGCATTCTATTAAAAATTATGGTCTCTAAGTCAACTCAAGAAATAATATGACATTATAATGATGAATGAAAAATAATATCACTATGTTTTTTATTATGGTTATGACTATATATCTCAAAAATTATCTCACTTCCTACACGTCAAGAAAAGTAACATACAAAATGATTAGGAATCATTCCCTAGGAATGGAGGAAGCTTTCCCCACCAAAATCCCTTGATTAGTAGATCTAGTCACTGATACTAGGAATTTACATTAAATGGAAAGGAACACATTCCTAGATTTTCTCAATCATTCCCTAGAGGCAAATTCGACTTGGTACTTATACAAAATGATTAAGAATCATTCCCCATGGATGGAGGAAGCTTTCCCCACCAAAATCCCTTGATTAGTGGATCTTCTCCCTTGATTGGTGGATCTGCTCCCTTGATTAGTGCAACACATTCCTAGATTTTCTCAATCATTGGAGTTCCACAA
Source organism: Pinus tabuliformis (assembly GCA_031772625.1). NCBI lineage: Eukaryota > Viridiplantae > Streptophyta > Pinopsida > Pinales > Pinaceae > Pinus > Pinus tabuliformis. The sequence continues at coordinate 916,944,489 of CM062810.1, forward strand.
TTTGTGCCATAATTCCATAATATCTTGTTGACTTATTTATTTATTATTGATCCTCCAGTAGTAGGGAACAAGTCCTTAAATTATCTCCTTCTCCAACTCTTCATAATATGCCTAATATTCTCATAATATTCCACACAAAATAAATAATATTAGGCACAAATATTCAATTATTCATAAACCTTCCTAATGAATATATTAAAGTTAAAAATAAATTATATAATGCAAAAAGAGAGGTTTAATGTGCTGAAGGATGGTAATAGGCCTTAGGTTATTGTTTAATTTAGAGGCATGGGCCTTAATTTATGTCTAATTTAGAGGCCCATTAGATATTCTTCGCTACAAGGATCAATTATTTATATCACTGACATCCACCCTCAAAATTATATTTTTTCAACATATTCTTAAATATCTTGATAAATTTCACAAACATCATCATTGATTTGTTGTATGTGTTTCTTGGTCTTACCTAAGTTGTCTTAGTCTTAGTCTTTGTTGTGTTTGTTTTCCTTATATTTTATATTTGTAAATGTTTGTATCGATGTTTAAATATTTGCTATATATACTAATATTACTTTATTGATTGTAATTGTATAGTATGGGCTCCCTAGGGCATTGCTCGATGAGGAAGAGGTGGTTGTAGTACAAGCACTTGTTCAAGAACATAGAGCAAATATTGAGGATCAAGCTAATGATCCTATGTAAGAATATAATGATGCTAATAACATCGTTGAAGAAGATGGGGCACATAGATTGATCTAGGAGACATTTTAATGTTGTAATTGATGATGATGGAAACCAATATGATGGTCGTGCTTTTGATGAAATTGTTCTTGAGAGGGAAATTCAACCTCTTTATGAAGGTTCAAAAACATCTCTTCTCTCCGCTATATTGCTGCTAGTCAACTTAAAGGTGGTCAATGGTTTGTCAAACACATGTGTGACACAGATCCTAAGGTATGTAATATATTTTGTGACATTTAATACTATATACATGATAAAGCAATTATTTTTTCCTTTCTTTTTAATGTTAGTACATTGATCATCATTTAATTAATTTGTAAAATTTGGATGGAATATGCATGATTAATATTGTTTAGTACATTAACCAATACTATTTTTTTATGTTGTAGATTATTAGGTGAATTTATGTTACCACCGTCAAATGTTTTACCTTGTACATATCAATATTTACATGTCATTACGAAAGATATTGAAATGGAGTATCAAGCTATTCATGCATGTCCTAATGATTATATTCTCTATTATAAAGAACATGCGTCGAAAGAAAAATGCCCAAAATGTGATGAGAGTAGATATCAAACAATTAAAGTAACAAATAAAGGTGTCTCGCAAGGTTCTTTGTTATATTCCCATAATTCCACGTCTGCAACAATTGTGCAGGTGCAAAATTATGCACAACTTATGGATTACCATACAACAGATAAAAGTGAATATGGTGTTATTTGAATGCCTTCAAATGGATTTTCATTTAGGAATATAGAGGAAAGGTGGCCAAATGTTAAATAAGAACCTCATAATCTTAGGCTTTCATTAGCAGTTGACGATGTCAATCCATTTGGACAACCCAAATCTACTTACTCGGTGTGGCTCATTTTTGTTATCAACAATAACATTCCTCTGTGGATGTCAAAAAAAAGAGGGAGCACATAATGTTGACAAGGATTGCTTCGGGTATTAATCTGTTTAGAATATTTTTTTTTAACAAATAAAATCTCTTTTGACTTAGTTATCAGAGAATCCAGAGTAAAAACCATTTTCCGTCAACGTTTCAAATCCCAACCGGGATCCATCATCAAGACTTCATCAGGAAGTCCTGATGATGGATCCCCGTTGAGATTTGAAACATTGACGGAAAATGGTTTTTACTGTGGATTCTTCGGTAACTAAGTCAAAAGATATAAACCACAGATGTCTTAAATCCAGAAATAAAATCTCATTTGTTTTGTTTTTTCATAATTATGTCTTATATTTTTTTGTTTACTCATATATGTTCAATTATGTCTTATATTTTTTTATGTACTCATATGTGTAGTAATTGTGCACTACATGTTCAATCAATTAGGCAAGTACTAGGTCAAATATATGAATGTATATATTGAGCCTCTTATCGATGAGTTAGTAGAGTTACGGAACAATGTCACTATGTATGATATCTCTAGACCAGTAGATGCACAAAGGGAATTTGAATTCCCTGGAATGCTTATATGGACAATTCACAATGCCCTAGGGCTAATAGAGTTATAAGATACGTTATAACGTTACCCTACACTGTAATAATATTTAATTTTATGAAGTTCATTTCATGTATGTTTTTTAAATAGTTCCTTCATTTTACATACTTCAAATAATTGATATAAAAATTATTCCATCTCTTGTAGGTCTTCAAACAAAGGGTAAATTTTCTTGTCCAGTTTGTGTTCCTAAGATGAAATCTCATCGTTCAAGAAGCTTAGGAAAGGAGGTGCTTGATGAGTATAGGCACTTCCTCTCTAAGAAACATAGGTACCGAAGTACCGAAAAACATCTTTTCAATGGGAAAGAAGGGACTGGATTAATACCACAGAGAATGGCACCTCGCGCATGGACGTTGCAATATAATAGAGTCTCTCAAGATATGGATCAAATTATCTATGTATCAATATACATGATATGTTTGGTTTATTTTATATTTTTATGGAATTTTCTTCACTGTACTAGTTGACAGGTTATATTGTTGTTATAATATCTTTAATTATGATTCACATTGCAGGTCATCAAGGCATTAATAATAGGGCACTTCCACGAGGAATGAAAAGTTATCCGAAGCAATTAAATAAACTCCCCTACTATGAACACCTATAAATTTTTCATTTGTTTGATACAATGCACATCGGGAAAAATGTAAGAGATACCCTATGGTGAATATTAGATGGAAGGAGAGATAAAGAAAAATTTGTCAAGATTTGTAATAGCATTAAGGAGGCCAATCATGCATTGCAAAGTGCAACTCATTCAAATAGTAATGGAGATGACCAAAACATAAGCACCCTTCCATGGTTATTGAAAGAGCATCAAAGCATGATCGTTAAAAAGGTTATTGAAAAAAAAAATTCTGACTGGATTTTATTCAAACATAAAGAATATCCTAACAAAGAAAGGTGAATTAGGTGGGGTAAAAACTCATGATTGTCATACATTCATTAACATAATTATTTTGGTGTATATATTTATACATTGGTGAACCATCTTATTAATTAGTGTTTTTTTTTTACTAATTTGGGAAAAAATAATGATCAATCATTATTTTTGGTACAATATGTTCTACTTCTATCTCTCCAAGAAAAAATCGACAACAATGTCAAACAAGTTATATATGCTCTTGGCAAATACATGAGGTAAGTGGATATTTATGTGCAAAGTGTATTTTGTTCAATAAGTTGTTGTACAACTTATATTTTACTGCATGTGTTTTACTTGTCATCATGCACTATATACTTTTTCGTTGAAATATATGATTTTCTTACTTCATTTGTAGATGGTTGTCATCTAAAGAAATCAACAAGAATATATAAAGTATTGGAGGAAACGAATTCCTCATATAATGTGTGAAATTCAAAAGTATCTACACTGACATTTTTCAATACACAAGAACACTATCTCATACACCAAGTTGAGGAGATTGAAAAGTGTGGACTTGTACACAAAAGATCAATGTGGATGGTTGAGAAGCACTTGAAATCACTGAAGGCTTTTTTTTAGACAAAAAGCACTTGAAATCACTGAGGGTTCTATGGTAGAGGGATATATGGTATATCAAACCATGGTTTATATTCGTCAATATAGTCCTACAATAGGAAAACATATTAATGTATTGGATCACATTTGGGATTCAACTCCATGAACAAATTTGAAGGAGAGCACCTATTGGGGAAAGACAAAATGAAGAAAGTGAGATGTAAGTAGATAGTGGAGATTTATAGTACATTTGATTTTTTTGTTTTAATGTATATCATACGTATTCAATTTTTAGTCTTCTTGCATAATCCATTATTATGAAGGTATAGCATGGTAACTAATTATATATATGCGAATTGCTTTATTTTAATATAGTCAGTCGAGAGTGGGATGTGTTGAAAATCGCAACAAGAAATGCTAAATATAAATAACAATTCAAACAGTGATGAACATAGCTGTAAGGCATGAAAAATGGAAGTGCTAAAAATAGCATTCTATAAATAGCATTTTGGGATACCTTACTATTTTAGTCAGTCCCTAAACTAAAAATAGTGAAGTAAAATTCGAATTTGATCTTAGCAGTTGTTTGTAAAATAATTAATTAATTCATCTTGAGTTAATTAGTTAAGGAAAATCAAACATGAAGTCTATGTGGGGACATGCAACAATTTATCGATTAATTGAGGAATTTATCCATCAGTTAAAGAGATAAGGATTGTAATGTTGAGTTGTAATTATTTGACTCAGTTAACTGAGTCAAGTCTAGTTAGATTAATTCAAATAGTTTGTTGAATTAATGTAAGTTCAGTTAGTTAATTGATCCGAATTGGATCCTAGAAACTCTCTAAGTTTTCATGATTGTTTCAAATTATGCTAAAAGATTCAAGTCCTAGAAAAGATCAAAGCTATAAGAAGGAATCCTCATAACAATTGCAGTTGTGGCTAGAGCGGAGCAATGAGGACCCTCGGTCAAGCGCGCAAATTGTTGGCCCATGGTAAAGCGCAATGGCACAAAACTGGCAAAACCGGAGGCTAATTCGGGAAACAGAGGTGGATTCTGATATGCGATTAGCACTAATCGCGTATCGCAGGGCGTCCCCCTCAATGAAGGAAAGCCCTGAAGCACCCGGACCCGAAATTGCTATAAAATTTGGAAAAGTAACTGTTTCGGTTCCGTAGCGCGGGATTTCCCAAAACCGGCAGGATATTGGAAGGCTTCGAGGCGGTAAGCAGTTTTGACTGAGTCCCGCCCAATGCCACACATCGAGCGACATGTGTTCGACAGATGAGAGAGAAAATCGCCCGCATCGGATGGGTAAACATCGTGCGACTTGTCCGCCCGATATGAAGGACAACTGTAGGATCTGAGGGGCCCAGATCAACGGCGGAGATACGTCCCAATGACTGATCGGATTTGACAGGTTAAAAAGCAAGATGACAGGGGATTTGAAGTCCGACGTGGATGATGAGTTGGCAAACGATTCGTGTTCACGGGCGATCTTGAAGCAAACAGATTTAACGGCCATTCAAATATGATTTAGGGAATCTGACACCCAGTTCGTTAGCAAACAAGTGGCCACCTCCTTGAGAGGCGTTACCTAGTGATGATGACGCAGAGAAGAGGAATTTGAACGAACAGAGGAAAGGAAACTAGAAGGTCGGGAAGCGGAAACGAATAGTAAAAACGAACAGACTGGCTTTAAAGCCATAAACGGACAAAAGCATAGAAAAAAAAGCATACAAGAGTTAGCTAGACGCAGGAAGCTAATAGCATAGAACAGAGAGTAGAAGCCGAGCTGACCTGAAGGCAACATCGAGCCAGACAGAGCCAGAGAGAGTTAGAGAGAGTCTGTGTACTCCATTGAAGGCTTGAGAGGTTCAAGCAAACTCCTCGGCATAGGCCTGTCATACTACTGTGACCCTCAGAGGTCGAGTTTCAGTAAGGAGAGTCTGTGCACTCCATTCCTACTGACTCCATTTTGTTTAGTGAGTCTCGAATCGAGCTCACTGTTGTAAAAACTCTGCTTGAAAACATAATAGAGAGGCCACCACTGAAAGGCTGGACCAAGAGACATATCCCAGGAGCATTGGGTGAATTCCTTATTAAACTTGTTTTGTTTACATGTTTAACTGTTATGTTTTCTCTAATTGCCTCAGTGTCTATGTATTTTAGCAATCTTATTGATCTGTTGCATAAGTAACATAGGCACATCCATGCACATGAGTCTATAATACCTTTAATTCTTTGTCTTGGATAAATTCCAGATCATTAATGCTTGCATGCATGTAACTACTGCACTTTAGATAACTGAGTATTCTCTCATAAATAACTCATGCATGTCAGTTTAGACAGAGACCCAGTTGAGATCAGATGGAGGGGCAGTGTACTATCAGTTGCTAGAATATTCCATTGTGAATATTCCTTGCATGCAGAAGGAATTCTTTCCTTGAGGATTGCGCAGTTACTTCTTCAAGTTTAGTGAGTGTGATGAGGCCAATTCACACATGTGGCTTCACTGGACCCCAAGAAAAACTGTGCAAGGAAATAGGAGGCTTGGAGGGCTTGAGGAGGACATATACAATGTCTATTCAGTCTGTGAGTTGTATTGTTTGATTGCAGAGAGAGCAGGATAGCTTGAGAGTTGATTCTTTTTGTAACTTGAACAAGATTTCCACTTGTATGATAATACAAAGTTGGGGTTATAGGATGAGGCTTTCCTCGGGATATTTCTTCTGTGTTATGTGTGATTGATTTCTCATTCTCAGTTATATGTGTTCTCTTGATCTTGCTCAATTCGATTAAGTTTTCGCAAAGTGTTGTAGAAGTAGATCTTGTATTGTGTTTTGTAGGTTTTAACCCCATACAGAAATTACTTGCATACGAATTCTAAAACACAGAAAATAAATAATGCGAGAGTAGAACACATAAAACACATATACACAGAGATTTTCCCCTGGATCCCAAAACTGGGACTACTAGCTTGATTTTTCATTATGTTCCTTTCAATGTTACAATACATATTTATACATGCCGAAGCATCCAATACCATGGACCGAAAAACCATCGCGTCCAATACCATGGACCGAAAACCATCGCATCCAAAAACATGTGCGAAAATCATGCACAAAACCATAGGTGGGTCCGCCCAACCTAACATAGATTCCAAAACAAAAATTTTCTGGGGCGCTGCCCCGGACCCCATAAAGTGGGGTTACGGGTGCTCGTCAAACCCCCTGTTAACTACGTGGAAAGAATATAACACAATCCAACATTCTCCCACTTGTTGTTTTCTTTCCACAGGGGGCCACAAGAGAGCTTAGTCATTTTTCCAACCCGGAAATGCCCATTGTCTCTCTACACCAAGAGAACTTCTTAGAGCTCACAGAATTTTTCAATGCATCTGCAATATTCTTCAAAGTGTCCACCTTTACCAGCAACACCTTTTTGTCTTCTATCATATCCCTCACAAAGTGATACTAAACATCAATGTGCTTTGTCTTTGAATGATATGCAGGGTTCTTTGCCAAGAAAATTTCACTTTGGCTGTCACAATCTATCCTTATAGCTTCATGTACTAACCCCATACTTGAACACAATCTCTGCAACCAAATTTCTTCCTTGCTTGCATGAGTGGCTGCCATGTATTCTGCCTTTGTAGTTGATAGTGCCACTACAGATTGTTTCTTACTCATCCAACTAATTGCACCTCCAAATAGGTTAAACACATACCCACTTGTAGATCTTCTCTGATCCAGATCTATAGCCCAGTCTGCATCAACAAAGCCATGAATATCCAACACTCTGTCCAATCCTGGTCTTCCTTGGTAGCATAGACCATAATCACTAGTGCCATGCAAATACCTGAAAACCCGCTTCACTGCTGTCCAATGCTCCCTTCCTGGTTTTGACATAAACCTGATCAATACTCCCACTGCATGTGCAATGTCTGGTCTAGTACAGACCATTGCATACATCAGTCTACCAATTGCACTTGCATATGGAACACGGGACATGTCCTCTTCCTCTTCTTGTGTCTTGGGACATTGTTCAGCAGATAACCTCACACCTACAGGAATAGGAACCTTCACCGGTTTACTATCCTGCATATTAAAGCTTTGCAGTATTGTCTCCACATACTTCCTCTGGTTTAACCAGAGCTTCCTCTTTGCTCGATCTCTTTTAATTTCCATGCCCAAAATTTAGTTTGCAGCACCAAGATCTTTCATGTCAAATTTGGAGGACAATTGGGTCTTCAAATCCTGGGTAATTTCTTTGTCATTTCCAACCAGCAACATATCATCCACATACAAGACCAGAAAAATAACATGGTCACCAATTAATTTAAAATACACACAGTGATCTACTTTGCTTCTGGTGAAGCCAAGTCCCCGTATAAATGTATCAAATTTCTGATACTACATCCTTGGTGACTGTTTTAACCCATACAGAGACTTCTTTAATTTGCATACTAGTTCTTTCTTACCCTTCACCGCAAAGCCTTCAGGTTGCTTCATATAGATCTCCTCTTCCAAATCCCCATGAAGAAATTTTGTCTTCACATCCATATGTTCTACCTCAAAATCAAAAGCAGCAACAACAAATAAAAGTAATCTAATAGAAGTTACCTTGGCAACAGGAGAAAAAAATATCACCAAAATCAATTCCCAGCACCTGGGAATAACCTTTTGCTGCCAACCGAGCTTTGTATTTCTCCACTTTTCCTTCTGCATTTATCTTCTTTTTGAACACCCATTTGCTACCAATGGGTTTTCTCCCAGCCGACAACTCCACCAAATCCCAAGCCTCATTTTTGTGCAAAGATGCCATTTCATCAACCATGGCCTCTTTCCAGAGTTTTCCATCCTCTGAATCCACTGCTTCCTTCACAGTTCTGGGATCATCATCAGTAACAGACAAAGCAAAATTTGAACAGAAAGCAGATGGAATATACCTCTCTGGCTACCTTCTTTTTCGAACTGATCTTCTCACAACCGAAGTTTGTGGCTCTTCATCTTCTGATTCCTCCTCTGCTGTAGAGTCTAATTCTTCCTCCTTTAGCTCAAACTCTATCTTCTCAGGTTCCTTTGGTTGGACTTCATTTTTAATAAAATCTTTCACCTCTCTGAACACCACATCTTGACTATACACAATCTTCCTTGTTAGTGGGTTCCAAAGTTTATAACCCTTTAAACCATCCTTATACCCAATAAAGATGCACTTTTCAGATTTACTATCCAACTTGGTTCGTTTCTCCTTTGGAACATGTACATATGCATCACATCCAAATACCCTTAGATGTGAAAGCGAGGGTTTCTTACCAATCCATACCTCATGTGGAGTCTTATCCTCCAACACTGATGAAGGTGACCTGTTGACCAGGTAACATGTAGTATCCACTGCCTCTGCCCAAAATTCTTGTCCTAACCTAGCACCACTGAGCATGCTTTTTGCCCTTTCCATCAATGTCTCGTTCATTCTTTCTGCAACTCCATTTTGCTGAGGTGTATATGGAGTAGTCTTTTGTCGTGCTATACCACACTTTTTACAGAATTCTTCAAATTCCTTGCTGCAAAACTCTCCACCATTATTTGTCCTCAGCACCTTTATCTTCTTCTTTGTCTGGTTTTCCGCTAGAGCCTTAAATTCTTTAAACCTATCAAAGACTTCAGATTTGTTCTTAAGGAAATATATCCATGTATTCCTTGAGAAGTCATCTATAAATGATACATAGTACACAGACTTACCCAGTGATGGAACCTTCACAGGTCCAAACACATCACTATGCACAAGCTCTAATAAATGTTTCCCCTCTTACCACCAGAGGGGAAACTCACCCGATTCTGCTTCCCATATACACAATTTTCACAGAAATCAAAATCCAGAGAGCTATTACTCATAACTTTACCATGAAGTATTCGAAGGCCCTTCTCTCCAATATGTCCAAGCCTTTGATGCCACAACATGGTCTTTTCTCCAGAGACCACTAGATTTTCTGCTCCACTTTTAGGAACCACGAAACTGTTGCACCCATAAACAACAGTGCTACCTTGCAGCTTGTACAGAGTTCCAATCCGAACTCCCCGCATCAATACCAGTGCTCCTCGAACCATCTTGTAGGTATCCTTCTCGAACACTGTTTTTACACCTGCATCATCCAGCTTGCTTACAGAAATTAGATTTCTGGCCAATGCCAGCATATGTAGAACACCCGGAAGTGTTCTAACTCTTCCACCTTGCAACTTCAACTTTACCTTTCTGCGACCAACGATTTTATCCTTCCTGTCATCCCCTAAGAAGACATCACCACCATCATATTTCTCATACTCACAGAACCACTCTCTATGGGGAGTGAAGTGAAAGGATGCACTTGAGTCAATCAACCATGCCTCATGATCTACATGTGTACTTGAAGAAGCCAAGTACACATCCCCACCTTCATCTGACGTGGTTTTCGCCTTTGTAGAAGGAGCCTCATCAGATCCCTTTCCTTTGTCAGGAGATTTAGATTTACAATCCCTTTTGAAGTGGCCTTCCTTTCTGCATTTCCAGCACACCACCTTTACAGGTTTTCCTAGAGATTTAGATCTCCCTCTAGATTTAGATCTCCCACTCGATGACTTATTTTTGTTTCTATTCTGGGACCATGCTCATACAGACAAGGCATCACCATTTTGGCTCTTCATATTTTTCCATCTCATCTCCTCCGTCAGCAAGGATGAGACTATTTCATCAAAATGCAAGGCAGTTGCATTGCTACCTATTGCAACAACTAGACTATCCCACGAATCTGGTAGAGAACACAACAAACTGATGCACTTATCTTCATCTAAAATTTTAATATCAACAGATGTTAACTGACTTACCACAGTATTAGATGCATTCAGATGCTCTGCCACCGAGTCTCCATCTTTCATCCTCTGGTTATACAACTTTTTCCGCAGGAACAATTTATTCACCAGAGACTTAGGTTGGTACAAAGTCCCTAACTTGTCCCACAAAGCCTTCGTCGTAGCTTCCCCTGATACATTCAACAATACTGAATCTGAGACACACAATCGTATTGTGCTCTTTGCCTTCCGATCCAACTTCTTCAATTCTTCATCAGACACTCCCGTTGGTTTAGTACCTAGATCTACCGCGATCCACTGATCTTTATCCACCAACAGATCCTCCATCTTGAGTTTCCACAACTCAAAACTCTGACCATTAAATTTCTCGATCTCTATCTTTCCACTGCTCGCCATCTTCTTTCACCACTAGAATCGATCTCGCAGATATACCATTGAACAAGGTCTACCACAGGCCGGAGCGAAACCCCTCAGCAACAAAGGCATCCCCTTAAAGCCAAAACAACTCTGATACCAAATGTAGGTTTTAACCCCGTACAAAAATTACTTGCATACAAATTCTAAAACACAGAAAATAAATAATTCGAGAGCAGAACACATAAAACACATATACACAGAGATTTTCCCCTGGATCCCAAAACCGAGACTACCAGCTTGATTTTTCATTATGTTCCTTTCAATGTTACAATACATATTTATACATGCCGAAGCATCCAATACCATGGACCGAAAAACCATCGCGTCAATACCATGGACTGAAAACCATCGCGTCCAAAAACATGTGCAAAAATCATGTACAAAACCATAGGTGGGTCCGACCAACCTAACATAGGTTCCAAAACCAAAATTTTCCGGGGTGCTACCCTGGACCCCATAAAGTGGGGTTACGGATGCCCCTCAAACCCCCTGTTAACTACGTGGAAAGAATATAACACAACCCAACATGTTTTAGTATATTGCATAATCTATTGATCTACAGTGGGAATTTCTACATGGTATCGGAGCAAAGTTGATCAAGGCGAAGAACAATATACAAGAAGGAGAAGTTTGAAGTTTGTGGTACCTGAATATAGAAATCGAGTTCTTATCACATCTCTATTTCACCAATGGCATTCAGTGGTTTAAGACTCGAGTATGCCCTTGATGGCAACTCAAATTATATATCCTGGAAGGATCGGATGGAGGCAGTATTAGAGGATAACTGTCTAAAGGACTTCATTGATCAAGAAGTCCCCAAGCTGACTAATGCTACACAATTGGCGAAATGGAAGAAATGTGTGGCTAGAGCAAGGAGAATACTCCTGGAGGGAGTTCGAGACCACATTGTCTCGAGCCTCCATGGGAAGGAGACACTGTTTCCGATATGGAAAACATTGAAAGATTTATATCATAACAATAGTGATCAGAGGAAGCTGGCGCTGAAAGACAAGCTTTGTAAGATCAAGTATGAAAAGGGTGACACGATCTCTACATATCTGAACAAGCTCACCACCTGCAGGGATGAGCTTATAAGTGTAGGGATCATGACCGCTAATGATTAACATGGTGATTCTTACACTCCTCAGCCTTCCTAAGAGCTGGCATAGCTACCAAGACTCGGTTAATGGAAGAAAAAAACTGCTAGATTGGGAATGACTTTGGTCAGATCTGATGCAGAAGGAAATAAGAAGAAGCACCAGAGATGGATCGTCATCAAAGCAAGATGATGAGGAAAATATAGCCTTAGTGAGTAAGGCGAGGAAAGGGAAAGGGAAGGCGTCCCATCCCAAATTTGGTTCTTCCCATGGTGGGAAGAAGATTGACAAATTGAAAGTGCGATGCTTTCATTGTCATGAAGTGGGCCATTATGCTACGAATTGTCCATAGAAGAAATCTAAGAAAGGTTCCTCGAAGGGAACTGATGGTGAGGCACTGGCCTCACAGTTTGAGCTGGATTTCTCGCTTATCGCATGCATGGTTTCATCCATGGTGGGATGTGTGTGGTACCTGGACAGTGGAGCTTCATTCCACATGTCAGGTGACAAGAACCTTTTCAGTACCTTGGAGGAGAAGGATCTCCAGATGCGGATTGAGATGGGTGATGATGGAAATTACCATGTTTCAGGTGAAGGTACGGTTGTGTTTTAGAGGGAGCATGGAGCTCCCCTCACCCTGACTGATGTAAAGTATGTACCAGGTCTGAAGAGGAATCTTGTGTTTTTCGCTATGCTAGAAGATAAAGGATATGATGTAGTCTTTAGTAAAGGAATGGTATTTCAGAGGCATATCAATACTGGAAAGACAAAGCGAATAGGGATTCGAGTCAAGAATCTCTACAAGCTGGAGGTAGAAGACTGTGCTGCTTTGAGTTCCAAAGCTGAGATGGTGCAAAGCTAAGATGTTGGCGAGCTATGGCATAGAAGACTGGGCCACTTGCACCATGGAGCCCTGAAGATCATGCGACAGATTTCTACCGGATTACCCAAGGGAAAACTTGATCAGACGACTACATGCAAAGGTCATACCTTGGGTAAGTATGCGAAATCTTCCTTTCTGGATCGAGATAGTAGAGTTGGAGCAATCATGGAGCGAGTTCACTCAAATGTTTGTGGACCTTTCTCTACAGCCTCCACCGCTAAACAAAGGTATTTTGTTATTTTTATTGATGATTATTCTCGTAGATTCTGGATCTACTTTACGCAAAAGAAGGATCAGACCTTCTTGAGGTTTTGTGAGTTTAAAGCCTTGGTAGAGAAAGAATCTAGAAAGAAAATAAAATCCTTGCATATGTAGAAATTTTGAATAATTTAACACATATTCAACAGAGATTATCCTGATCATGTACTATTGCGGAATACATACACAATACATAAGCTCCTCTACGTTGATCATCAATATAGCAGCATCAATAACAATAAAACATCAAGAGCATTCACACATTAACACAGTATGTAACCCGGGGAAAGCATCTCGCTAAAAACCCCAACTATCTGTATATTAATGATTGAGACCATGTAACATTACAAAGTAAAATGCTTATCACAAGAAATCCAGTACCATCTCCACCTGTTACACACAATACAGCTAAGATCTGATCTCCAAATCTATTCCATTGCTTGCCTGCCTCCACTGCTCAATACCTGCTCAAGAATTAATGAGAATGGTTTACCAAACTCGTATTTCACCTCCAAAGAATCACTCACACTATGTTAGACGTGAGCAAAGGCTATAATATTGGGCAAATACATGAGCAAACTCATTGGCATACTCAATCCCTTGATTGTGCAAGATCTGATGCACAACTATAGTCACAACTGATAGCAATCCGATTCTCTAACACCTGTCCTTGCTGAACTGAACATGCACTGACATGCAACTGAGTTAACTGATGTATTCTATAGTTGTATTATGAGTTAATAATTAGTTTAACAACTCATCATTAGTCTATTTGCAGTTAGACTAACTACAACTAGTTTAACCAAGTCAAACTGAACACAACTCCATCAACTCCACAATCAACTCCACCAAACTCAACTGATTGAGTTCTAACTGAAGTCATGCATGCAACAACTCAACTGACTCATAAGAAAAGCGTACTTCCTTCTGACAGCTGCATGGGCCACATCTGTAGCTCAAACTGAAGTGCTCCAAGAGAATAAGATCAAGTTTATAGTCCAAAAATTATTATGAGACAATAATATTTGACTTTTCTATTTTGGACAGCCAATCTAAAAATAGACTTTGATCACTCCTGCTATGATCACTCCTGTTGTGGTCACTCCTACTGTGATCACTCCTGCTATGGTCACTCCTATTGTGATCATCCTTGTTGTGGTCACTCCTGCTGTGATCATCCCTGCTGGGATCCAAAAATAGAACTTGCGCCATAATTTGCCTGCGGGCCCACTTAGTGAAGGCAACTCTTTTCACTAAGCTCCATCATCTTGTTGCAATCTCAACACTCCCTCTCGACAAGATATGGATTATCAACAACCCCTATCCTGCCTCGGTGGTACTCGAATTTGCTCCTGGTGAGAGCCTTCGTTAGAATATCAGCATCCTGATCCTCCGTTGGAATGTATGAAAGCAACATGATCCTCCGCTGCACACAATCTCTGATATGATGGTACCTGATGTCAATATGCTTAGATCTATCATGAAATACAGGATTAGCCGAGAGTTTAATGCAACTCTGGTTATCACAGTAAATCACAGTAGGATCCAAATGAGAACCAAACAAACCAACCAGGATCTTCCTCATCCATATAGCCTCGCATGCAGCCAAACTTGCTGCCATATACTCGGCCTCCGCTGAACTGAGTGCCACGGATCTCTGCTTCCTGCTGTACCAAGAAACTGTTGTCGATCCAATACTGAAGACCCCTCCTGATGTGCTCTTTCTGTCCATTGGGCTCCCTGCCCAATCTGCATCCGTGAAGCCACATAGCTTCACCTCATCCTCTTGTCTGTACCAAAAACCATATCCCGATGTGCCTCTCAAATAATGCAATACATGCTTGCCTGCCTTCCAGAAGAGCTTGGTAGGCTTAACCATAGCTTGTGAAAGCTGGTTAACTGCATAGCATATATCAGGTCGTGTATTGACCAAATACATCAGCGACCCCACCAACTATCGATAAATAGTGGCATCCACTTCTTCTCCCGAAGTGGCATCCTCCTTCCTCCAACCTCTAGGAAGAGGAGTATCAACAGGCTTGCATCCATGCATGTTGAACTTCTCCAGTATCTCCCGAGCATACTTTCCCTGAGAAACAAACAGTCCACCATTGCGCTGCCATATTTCCAATCCTAGGAAATAGTGAAGGAGGCCCAAATCCTTCATCTCAAACTCTGTAGCAAGATCCTTCTTGCATGACAGTATCAACAGCTCATCACCCGTTAGAATCAAATCATCAACATACAGTACAATGATAAGCAACTTACCCTCCACCACAATCTGGTATAGGTTAGGATCCGCCTCGCTCTTGGAGAATCCAAGTTCTGTGAAATAGCTGTCTATCCGTGTGTACCAAGCACGTGGTGCTTGCTTCAACCCATACAGCGCTCTCTTGAGCCTGCACACATGCGACTCGCTGCTGAAGACCTCAAAGCCTTCGGGCTGCTCAATGTACACCTCCTCCTCAATGACTCCATTGAGGAACGCATTCTTCACATCCATCTGATGAATGTGCCATCCCATATGCGCTAAGAGAGCAAGAATCGTCCGTATGGAAGAATACCTTGTGACAGGTGCAAAAGTCTCCTCATAATCGATCCCTCTATCTGTGAAAAGCCTCGGGAAACAAATCTTGCCTTGTACTTCTCTACACTCCCGTTAGCTGCCTGCTTAACTTTGTAGATCCATCTCGAACCCACCACTGATTTCCCTTCTGGTCTAGGAACAATCTCCCATGCACTGTTTCTGACAATAGAATCATACTCTTCCACCATGGCGTCTACCCATGCGGGATCCTCCAAAGCTTCCTCGAAAGAGGATGGCTCAGTCACAACACACTTGCTCATAAGAGCCATGTATCCAGTGTACCGATCAGGTGACTGTCTCTGCCTGCATTGGGCTGTAGGTGGTCCTACAACTTTCTCTGCATCTTGAGCCAGTCGCTCAGCTTCTGTCAAGCGCTTTCGCCCTCTGATGGTTGGCGCTGCATGAGTGGTCTCTTCCACTCCATGAACCTCGTCCTGTGGCTGATCCACATCCTGAAGCTCATCCTTAGGAACTAATAGCTCCTCATCTGCATGCAAGTGTAGCTCCCTCTCAAGCGAACACTTCATGGCTTTCTCCTCCTGAAATTTTATATCCCGTCGCACAACAGTTTTACCACTGTCTGGCAAATACACACGATAGTTGTGGGGCATATCAGTGTACCCCACAAATATCCCAACCTCTGCGGTCGACTCCAACTTCTTCCTGGCATCCTTCGTCACATGCATGTAAACGTTAGCACCAAAAATCAAATGAGAAAGATCAGGCTTCTTACCAGAATAAGCCTCCTCGGGTGTACTCATGCCAAGTATCCTATGAGGACAACGGTTCTGCACATAAACTGTTGTATTGCATGCTTCCGCCCACAAGTGAAGGGGTAGGCCCTGATCATGCAACATTGCCCGTGCAGCACCCACAATCGTTCTGTTCTTCCGCTCAGCTACCCTGTTCTGCTGTGGATTATGGGGAGCTATGAGCTCTCTACGAATCCCTTCTGCCTTGCAGAAATCCTTGAACTCATCCGAGATGTATTCACCACCATTATCGCTCCTAAGAGCCTTCACCTTCTTCCCCGACTCCTTCTCGACCAGTGCTTTGAATTCACAGAACTTTGAATATGTCTCGCTCTTCTTCTGCATGAAGAAGATCCAGCACTTACAAGAGAAATCATCAACAAAAATCACATAATACCTGTGTTTTGCTGTCGAAGCAACTGAGAAAGGTCCACACACGTCTATGTGAATTCTCTCAAGGATCGTCATGGCGCGACTATCCTTCTCGTGAAAGGTGGCTTTCAAAAACTTCCCCAAAGTACACCCCTTGCACTGATCTGACTGCGCAAGTGTGCCTTTAGGAAGCCCTGTAGTGATCTGCTGCAGTATCTTCAAGGCTCCATGGTGAAGGTGACCCAATCCCCTGTGCCACAACTCGCCATCATCCCGGCTCACCAATCCTTCTGCCTTGCCCGCCATTGCTACGCATCCATCTACATGCAACTGATAAAGGTTCCTCACTCGAACCCCTATCTTCCGGTCTCACCAGTTGTCTTGCTGCACAGGAAGGCCTTTCCCTCGCTGAAAACAACATCATACCCCTTGTCTTCTAACATCGCCACTGAGATGAGATTCTTCTTCAATCCTGGAACATGCATGACTTCCTTCAATACGAAGGGTTTACCAGACTCCCTCTCAAAGGAAATGGTACCGATACCGGTCGCACTGTATCTACCATCATCGCCCATCTCGATGTGCACTCCAAGATCTTTGTCCTCCAGATCAGAGAACAAATCTCTATCTCCCGTCATGTGAAAAGACGCACCACTGTCCAAGAACCACACTGATCCCATCACACTTGAAACCAAGCATGCGATCAATGAAAAATCAAGCTCAAACTGTGAGGCTAGAGCCTCTCCTGCTGAAGATCTAGCAGCCTGCTTGTTCTTCTTCTTCTGCGGACAATTAGTAGCATAGTGTCCGTGCTGGTGACAGTGAAAACACTTCACCTTAGACATATCCTGCTTCTTGCCTTTCGCACCAAACTGAGAAGCTTTCTTGCTCTTCCCTTTCTTTGCTTTGGCAGCCAAAGCGCAATTCTCTTCATCAGCTCCCTTTGACGAAGATCCATCCCTGGTACTCCGCCTGATCTCCTCCTGCACAAGATCTGACCATAGTCTTTCCCATCCTGGCAATTTCTCCCGACCATTGACAGAGTCCTGATAGGAATGCCAACTCTTCAGAAGACCAAGGAGAGCCAAGCTCACCAAGTCCTCATCATTGACAGTAACCCCCACACTTCCCAGCTCATCTCGACACTGAGTGAACTTCGTGAGATACTTGGGCATACTGTCACCCTTCTCGCATTTGATGTTTATGAGTTTATCTTTGAGCGCCAGCTTCCTCTGATCGCTCTTGCTTTGGAATAATTCTGTTAATGATTTCCACATCAAATATGGAGCAGCCTTTCCATGGAGGCTGGACACAATGTGATCCTTCACGCCCTCCAATAGAATCCTTTGACATTTTGCGGTCTTCTTTTGCCAAGCATCAGCTTGAGTAGCATCAGTAGGCTTTGGGACATCCGTATCTATGAACTCCTTTAGCCCGTTATCATCCAATACTGCCTCCATCCTGTCCTTCCATGAAATATAGTTTGAGCTGCCCTCAAGAGCATACTCCAATCGCAATCCGTTGAAAGACATTGCTGCGTTGCCACCAAGAAAACACTGCTGCAAATTCGAATTCCACCAACAACCAACTCAACCGCCTCGGATCTAAGATTCGTGAGAACACAATATTTCTCGTACAAAGATTGACTGTATGGGCATTCACCGGATATCTCACCTTCCAAAGGAAGGATGAATCCAGAGGCTACCTGGCCCGATTACAGACTCTGCCTGAAGAAATAGAATGTAAACACTTCCTGAATAGTAGATCTGATGATCAACAGCTCTGATACCATGTATAAATTTTGAATAATTTAACACATATTCAACAGAGATTATCCTGATCATGTACTATTGCGGAATACATACACAATACATAAGCTCCTCTACGTTGATCATCAATATAGCAGCATCAATAACAATAAAACATCAAGAGCATTCACACATTAACACAGTATGTAACCAGGGGAAAGCATCTCGCTAAAAACCCCAACTATCTGTATATTAATGATTGAGACCATGTAACATTACAAAGTACAATGCTTATCACAAGAAATCCAGTACCAGCTCCACCTGTTACACACAATACAGCTAAGATCTGATCTCCAAATCTATTCCACTGCTTGCCTGCCTCCACTGCTCAATACCTGCTCAAGAATTAATGAGAATGGTTTACCAAACTCGTATTTCACCTCCAAAGAATCACTCACACTGTGTTAGACGTGAACAGAGGCTATAATACTGGGCAAATACATGAGCAAACTCATTGGCATACTCAATCCCTTGATTGTGCAAGATCTGATGCACAACTATAGTCACAACTGATAGCAATCTGATTCTCTAACACCTGTCCCTGCTGAATTGAACATGCACTGACATGCAACTGAGTTAACTGATGTATTCTATAGTTGTATTATGAGTTAATAATTAGTTTAACAACTCATCATTAGTCTATTTGCAGTTAGACTAACTACAACTAGTTTAACCAAGTCAAACTGAACACAACTCCATCAACTCCACAATCAACTCCACCAAACTCAACTGATTGAGTTCTAACTGAAGTCATGCATGCAACAACTCAACTGACTCATAAGAAAAGCGTACTTCCTTCTGACAACTGCATGGGCCACATCTGTAGCTCAAACTGAAGTGCTCCAAGAGAATAAGATCAAGTTTATAGTCCAAATATTATTATGAGACAATAATATTTGACTTTTCTATTTTGGACAGCCAGTCTAAAAATAGACTTTGATCACTCTTGCTATGATCACTCCTGCTATGATCACTCCTGCTGTGGTCACTCCTACTGTGATCACTCATGCTGTGGTCACTCCTGCTGTGATCATCCCTGCTGTGGTCACTCCTGCTGTGATCATCCCTGCTGGGATCCAAAAATAGAACTTGCGCCATAATTTGCCTGCGGGCCCACTTAGTGAAGGCGACTCTTTTCACTAAGCTCCATCATCTTGTTGCAATCTCAACAGTGTAGCGAAAATGGTGGAGAGTATGTCTCCCAACAGTTTAAAGACTTTTGCACTGCAGAAGGAATTAAACAGGAATTGACGGCACCCCATAACCCACAGCAAAATGGGGTGGCCGAAAGGAAGAAAAGATCAATTGTGGGAGCAGCGCGAGTGATGTTGCATGACCAAAGCCTACCACTGCATTTGTGGGCTGAGGCATGCAATACAATTGTATACTTGTAGAACAGAAGCCCGCACCGTATACTGGAAATGAAGATACCTATGGAGGCCTATTCCAGAATGCGACCTGATGTAAGTCACTTCCAAATTTTTGGATCATCAATTTACTGTCATGTGACCAAACATGCTAGGAAGAAGCTAGACCCAACAACTGAGTTGGGAATACTTGTGGGGTACACGGATACACCCCACAACTATCAGGTGTACCTGCCTTCCTCTTAGAGGACAGTGGTACGCAGGGATCTGAAGTTCGACGAGCAGAAAGCCATGTGCTTATATTTTGAGAGGGAGCTCGAGTTACATGCAGATGAGGAACCTTCAATTCCTAAGGAGGAGGAGCCTTAGATTGATGCGGAGTAGCCGCATGCAGAGGATCTGGGAGCAGAGACATCCACTAATGCTGATACTTCTAGAGATGGACGGAAATGCTCAAGGGAAGCTGACAGGTTGATGCTGGATGCGCGGGAGAATGTGGGACAACCATCTTCTCAGCGCAGACAGAGGAGGTCACCCGAGCGGTACACTGGGTACATGGCCCTGGTTGAGGAGTGTGTAGATACCGAACCTTCTTCATTAGAGGAGGCAGTGCAACAACCAGTTTGGGTTGATGCAATGGTAGAGGAGTACAACTCTATCATTCGGAACAGTGTGTGGGATGTTGTCCCAAGGACTCAGGGCAAGTCAGTGGTGAGTTCCAAATGGCTTTACAAGGTAAAGCAAGTTGCTGATGGTAGTGTTGAGAAACATAAGGCAAGGTTTGTTGCCCGGGGTTTCTCACAGGTCAAGGGGGTCGACTACGATGAGACTTTTGCTCCTGTAGCAAGGTACTGATCGATTAGATCGATGTTGGCACTATCAGCTCAGATGGGGTGGAATATCCACCATATGGATGTGAAGACAACATTCCTCAATGGGAAGATTGAGGAGGAGGTGTACATTGAGTAGCCAGAGGGTTTCGAGACCTTCGATCATGAGTCACATGTGTGCTGACTCAAGAGGGCTTTGTATGGGTTGAAGCAAGCACCCCGTGCTTGGTACACTAGGATCAAAAACTATTTCACTGGTTTGGGCTTCACCATGAGTGAAGCAAATGCGAACCTTTACCACATCATGGTAGAAGGTAAACCATTGATCATTGTTCTTTATGTTGATGATCAACTGATACAGTTTTGCAAGGAGGACCTTGCAAGAGAGTTTGAGATGAAGGAAATGGGCCTTATGCACTACTTTCTAGGCATGGAGGTGTGGTAGAAAGATGGGGAAGTATTTGTGTCTCAAGGCAAGTATGCCAATGAGATACTCAGGCGCTTTCACATGGAGAAGTGCAAGCCCATGCAGACTCCTCTAGCTGGGAACTGGAGGAAGGAGGATGCTACTTTAGGTGAGGTAGTAGCTGCTACTATTTATCGGCAGCTGGTGGGTTCACTTATGTATCTGGTGAACACACGACCCGACTTATGCTTTGCGGTGAACTAGCTGAGTCAAGCTATGGTTCAGCCTACCAAGCTATTTTGGAAGGCAGCGAAGCATGTGCTAAGATACCTCAGAGGCACATCTCAATTCAGATTGTGGTACATATGGATAGAGGGAGTGAAGCTTCAGGGCTTCATAGATGCGGATTGAGCAAGGAGTCCATCAAACCAGAAGAGAACTTCTAGAGGAATCTTCAACCTTGGTTCAGCTGTAGTTTCCTGGTACAGCAGGAAACAGAGATCAGTTGCACTTAGCTCAGCAGAGGCTGAATACATGGCTGCAAGTAAGGCTGCATGTGAGGCCATTTGGATGCAGAAGATTCTAGTGGGATTTCTTGGTCAGAGGATGGATCCCACAGTGATCTACTGTGATAACTAGAGTTGTATCAAATTCTCTAAGAATCTAGTTTTCATGACAGGTCCAAGCACATTGATATCCGGTATCACTATCTTCGAGACTGTGTGCTCAAGAGGATCATGTTGTTGTTGTATGTTTCGACTGAGGAACATGATGCAGATATTTTGACGAAGGCATTGTCAAAATGCAAGTTCGAGTTCCACAGAGACAGGATTGGGGTTACTGATAATCCCTTTCTTGTTGAGGGGGAGTGTTGAAAATAAATAGAATTGCTAAAAATAGCAGTTCAACCAGTGTTGAACATAGCTAAAGGAATGAAAAATGGAAGTGCTAAAGTAGCATTCTATAAATAGCATTTCAGGATACCTTCCTATTTTAGTCAGTCCCTAAACTAAAATAGTGAAGTAAAATTCGAATTTTATCTTAGTAGCTGTTTGTAAAATAATTATATAATTCATCTTGAGTTAATTAGTTAAGGAAAATCAAACATGAAGTCTATGTGGGGACATGCAACAGTTTCTCCATTAATTGAGGAATTTATCCATCAGTTAAAGAGATAAGGATGAGTTGTAATTAGTTGACTTAGTTAACTGAGTCAAGTCCAGTTAGATTAATTCAAACAGTTTGTTGAATTAATGTAAGTTCAGTTAGTTAATGCTTGCATGCATGTAACTATTGCACTTCAGATAACTAAGTATTCTCTCATAAATAACTCATGCATGTCAGTTCAGACAGAGACCCAGTTGAGATCAGATGGAGGGGCAGTGTACTATCAGTTGCTAGAATATTCCATTTTGAATATTCCTTGCATGCAGAAGGAATTCTTTCCTTGAGGATTGCGCAGTTACTTCTTCAGGTTTTGTGAGTGTGATGAGGCCAATTCACACATGTGGCTTCACTAGACCCCAAGAAAAACTGTGCAAGGAAATAGGAGGCTTGGAGGGCTTGAGGAGGACATATACAGTGTCTATTCAGTCTGTGAGCTGTATTGTTTGATTGCAGAGAGAGCAAGATAGCTTGAGAGCTGATTCTTTTTGTAACTTGAACAAGATTTCCACTTGTATGATAATACAGAGTTGGGGTTTTAGGCTGAGGCTTTCCCCGGGTTATTTCTTCTGTGTTATGTGTGATTGATTTCTCATTCTCAGTTATATGTGTTCTCTTGATCTTTCTCAATTCGATTAAGCTTCCGCAAAGTGTTGTAGAAGTAGATCTTGTATTGTGTTTTAGTATATTGCATAATCTGTTGATCTACAGTGGGAATTTCTACAAGATGTAATACATTTATACATTGCAAACAATATTGATTAGATGAAGGTATGGATTGAACAATGAAAACCAACTAATAATGGTAGGTTATCATGGTATGGTGTGTCTACATTGGTCAAAGAAGCTGAACATAGTAGAGATACCAATCTTACACAAAGGGAAATTGATTTACATATGGTTTAAAATATTATCAGGCAAGCATATTCACACATACTACTTAGTTTTTTTTTTTAATTATATCAATGCATATGCCATATTTTTTTCTTAATTTTCAAAATTTCCAAGTAAAGATATGCTTATCAATTGGCAATGCATTTTTTTATGTGTTTGACATATTTGAGTTGAAACACCACGAAAAAATGTGGTGCAATGGCCACAAATGTTGCATCAAAAGTATGGATGAAAAGATGGAAACTTATGATAGTGGGATAGCTGCGGTCCTACCATGCTTTGTACTTTGCTTTGTTGTCCTCAATCTGCACTTGAACTCTTAAATCCACTAGTTTCATTTGTTCAATAAATTGTTGACTTTGTCCACATTGTTATGGTCATCTTCTGTGCAATATTTAACAAAGATCAAATCCAAAAATACTTTGGAAAATAACTCTAACAAGCTTCACATGGAAATACTAGCGTAAATGAGTGCTTGACACAATTATAGCATACTGAATGCAATGCATCTACTCATCCCAAATTTTAGGATGCTTACTACAATTTGCATGAATGGAAATGCATCTTACAATATGGAATAAATTTGACTCCCAAATTCCCATATAAATTGACTCATCAGCAAGCCAAAATATCATAACAATTCCAAAGAAACAAATGTTGCATATAAGTGATTTATTCACAAACCTCACTTTTCAGAAATACCCAACTGTGGGGACATGCATCATGTGAAATACAAAAGAAAAGTAGTCTTTAACTAGACAAATAGTCCAACCATTTCTTACCCAACCATGCCAGGGAATTTTCTTTCTGCACTTCACTTACTTCTGGAGTTGCTTCTGGAATGGTTATGGTGTGTCTTGCATATTCCTCTACCTTCTCTTTCTTAGTTGATTCCATTACCTGTTTGTCCTTCTTTGGATAAAGACGTGGATGCAGATTCCAACATTTCTCGATCCAATGCCCACTTATATTGCAATGAGTACAAAAGAAATTGTGAGCATTCCTTAGAAAAAATGTATTTAAACTTAGATGATAATTTTCCTTCTTGGTCTCACTTCCAATTGACATATTCATATTCTTGACTAATGCTTTACTTTTGTGGCACTTAGCTACACAATGGTTAGGTGCATGAAAAAAAGTGTAAGGAAAAAAATTCCACAACATGTTATTCAAATCATCATGTTGTTCATAGTCATACAGGCCTTTGAATAATCAAGACATTTATACCTCATATGATGGTCCTTTTGATTATGATCCTTCCGAGGAGAACCTGATTGTTAAGGAGAATTTTAATTAGTTCTTCCTTTGAAGTGTTCATCTCTCTTTGGAGATGTCTTTACTTGAACATCATCATCATGACATGATTCTCCTTCAACTTGCAGGAGTTCTTTCTTCAAAAAATTCATATTTGAAGTATTCTTTGACCTTTCATCTTTGGAGCATTATCCAACTTCTTGTTGGATATATCCCAATCCTTAATGTTGAGGTTGTGCTCTTACCTCAATGGGATTAATAATTCCATGACTATGGATTCCAAGACCCTTACCATTGTATCCCATTTTGGTCAACAATTTCATACCAATACCCTTGGTATGTTTCTCAAATGATGCAAAAGAAGCATGATCATTATCAAGAGAATAAATTGAACAAGAAGTATATTTTACCTCCTTTTCTTCTTGCAACTCTTGGTCCTCTTCTTGAAGCTTAGCCATCTCCTCCTTCTTCTCTTTTGTAGATGAAGTGGTAGATGAAGACTCAAGAAAACCACTCTTGTGGTTTAACATATAAGCAGTGTTCTTCATCTAGAAAAGGGTACAATCACCAGTCATTCCATGACCACAAACTTGTTGAGTCTTGGGAGAAGCTTCGGTAGCTGAACATTCCCTAGTTTTCTCTTCAATGACATTATGCAACATAAGGCGCAATTTCTTATTTTCATCCTCTATTGCTTCGAGCAATCTCCTCAATTCCATGTTCTCCACTTGGAGATAAGAATTCATCTCCTCTAGTTCTAGGAGCCTTACATGCTGCAAACTTTCACCCATACTTGCAATCTGGTCAAAACCTGCTCTGATACCACATGGTATGAAATGTAAAACTTCGATCGTCCTATGACACTTTTCAAGTCTGATAAGCTTGGGTATTTAAAGGTAAAATTAGTTTTTCAACCTCTTCAAAGATGAGTGGTTAAGTTTTCACATGAACTTAAAAGTGAAACAAATTCAAATGCGACTTAATATGATAAACTTGCAAAGAAGAAACAAGCAAGTGATAACGGAGTTCACCCCCCCCAGGCTATGTCTTCGAGCCCTACTCCAATGTCTAGGCTGCTTTATTAGTCTCAGCGACAAATGAGCACATTAAAAATTGTTGACTCTGTAGTGGCATTATTTCTTCTACAAAGAAACATGCTTCCACAAAGAACTCTCACTCAAAAAAATGACTCCCTACAACAAGTCATGATGGTGTCAATAGAAAAGGACTCTCTCATAATAGTTCCATGTACTCCACTAGAAATATATAAAAAACAAAAAAAACAAAAACACCAACATACAAGTACTTCACAATGAAGTGGTGAAAAGCTTTTCCCATAAGCACTCTAAGAAAAGATTGAAAATATATGGTCTATTGAAGTAACAGTTGTTGTAGATACATTTGGAAAGCTTCAAAACCCCTGTCTAGGATCTTTCCATGCTCATGTAGGTCTCTATATGGAATCAAAACAATCTTTGTATATAACACTAAAGTTCTTGGCTCTAAAGAAAATCCATCATAAAGTGCTCAAATTAGAAATTTGATGCTTCCATTAAGTTCAAAACACTCAAAAACCCCATGTCTAGTCTCTTATTGGGCTCCAAAAGACTAAAAATCCACCAAGTTATGCCTCCTAGAAGTTTTTTCTACTAAGTGTCCTACAAATTGGCAAAACACGTTATTGGGCAACGAATTCTGCCTTTTCACTAACTGTCAAGCGATAATTTTTCCCCAAATGGTGCAATTTGTCACCTATTTTAAATGTGTCATAAGGCCTTAGCGCCGATATTTAGCCCCACTCTTAGGTATGTGGGCACCATGTCGCTAGGGTTGGGCTACACACCCGTCCCTCTAGCCTTAGCTCCCTCTACTTCGAGTGTTGGTCATGTCTTGTCAATCGGACCAGCGTCCAAGGCTTAACCGCTAACCCCCACCGGCTTAGCACTCGCTCTCGTCATGTGGTACTGAACAGGGCTGGGATTTGCGGCTAACCACATGGCCTGGTCACTTTCGTCTATGCCTGTGGCCATATGGTGGTCAATAGAACTGAGGGTCAAGGCCTATCCCTGTCCCCTCTGTTGTAGTCGTCGACTCCTCTGCGCCAGGGTCGTGTGGGTTCCCATATGGCCCGGGACTAGGGCTTAACCATCCCACCCCACTCCCTTATGTCGCGATCACATGGCACACATGTAACCAAGGGCCAGGGTTGATCACCCGGCCCCTTTCCACAAATGTGCCCATAACTTGATGTTAAATATAATCCACTGACCAATACGGTTAAGTTACAACAGATTAGTGCAATGGTAAGTCGCTCAATTGGTTTCTGAAGGTCACGAGGTCGAAGCTCGCAAGGTCTGTCACCCCACTGCCCACTCACCAAAATTTTGGCAAGAAAATCGAGGGCCATGTGGCACCCTCTCATTTGGCCACAGGTGCCTCATGATTGGGCCACCTCAAACCAAAAAACCAATAAAAATGCACCAACACTGCTTGTATGGTACTACCAATTGTCGAGCCCGGATTGGTCCGTACTTCCCATCATGCTTTCTCAATCAATTGTTGGTGTCAGCGTACGACCTACCCAGTCAACCCTACAAGTTGACTTTTTTTGTTATTGGGAAGGAACTTCAGAACATCATAACTTCCTCATATGATGTCATATTGAGACGATTCAATGAGCATTGGAATCAAGACGACAAACACTACAATTTGGTGCTAGTTTCGAGAGATTCTGAGCACTTTCGTTTTTAGCCTATTTTTTTATCTCCACATCAAATAGACATGCAATCTACAAATCATGGAGGATATATGACTGAAAGGAGAAGTGAGTGATTTTATTAGGTACTTATTGTCTTCCTATGCATTATGTTTATTTGAGTCCTTCCTCCACTCTCTTATAGATACAGTTGGTTCCCCACGCTTCTTTATAAAGTCTTGCACATATTGTTTGTTGTAAATGCATTACAGTTCTGGTAAATGGGACATGGCTTGAAGGTATTTTTCTAAGAATGAACCAATTATGGTGCCTTTCTATGTATAAAACATCCTCTTGGTGATATTCACATTCTCCACCACCCATCTTTCCATATATGTATATGGAAAAATTTGAGGCCTCGCTCTAATTGTGTGCAAGAAGGAGTTTGTTGCATACTGAGGGGTTATTTTTGCGATTGGTGTTTCATCATAAACAATGATTGTCCTCATTGTAACCATATCATCTTCATCCTCAAAATATTTGTAGATGTTTTCCCATGAGGATTGCCTTGAATCTCTGGTACACACTGTATTCGAGAACAACCCTACACCTGATAGCTTTTCGTCTATTGTTTCTTTAAATGGACCAATAGGTTGTTGCAAAGATTCCTTCTTATTTTCCTTATCCTTATTCATTTCGTCTTGGCGAGAGAAATCAAAGCTTGCTTTTAGAAATATCAGAAGCATTAACAATGTGGAGTTATTACGAAGACAATAGAACGACGTAGTAAAATAACAATTTAAACATGTTAAATAAACTAATTTTTAACATAAATGTGCCAGCACAACCCATAAATGAAGGCATTAAATTGATTCAACAAGGAAAAGGCAAGGGGTCACGTGAAGGATTCCACATCATAACATGGGAGTAGAAATCTCGTAAGGATTTGGAATAAAATTTACAAAAGTTTTGGGGTTACGGGTATCCAGGCAATAGAGGAACACAAGTGAAGTAATATCCTGGAGGGGAAAATCCTGTAATGAAATGAAATGAAGTTTCGAGGAAATGAGATGCGGGATGACTAGATAGGAGGGAGGAGTTCCAAGGATCTCGGATGCCTTTAAGTCTTTAGAAATTGATAATTATAAATTGTTACGGATTTCTAAGTAGGCAGGACATTAGAGTGGAAAGGGGCCACATATCATTGAAAAAAAAAAAGAAAACGTGACATAACTGGGAATGTGGCCCATGTACATGCTAGGATGATGTGGAACCCAAATACCCAAATGCTCGTAAGGTTTCGTAAATAGAAATTCTAAAATGTTACGGGCTTTAGGGTTAGCAGGCTTAATAGAGTGGAGTGGCAGAAGTGGGGACTTTTCCTTATAAATAAATATTAATGCATAAGTGGGAGTGTAGACCTATTTTTTGACTGCGCCATTTAAGAAAGTGATGATGTGGATCCCAGAAACCTACGTGCCCAAAAGGTTTTACAATTTAATTAAATAAGAGCTACAAGGTTCCAAGATTCTGGGATTCTAGGGTTCTAGGATACCCAAGTAACTTTAAAATTGTGCTTATTCCAATTGTTTGAAAGCTTAAGTCGAGGCTGCGGTGGTTCTTCTTAAATGAATGAATTACTATTAAAATGCATAATTAATGCCCTAAGTGTTTATTAAAGATAAAAATATATACTTGGATTAAAACAAAGGGTCCCCATTATTATTATTTATAAAAATTATTAGTGGGGTTGTTTTTTCTACAACATGAGGATAAGTGTAGTGAATGAATGTTGCTTTTTATTATTGGGCATTGATCATCATCTAGTGCCCTCCCTTTGATTCTATTTGTGTAGCGAGATATTTCATTTTGACTTTTTCTTGGATATCCTTCTTGAGGCCATTATTATTTATAGGAGGAATCCATTGAGTTATTTGTATGAATGGTTAATTTCTTGAAGGTTTTATTCAAATTTAGAGACTAATCATGTTTAGTATAACTTGGTAAGCTACCCCAAATAGTTGTATCTATTTCAAAACAAATTTACTCTAGGTGAGGTAGCCTGGATGGTATTTTTTATGTCATTCACACCACTTCCATCATTCTGGATCTAAATACAAAACCTCCACTCTCAGTTTTACTATGTCATCAATAACCCTGGAAGGAGAAATAATGTTCCATCTAAGTGGCTCATCCTTATGGGTTAGAACCATCAAACTAAGTCAATTCCACCTAAGGAGAATGGCTCCATGTGTTATTATCCATCGACCTATTGTTATTCTAACCTAAAGAGGATTTTGAGTAGCTACATAGCCCTGAGTTAGAAGTTTCCTCCTAGTGTGGCTTAATGTGTTGTGCAGTTGGGTGTTGTTATTCTAATATGCCTTGAGCTAACGCACTCAGTAAATTCTCATTTAATAATTTTTATGTTGGCCAGTGTTCGTTGATTTTTTTGCTCCTTCTCAGCCAACTTTTATAATTTCTCATTCAACTTGTTGAGTCCCTACTAATTTTATTTCTCCTTCTCATCTAAATTCTTAAACTAGTTTTCTAAGTTATTCAAGATGTGCAATGTAGCACCTGTTGTCATATTTTTTGGAGAGGTGGCATGAGGTGTTTTTTAGGTATCTATAATGGGTGAGCTTACTAACAAATTTTATTGGGTCTTAGCAACAAGAGAGTGCTAGGTGTTGTAGCTCTCTAATATATGTGCAAGGTCCAATAATAGTAGTTGACCCAATATCCCAAGGCACTAACTAAGGAGGCTCAATCATGCCCTTAGTCGTACTACTTGACTACTAGAGTATAAGATATTGATCTCCTTGAGTGTTATTCTTGGTGTACTATAGAAAAAAGATGGTTGATTATTTTATCTAAGGATGGTTTCAAGTATACCTAGGGTTTTTCCTATATACCCATGGGTATGTGGAAGTGATATTCCATATACAAGTATTGTAAAATGTGGCACTACTCAAAGGAGTACCAACATGGGTTACAAGGGTTTCCAACAATATTATTCCAATTATATTTCTTGAATGTATTCTTCCCCTACCATAGTTTTACCTGCTAAATATATATAACTATGTTTAGACATCAAAGTTTATAACCCAAGAGAAAGTTTACAAGTTTAAAAGTTTATGAGCTTGCTAACCCAAGAAAAAACCATTAAAATCACTAGAAAAACCATTTGCAAAGTAGGATTTGAGGAAAAAAATGTATAATGATCACAACTTCTACTATAATTCTCATATTGGCTATTATAATCCCAACTATGAAATGTCACAAATTATCTAGATTTATTGGCATTGTTTTTATTGAAATATGTGCACTCTGTGAAAAGATATCTAATCTATGAAATTCGTGGTCTTCCTTGAAAAAAAACCCAAGAAAAATGTTTGTTTTAAATGAACTATATCTTCACTTCTCAAACTCCATTTTAAATATTTTTTATTAAATATTTAAAAATAAATAAATAAATTTAAAAAATAAAAATAAAAATCTCCAAATTCTACACAAAATGTTTTTGAAATCAACCCAAATGTTTTTATCTTCTTCTCAATCAAGAGGAAATATGTCTCCCACATTGTATCTAAAATTTTCCCACTTTGTGGGAAAGAGAGAACTCTAATAACACTTGTAATTTGTCAAAATTACTTTTCTTATTAGCCACCTTGACATTTCACATTTGTGACAATAGTGACAGTCATTAGACTTGCAACAGTATGTCGTTGCAATGTCGTTACACGTCTTACGCAAATTAACTATGGCCACAATTGTGATGCACATTGTGACACCCACTTAACCGAAAGGAGAATTTGACTTGATGTTTGTTCAATAATTGTGTTATTGGTCCATAAATATTTTGCCCATGAATGTACTCTATATATAATTGTTGAAGGCATTTTTTTAGAGCAGGAGGAGGACAATTGTTAAAGGCCTATTCTATAAATAGAAGCTTCTCTCCTCCAAATCATTGTGAATTGTTGACATCATATGTATTGAAATTATTTCTCAAGAAGCATTAATGTTAACTTTTAAGCTTTTTTTTCTTGGTTATTTATACTATATTTTCAAAGACATTATTTGGATATCTCAAGAATATTACAAGGATACTAAGATTGATTCATTGAATAGAAACTTTGTGACTTGGAAGGGGTGTCACGCCTTTGTTCTCTCACTTCTCCTTTATTGGTTATGTGAGGTAAGTATTGAATATCTTTTTAGGCTAAACCTTAAAGGGTTTTTTAGCAAGGGTTTTTATGTATATTAGTAATGTAATGTAATATAGAGAGAGAGATTTACGCTTTGTAAGTTGTACATGGGACAATTGTGTAGAGATTTTTAAGTTGTTTTTCAACACATAAAATATTTTATTTTATTTGTTAGTTTTATATCTAATTCTTGATCTACATATCTAATTCTTGATTTACATATCTTATCAAGTTTTTTACATAATTATTTCTCTTACAGCTATGCAATTATTGATTGGTTGATATATTTGCATATGGAAATCATTTCATTGTTGAATAATGAATTTCAAGGTTATCATAACATTCAAATTAATTAGGATCAAAATTGGTTATTACAATAGTTATAGTGAAAACCCTTCAATTTAAATGAAGATGTGCCACTTGTATTATTTATATGTCAAAAATGCACATGCATTATGGAAATACTCGTTTCTTGCCTTTTTGTTATGTCATGTATTATTTTATTTAGCTGGTAAAAATGCATTTTCATTTGTGAATTTGGTTAATGAATAAATGTGTATATTGCATTTGCATTGCTTCATTGCTTTCTACTGTACTTGTAGTTAATGAGAATGCTATATAACATTACTCCATAACAAAATGAAAGGAGGTTTGTTAAGTTATCTGTTGCATTAAAGGAAACAGGTGATAGGAAATGGTATTTCCCTTGCAAGCAATGCAAAGGCCTTAATAGAAAAAGATTTTTAATAACAACAATTGAAAAACATTGTAGAAAATTTGGGCATGTTAAAGTGGGTATGAATATCATCTCTTGGTAATTCAATATTTATTATATGTATTTGTATATTTTATTATATCAGTACAATTTTTTATTTCTTTAATATCGGGAAAAAAATTTGGGGCTAGTATTCGCATATGGGATAATTTTCCATGTTTTTTTCAAAAAAAAAAAAAATTCGCTAATTTCCATTTTTCCTAAAATTATTCACCCAAAAATTATTTGATGAAAGTATTTTACCTTAAAATTTTCCATTTTTTTCTAAAATGATTCACCCAAAAATTATTTGATGAAATTATTTTACCTAAAAATTGCAAAAAAATGTATGGCTATTATATAAAATCATTAGAAATTTGAATATTTTTACAAAATTATTTCCAATAGCTTTATAGCTTGTATATTAGGGAAGTCTAGTAAGAATCACCAAGGTTTCTAAATTTTAAGATAAATTTTCTTCCTTAAAGTTTTCCCTATTTATTATTTGTTACATGCAATATTAATTTTATTTTATTCTAATTTGTGATTATAAATTCAAGACCTCCTAAGAGCGAGCTTGGGAATGTACCAAGTATTAGTAGATTGTACATGCTAAAGAATAATATGGAGCAAATATTGGAGATCAATTAGTCCAATGGAAGAAGATGACACTAATCATATAGTTGAGAATGATGGTATAAATAGATTGATCCAGAACATCTTTGATCCAATTGATGACAATTTTGAGGATATTCATAATGTACCTTTGATTGATTTGTCACAACAACCCCTTTATGAAGGCTCAAGGATAGATCTCTACTCTACTATAGTGTTGGTGGTGAACTTGACAGTATTGAATGGTTTTTCATACGCTTGTCTCACACAAAGCCTAAGGTATGTAGTATAAATCACCACATATACATAAAGGTATACTTTTCTCTATTTTTAGTGTTATTGAATGTCTAAATTAAGGGTGTAATATTTATGATCAGTGTTCTTTACTTTAACTAGTTATTTTTTATGTTGTATATTTTTAGGTGATTTTCTATTACAATTGTCAAACAATTTACCTCGCACATATTGAGAATCATTTGTCATTATGAAAGAGATCAGAACAAAGTATCAAATTATCGATGCACGTCCCGATGATCATATTACATATTATGGACAACGTGCATCGGAAATGAAATACCCACAATTTTAAATCAAGAATATCAAATCAATCAACTAAAAAGGTACCTTGTAAGGTTCTTCGTCATATTCCCATAATTCCACATTTGCAATAACTATTCAGGTGCCAAAGCATAGCACAGTTTATGGACTACCATGCACAGAATAGAAGTGAATATGATGTTCTTCAATGCCTACAAATGATTCTACATTTAAGAACATCAAATAAAGTTGACCATTTTTTAAGGAAGAACCTTATAATGTTAGGTTTTTATTGGAAGCTAACGATGCCAATCCATTTGGAGAGATCAGGTCGATTTACTCATTTGGCGTATTTTTGTTATAAACAACAACCTTTCTCCTTAGATGTCAATAAAGAGGGAGTACACATTGTCGAAAATGATTGTTCTATGTATTTGTTTACAAAAGATAAATCAAACATATGTAACAATATTCAATTTGTTGTTTCCATTACATAATGTATCGTGTGTGTGTGTGTGTTTGTGTGTGTGTGTGTGTCTGTGTGTATGTGTGTGTGTGTGTGTGTCTATGTGTGTGTGTGCGCGCGCGTGTGTGTTGTGAACCAATTAGGTAAGTAGCAAGTTAAATATATGAATGTATATATTAAGCCTCTTTTCAATGAGTTTATGAAGTTATGGGCAAGCATCACTATGTATGACATATCAAGACCAATTGGGGAAAACCAATTTCAATTCCATGGAACACTCACATGGAAAATTCATGATGCCTAGAGCTAACACATTTTTGTGGGATGTAATGTACTATTGAAGTTTAATAGTATATAAGTTTATCAAAATATTGTGCACGTTTTTTAGATAATTCCTTGATATATAATTAATATTGACATTAATCCATATTTATAAGGTCATCAAACAAAGGGTAAATTTGCATGTCCAGTTTATGGTCTTCTCATGAAATCTCGTCATTTAAGAATTTTAGGAAAATAGTTTTTTGATGGGTATAGACACTTCCTCCTTAAGAACCATATGTACCAAAATAGCCAAAAAAATATTTCCATTGGGAAACAAGAGACTAGAATAAAAATATGGAGAATAACACCTCACTTATGGAAGTTGCAATATAATATAAATTTTCATGGTAAACAATTCGTCTATGAATCATATATGTAATGTTTTACAATTTTTATTTATATTGAATTATGTTTATTGTATCTGATAATTATTGTTGTCATTTTTAATATGTTTCTAAAGGTCATTGAGGTATGAATGGGCTTCCATGAGGAATGAAAATGATGTACAATTTAGTAGGTCGCCCTGCTATTAGCACCTATAGATAGCTCTTTTGTTTAATATAATTCATAATGGCAATAAGGTAATAGAAACATCATGGAGAATCTTAGATGGAAGGATTAATATAGAAAAATTTGTAAAATTTTGTAGTGATATTGAAGAAGCTAATCATGCAATGCAAAATGTAATTCATTCAAATAGTGATGGACAGTAAAATAATACTCCATGGCTATTCACAAAGAAGCAAAGAAATGTTGTAAAAGAGGTCATTTGGAAAACTAAATTTCCCACAAGATTTTCTTTAAATAAAAATAATATCTTATTGAAGAAAGTTGAATTGCATGGGGTAAAAAATAATCATTGACTTTCTATTGGTATACATATTTATAATATTATCTTATTTTATTGATATGTTATAGTATATTCTACATCCTCTAATCATGTACTCTTTAATGATTCATTTTTTGTTAATGTTTTACCTCTATCTCTTCTAGACATCTTTGATAACAACATAAAACATGTTAAACATGATCTTGGCAAATACATGAGGTCAATATAATATATTTTTATGCAAAATGTTACATATAAAACAAGTTTAGGTATGTTTGTATTACAATGTATATACTTTTTTGTTAAAATCTCATGTGATTTACTTGCATCATGTGTAGGTGATTGTCATATAAATAAATCCATAAATAAGATGTGAAGTGTTGAAGGAGATAAATTCCTCAGTTGATGTGTGAAATGAAAAAGAACCTACCTCTAGCATTTTTTAGTGCACAAGAACACCACCTCATACACCTAGTTGAGGAGGTTTAAATGTGTGGACCTATATACAAGGTCAATATGAATGGAAAATATGCATTTGAAATCATCGATGGCTTTTGTTAGATAAGAGCATGTCCTAATGGTTCTATGGTGAAGGGATATATAATATATCAATCCTTCATATATATTAGTCAATATCTTTGTAAATTAAAAACAAATATGAATGTATCTTGCATTTTGGATTTCAACTCCATCAACAAGTTTGAAGGGGCATTCCTATTGGGGAAATCTAGAATGAGGAAAGCGAAAGGTGACTACTAGAAAGTACAAATTTATAATATTTTGATTAATTATTCATTTACATCTATATTGTACCTATTTATTTTTTATTTGTCCATAAATTATTAAGCTTTACCATGTTATATATATATATATATATATATATATATATATATAAAGAGATAGAGAGAGAGATGGTCAAGAGTGGAATGCAGTACATTTATACATCGCAAACAATATTTGATTGGATGAAAATATGGATAAAATGATGTATATGATGTTATGGTAGGCTATCATGAGAAGGGGTGGCTAAATTGGTTAAATATGTTCATCATAATTAAGATACTAATATTCCGCAAAGGAAAAATTATTTAGCATATGGCTTTAAAGATAAACAAAAAAACATATCCATCCATAATTTTTGTTTATTTTCTACT
The DNA here is from genome assembly GCA_031772625.1 of Pinus tabuliformis. Classification (NCBI taxonomy): domain Eukaryota; kingdom Viridiplantae; phylum Streptophyta; class Pinopsida; order Pinales; family Pinaceae; genus Pinus; species Pinus tabuliformis. Next base: position 916,980,747 of record CM062810.1, read on the forward strand.
ATATTAATGCATGTGATATATTTTTTTATTTAAATATTTTAATCTAGGTTGTCATTGATATCAATAGTTGATCATTAATATGGAAGTGACCGGGGTGGAAAATATTCTTAAAGGTGTGAGAGGATGACTATAGCTCTTGTTAAGATATCAAGACAAATGAAGTAATAACCTTGTACCTTGATGATCATAATGAAGGATTACCATATCATTGCACTCGATGAAGGTCTAGAAAATATAGATGATGACACCACATGATGACATGTTTTACCTCTAATATGGACCATGATGATGACTAATAATTGGAAGACTACCGTCTATGCTTGGACTATGATGACTTATCTTACATTGAAATACTGGACTGTGATGATGACCCTATGTTGAAGAAGTTAAGTAATAAGGCAATCAAGGACATGAAGAGGGAAAATGACATGAAGACAAGGACATGATCAAGGGAATAATGATGGCGGCCCTACATTGAAGAAGACAAGCACATGAATTGTGAAGGCAATTAACAAAGCCCATCCATGAAAAATGTTGGTGTCTTATATTTCTGCACTAAATAACAACCAATCACATTAAAAATTATTTTTCACCTCTTTAGGGCATAATATTTCCATGAGACCTACACCATATTTTAGAGCATAATTTTTTCTTTCCAATGAGATATTACACAACCCGAAACTCCAAGCGGTTTGAAAGTTATGAATTTTTGAAGTTGATTTATTAATTCTGGACATAGAGCCAACCCCAGCAAGCCTACACAAGGCGGCCTCCAAACAGGGATGTGTTGTTTCATTTTGTTGTGAAAAAACCTCTATTTATTAGGGATTCGAGCTCATTCTTTAGCCATTAATTCGGTCATCCAAAAGGATAGAGAAGGAGGATCAGTTCACATCTCGTGAACTAAAATATTGTACTAGCCACCTTATGACATGACTACAGATTAAGTGGATTACGGACTGTGGAAGAAGAGGTGTAGCAAACTGTTCTAGGCTCAGATTTGCAGACAAGGGGTCTGCCTCATACTCAACTACAGATTGGACTGTGCACCATTACTATAACTCAGATCTGTGCCATCCTCCTCTAACATATGGTGCGGTCTTAACCTCGAACTTGGACTTAGACCTTGGACTGGTGTAAAACTATGGTTCATCTAAATCAGTTGAGACAATGAAATCTATTATCTACTTCGGACTGTGATACAACCCACTGTGACTCGGACCTGTGCTTAACCTTCCACACAGTGGCTCAGTGGACATGCTTGGACAACTCGAATTGTTGTTCTGTGGAGCTCATTTAAGTAACCTATGAAATAACTAAATAATAGTCTTGTGGAAGAACTGTTATATCTCAGACATGTTTCACCTTTTGGAGGCTCGGTTCTACACCCTTAACAATCACCTATTGTAGCTCGGTGTATCTCCTCAGAAATGTAGATTGTGGACCTGCTCATTGAAGCTCGAACCTGTGGATAGTTACAGTGGAAGGCTCGAATTTGTGGACAGTGACATGTGAGGGCTCTGACATGTGATCAGTCACCATGGAGGCTCAGTTTCAGGGCTCGGTGCTATAACCTCACACAGTGATTCAGACTTTTATTTTCATACATCACTTCGGTCATCAAGGTTTGGGTATCTTTTCCTGGAAGTATATTTCGAACCATCAATGTGGTGCAGAATATTAATTGGTGCAACAACCCACACTGTAGAAGCTCAGTTTTATGACTATGTTGTAAGATCCTTGACTGTGATATGAAATAGTTCGCACTAAGGTACAGTTTCAATGGCTCGGTGATTTGACTACATTCAGCATTGGGCATAGTTTTGGAGCTTGGAATAGTGTGAAGACCTCACCTCAGACTTCAGTTTTGGACCAACATTTGAACCATAGTCTCGGTCCTGTATCAACATATCAAAATTCAGATCATGGTGTAGCATGGTGCCAAAATATTATTGCTAAAGTTTTGGTGCAGTAAGAACATTGGTGAAGGTATGGTGCAGAAGTCTTGGTGTATTATTAAAATCTCGGTTAGTGTTGAATTCTTAGTGCAAGAACATTGGTGCATAATTGATGAAGAAGTGTGGTGCAGAATAAATGGTGTAGTATGGTGTATAAATCCTTGTGTAGAAGTATTGGAACAGTTTGAACAGTGGTCTAGTGCAGTGTGGTGCAAGGAAATTTGTAAAGAAGAATTGTCACAATCTAGTGCTAAAGTCTTGGCGCAGCAGTGGTCCAGTGGTCTTGAGATAATCTGGTGTTGAAATATTGGTGCAGTGCATAAGTCATGGTGCAAACTTTGGTGCAGACTTTTGGAGGTAACTTGAAGTAATCTTTGGGACTAACCTTGGACCAGATTTAAAGAAGGTGTAGAACTATTATTAGAGTTGGTGCAGAACTTGGTGCAGTTCATTGAAGACACATTGAAGTGTTGTATTGAAGATCATAATGTAGTTTTGATGTCATGATGAGGTAACTTGAAGAGATTGATTAGGTATTATGAATAATGGTGGTGACACTTTATGTATGACAAGGTTGTCATTGATGACGTGACGCGGAGACTAAGGGAAGGCATAACTGAAGATTGACAGGGCTCATAGAAGAATACTTTGGGAGTTGTGAAACCAAACATATCTTGACAAAGAAAATATAGGATTGGTGTCCTTGGAGTTGGTGCTCCTAAACTCAAGGTTGGTGCCTTGGATAAGATAGGGTCGAAGCCCTAGAAGTCGGAGCCTCACTAAAGTCCAAATAGGTTCTTGGCACATCCCAGATTGGAGCCTAGGTGTCTTCATCAAGGGTTGGAGCCCTACCCATATTGTACTTGATTCGTTATAAAGATTATATTAATAACAGCATTTATTTCTATTGTTCATTTTTGTGTTCTAAATATAAGTGATTTAACTCGTAAAAGTAACAATTGAAAAGAAATAATGATTCAACCCCCTCTCAGTATTTCAAACAATTGGTATCAAAGCCAATACCTTCACTCAAATCCTAATAGCTTTAAGGTTGATCATTAGAACACAAATGGCAGCGAAGCGAAGGAAGAAAGTCTCCAATCCTCCTAAAGATGTGTCTCCCTCAACCACTGAAATTGAAGTCAATCAATTTGTGAAGGCTCCATTGTTCAATGGAAACTTTGATATATGGGAAGAAAGAATGAGGAATTTCTTAAATACTCAAGGCATTGAAGTCTGGAAATCGGCGATTGTTGATAGCATAATGGATGGAGAATCAAAGGAACATAATACAAGAGCAATGAAAGCAATCTTGAATGGTATACCTGATTCTATGAAGACCAATTTTGAAAAATGTTCGTCAGCAAAAGGCATATGGGATAAACTTCATGATCTTCACTCAAAAGGAGTGTTGACAATGATCTCTAGTCAATAAAATGATGGAAAACAAGAAGGAAATCCAGAGCCCATCAAGGAAGTTGAAGACAAGTGTGATACCATCAAGGCTAAATAAGACTTAGAAGATGAAGAGAATGAAAAATATTTTGAAGAAGATCTCTTCACTAAACTTATGGCTGCCATGGAAGAGATTATCAATTTGAAAAAGGAAAATGAGGAACTCAAGAAGAAAGCGCAAGTTGGTGACCAAGACTAAACAAGGAAGGAAGTTGACCTTATCAAACTTCAAGTACAAGAAATAGATGAAGAGCTCGCCAAGCTTAAGGAGTAATTTCATAAAAACAAGAGAAAGCATCATGAGGAAGTCATATCCATGACAAATCAATTGGATAAGGGAAAGAAACGGGAAGATATCTTGTCAAGTCACCTTGAACAAAGGCACAAAATCTTGAACAAAATTAAAGCAGAGATAGATCAATACAAGGTAGAGGTCTCTTCTCTTAAATCTCAACTAGAAGAAGCAAGAAAGCTAGCACAAGGAGTTGAGAAGACAATAGAAGCATTGGCAATCATAGAAGGACAAGTTGATGAAGCAGAAAAGGAAAGAAACACCATGACATGCCAACTAAAAGAAAAGGATGAAGAGATCTTAAAACTAAAATCCGACATCAACCTTATCAAGGCTTAAACATGTAAAGCTACAAGGATCAAGGAAGAAATCGAGAGCAGTCTAGCTAAGGAAAATGAAGAAATCTTTAAAATGAAGTCAGATATCATCTCCCTTAAAATAGAAGCAAATGAAGCAATACGCATCAAGGAAGAGATTGAGAAACAATTATCTAAGAAGAATAATGACTGTGAAAAATTAGAAGAAGACATTGTCTCCCTCGGGAAAAAGGTTGAAGGGATGAACAAAAACTTGAAGATCTCTCAAGCATTGGATGACATGCTCAATAATCAAAGGTCGCCATTTGATAAATCAAGTCTTGGCTATGAAGGTAAATCCTCAAGAAAGGGTGATCATGCTTCAAACAACAAGGACATGAGGAAGCCTAATGGAAATAATGACGCTCCCGGTTCCAGCAAAGGCAAGGAGAAGAGCCAAGGCAACAATGGAAGAATTCTCGCTCCAAGAAGACTTGTAGATGATGTCAAGAATACAAAAGGCGATGAATATTATCAAGGAATCCCAAGGTAGAAAGGCTTCAAGGGTACATCAAGGAAATCTCCATCTCCTAGGTACCAAACTATATTTTTTGGTTATTTCTATTATTGTACAAACTTTGGGCACATGGCAAAAGATTGTAGGGAATATCACAAAGATAATTATAATGGTCCCTGTCAATCTCCGAGAAGCAATTTTGCAAGAAGAAGTCATTAATTTTTATACATGAACAACATAGAGTGCTTCAAGTGTCATAACATTGGACATATGGCACGTGATTGTAACTTGACTTGGGCCCCTACACAAGATAGAACCATACCAGAGAAAAAGGTTACACAAGTATGGAGAAGGAAGCAAACACAATCCAGAAGTCCCTTGAACTCACCAACCAACAACATGTTGTTTACTTGATGATTTCATCCTTGATATTCCAAGTATTTTATGGGGAGACTACCAAAAGGAAGACCATGCATATAGTTAGGGGGAGCTTATGATGATTAGTCATTCTTGTAGAAGATATCTGTGAATGGGCCTTATGAAATCCTTGATGAGCCACATGAAAAATCATCCTTTGATAGATCGTATCTCAGGAGCATTTCCATTAAAGAACATGATCCCTTAGTCATTGATGAACTACTATTGAAGATATCTTCCACTTGATCACTAAGCAGGTAATATTTCATGGGCTAGAGGATGTCGTGCAGACAGGGGGAGTTGGTTCATCACATGAAGAAATTTAATCACATCTATCATGGACCACATTGCTAGAAAGAAGAACACCGTGATAGGGGGAGTAACATACCCATGAAGATCCATTATTCATGAAGAAAAGAAATAGCATGACAGGGGGAGTTCTTGGGCACCCTGTTTTCCATTGATGTCAAAGGGGGAGAGAACATTTGAAAGGGAAAGAATATTGCCATCAATGACAAAGGGGGAGATTGTTAATCTAGGTTGGCATTGATGTCAACAGTTGATCGTCAATATGGAAGTGACCAGGAGGGAAAATATTCTTGAAGATGTCAAAGGATGACTATATCTCTTGTTAAGATATCAATACAAATGAAGTAACAATCTTGTACCTTAATGATCATAATGAAGGATTACCATATCACTGCACTTGATGCAGGTATAGAAAATATACATGATTATGAAACCACATGATGACATGTTCTACCTCTAATATGGACCATGATGATGACTAATAATTGGAATACTACCTTATATGCCTTACCTATGATGACTTATCTTACATTGAAAGGTTGGACTACACTGATGACCCTATATTGAAGAAGTTAAGTAATAAAGCAATCAAGAACATGAAGAGGGAAAATGACATGAAGACAAGGACATGATCAAGGTCATAATGATGGTGGCCCTACATTAAAGAAGACAAGGACATGAATTGTAAAGACAATTAACGAAGCTCATCCATGAGAAACCCATCCATGAAAAATCTTCTTGCCCTACATTTCTGCACTAAATAACGACCAGTCACATTAATAATTATTTTTCACCTACTTAGAGGCATAATATTTCCATGAGACCTACACCATTTTTTAGAGCATAATTTTTCCTTTCCAATGAGCTATTACACAACCCAAAACTCCAAGCGGTTTGAAAGTTATGAATTTTTAAAGTTAATTTATTAATTATGGACATAGAGACGACCTGAGCAAACCTACACAAGTCAGCCTCCAAACAGGGACGTGTCTTTTCGTTTTTTTGTGCAAAAACCTCTATTTATTAGGGATTTGATCTCATTATTTAGCCATTAATTTGTTCATCCAAAAGGACAGAGAAGGAGGATCAGTTCACATCTCGTGAAGTAAAAGATTGTACTAGCCACCTTATGACTTGACTACAAATTAAGTGGATTACGGATTGTGGAAGAAGAGGTGTAGCAAACTGTTCTAGGCTCATATTTGTGAATTGTAGGTTCATGTTTACAGACAAGAGGTCTGCCTCATACTCAACTGCAGATTGGATTGTGCACCATTACTATAACTCGAATCTATGCCATCCTCCTGTAACATATGGTGCAGTCTTAACTTCGGACTTGGACTTAGACCTTGGACTGGTGTAAAAATATGGTTCCTCTGAATCAGTTGAGACAGTGAAGCCTATTATCTACTTCAGACTGTGATACAACCCAATGTGACTCGGACCTGTGCTCAACCTTCCACACAGTGGCTCGGTGGACATACCTGAACAACTCGGATTGTTGTTCTGTGGAGATCATTTAAGTAACCTGTGAAATAACTAAATAAAATCCTTGTGGAAGAAATGTTATATCTTAGACATGTTTCACCTTTTGGAGGCTCGGTTTTGCACCCTTAACAGTCACTTGTTGTAGTTTGGTGTATCTCCTCAGAAGTGCAGATTGCATACTTGCTCACTGAAGCGCGGACCTGTGGATAGTTACAGTGGAAGGCTCGAATTTGTGGACAATGACATGTGAGGGCTCTGACATGTGATCAGTCACCTTGGAGGCTCAGTTTTAGGGCTCGGTGCTATAACCTCACACAGTGATTCAGACTTCGATTGGCATACATCACTTTTGTCATCAAGGTTTGGGTATCTTTGCCTGGAAGTATATTTTGGACCATCACTATGGTGCAGAATATTAATTGGTGCAACAACCCACACTGTAGAAGCTCGGTCGTTTGACTATGGTGTAAGATCCTTGACTGTGATATGAAATAGATCGCACTAAGGTGTAGTTTCAGTGGCTTGGTGATTTGACTACATTCAACATTGGGCATAGTTTTGGAGCTTGGAACAGTGTGAAGACCTCACCTCAAACTTCAGTTTTGGAACAACATTTGAACCATAGTCTCGGTCCTGTAGCAGCATATCAAAATTTGGATCAGTAAATTGGTGCAGCATGGTGCCAGAATATTATTGCTGAAGTTTTGGTGTAGTAAGAACATTGGTGAAGCTATGGTGCAGTACTAAAGTCTTGGTGCAGTGTTGAAGTCTTAGTGCAAGAACATTGGTGCAGAATTGATGAAGAAGTGTGGTCAAAAATAGATGGTGCAGTATGGTTTATAAATCCTTGTGTAGAAGTATTGCAACAAATTGAACATTGGTATGGTGCAGTGTGGTGCAAGGACATTTGTAAAGAAGAATTGTCACAATATAGTGCTAAATTCTTGGCGTGGCAGTGGTCCAATAGTCTTGAGATAATCTGGTGTTGAAATATGGTGCAGTGCATAAGTCACGGTGCAAACTTTGGTGCAGAATTTTGGAGGTAACTTGAAGTAATATTTGGGACTAACCTTGGACCAGATTTGAAGAAGGTGTAGAACTATTATTAGAGCTGGTGCAGAACTTGGTGCAGTTCATTGAAGACACATTGAAGTGTTGTATTGAAGATCATAATGCAGTGTTGATGTCACGATGAGGTATCTTGAAGAGATTGATTGGGTATTATGAAGAACTATAGTGACACTTTTTGTATGACAAGTTTGTCATTGATGACATGACGTGGAGACTAAGTGAAAGGATAACTAAAGATTGACAGGGCTCGGTGAAGAAGACTTTGGTATCCATGAAACTAAACATATCTTGACAAAACAAATATAGGATTGGTGTCCTTGGAGTTGGTGCTCCTAAACTCAAGGTTGGTGCCTTGGATAAGATAGGGTCGAAACCCTAAAGGTTTGTAGCCTCACTAAAGTCCAAGTAGGAGCTTGGCACATCCCAGGTTGGAGCTTGGGTATCTTCATCAAGGGTTGGAGCCCTACCCATATTGTACTTGATTCATTATAAAGATTATATTAATAACAACATTTATTTCTATTGTTCATTTTTGTGTTCTAAATATAAGTGATCTAACTGGTAAAAGTAACAATTGAAAAGAAATATTGATTCACCTCCCTCTCAGTATTTCCAACATATGATGTTATGGTAGGCTATCATGAGAATGGGTGGCTATATTGGTTAAATATGTTCATCATAATTAAGATACTAATCTTTCGCAAAGGAAAAATGATTTAGCATATGGCTTGAAAGATAATCAAAAAAGAATATCCATCCATAATTTTTAGTTTATTTTCTACTATATTAATGCATGTGATATATTTTTTTCTTTAAATATTTTTAAAGTCTAAATATGTTTAATAAGCTACATTGATTTTTTTTGTGTTTGGCATATTGCAGTTGAAACACCACAATTTTTGTGGTGCAATGGTCATAAATTTCATAACAAAAATTTGGATTACAAGAAGAAAACCTCTAGTTGTGGGATAAGTATAATCTTTTAGGGCATTAATGTTTCCTTTAAAATTGATTATCCATACACTTTTATGGATATTCCACTAGATAGTTCGTCACAACATATATTCTCAAATATATTTGAGAAATATATAATCTACACTATGAGGGTTATTTTTTTCTTATATTTGTGGATTTGTTAATTACTATGTTATGCTTATGCATGCAATAGATGAAATATGGAAAAAAAAAAATAACAACAAAATAAAGTCGCAAACATAATGAATACAAAATAAGATCTAGGAAACCCTTATGGGAGAAAACCAAGCTAGAAGGTAACGTTACTTTGCTCTCTCTTTCTCGGAATGGAAATGGACGCAAGTACAAAGGAGTGAGACTCAATACCTTGGGTTGCTACAATGCACATTCCATCTATCTTTTCTCTCTTTCTAACCACTTTCAACTACTTTTTTCATTTATGGAACAGAATGTACTTGGATAGAATGGAACCCCATTTTCTCCTAGTGGCATGGTTATAACACAACCCAATAGCCTACTAGTGGTTAACTTTGACTCCCTCAACTCTTAATTGGAGTTATAATATGGACTCTGCTAGAGACTTATTCATCATGATCATGTGACTATCCCCTTCTCCATGAATAATGTGACTAGCATGGCATCATCTTGAATCATGGTAGTTAACCAAGAAGGTCAAATTCTGGGTGGTATATATTTTGCATACAAACCCTTATTGAAGCAATTCCTGCAGTGTTAGAAAGGCATATGTGTGTAGAATAGTGCTAGGATTTTTACCCCTAAAAACACCATTGAATACCTCAAACTACTTCTGAAAGTTTTCAGACCCCAATTCACCAAATTAGGATTCTCTGATAAAAATGGTCCTATGAGCTTATTCCTCCACTTTTTCCACTCTAAAAGCATCAATATGGATGAAAAATAATATAATGTTCCAACCCGAATCATACCTCCCCATTATGGAAACTTTTTGGTCACCAAAAACTTGTAATGGATGATGTGAGAAAAAATTTCCTCTACCTTCTCCCCAGAGTACCATTTAGACTTGCATGAATGTTGTCCTTTCGACCCAATCTACCAAAATTCATGCTACCCTTGTCTTGTAGTTATAGACCTATTCTAAAAAATTATATCCTTTATGAACTCTACCTAACCATCTAGTTCCAAATCCTTTATAGAAGGTAGGACATGTTCCTCTTCCTAATCCGGTGTGGAAGGCACATAGAGTTTCAAATTTTCCATGTTCACTATTAATTAAATGAACATGTATGGGATTAGACTCAGCCTATAAGCATTATCTTCCACATATTATAGTGTCTCAAAAGGGACATGTCACAGAGCCTCGATTTTCTTACCAGGACCCTATGTTTTATTTTGACATTAATTAGCTACTTAAACGTTATGACTCAGACACATTCTTTGAGAACTCAGAATTGCTAATTAATGTCAAAAGAAAATAAATGCATACATGTGTAAATGGAATCATGGGGAAGGTCCCTACACTTGGTATTGGAGCCTAGGTTCAGCCTCTATGACCTATGGACCCTACAATTACATTTGTACATGTTTGCACTTGCACGATTATGAAGTGATTGCATAGTTTTCTCATTTCCACTGAGAGTTGATTACGTAACATAATACAATGGATTTGATGGATTGCATGCATGCTTTGTGCATTATATCATAATCTTGCTAATCATAATACAATCATGTAATCGTCATGCTCTTCAATACATTATTTGTTTGTTGGGGGAAACTCTAGTAAGAGCTATGATGTACCATCTGTGCAAACAATAACAGTGAAATAACAATAGAAAATCAAATCAATAATTTCATTTCATAGATATTAGGTGATGTAGTACTCGCCTTCAAGAAAACAAATGTTGACATTGAAGCCTCATGTGGCCACCGCTATGGAGAAACGCTTTCTAGTGGTTGAGATTACTTTTTTGTTGCACTTATACTATCGGGTCATATTTTAAAGGCACACCACAAACAACACAACAATTATGGATTTTCTAAACATATTTTTGGCTTTGTTGAACGACTCATCTATATCATTTTTATATCAGTGTATATCTTCCTCTTTACTTCACCATGTTGTGATGGAAGCTTTACTAGGTATTTTTTTCTCCATCATCTTTTTCTGCCTTTGTGTTCGCCTTCAATAGTTGCTTCCACATAAGGTTGTTTAAGCTAGAGGAAACAATGATACTCTCTCAATTTTCCTCTGCTTCAACCCCATGAAATGTTGAAAAATGTAACTAGGTTCAATCTTCATAAAATGTGTTTGTCAAAAGAATTTTTATTATAATTGTTACAATGACTTATTAAAGCATGGGTTTCATGCTTGGGTCATCATTTTATTAGTCAAAGTCCCCATTGTAGACTCCTAGGATTAATAAATATTCATTAGAGTCATTGTATAGTTTATGAGACCCTTCTTGGGCTTTCGAACGATGTAAAAAGAATTATTTTTGAGTCAAAAATGAATTATGTAACCTGCACACCAAGTTGGCCTCAAGGAAGGAAATTCGACCTCATTGGAAGGTTATATACACAAGGCAGTTGGAATTCATTTGGACTATCTCACTCTCTCACACATAGTTTGATATCTCAAGCTGGAAGCTGGGAAAAGTGTGAAGGTGAAGAAGGAGGCTAAAGGAGTGCATCTTTGGTCAAGAAGGAAGGGAAGGACAAAATCGAAGTTTTGGTATCTCTCTCTCTCTCTCTCATGTGGGCTCATTTAGGAGATCAAATCTACTTATTAAGGTCAAAGTTATTGTTGATGCCGAAAGCTGCCAAGTCGAAGTTCCTAGGGTCGAAGTGTTATTTCTACTAGATTGAAGGTTGGATCGAAGAAGGAAAGGTTGGGTTAGTGTGGAGGAGGTTTGTGTCTAGGTTAAAGAGTCTCAAGTAAACTATTGAAGGATGAGATTTTGACTGATTTTTTCCTTGGTAGAGTGCCTACATCTTATGTCTTGTGTTTTTGTGATTTTCATGCACATATAATTTGGTAATTTCTTGATGAAAGATAATATAACAAATAAGTAAAAGAAGCCAACATAATTCACAAGTAGTTATCAAGAAAGATAAATATAACCCTAACTATACTAGCATTGATTTCTCAACATGGTATCAAAGCTAAGGTCAAAGAAGATTGAAGATCACTTCGTTGGCTTGAAGGAAATGATTACTCCCTCTATGATAAGAATGGGATTGAATTCTACAAGAAGATGGATCAAGAATATTATCTACTACTTATTCAACAAGGTCAAATTTAAGGGTGCTTAGCTGCTTGTACAAGACCTCTTAATGATAATAATGCATGGATCATTGACAGCGGATCATCAAAGCATATGACAGGGAAAATTAAACAACTACAAACTCTATCAAATGAACCATCTTCTCATGTAGTGGAATTGGGAGACAAAAAAAGCTATGATGTTAGAGGCCTTGGATCAACATCTTTGAATCTGGAAAATGGAGCAAAACTACATCTCAACAACATACTATATGTTCCAGGTTTGAAAAAGAATTTTCTTTCAATTTATTACTTAGAAGATAGAGGGGATAGAGTTTCTTTTGTTGATGGAAAGGTCTTGGTTTGGGGAAAAGATCCATGTATTGATAAAGCTATGGTTATTGGAGTTCGTGAAGGAAGCTTGTATAAAGTCATTACACCACATCCTCAAACCCTAGTTCATATGGAAATCACTCCCATTGAGCTATTTCATATAAGATATGGTCATCTTCACTACAAGGTCATTCCCACTCTTAAACATCTAGTTCATGGCATCCCCTGTATCAAAGAAGATCGTGAAGTAGTTTGCAACAGATTCTCTTTGGGAAAACATACAAGAAAGCCATTTTCAAATAGTATAACAAGGTCTAAAGAAATATTAGACCTCATACATTCTTATGTGTGTGGACCCATGTTCAACAAATCACTTGGAGATCATGTTTACTATGTAACATTTATTGATGATCACTCTAGAAATACATGGCTCTACCTTCTCAAGAAAAAGGATGAAGTATTTGAGAAATTCAAAGAGTTCAGATGAGAAGTGAAAACCCTAATTGAAATAAAAATAAAGACTTTGAGATCTAACAATGGTGGGGAGTACACTTCTAAAGAATTGATTTCATATTGTAAAGAAGCAAGAATTAAGAGGGAGCTTATTGTTCCCTACTATCCCGAACAAAATGGAGTGGTTGAAAGAAACAATAGGAAAATTGAAGAAGGTGTACGAACAATGCTCCTTGATCAAGACTTACCAAAATTTCTATGGGGAGAAGCAACAATGACAGCCGTATATATTCAAAATACAAGTCCTCAAAGAATTATTGAATATATGAGACCCGAGGAAGCATTCACGGGGAAGAATCTAAGTATGGACCATCTCTGAATACTTGGGAGTCATACCCACATCCACATTCTAAAGGACAAACGAAAGAATCTAGATTCTACAAGCACCAAAGGGATCTATGTTGGCTATAGTCTCTCCTCAAAAGCATATAGAATTTACGTCAAGGAAGAGAGACACATTGAAGAAAGCAGGGACATTATATTTGATGAGAATCAAGCCTACAAAAGATAGAAGGATGTTCCTATTGATTTTGATGATGAATATCTTCCAATATTTGAAGAAAAAGAAGTACAACTTGACAACCCTTCTACAATTCAAGAAGAAGAAGAAGGACCAAGTGATCATATTCAACATGTGGTTAAAAGCTACTCTTGAAGATGTTGAAGGGCATGGAGTTGTGAAAGGAACCTTTAGAGAAAGAAAAAGGTTGAAGAGATATTATGGATATGTTTCATATATGACAAGACTAATTGAAGCATAATCATCTACATTTGAAGAATTTTCTCATCAAGAAGTATGGAAGAAAGCTATGCGGGAAGAATATCAATCCATCACGAAAAATGGGATTTGGGAAATTGTTCCTAGACCTAGTGACAAATCGATTGTCACCTAAAAATGGATCTACAAGATCAAACATGTTGTTTACGGAAGTATAGATAAATACAAGGCAAGATTTGTTGCAAGGGGTTTCTCTCAAAAGGAAGGCATAGATTATGAAGAAACCTTTGCACACACTGCAAGGTGTACTACCATTAGATCTTTGGTTTCATTCACTATTACAATGGGATGGAATATCCATAAAATGGACATGAAGACAACAATTTTGAATGGGACCATCGATGAGGAAGTATGCATTAATCAACCCGGAGGATTTGAGGTAAATGACAAAGATACTCATGTCTGTAGACTCAAGAAGGCCCTATAAGGTTTGAAGCTATCTCCTAGAGCATGGTATGCAAGAATGGATTCATACCTTCTAAGAATTGGGTTTGTGAAGAGCTTTGTTGATCCAAATCTCTACATCAAAGTTATGAATAATGAGCCAGTGATTATTCTATTATATGTGGATGATCTATTCATTACAGGTGTGGAGATAAGAATGCAAGAATGCAAGAAGATGTTGGAATTTGTATTTGAGATGAAGGATCTAGGACTAATGCACTATTGCCTAGGTCTGGAAGTATGGAAAAATCTTGAGGAGATATATTTGGGGCAAGGAGAGTATATAATCTTGTTGTTGCAGAAATTTGGGATGATGGATTCCAAGCCCATGACTACTCCTATGATCACCAATCTCAAGAAGTTGAGGAGCTCTAACTCAAGGCTCGTGGATCCTACCTCATATCGTTAGTTGGTAGGTTCTCTAATGTATCTGGTAAATACTAGGTCGGATATATGATTTGTTGTGAACATCCTCAGTCAGTTCCAATTGGAGCCTCGTCATGATCATTGGATAGTTTCCAAGCATATATTGAGATATCTTCATGGCACGATACATCACTGCCTAAAATACAATAGCAAGGAAGTCAAGTTGATTGGCTTCACGGATTCTGATTGGGGTGGGAGTGACACTGGTGGAAGAATCACTACTGGTGGATGCTTTAGTTTTGGATCTGCCATGATCTCATGGATGAGTAGAAAGAAAGATCGTGTTTCTTTAATTAGTGTTGAAGTAGAGTATGTGGCTGCATGTGAGGTAGGAAAGGAGGTTGTATGGTTGAGGAAGCTTCTGAAAGATTTGTTCGAGAAGGCTCTGGATCCTACTTTGATTAACTGTGATAATCAAAGTTGTATCAAGATATCAAAAGATCCTATGTTTCAGGCTAGGAGGAAGCATATCAACAGTAAGTTCCATTATATTAGGAACTTGGTGTAGGATGGGATCGTGAAGCTATAGTATGTCTCGAATGACAATTAGGTAGTTGATATACTAACAAAGTCTCTTCCTAATAAGTAGTTTGAATATCTTAGAAGTATGTTTGGTTTAGTTGACATTGTTGATTTTGTTGATGATAAAAGTTTGGAAGAGATTTGTTGAGGCCTTGTGTGTGAGACACATTGCCTGGGAGGACATCTGGTTGGCTCTATGTGTTGATGTCTAGTTCCCAAAGTAGGGGTGGTAGCATTGGTCATGGAGCTCTGACCTCGGATACGCACCTAGATACATGGGTTGATGGTTAGCAAGTAAGTCTGATGGTACCTAGAGAGGTTGAAATATTTAGTCCATCTTAGTCCCACCTGAATAGATTTCCCTAGTCAAGATTCTAGTTCGTGGCATTGCGGTGCCTAAACTATTGAGAGACCTTGGATAGATTTCCCTAGTCAGGAATCTAGTACATGGAATTGTGGTGCCTAAACTCTTCATAGTTCATATAGTTTGAGATCTTCCTTATGAATACCTCCCTAGTTAAGAGGGAGTGTTGAAAAATGTAACTAGGTTCGGTCTTCATAAAATGTATTTGTCAAAAGAACTTTTATTATTGTTACAATGACTTATTAAAGCATGGGTTTCATGCTTGGGTCATCATTTTATTAGTCAAATTCCCCATTGTGGACTCCTATGATTAATAAAGAGTTGTTAGAGTCATTGTATATTTTATGAGACCCTTCTTGGGCTTTCGAACTATGTAAAAAGAATTATTTTTGAGTCAAAGATGAATTATATAACCTCTACAGCAAGTCAACCTCAAGAAGATCAAGTCAGCCTCAAGGAAGGAAATTTGACCTCATTGGAAGGCTATATATACAAGGCAGTTGGAATTCATTTGGACTATCTCACTCTCTCACACACATTTCAATATTTTAAGCTGGAAGATGGGAAAAGTGTGAAGGTGAAGAAGGAGGCTAAAAGGATTGTGAGTTTGGTCAAGAAGAAGGGAAGCACAAAATCAAAGTTTTCGAATCTCTCTCTCTCTCTCTCTCTCTCTCTCTCTCTCTCGCGTGTGGGATCATTTAGGATATTGAGGTCTCCTTGATAAAGTCGAATTTGTGGTTGACGTCGGACGCTGCCAAGTCGAAGTTGCTAGGGTCGAAGTGTTGCTGCTACGAGGTTGAAGGTTGGATTGAATAAGGAAAGGTTGGCTTGGTGTGGAGGAGGTCTATGTCTAGGTTAAGAGTCTCAAGAAAACTATTGAAGGACGATATTTTGACTAGGTTTTCCCCTAGATAGGGGTTTTGCCCTGGCAGAGTGCCTACATCTTGTGTCTTGTGTTTTTGTGATCTTCATGCACATATAATTTGGTAATTGCTTGATGAAAGATAATAACAAATAAGTAAAAGAAGCCAACATAATTCACAATTAATTATCAAGAAAGAGAAATCTAACCCTAATTCTACTAGCATTGATTTCTCAACATGAAATATATCTATGTTGTCGCAGCTTTATGATTTAAGGACTTGAGATATATATTGACTTTCTTTGACATTAATTAGCAATTCTGAGTTCTAAAAGAATGTGTCCATCATAACATTTGAGTAGTTGATTGATTCTTGCTTCCCTTATAACGACTTAGATTTCTCTGATACCAAGTGTAACGACTTTCTCTATGATGCCATTTACACATGTATATATTAATTTTTTTAATCAATTAATTAATTAATTTATTTATTTAATTATTTACAAACCAAACTCAAGGTATTAGCAACAAGTTGTTAGAGGTAGGAAACCATACCCATATTTTATTAACAAATAAGTGGTAGAGTTTAAGTTATTGTAAATCAAATAATAAGTAAATAAAGGTTTCCTTTTAAAACTAATCATTCCTTAGCAAAAACCTATATAAGAATCACATAATTTTGAAGGAACATGCATCAAAACTCTGTAAATTTACAATTATACTCCATATCATTCACTTTTACAATCTAATAATTATATACAATAAATAAACATGTAAGAGAACTTTACAAGAATCCGAGATATCGTGCACCAAAGGGGTGGAGTCTCAATCTCATATTTGTTGGTTCTTGTGCTCCCTTATTGTTGTCCACGTACATGTGTGAAGAATGTTATGTCACGGTCGAACATTGTCGACTCACTGGTTGACCTCCCTACCTACTCCTTGTGTACTCTTCTTCCCCATGAACCCCTAAGCTTCAATGGCATTGCAAGTAGAGGAAGAACACTACCAAGTGGAGGAAAGTACTCTTGGTTCAAGAGTTCCCTCTCTAATGGCCTCTACTTCATCAAACTCACTATAGACTTAGTAGTCACTATCACAATAGCATTGTGCAATTCATCCAACAGTAGGGAAAAAAGTGATCCCTCTTCTAGAGATTTCTCCTTTTATAAGAGGTTCCATAGGTGACACTTGTCACTTCATGCAAAAACAATTATTTTTATTAATCTAAAAATTTGATTATTCACTCATCCATGTGTTAGCCTCTCACCAAGGCTCTCCTAAATTATTTACTTAAAAAGTATAATTTCCCTCACCCAACCATGACTCCCTATTGCTTCTCCTAGTTGTCTCTTGGTCCCCCTTGTATACTCCTTATTTTGTATTCATTACAGAAGTCAACTAATAGGTCTCATATTTGGTTCCCTAACTACACCCTAGTTTATCTCAATTGAACTCTTCGATTGAGATCTTTGTTTTGTGTTCTTTCCACATGGAGGTTATCTCATGAAACTAAATTTATCCAATTTTAAATTATTCTCATTTAATTTCATGTGCCACCCTCTTTCCTTAATGGGGCTAAACTATCCTTGGATTAATGTTTCTAATTAACTCTATGTCCCATTTCCTCTTTTTTTACAATAATACTTATATACTTTGGAGTTATTTTAATGCACAATATCTACCTAAGATTTTCCAATGTGAGAAGGGTAAAGTTACTCAATTGGTCTTCTTTTTATAGTTATTCCTATTCTCCCTTTATCCCAAGGCTTTATTTTGATTTAGTTAATTATTCTAATACTTAACTACATGGTCTGTTATAGTGCTCATCATTGTATGATTATTATCAACTCTTATTTATCTTTCATCTTTTTCTTCTTGATGCCAAGGGTGCCAAGTCGGTTGTTCCCTTCAAGAAATTCCCTTTTAAGTTCCAAGGGTACCACGTCATTTTCCCCTCTCTTTTTGATGCCAAGGGTACCACGTCATTTTCCCCTCTCTTTTTGATGCCAAGGGTACCAAGTCAATCGTGTGATTTAAAAACTTCCCTTTGAATTTCTAAGGGTGTCAAGTTGCTTTATTTTCCGGCACTCTGTGACCACAAAGGGAAAACTAGGCACAACGACAAAAACCATTATCCTCTCTTGTGTCGCCCTCTATAGTGAGACTAATGGTGTTGGGGATCAAGGAATCTGCCTTGAAATGCACCTCATTGGAGAAATTTTGAGGTCAAAAATGGGCCTCAAAACAAAAATGTACAAAATAAATCAACTTTATAAGAACCAATAGGATTCAATATGATGATGTCAACCATCGGAAATGATTCACATTGTATACCTCTCCAAATTCCTATCCATCAGTTTGCACAATGTAGTCCAAAATGCACTGAGAAATCGCATCCCCGTTTAAAATGATACTCCTTGGGATTCCAAAGTCCACCCAAAATTGTCTAAAGAACAAGTTTGTTACTTTTTGTCCATTGATGGTATTTTTACAAGGCATGAAAATGTATATCTTACTGAATCTGTCAACTATCAGAAATAGGTAGGCATGTCCCTTCTTGGTTGTTGGTGAACCTCCAACAAAGTCCATGGAAAAGTTTTTCCAAGGATAAGGGGATACAACTAAGGGATGGTACACGCTATGTTTTTTGTTACTAGGCTTGTTGGTACATCAAAGCATACATCCTCTTATGAACTTAGCTGCATCCTTTTGCATCCTGGGCCAATACACATACCTATGTAAGTTGGTCATTATATTCCCTATACCAAAATGCCCTGCAACCTCGGAGGCATGAACCTCTCTCATTAGTTGTAGTCACTCATCTTTAAGAACACATAATTTGTCTAACTTGTAGAGTAACTCATTCTAGAGATGGTATTCAACTATGTTGTCACCATCGTGTACATGATTTTGGCCTTGAAATTTCTTTAACACCTCCTTAGAGTCATCATCCTTTGTGCATGCCTATGTATATGCATCATGGGTGAAAGGCCCCATGTGCATCAGTGTCCAAATCTATGATCTATGATGTGGGTAGCCTTTAAATTATACCAGCCAACTTGTTTGAATTTTCCTTATTGTACTTGATCACCAAATAAAACTATTGTAAGAACTCCATCCACTTGTAAAGCCTAGATTGTTGTAACTTACTCTGGGCCTATGGGCATTGTAGCGACTAGTGATATATGTGGATTATTATCTCCTTTCCCACCAAATAGTGTTTCCACTTTTTCACAACTTGCACCAAAGCATAGAGCTCCCTTTCATAGGTGGAGTAGTTGAGAATTTCCCCATTAAACACTTCAAAATGGTAGCATACAAGCCTTCATCCCTACATCAAAACTACTCCCATAGAATACCCACTTGCATCTGTCTCTACTTCGAAGGACTGCTACAAGTTTGGTAATGCAAGAACCAATGATTCACTAATTTTCTTTTTTAATTGCTCAAAGGTATTTTGTTGACCCTTTCCCCATGGCATGGAATGGCGATGTTATTGTTAAAAACAAGGCTATGAATTTCCTCAAGTAATGTCTACCCCAACAAAACTCCTAACATCATAAACATTGGTAGGAACCACTTCATGATGACCTCCATCTTGGGAGGACCTAGCTTCAACTCTCCTCCGCCAATCACATATCCTAAAATACACCAAAGACTACTATGAAAACTCGCATTTATTGAGATTTGCTACAAGTTAGTACTTCTTTAATGCCTCTTGCACCTGCATCAAATGTGAGATGTGCTCCTCCCACGTAGCATTGTATACATGTATATCATCCAAATAAACAATAACAAATGAATCTAAAGAATGGCACTATACATCATTCGTTAACCTCATGAATGTAGTTAGTGCATTTCATAAATCAAATGACATTATTGAGCACTCATACAAACCTTGTGAAGTTTTGAAGGCAGTTTCCCAAGTATTTTCTTCTCTTAATCGAACTTAGTGATACCCTAATTTAAAGACCATCTTGGTGAAGTATTTTTCTTGTTGCAACAGATCTAACACATCATCTATCCTTGGCAAGGGGTTCTTGTTCTTGAATGTTATTTTGTTCAATACCCTGTAATCGATGCACATTCGCCAAGTCCCATCCTTCTAGTTACAGTTATGATGGGTGACCCAATGGTGAGATACTTGGTCAAATGACACCCTACTCTAACAATTGTGGCAACTGCTTCTTCACCATGTTTTCTTCTATTATATGTTTCCTATGCAGTCCAATGTTTGACAACAAAGAGTTGATAGTTGGATCTCATGCTCTACTATCCTCTTGGGTGGTAGCATTTTAGTCTCCAAGAAGACTCTCGTGTATTCCTTTAATGACTCACCTAATTGATGTCTTTGTTCTTTAGTACACCCTTTCAAGGATGACTTTGCTCTCATTAACTCTTCTCTGCGCCGATTTTCTCATAAAAATAATGAAACATACTTCTTACTAGAATTGGTCAATTTCTTAGCTTAGTTGGCACTTACCAGTGAAATTTTAGAGTGTGCATTGATGATGAAGGATCTTTCGTCCTTGATGAGGCAATATTTGTTGGCTCTTCACATTTAGATTTCATATTGCATGTACATATAGGGACTCCCAAACACAACTGCGCATACATCAAGTGGAACTACATCATATTCTACTTCACCAATAAAATCAATACTATTAGCAAATTTGATTTTATATTGTTTTGTTACCTTTATTTCTACATTCTTATTTACCCATCCCAATGGATATGGGCTAGGATGATTTCAAACCTCCAATCCCAATTTGTTGACTTGATATGCTACAATGAGATTTGTCTATGATCCCGAGTCGAATAGAACATCAATTTTCACCTTCTTGACCTGTATCTTTATATGAAAGTGTTTGGTCATCTCTTTCTCTTATTGTTGTTGAAGACTATTCAAATTCACCCCCTTCTGCATTGGTGTGCAGACAATCTTCTAATCCACATCCAAGTTGCTTTCCACCAAATTACTCAAATTTGTGGCCATGAGATTTTTCTTCTTTTCATTCTTCTTTTGGTTCTTCGACTTGAGCTTCAGATTTAATTTCCAGAACTTCTCTTTTGTGTGGCCATCAATATTATAGTGGTTGTTGGGATCTTTGCATTGATGTGTTGTGGCTCTTGTCTTCTTGTACTTCCCCCTATATTCTTCCATTCTTTGAAAGCTTCCTAGTGTCCCTTCAGTGCTTCGATCCACTTGATTTGTCTTTCTTTTGGCCTATGTTTTCCAGATATTATGCCTATACACAAACTTCATCCATTGTTTTAGGTTTGAATAACATCACTTGCTTCCACAAATGGTTGCGTAGACCCCCAAAATACTTCAGGAGTACGTATGAGTTATTGGGAGAGATACATAGCATTATTGCCATCTTCCTATCTTATGTGGTGTACTCATGTGCACTCTACCCCTATGTTTGCCTAAAGTAATGGCATTGAATCCATTGGTCTTTCACATACCCAATAGGGTAGAACTCGAACTTTATGATACTTTTGAAATGATCTGTAAACTGCCATGGATATTCTACTGAACAGTTTGTCACAACAAATCTGATAATATTATATTAAAAATCTGAGATTCTACATTATTAAAGTTTTATTTAATTTCTAGATCTGTAAAATTAACTATAATTAGTGCATGCATGTAAAAGTAAATCAAGCATAAAACTAGAGAATGACAAAATAAGCCCACACACACATAATACACAAGATATGCACTCTAGGAAACCCTTTCGAGAGAAAATCCAGCTGGAAGGTGAGTTTGCTTCTCTCTCTTTCTCTGTCTGGAAATATATTGCAAACAAAGAAGTAACGCTTGTGGCCTGTGGGCTGCTACAGTGCACAAATCATCTCTGTGTGCTCTACCTCCTATCTCTCTTGGCTATCTTTGCTCAACTATGGAACAAAATGCTCTCGAAAGAATAGAATGCCTCTTCCTCCTAGTGGCCCGGTTATAACACAGCTCGATAGCCTACTAGTGGTTAAGTTTGACTACATCAACTCTTAACTAGAGTTACAAAATAAACTCTTCTAGATTCTTTTACATCACAAACATGTGACTAGCCCCTTTTCCATTAATAATGGGGGCTGACGCATCATCCTCCAAACTATAGGTTTGAAAATAGGAAGGTCAACTTCTTAGTGGCATAACGTTTGCATACGGACTCCAATTGACATGATTCTTGTGTCGTTGGAAATCTCTCTCTGTGTAGAAGAGCGTGAAAAGGTGTGGTGCCAAGGTAGCAAATTTTTACCTCCAAAAAACATTGTTTGATGCCTCAAAACGCTCCCGGAAGGTTTCAGACCATGTTTCACCAAACTGGGTCCCACCAATAAAAACAGTGACGTGCGCTGATTCCTTCACTTTTTCCACTCCAAATGTATCGAGATGGATGACAAATAACATAATGATCCAATTCGGATCATGAAATCATCCCACTTATTCACTGGAGGATCCCCCTCCATCCTCAATTTTGTATGGCTTTCCCACTAGGTCAAGGCATGGCCCTTTAATTTCAAACAAGAAAACAAAATTCTATATTCCTCTTTTGTGATGGACACTAAAATAGATTTCTAACTATTGCAACCAATGATTTAATTTCAAAGCATCAATATTATATTGATATGGCTTGATGTAGACCTTTGCTTTTCTTGAACAGGGACTATGAATGGTTCATGGAAATCAAATTGCATTGTTCTTTTTGAGTACTCTCTTAGCCTCCTCCTCCAGTTCTTCTCAATTCCTCAATTTTTCCCTTGATATGAACTTGTTAGAACATCTATCTTCTCTTATTCCAAGCTTTTTTTGCAATACCACCATGTAAAGGTTCATATTACGATAACTATTTGTGACATCTTCTAGCCTTGGAAATCTCTACTTTATCAAGTCTTAAAGGTTATTAATAGATTCGTCCACCATTGTTGGGGTTTAATGACTTTTAGCTTAATTGATTTGGATCCCTAGCAACTCCCCACAATATACCCAAAGAAATTTGCTTTGAAACCAATATAATCTATAAATTTTCATGAATATTTCATTGGATAGGTTTGCCACAATAGAGCTGATAAAAATTTACTAAAATCCAAAATCTATACTATGATGCTTAGATTTTTTCCTTAGATGTTTGGATTATTAAGTTATTGTGTTCTAGTTATGCACACAAAACATAATAATCTAGAGAATAAGCATATAAAAATAATCACTCACAAACCATAAGACACCAAAATATAATCTGGGAAACACTTTAGAAAGAGAACATAACTAAAAGGTGAGGTTGCTCTACTCTCTCATTCTCTAAACGGAAATGGTGCAAATACAAAGGAGTAAGATATGTGACCCTTAGGTTGCTACAAAACACAAGCCTCTTTGCTATCCCCTCTCTCTATCCAGAAAACATAACTAAAAGGTGAGGTTGCTCTACTCTCTCATTCTCTAAATGGAAATGGTGCAAATACAAAGGAGTAAGATATGTGACACGTAGGTTGCTACAAAACACAAGCCTCTCTGTTATCCCCTCTCTCTATCCCCTCTCAGTTGCTCTGCTTTGCTCTACTATGGAACAAAATGCACTATAATGGAATCAAACCCATTTTCCTCCTAGTGGTTTTGTTATAATATATCCCTATAGCAAACTAGGCATTAAATTTGACCCATTTAATCCTCGATATGAGTTACAACTCAACTCTTCTATAGTCTTCATCATGGTCATGTGGCTAGCGCCTTTCCATGAGTAATGTGATTGACGTGGCATCCTCTCCAATTATGTTGAAAAAAACAAGTTGGCCAACTTCCAAGTGGCATAACTTTTGCATATAGAGTTGGTTTGAGGTCTTTCTTGTGCCATTGGAAATGTTCTGAGTGTAGAATAACACCTAGGGATATGGCGCAGGTGAGAGTTTTTGGGCTCCACAAAACTTCAAGGAACGTCTCAAACTGCCTCTAGAAGGGCCTAAAACCCCAATTCACCAAACTTGGACTCTTTGTATAATTGAATCTATGAGTTGATTCCTCCCATTTTTCCACTCTAAAAGCATTAAGATGAATAAAAATAATATAATTATCCAATCCAAATCAATCTTTTCAAATACTTAAAACTTATTCAACTTCAAAAATAATATAATTTCATCTTTATACATATAAAATTATGAATTTAAAACAAAAGTGCTTTGTTTATTAGCGATAATCGACTTCTGTAGTGTAAGCATTACAGAATGTCTTTATCATCCTACTCGAAAATAGCATGAATCATTTTGAGCAAGGAAATAAGAGTAAGGGTTCCTGTTTTTTCAAATATGGGCACTAACTAGGATCTACACAAATTTGGTTCTTTAATAATCATAACAAAGGTCAACAAATAGCGTGGATGAGTCTCAAGAAAATCCCCCTTTTCTACGTGGTTTGGTAGTGTGTGTTTAAAAGTTGGTATTTCATTTGAATATTAATCAGTGAATTTTTCTTTGAAGTGGAGGAGAATGTTGACTCTATATTTTGCATAGGCAGTGCCCTAGTTTGAACAAAGGCCTTATAAAACTCATTCATATTTGTGCCATTTGCAATAGTTAGGTGTAACTCTATCCTTCTCTCTTGTAATCGGTTCGTCTCCAATGGTTCTTACAAGCTCAAGAAAGACCTCCAATAAGCTTCTAACACGCACTAATCATGTTAAATATTCACGTCCTCATCTTTTGATGCTTCTTTGTTTGAAAAGAAATTTTGTCATTTTATAAGCCAACAAGCTTTAGATCAAGTGAAACTCCACTTGGCACATGGTATGGCATATCTTAATGTGGTTTTGCCTCACCTCTTAACCATGCATAGATGGTTTTTTTTTCATTTTTGGACTATGATCTTTAGAGAGAAGATTGCATCTCACCCATGTGCTCATGGGTCAGTTTGACTCTTAAGGAAATTTTGGAGTTTGACTCTAAGGATAGCAGACCAATCTTCATATCTAGGCCTTTGTTTTAGGGGCATGTTGCCATATGTGCGAAATCCTTATACCCCATTGTTGATCTTTATGCATAGACTTTACCTTTGGTTGCAATGTGGAGGCTTCACAACATCCGTTGACCTCCATTGGAAGCACCTTGGGAAAATTTCATTATTGCTCGCCTAAAACTATTAAAAGACTCGTCACAATCCATGCTAAAGTTCTCTATTGAAATGGATTCAACAAATGGTTTGCCTAGAGAAATTTGAAGCGAGGTGGCTAATAATATTTTGGCAGCAAATATTAAACTAAAGAATAAGTAGCCTTAGATGGGTACAGCGTTTTTTGTATCGGCGCTTAGCAACTTCCCATCCAACACATTGTGTTGACACTACTAAAGTTCCCAAAAGCATTATGGGGAAGAGCATTGCAAAAAAAAACCACATACCGACTCAGTAGCAAGGTAATAAGGGACATCATCTACTGAAGGTTTTGAACTCCACCAAGGATGTAAAACCTGGTGATGAAAACGAAATCCCTCACAACCATGACATTGTAGAAAAAGAAACTAACGTTGTTACCTTGGAGAGAGATTTTCTAGTCCCTTCACCCAGCTTCCCTCTGCAGAGAATGAATAGAGATATAAGGTTTTTAATTGTGGAGCAAGAAACCAACGTTGTTACCTCGGAGCAAGATTTGCTAGTCCCTTCAGCCAGCTTCCCTCTCCAGACAATGAATAAGGAAATAAGCTGTTTTTTTTAGAAGAATTATGTATTGAGCAGCACCATGTTAATACCGTCCACTAATCTTAAATGATGTATATGGGCATGGTTTAGGCCACTCTTGTATTTGTGTAATATAATACAAACATTTATTCATTTCTTCTTCTTTTAAATATGAATTTAAAATGAATCAAAACATCAAACTAATTCTTATTTTACCACTGCTCAGACACTAGTTCCCACTGGGCCTATATCTCCAAATAAATTACTCAATATACTTTCAAATATATTATATTACAAAACTGACATGAAATCCAACACAAATCATTACAAAAAAATACAATTTAGACAAAATTAGAATTATCTTAAACTAATCATATATGTGATTCCTAATTATTTGGTAAATTCTACATTTGGTATCTTATCTTAATCTACCAATGGTAAATGACCCCTATATCATCAGTTGAACAAATAAATGAAATTAGTACAACATTCCTTACAATTCTACCAACCAAAACTGCAGTATACTGCCTTCCATCTTATGATGCCACCTTTTATCCTAAACAGATGTATAAAAATAGAAATTGCTAGTGAGAAGAATTCCATTTCCTTGATGCTTGCTTGAATGTGAAAGGCCATCATAGGGATGCTAAACAAGAATTTCAAATTTCTGATTTTATGCTGCCACGTTTCTTTGGCACTGACTTCATATAAATTATAGTGCTTTGTATGACTACGGTGTACAAAATTACACAACTCAATAAAATAAAATGCATGGCACAACTTTCTTGATGTGATGAAAACATGCCTAAAAGGAGTAGAAAATCGCCATCATAACGATGCTACACAAGGTCTCAAACTGCTAGTTTGATTCTACGCTGCTTTGTATCTACTCCATCTCTTTGCTGCTGACTTCACATAAATTATAATGCTTTGTATGGCAATGTTATATAGAATTGCAATGATTGGTTACTGGTATAGCCCTCTATAAAATTATAATTCTTGGTTATGTATAAAATCATTTAAATGTTATCCTCTTTTCTGCTCTCGCAATAGCCACCTCTGCATCATTGATTTTAAGAATAGAACAAGAAATTGCAGAATTCTTTTCAGAATAGCCTGGTAATTACATGTGAAATATGTTTTACAGTAACAAGGGCTACCAAATTCCAGTTGCAGCTTCAAAGCGATAATTAGAAATTGATAGACCAGCTCAACTTCTGCCACTAGAATATGTTATCAATGGTTGTTTCATTGAAAGCAAACCCAAACAATGGCACATAACCCCAGCTGCTGCAACTTTGAAAATGAATTGGCATTTGACATCATAACAAAAACATTTAACATCATCTGAACTCTGTCTAAATTTTTCCGTACAAACCCTTTCCAACAGCCAAAGGCATCAACTTGCTTTCTCTATAAAGGGGCAAGATTTTCTGTGCTACTATTGTCTGCAAGCTTTGCAACACTATATAAAAGTGGTTATCTTATTTGCATTGCTTAGCACGAAAGTTTTCAGTTGCAAGCAGTTTCAAAACCAAGCCTTCAAGCCTCTTGGCACCTGGCCCAGGTCTAAGAACTGTTGGATCACTCCTTACAGCACAGGGATCTTTACTACCAATAGAACTTCCTGCACACCATCCACCAGGTGTAAATTGGCCATTAGAACGACCCAAAATCTCTTTGTCTATTTTATCTAGTACTGGATCACCTTTAGGAAACTTCCTAGCAAATGGCGCACCACTTTCAATCATTTCATCAAAATGATTTGAAGTTAATAACATAGGATGTTGTTTGGGTGGAGTATCCCATTTTATGAAATGTAAGTCATGGTTAACTGAAGTATTCTGGAACTCCTGGGAATTGCAAATAACAGTGTGAAAATAGCCTTCCGGGGATGAGATAAAGTTTGTGTAGTACATTAAAACTGTTCGTGGAAGATTGTCCCAACCCCATATACAAAACTCCAAAAATGTACGAGTTAAAACCACCCACGCTGAACCTGTAAGAAAAAACAGCATGGTGTGCATGATCAGTTCAGCAATAATTTTACTAAGAGTGCTTGATAAAGAAACTATGAAACAAATTTTTGAATTAGCACGCTAAGTGCAAAAAAACAGTTAGAAGAAGACCACAATAAGTGAGGTGTTTCGAACACAAAGAAAAAAACTAAGATGCCGCATCCTCCAAGTCACTACATTATCAAATCAAAAGAATCATCCTCATAAAGTAATGTCAAGAAATACAAGAGCCATGCAAGCACAAAACACAGATATTAAATTTCCGGAAGGATATAGCATGTAAGTAAATCATGCTTTACTTTCTAGAACAAACAAACCTTATTCTAGAGGAAAATGCAATCATAGGAATGATCTAAGCTGCACTCCCCAACTGATAAGCATACAAACAAAATCTATATCTCATACCACAAGACAGGAGATACATCCATCAAGTTTATACATCATATGGAGCTCAGATAAAACTAAGGTGATGAATCTCTTAAAATTGTTTATAAACTGGAGACTATAGTCCATTGTGTTGGAAATTTAATTGTAATAGTGACTAGCATAATTTCCAGTCTTTCATAATTACTTGTGAAAATCATTATCATTCCTTTAGCCTTTATTTGTTCTTCATCAAGCAATTATACTTCAGCACTTTTAACCATTCAAGTAGAAGAAAATAGAGATCACAGTCACAAGAGACAATACATAATTTTATCCTGGGAAAAACCAGCAATCTTTTCCTTATAGAATCATTGTCAACAAGAGAGATATCCAAGTCATAGACAAACTAACTAGTAGCATGACAGCTAATCCCCCAAGGGAAAAGTCAGCCCTCCATGAAAAACAATAGCCTTCAACAGTCCACAAGAAATCTGCCACAAGTCTGTCCAAGATATGCCACATGTCTGTCATACATCTGATCCTAAGAGCTCTACCTATTGAGGTTGAACATGAGTGGTATTGAGAGGAAGTGAAAATTTTCTTACTTAGTTTGCCTTGCAAATCTCTCTATTGCTGTCTTTTGGTACTGCTTGTGAGATTTTGCTGCTTGGGGGTTCCAGGGGGGAGAAGTTCTTTCATAATTACTTGTGAAAATCATTATCATTCCTTTAGCCTTTATTTGTTCTTCATCAAGCAATTAATTATACTTCAGCACTTTTAACCATTCAAGTAGAAGAAAATAGAGATCACAGTCACAAGAGACAATACATAATTTTATCCTGGGAAAACCCACAATGGGGGAAAAACCAGCAATCTTTTCCTTATAGAATCATTGTCAACAAGAGAGATATCCAAGTCATAGACAAACTAACCAGTAGTAGCATGACAGCTAATCCCCCAAGGGAAAAGTCAGCCCTCCATGAAAAACAACAGCCTTCAACAGTCCACAAGAAATCTGCCACAAGTCTGTCCAAGATATGCCACATGTCTGTCATACATCTGATCCTAAGAGCTCTACCTATTGAGGTTGAACACGAGTGGTATTGAGAGGAAGTGAAAATTTTCTTACTTAGTTTGCCTTGCAAATCTCTTTATTGCTGTCTTTTGGTACTGCTTGTGAGATTTTTCCGCTCGGGGGTTCCAGGGGGGAGAAGTTCTTCCTAGATATGGTTGGGAGGAAAACTAGGTGGTTCACAATGAGTTGGTAAGGATATTGGAGCTAGAGCATTCTCCCATCTTTTTGGAGTTGTATACATTCACTGCCAGGTATGTTGACAACATTATATTGTGTTTTTTTGTAGTTCATTAGATGGTTTTTGCTTATTTGGTTGTTGACTGAAATTTAGATATATATCAAATGTTGCACACTAAATGTTGAAGAAATTTTGCAATAACTATAGTTCAGTTTATGTAAGTTTTTTTGTACAGTTTCATTGCAAGTTGATTGACAACAGGTCTTAATGGCTGAAGCATTCAGGCTGCCATGAGTTTTATGAAAATATATTAATAGCATAAATTGGTTTTTCCTTCTCCTTTTACAGTTGTAGATAAGTTTGCACATTATATGTTTGATAGAAATGATAAATGAGATAGTAGGAATTTGTTTTTCGTTGTGGTTTTAAAGAATCGCGTTTATGGGCATCTCTGTTTCGATTCATCTTAACTTCAGGGGGTATTTGTACCTTATGGCGATGTCACCGCAACTTTGTTTTCAAAGAACAGAGTTTCAGAATCAGGTTCTCTAATCCGATCTATTTTGCAGATTTGTTGTTGCTGCCTAGTGGTTTGTTTTGTTGTTTTTTTTTTTAGTTGTGATATACCTGGTAATCTCTATTTATGAAACTAGCATATTCTATGAACTTGGAATTCTTGTTTTAAAGTCTCAATGGTTAATACATTGATAGTTTAAATAACTTGTGACTGCTTGTTTGATAGTTTAATAGTTAGCAGCTTGTTTTGTGACTGCTAATTGTTGTTCAAAATTCTCCAATGGTTGTAGCAACATCGTTGCGAGCTATTTGTAAAATTTCCCAAATGTTTAGTCATTTATGTGCCTAAATTGTTGTATATGCGGCAATGAAGATGGATGATAGTTCTACTTATCTATTAGGTTCACTTATTAACGTTACTGATAATGAAAAAGAAGTTATGTAATCTTAGATTCATGTTATTTAATTGTGATGAAATCACCTTAAGGGTTATGGTTGTAAGTGTTTGACAAAATGCCTCAATGACTATACATTTCATGCTTGCAAACTGTTTGACATAATGCTTCAATGGTTGTAGCTAATTACATCTATGAATTGTCAGTAAATATGACTAAGAAAAATTAGGATTTGCAACCAAGGTGTTTCTGGAAATGTCCCAATGAATAAGCATGATGATTCCATTGAATTAAAAATCCATGTTGACAAAGTCAAATTTGGGTAAGTGAATTGTTGTAATGTTAGCTCACATATGAATTCATAATCATTGGAAACCACTCCTTTAGAAGTTGAATTATCTTGTTTTTCTTTCCCTTTTTTTTACCAAAGAATTCATAGGCATGTTATTTAGAACAAAATCAAATTAGTCACTCTTAAACACATTTAATTGCAATAGAATGAACAATTAGCTTATTGGAAATTGTGGTTTGTAAAGATTGATATTATTTATCCCACTAAAGACTCTATCATTTAAATGTGATTTTAAGCTTGAGAAGCAAGTATTATGGTTGTAAGTTTTGGATCTTGACGAACCATGACCCTGTAGCTTTGATGAGAAGATTAAAATTACCATGGGTTAGTTAGTTAGTAGAAATTAGTGTAGTGTAAAGGATACCTTGCATTAACTTTTATGTCTTAAAAACGTAAAATAAAATAAAATAATATCACATTTTGAGTCAGCCTTAGTATAATACTGATGATTGGTAAGGTGGGACCTTACATATGGTATCAGAGCCAAGTTAAAACTCTAGGACCTAGGGATTTCCTGCTAATATTTATTTACTTACCTGAATTTTCCTTGGTCAGGCTAGGTAATCATGGAGAGAACAACAAGGAGGAGAAAGGAAGTCTCATCCCCACCTCCCCATGCTAAAGAATCTGAGCAAATATCCATCAGGGAAGTAAGGGATATGATGTTATCTTTCCAAAAGATGACTGAAGTCTTGATTAGTAGGGTTGGGGGAAATCCTTCAATGCTTGGTTCTTCATCTCAAGCAAAGAGGCAAGAAATACCATCTAATGGAGATGTACATAGAGAGTTGGAAAAAGTTAAGCTTCCTATCTTTAAGG
The DNA here is from genome assembly GCA_031772625.1 of Pinus tabuliformis. NCBI lineage: Eukaryota > Viridiplantae > Streptophyta > Pinopsida > Pinales > Pinaceae > Pinus > Pinus tabuliformis. Next base: position 917,012,394 of record CM062810.1, read on the forward strand.
GTACCACAAAAGGGGAGGTAGCAGAAACTTGGTTAGAAAACATGCGCCTATGTTTTGAATTGCGGAACTATTCTAGCAACCAAAAGGCAAAGTTGGCTATATACCAACTTAAGGAGAGTGCACTATTATGGTGGAGGAACTTAGAATCCCAATTGGGATACTCCATGTCTACCTTGACATGGGAACGATTTGAAGAGGAATTTCGAGCAAAGTACCTTTCTGTTGAATACTTGGAGAGGAAGTTGAATGAGTTCCATGATCTTAAGCAAGGAACTAAGACAATCCTTGAATATGAAGCGTGATTCATGGAGTTTCTTAGATATGCTACCCATCTAAATACTAAAGCCCTCAAGGTAAACAAGTTTTTGTATGGGTTGAATCCTATTATAAAGGAAAAGGTGCGCATTTTGAGGCCTACTACGTTGCATGAGGCAATGCAACGAGCAATTATAGCAGAGGAAGAATTGTTGGGGAACAAAGGTGGGGATAAAACCCCAAATCTATCATTCAATGGGAAACCTCCTCGAAGGGGAGGCAAAGATGTAAGACATAAGTCAGGTGGTTCGCATCATCAGGAATTTCAAAAGAATCATACTTTTAAGAACCAAAGAAATAACCCAAGGCAACATCTTCAGCAAAGTAATGCTCGCACTCAAGAATCACCTAATAAAAGGGTCAAATTTATGAAAACTGCTCCCACTAATGGATGTTGGACTTCTGGAGGACCTCATTATGAGCAAGATTGCCCTGAAAAGAAGACTGAAGCACAATCAGAGCAAGAACAAGTTGTTATTAGAGATATGGGCAGAGCTCGTAGGATTCATGCAGTTGTGCAAAATCGCCAGGTCGAGCATTAGTCTACAGTGCTTGAAGCATCTGGTAAGCTAAATGGTATGGTTGTTACTATTTTGATTGATCCTGGTGCAACTGAAAGTTTTATTTCTCCTAATGCTTTATTGAAATGTAAATTGGTGGCAATAGAGCAAAATGATTTTGATTAGGTTGAGATGGCCTCAAGGCGATCTCAAAAGGTTGAATGCTTAGTGCAAGAGTGCCCTTTAGACTTGGGAGTGTGTCACAAATGTGAATCTTTATGTGACGCCACTTGGTCACTATGATGTGATAATTGGGATGGATTGGCTCGAAGCCCACTGGGTTGTGCTTAATTGTCGAAGCAAAACCCTTCATTTTTTGAGTGATGAGGGCCAATCTATGGTTCTCCATGGGGAAAGGAGACCTATTTCTTTAAGACTTATCTCATTCTTGCAGATGAAGAGAAGTCTTAGGAAAAGATGTCAAATGTATGTTGTAATGACTTTAAATGAGGGAGAGCTTTCATCCTTTGAACAATATCCTTTCCTTTCAGAATTCTCTGATGTCTTTCCAGAGGAGTTGCCTGGTTTACCTCCAAAGCGAGAGATTGACTTCTCCATAGAGCTAAAGCCTGGTACCAAACCTATATCCAAAGCTCCCTACCGAATGTCTATTGTTGAACTTCATGAGTTGCAAGTGCAACTTCAAGAGTTATTGGACCGGGGTATGATTAGACCTAGTGTTTCACCTTGGGGAGCTCCTGTGATATTTGTAAAGAAGACGGATGGATCTCTTCGCTCTGTGTTGACTATAGGCAATTGAATCGAGTAACTATTCAAAATCAATATCCTTTGCCTCACATTGATGATCTATTTGATCAAATGAAGGGAGCCACCGTATTCTCCAAGATCAATCTTCGATCTGGATATCATCAACTCAGAGTTAAAGAAGAGGATATTTCCAAAACTACTTTTTGAACTCGTTTTGGTCATTATGAGTTTGTGGTTGTTCCTTATGAGTTCGTGGTTGTTCCTTTTGGGTTATCTAATGCCCCATGAGTGTTTATGAGTCTGATGAATGGTGTATTTCGGAAGTACTTGGACAAATTTGTACAAGTGTTCCTCAATGACATCCTAATCTATTCAAAGTCCCCAAAAGAGCATGAGCAACACCTAAGATTGGTGTTGCAATGCTTAAAAGAAAATAAACTTTATGAAAAAATGTCCAAATGTTCTTTTTTCCAATCAAAAATCCATTATCTTGGAAACATTATCTCCTGTGAAGGCGTTATTGTTGACCCAACAAAGATCGATGCAATTTTAGAATGGCCAACACCCCCTAATGTGCATGAAGTGCGTAGCTTCATGGGTATGGCAAGATACTATCATAGATTTGTGGAAGGGTTTTCAAAAATAGCCAGCGCAATCGCTTCATTGCTTAGGAAGGGAGTACGATTTAATTGGACAAATGAGTGTGAGCAAGTTTTTTCCAAGCTCAAACAATGTTTGACTACAGCTTCGATACTTAAGGTTCCGGATATGGATAGACCATTTATAGTATGTACCAAGCTCAAACAATGTTTGACTACAACTTCGATACTTAAGGTTCCAGATATGGATAGACCATTTATAGTATGTACCGATGCGTCAAAAGATGAATTGGGTGTGGTATTATCACAAGATGGTAGGGTGATTGCATATGCCTCTAGGAAGTTAAGGTCGCATGAGGAAAACTATGCAACCCATGATCTAGAACTAGCAGCTATAGTTCATGCCTTGTGACTTTGGCAACATTATCTAGTGGGCAAGAAATTTGAATTGAGAATAGATCACAGAGGTTTGCAACATATATTTACTCAAAGTGATCTGAATGTTAGGCAAAGAAGGTGGTCAGAACTCCTATGTGAACATGATTTTGACATAACTTACATCAAGGGTACATTGAACAAAGTAATTGATGCACTCAGTCGAAGACCACGCATCTTTTCAGTAATTCCATTGAAGATTGATTTACGAGGGCACATCTTGAGGGCACAAGATGTAGATGAATGGTGCAAGGAAGTTAAAGTTTCTCTTTGTGGGGAGGAGGCTAAGAAAAGCAAGGTAGAAGGGTATTCTTGTGATGACGATGGTATGGTGAGATTCATGCAAATGATTGAAGTTCCAGATCAAGACGGGCTTTGTGAGTTCATTTTGAAAGAAGCTCAATGTGCAACATATATGGCTCACCCAAGAGTCTAGAAGATGTATGTTGATTTAAAACAAAATTTCTTTTGGGCAGGCATGAAGAAGGATGTAACAAATTTTGTGGCAAAATGTTTGGAATGTCAGCTAATTAAAGCAGAACATGGTCATCCAGCAAGATTGTTGCAACTGCATAACATTCTTGAGTCCAAATGGGAAGAAATATCTATGGACTTTATTGTTGAATTACCTAAAACAACCAAAAGGCATAACTCCATTTTGGTGGTGGTAGATAAGCTTACTAAGAGTGCCCATTTTGTACCTGTTAGAGATACTTACAAAGCATTTGAAATAGCACAAGTATTTATCAAGGAGATCATTAGAATTCATGTTTTCCTAAGAAAATCACATTAGATAGGGCCTCTATATTCACAAGAAGATTTTGCACTACTTTCCAGAGAGCCCTTCAGAAACAATTAAATTTCAGTACAGCTTATCATCCGGAAACGGATGGTCAAACTGAAAGAGTAAATCAAGTGTTGGAGGACATGCTTAGAATGTTTGTAATGGATCAACAATCTAAGTGGGAAGATTATCTTCCTCTAGTTGAATTTGCTTACAATAACAGTTATCACCGTTCCCTTGGTATGGCACCTTATTAGCTATTGTATGGAAGACCATGCAAAACACATTTAAGTTGGGATAGATTAGAGGACAGAATCTCAGTAGGTCTTGAAATGCTTCAAAAAATGGAAGAACAATTGTGTCGTATAAGACAAAGATTAAAGGAGGCACAAGATAGACAAAAGAGCTATGTTGGTATGCATAGAGTGGATCGTAGTTTTAAAGAAGAGGAATTTGTTTTTCTTAAAGTAAAACCTCAGGAAAGCTCTATTAGATTTGGGAAAGGATTTAAGCTCTCTCCTTGATTTGTTGGACCTTTTGAGATCATCGAAAGGGTTGGACCTTGTTGAAGAATCTAGGGCAATTGGATATAGTAGGATTTTTCTAGACTTGATAACAATTTGTGAAGCACTTTTACAATTTATTAGTGTATGTGTGTTTACTTCATCAAATTGCTACCAAAACACAAGAAACAAGAACACAAGATGTTGGCTCTCTGCCAGGGCAAAACCTCTCTCTCTTAGAGAGGAAAACCCTTTCGTAAATTTCTCTTATTGAAGCTTCTATTGATCAATGCCAAACCCTAGACCCTTGACAAGAATATCCTCCAAGCACAAGTCAAACCCTTCCTTCTTCTTGCACTTCGTTTCCCGACACTTCGCTCTTCTTCCGGCAACTGATGATAGTCCTTGTTATGTTAGCTCTTAGAAGAGATACTTTATCTTTGATCCTTAGTGAGGTCCTTCACTAATGAGGATACCTTCCTTCTCTTTACCAATCGAGCTCCTTCTTGATGTGAGGTTGCAGACTTGATGTGACAGTATTGCAGCCCTAGTTTCTCACACGTGTGAGAGGTTTCCTTGTGTATTTGACTCTTTTCTCCTTCGCTTGAGAGAGCCTCTTCTTCGCTTGAGTAGGAGGCCTTATAGCCCTAATTTTCTAGCCAATGAGAGATGAGCAACTGCGATGTTGTTGTTGTAGTGACTACAGACAATCCTCCTTTCCTCGCACATGTGACTGCAATTCACCCTAAAAACAATCCTTTAAACTTCGGTTATGTCTCCTCCTTCTTCGTTGCACTAGAGGCTCCTTATACTTGTCTTTCTTCACCCTTTACTCGGCTTCTCTTGCTCACTGATTTCAGAGGTATGATTCCTTGTTGTTAGAGGAGTGGACAGCCTCTATATATAGAGGTTTGTCCCTCCTTTAGGCCGACTTGAGGCCGACTAGGAGATTGTAGGCCGACTTGACTTTTCTTCGGAATTGCTTCTTTTGGTGATGTCGTTGCATGGAGGACTTGTGACTTTGCTTGGAGGTATTCTTTTGACTCTTATACAAATATATACATGGTGTAACATGCCCTTAAGGGTCTTCAACATTTTCTTTTGACTCTTTGACTTACCTATAGCACTTTGACATGTGCTAGACCTATTTCAATGAGCAAGAAACTCATTGATAAATATAACAAAAATAATATTTCTTTTCTTGTATAGATACAAATATCAAAATTACATTTATGAAGACCGAACCTAGTTACACTTTCTTCAAAACTCCTCTTAACTAGGGAGGTATTCATAAATCATTACAAGGTGTTTGGATATTTTTCAATCTTGAAGAATTCACGTAAGAGGAATCGGATTGGCAATCCATGTGTTATAGCATCACAGTAACCAACATTGTTTACAGCAAGGCCTTGATTGACAGCTCTATCTCTCATAAGATCAAAGCACAATGTTGGAGAGACCAATGACTTATAGACACCTTAATCATTGTCTCTCAAGGTACATACCCACCCGGGTGTTCACTTAGTATGACCTTCTAGGACTATTCATGTCTTGGGTTCCCAGCCCTCAAAGAATATCAGTCCTCTTTCTTTTTTCCCAAGTGAAGACAAGAATGTTGTGTCTATCTCTTCCTCTTAATTGAGGAATACATGCCCAAGTTTCCTCTGACCTGAAACTTGATCAAGCTCCTTTGTAATTGGGAACTTGTTAGAACTCCCTCTTAGCTAGGGACTTGTCCATTCATCAGCAACTTCTTCTTCGTGGGTCCTTCAGCTGCTTGATCTCCTTCTTTCTTTTGATGTCATGAAGTCTTTGTTTGAACTTCTTCTTGGTAGGGCACCAACCATCGATCACTTTCCTTCCTGGCTTGTCATGTCATTGCTTCCTTCGTGGAAAGTGGCCTTCTTGATATATGTCAGGTTCTTTCGTCATCTGGCTACTCCTTTATCATTTGACTATGCTTTGGAATATTTATCACATAGATGCTTAGTTGTACTTGCTTGGTCCAATACTTCAATTTAGTAACCCTTCATGACTTCATCCTGATATTGCTTCAACATCAAATAATGCTTGGATGGCTTCTTCATCATGACATCTTGTAGAGTTGAATCAGTGATTTGCACCTTAATATCTCCAAGGCCTTCATAGGTGTCAAGGCTCCTTTGATATTTTTCTTCCTTTATCAGAGTTGTCATGCCTTCTTTAGAGAGATGTCTTTAATGAATCTTGTCAGATAGTGATTCTTTATGACCATGGCGTTCTTGACACGCTTGATCTCTTTCTTCATTTGCTTCTTCTTGGATTGATTATTCAACCACCTTATACTCCTTATGGGAGCACTTCTTCATGTTGACCTTCTTTGTATTGTAGTACATGCTTTCGAGCATGTCATTGGTGAAAGAGATCATTTTATGCCTGATCATGTTTTAGAACTATTCTCGTGACTCAATAATATATCTGCTGACATGACTTAAACTTTGATGTATACATACCTCATCTTGATTCTGCTTTGATCATCTTGGCTTCATTCAATGGTTCTTCTTGATTGGTGTAGCCTTTCTTGCTTCATCTTTTCTTGCCTGCATATCATTCTTTCTTGAATCCCATGAATGGGACTCCCAATGAGACATTTGCTCTTATTTATCAACCTTCTTTTGAAGATTCTATTAGAGGATCTTGAAGACCCTTATCCTACAAATGTTTCTTCCTTTTGATGATAGAGGCCTTCTAAGATTCTTAATCATGATCAATTATTCTTTCATTGTGGATGAGGTCCTATAATAGGTATGCTCCTTGAGCTATATCTACACCATGCTCCTATATTCTAGAAGATGCTACTTAACCATGCATTCTATCCTATCTCTATATGCTCCTATGCTACTCAAAACTTTGAAAGAAGACTTAAGTAAAGAGGTTGACTTAGTCATAGTAGAGATCTGGAGGATCTTCCTTCTTCTGCTTCTTGTCTTCTTCTTTCACTTCTTGAGTTATGTGAGCTTCTTCCCTTTTTCTCTTGTTGTTGTTGTCCTTCTTAAGTTTGGGACAATCCCTTTTGTAGTGTCCATATTCTTGGCATCCAAAGCATTGGACTTTGGACATATCTCTATTGCTTGTTCTTCGTGGACCAAATTTGCCAAATTTTCCCTTTCTCTTGGCCATGGTAGCAAATGCTTGCTCCTTTGATCCCACATCATCCTTTGCTTTGAGTCTAGTTTCCTCTATCTTGCATAGAGACCATAGTTCACTTAGTGGGGTAGCTTCCTTCTTGGCATATATGCTTGATGTGAAGTTGCCCCAATCCTCAGGTAGAGCATTGAGTACTACAGTTGTCATTTCTCTGTCAGACATGACTTCTCCTAGTTCTTGAAGTTGATCTCTCATCTCAGAGATCTTCATGAAGTAGGGAGCTATTCCTTCCTTTGATATCTTCATCTTGTACAAATCATTTCGTAGAGATATCACTTCTCTAGCTGTGCTTACCGAGAATAGCTCAATTAGTTTATCATAGATTTCTTTTGATGTCTCAAACTTGGAGACATAAGGAATGAGAGAGTCCTTGATGGATTCTATTAGAATCCTTTGAGCTCTTGTCTCATCCTTATTGTATTTGGCTAAGGCTTGAGTTTGTTCCTTAGTAGGGATAGTGGCATTCCCTTTGATGAGGTCTAGAAGTTCATTCTCTTTGAGAAGTAAATCAATCCTCTTCTTCCATGCAAGGAAGTTAGTGGTCCCAACCAATTTGTTGAGGAATAATGTTTTATATACATAGTTATATCTCCTTTTATGTTTATGTATGGCAGATTGATCACTAGATTGGGGAACAATCTTTTATATAGTTATAATTCTTCTTATGTGTGGTATCTTTGATTATTTGTATTAGATGGTTTTGGGTAAGTAAATGTTATACATATGTTTCTCTTTTTGCATTTGATTTATGAAGCAGGCGTATGACATGGATGGTGATCCAGGATTGAGACACAAACCCATGGATGCTCATGGTTATGTGGAATAGATGGTTAATTATGTTGGACACCTAATCCTCTAAGGGTTGGTGTGGAAGCTGAATAGTATAAGGAAGTCCAAGAGACCTTGGAATACAAAACCAAAGGTCACACGAATGTACTATAAATATATATCATTTGTTAATAATAGATATACTCTCATGCTTATCATTCATACTCTGTTGCTGCCATGTATGTGTTTAACATGGTATCAGAGCGAGAGTACTCCTGCCCTGCTCATATTTGAGCCACTTGTTTTATGGCCTTTCTGTGCAGGTCATTTCTGCCATCAGTTCTGCATTTCATGAATGTTTTCTCAGCTAAATTATAGCTGCAACCTCTGCCATTGTTCCATTCTTTGCAGGTTATCGAATATGATTAATTCATTCACTGCATTGTAAAACATATGCTTCGCTCTCCATAATCTTCTAGAATTTTGAGACAAAACCGTGAAGCCTTGTATATTCAACCGTTGAATTCCACCAAAACCATTTTCAGTGCCTGTTGGAGAAGAAGAAAAAGTTGCACAAGAAGAAGAAACGTCAAATCTTGGAAGCAAAAGAACGTTGGATACCGCCATGATCTTAATGGAACGCCAATCCCGGCTAAGAATGAATCACTGCAGCCATGACCATGAGAAATGGTGACAACACTCCTAGCGCTAGAAGGAGAAGAATTTTGACATCTTCGCTTTGAGGAAAGAAATGATATTTGACATTGCCGCAGAAGGAATGAAGGGAACGAGCTGGGCAAAGGAATTGGGAGCGATAAAAAAATGGTAAGGGTTCTGAGTAATTTCATTGTAATTCTCTCACAGCTACACAAGTCAATTATATAAATACTGAAGGGACTGAAAAGGTCAGACAAACTGTTGTAATCGAGCCAAGAGGGCCAAGACTCTGTAATTTCCATTTTATTGAATATCACAGTCGATTAATATTAATGATTAATATTGAGCTTAAGCGTCTTTATTAAAACATGAATTAAGCACGTGGGTAGTATTCGGCAAGTGGTAAGCGGTATCTCGCCCGCCCTAAAGGCTGGAAATGATATTACTAAATTTCACGCGATTAACCTTAGCAGGCGACACGTAGCATGAGAAAACCACTTTTCTCGCACGCTCTCGACCAAATATCGGTTGTGCAAGATTTCACGTGATATTGCACGACAGTCGTTCGATTGGATGGGTCCCATCGATGGTGGAGATCGTCTGGGTTAGTTGGTGAGCAGACGACGCAATATCCATTGGATCTGGAGAAGTGAGATCAACGACGTGAATTGAAGTGCTTGATAAAAGGAGAAGTCAACAAGGGACCGACAGTGATTGGTCAAACAAGCGGGACCCTTGGGGGAAAATAACACACTGGAAAATAACACACTGCGGATAGAACTGCTATTATTGTGTGCATGCCTATTTCATACTGCACATTGTTTCGCTGACCTCTCTCAGCTAGATTTGTGCTGGAGGTTGAACGTTGTGCATTGAAACCAAAACTGGCATGCCATTTGGTATGTTATTGCAGTTGGTATGTTATTACTCATAAGTTGATTGATATTATGTTGTGATGAAGTGTTGTGTATAAACGTTGTGTATGCACAAGTTATTACCACGAATACACACAATTATTGCAGTTGCAGTATATTCGTTTAACGCCATACCATTTCTCCGCATTACCATACCTCCTCCCACTGCAAACGACTCTTGGCATTCCTCAGTTCCATCTTTGGATTCTCTGCCTCCACCGGCGACTCTTTCAACGCTATATGCACAATTATTACCACCAAACGCTACCGCTTTCCATCCAGTCAGAACGTTGTCTCCATATATAATGTTGTCTCCCCATATATAAAGTTGGTGTATACACAACGTTGTTTGGCTTCAACATCTACTCCATTTGGTGCAGCATCTACTCCAGCATTTGGGAGCAGCACAACATTTGGAAGCACTCCATCTCCTTTTGGTCAGAGTTCGGCTTTTGGAGCTCAGTCAACAACTCCAACATTTGGCAACCCGGGATTGGACAAACTACCTTTGGTGGACAGCGCGGAGGTAGTAGAGTAGCACTGTATACAAGTACAAATGAGGTAGAGTCAAGTCACACGCAGAAGATCAACGACGTAGAAAGAATTAAATAGCAAAGAACGGGAACCATCGGATCAGCTAGATCAATGGACAGGATTGATAGAATAGGATCGGCGGAGATCTTATCGCGCAAAATAAAGTCAAGAAGTGAAGGGATCAGATTAAGCCACATGACAGCAGAATAATGGAGCGGTCTATGAAAGCAGTGAGTAGTATCTCGCGCGGTCTCAAAATGGTAAACGGTATTTTACAAATTCACGTGATTAACCTGAGGGGTTGACACGTAGCACACCCAAAACAACTTTTCTTGCATGCTTTTAGAGTATTAACTATTGTGCTTGTTATCGCACGATATGGCGCGATCACCGTTGGATTGAGGTAGGAGAAATAAACGATGGAGATTGGCCAGGCTAGTTGGCGCGAGTTATTGCGCGATAACCATCGGATTGAGGAATGAGATCGACGGCGAAGATTTAATGCGCTAAGGAGAGCATCAATATATGTGCAAAGGTTTGTGGAATGGAAGAAAGGTAAGGTTTAAGTGTGGTTTATGAAATATTTCTATTATATGGGAATTATAATATAAATAAGCAAGATTAATGTATTATGGTTTAAGTTGAGTTTTAACCAAAGTCTAAAATCCATGGTGTGGTTAATATGCGCGGGTAATAAGAATTAACCAAAGATTATGAAGGATTTATAAAGTTCCGCTCAAAGGTTTATAAAGATCCAGACTTTGGATAGTTAAATCAAACGTTTCCGCATAGAGTTTATTAAAGGAGCATTAAACCCTGACTTGTGAAGACCGTGTATACTCCCGCGAAAGCTTTGTGCATTGATGAATTCTCATGCCGTGAATACATGTGCTTTGATGAGCTAACGAGATTGGGTGCCAGAACTCGGTCTATTGCAGAGGATATTACTCGGATTATCAATGCCGACTTTGGTGTGTGTCAGATATGTGCATACTTAGTTATAAAGATGATTGCATCTATGAATCTTGAACGAAAAGATGTTTTGTAAGTAGGCTCTAGAATTATCAGACAAATCTCATTTGCAAAGAAAGTAGAAGATAGGCTCTTATTTTGCACAGTGTGAGTAATTTGAGAAGTAAGTGCATTGAAGCATCATTTGATGCTTTGAAATTAGTACTAGGCTATCTACTACAGTGACTTGGTGATATTGGTACCGTGCTACTCATCTAATAGTTGCAACTATTTATCATTGTATAGGTCAATTTGTGGTTGAAGATAACATCATTTCTCTGATTATATTGGTTTGAAATGGATCAAATGGATGATGTATTGAAACTATTGAATAATTTAATACATTCCACTGTTGATGAGATGGTTAAAATCAACAAAACCTCTCTTTCCAATATTAAAATTTGTCTCCAAAATGTACAAGAGAATATTGAGTTTTTGCAGCTTGAGACAAAGCTACAGCAAGAGGAGTTACAACAGAATAGACACCATTCTGAACCTATTTTTGTTCAAAACATTGAAACATCGACCCATCAGCAGCAAGTCAATAGTGTTGAAGTTCATTCAGATCTAATGCCCAATAAAGCAGCGGAGTGACATGCACAAACAGAAGTTCAGTTTGCACTTCCCAAGTCGGTCATCAGACCTTGGGAAGAGCTTCCCCATAACAAGCACAAAACTGGTCTTGGATATGACAAGGACATTTCCTTTCATATTCCAGATTACTCAAAACCCATCCAGTTTCAGAGTGTTGGATTCCTTCATGATAGTTCACCTTCAGCTGTTCCAGATTCTGCTCCTCTTCCACAGCAGCAACAACAAGTTGTTAAATGCCAACACTGTGACCGAATTGGCCATATGAAAGATCACTATTTTGGCTTCATCCATGTAAGCACTATCATAAAACCAGTTATTCTTCAAACAGATGCTTCAGAAACAAACCTCCTGCAAGAACAAAGATTCATCTTGGATGGATCGCTTCTTGGCAATGGGCATCAACAACCAAGAAGATATTCCAGTCATATGTCAGAACTTGTTCTAAAGTATTAAACAGTCTTGCAATTGAATTTTCTCCATCATCTCACCTTGTATCTGACAAGGGGGAAATGATGGTCATTTACAAGCTTCAAAGCCACACCGAGCGAGCCTAAGCCACAACCTGCCATATCAAATTCAAAGTTGTAGCCAGAGACAAATATGCCTTTGAGCATGCCTTCAGTTGGTGATGCATCTTCAAAGAATTGGAGACACTTCCTCTAGCAGAAGACTTCAGCTTCTTGCCAGTTTTGGAAGAGTTCCAAGGATTGCATTAAGCATTCCAGAGTTGTTGGTCATCCTTAAACCATCAAAGGTTGAGACCTCCCTTTTCAGGTTGAGGTTCCCCCTTTTATGCGAGGTGAGACCTTCCTTTCATAGTTGAAGGTTTCCCTCTTCAAAACATCAGGAGCACTTCCTCTAGCAGAAGACCTAAGCTTCATGCCAGACTTGGAAGAGTTCTGGAAACTGCACTAAGCATTCCAGTGTTGGTGGTCATCCTTAAACCACCTCCCTTATACCACCATTTCAGAGAGCACATTCAGCCTGGTGCTGCCATGCATTTTTGCACGTTTTGTATTACAACTCTTTTCTTGGACTCATACATAACCCTTCGGATTAAGGGGGGAATGTTGGACACCTAATCCGCGAAAGGTTGGTGTGGAAGCTGAATAGTCTAAGGAAGTCCAAGAGACCTTGGAATACGAAACCAAAGGTCACACGAATGTACTATAAATGTATATCATTTGTTAATGATAGATATACTCTCATGCTTATCATTCATACTCTGTTGTTGCCATGTATGTGTTTAACAAATTATGATTTATGGATCATGCATTATTTGTGTGATTATATATGTCTAATATTGTACTAAGCAAAATATGGTAGGGGGCCTAGTCATTTTCCAACAAGGATGTTCAATTATGAATGACTGTGGAAGTCATTTCTTCAAAACCAAAATGACTGAAGGAGTCATGCACCATTCTTGGTAAAATGTGATTAAGTTAATTTCATTATGAAATTCAATTGATTCCTTTGATCTATGAGATTGTAATGTGTGCAAGTCTTTGAACAAGGCCTTACCAGCGAACCATCAGATGGGCAACAGCTCACAATCAGTACCACAAGGAGAAATGCGGAGTTTCAAAGCACGGTAAATGAGAAGGCATGGAAATTACAGCATAGAGTCCTAAATCCAAGAAAGATAAAATGTGGTAGGGGGCCTAGTCATTTTCCAACAAGGATGTTCAATTATGAATGACTGTGGAAGTCATTTCTTCAAAACCAAAATGACTGAAGGAGTCATGCACCATTCTTGGTAAAATGTGATTAAGTTAATTTCATTATAAAATTCAATTGATTCCTTTGATCTATGAGATTGTAATGTGTGCAAGTCTTTGAACAAGGCCTTACCAGCGAACCATCAGATGGGCAACAGCTCACAATCAGTACCACAAGGAGAAATGCGGAGTTTCAAAGCACGGTAAATGAGAAGGCATGGAAATTACAGCATAGAGTCCTAAATCCAAGTAAGATAAAGATGTGGAGTCTTGTATATTTAGGGCACGGAGTCTTGAATAATTAAAAAGATCAAGTTGTGGAATCTTGGATCTTTGGAGTAGATCAGGGTATGGAGTCCTCAATCTACTAAGGCACGAAGATGCATGAAAATGGGGTGCAGAATCCCTCTTCTCGAAAGAAAAATACCACTCATCGATATTGAAAATCGACAGCTCATGGATGAACTTTCTTAAATAAAATTTCATTCTCACAATTCTAGAATTACTTTCTAAAAATGGAAATTCATGTCTAGCATCTCAAGCACGACTTTCCAAAAATAGTAATTCGCCTTGCATAAATTGGTAATCAAGCATAGTTGAAGGAAAACCACTTAACTTATCATTAATCAAATTGTATAGTTCAATCTTGATTGAATCCTCAATATTATTGATATTATTGTTATCTTTTATGAGACTATGATATTATTACTAAAAAGGAATTACAAGTCAACTCCATCTCCTCAATCACTTCACACCTCTCTCCTTCATGACTCTTGTGGCTCTATGTAACTCTCTCTCTCTCTTAAATAATACATTACACTCTATTTTATCCACTCATCATAGAATGGCATATTCCTTTTCACTCATTAAAGATATATCATAAAATATTCCTCCTACGCTCTCTTTAATGCATATGTTACACTCTCCTTAACTAAGGCATGCATACCTCTCAATAAGTTACACTGCTCTAAATGGAATACAAGGCATGCACATTACTCCTTTATGACAAGAATTGGTTGCTCCACCTATATATGAGTCTCATGTATTCTCACTTGGGGGTGTGGATTATGATGCCAAGAGTGGAAGAGACTTGAGGAAGATGGTGAGAGGGAGAGATATGGAGAGTAGCCAATTGCTTTCAAAATAAATCTAAAATTCTTACTAAAATCCTAAGAGCTCTAGCTATTGAGGTTGAACATGAGTGGTATTGAGAGGAAGTGAAAATTTGCTTCCTTAGTTTGCCTTGCAAATCTCTCTATTGTTGTCTTTTGGCACTACGTGTGAGATTTTGCCGCTCGAGGGTTCCAGGGGGAGAAGTTCTTTCTGGATATGGTTGGGAGGAAAACCGGGTGGTTCACAATGAGTTGGTAAGGATATTGGAGTTGGAGCATACTCTCATTGGAGCTAGAGCATACTCCCATCTTTTTGGAGTTGTATAAATTAATTGCCAGGTATTTTGACAGCATTATATTGTGTTTTCTTTGTAGTTTATTACATGGTTTTTGCTTATTTGGTTGTTGACTGAAACTTAGAGATGTATATTAAATGTTGCACACTAGATGTTAAGAAATTTTGCAATAATTGTAGTTCATTTTATGTAAGTTTTATTGTATAGTTTCGTTGCAAGTTGATGGACAACAGGTCTTAATGGCTGAAACATTCATGTTGCCATGAGTTTTATGAAAACATATTAATAGCATAAATTGGTTTTTCCTCCTCCTTTTACAGTTGTAGATAAGTTTGCACATTATATGTTTGAAAGAAGTGATAAATGAGATAGTAGGAATTTGTTTTTGGTTGTGGTTTTAAAGAATCACGTTTCTAGGCATTTCTGTTTCGATTCATCTTAACTTCAGGGGGTATCTGTACCTTATGGCCATGTCACCCCAACTTTGATTTCAAAAAACAGAGTTTCAGAATCCAGCTCTCTAATCTGATCTATTTTGAAGATTTGTTGTTGTTGCCTAGTGGTTTGTTTTGCTGTTTTTTTTTAGCTGTGATGTAACCTGGTAATCTCTATTTATGAAACTAGCCTATTCTATGAACTTGGAATTCTTGTTTTAGAGTCTCAATGGTTAATACATTGATAGTTTAAATAACTTGTGATTGTTTGTTTGAATAGTTTAATAGTTAGTGCTTGTTTTGTGACTGCTAACTGTTGTTCAAAATTCTCCAATTGTTGTAACTATATCGCTGCGAGCTATTTGTAAAGTTTCCTAAATTTTTATGGTCATTTATGTGCCTAAATTGTTGTATATGCAGCGATGAAGATGGATGATAGTTCTACTTATATATTAGGTTCACTTATTGACGTTTCTGACAATGAAAAAGAAGTTATGTAATCTTGGATTCATGTTATCTAATTGTGGTGAAATCACCATAAGGGTTATGGTTGTAAGTGTTTGACAAAATGTCTCAACGGTTGTACATTTCATGCTTGCAAACTGTTTGACATAATGCTTCAATGGTTGTAGATAATTACATCTATCAATTGTCCGTAAATATGACTACGTGAATTTAGGATTTGCAACCAAGGTGTTTTTAGAAATATCTCAATGAATAAACATGATGATTCCATTGAATTAAAAATCTATGCTGAAAAAGTCAAATGGGTAAGTGAATTATTGTAATGTTCGCTGACATATGAATTCATAATCATTAGAAACCACTCCTTTAGAAGATGCATTATCTTGTTTTTCTTTCCTTTTTTTTACCAAACAATTCATAGGCATGTTATTTAGAACAAAATCAAATTAGTCACTCTTAAACACATTTAATTGCAATAAAACAGGGTTGCGGGGGAGCCCCTCCCACCCCCACGCTCCCGCTCCCAATTCACACTCCGAGCTAGAGCAGCTCCAGAGCGCACTCCCTAAAAAAAACGCTCCCTGCGTTTTCAAGAGCATTTAGTCTTTTTTGCAAATTTTGTTTTGCAATGATATTCCGAATGCATTTTTTTTTCAAAGAAACAAATAAGTTTTGAGGGGGGCAGCTTAATGATCAAGCCTATGGCCCTAGTATTGATATGTGATTCATGGTAATGTTAAATTCTTAAAGTAAAAGTGACTTTTACTTAAATTTTTAACATTACCATGAAATGACTCAGGATGTTTGAGAGTGGTTCCGACCTCATTGGATTTCATATGGAGAAAGTAGAATTTTAGAATTCATTCAAAATTCAGCAGACTTATCAATTTTTCAAGATTTCAGGATTGGGGGGATTGCAATGCTTCCATTGGATTTTGTCATGTATTAGGATACGAAACTTGTATTTAATCAAGAGCACCAATCCCTCTATGTACCTTGATGTTAGTGACATTGTTTGTCGAACTCCTCTATCATGACCCTCCAAAAAATGTACACATCACTCAAACAAAATCTTGACTTGACATGCTATGTTTTTTCTATCTTATTATGTTAATGCTTAGAGGGTGATATTAATGACGAAGATCCCTATACAGATGCAGAGGTAATGACAAAGATACCTTTGGATATTAATGCTTAGAGGGTGATATTAATGACAAAGATCCTGATTTTCCAACAAGACTAAAAATTAGACATTTCTCGTGGTGGCAAGAGGCCCAAGCATTAGCAATAGATAACAGATTTACTTGTCTTTTCTAGTTTCTAGTAGTTTTTATAACTATTGACTCTTTCATATTTATTATGATATTTTTTGTAAACAATATATGACAATTTAAGTTTGAAGTTTGAAGTTTGAAGTTGGCAATTATAACTCATTAGTAATGAATTATGAATATGATGCTTCATGAAACTTGAAAGTTGTTTCATTTCATTTCATGTTAGATATTATTTGTTGTAATGGTTACAATTAGCTTACAAGTACAACTTTGGTGATCAATGATGATAAATGTTATATATTGAATTTTGAAATCTTGAAACTTTAAGATTGATGCATCACGAGACTCAATATGTTGTATGTTACTATGTTACTAACTTGTGGACGTGGTTGATGAAGATTATAACTTCTAGATGATTGTTGTTATATGGTTCAATCTATGTTTTTTTATGTTTTTTATATCTAATTCATCATTCTACATGCTTTTGTTGACATATATGCATCAAAATATAAAAAATATAAAAATATATATATTATATAAAAAACACTCCTAGAATCGCTCCCAAACTGGGAGCTTCTGAAAATGTCGCTCCTGCTCCCGCTCCCAAGTAACCTTGCAATAGAATGAACAATTAGCTTATTGGAAATTGTGGTTTGTAAAGATTGATATTATTTATCCCACTAAAGACTCTATCATTTAAATGTCATTTTAAGCTTGAGAAGCAAGTATTATGGTTGTAAGTTTTGGATCTTGATGAACCATGACCCTGTAGCTTTGATGAGAAGATTAAAATTACCATGGGTTATTTAATTAGTAGAAATTAGTGTGTAGTGTAAAGGATACCAATGACAAAATAATAATATAAATATATGACCTTGCATCAATTTTTATGTCTTAAAAACTTAAAATAAAATAAAAATAATATTGCATATTGAGTCAGCCTTAGTATAATACTGATGGTTAGTAAGGTGGGACCTTACAGTCCAGGTTTTCCATCTCCCATGGTCAAACCCAGGGGACATCCATGTCCCAACTCCAAAGGCCATAATGCTGAAAAAGTCACCCACTCCAATGAGTGTCTGGGCCTCAAGGACCATTCTCTAGAATGTTCGTCCCTCGTGCTATCTCACCAACAATCTGGGCCATGCTCCTGTTCTCACTAACAATCTAAGCCATGCTTCCGTTGTCCACTCACCAACACTCCAAGCCATGCTCCTATTGTCACCAACAGCCTGAGCCATGCCCTTATTGATGTTACATCAATATTCCCTCTCACTAATAGAGGGGTTCCCCACAAGTCCAAGCTTGTCCCTGAAGTATACAAACTTTGCCCAAGACAAAGGTTTTGTGAGAATGTCAACTGTCTATTTATCAATGGGAATATATTGGAGCCTCACTGCTCCCTTCTGTACCATATCACGAATGTAGTGGTACTTGATATCAATATGCTTCGTCTTATCATGAAAAACTAGATTGTTTGTCAGCTTCACACAATTTTGATTGTCACAAAATAACATAGTTCCAGCATCTGGTCGAATAATCCAAAGAGTAGATTACGAAGCCATATTCCCTCACAACATGACAAACAAGCAGCAATATACTCTGCTTCTGCAGTACTGAGTGTGACAAATGTTTGCTTCCTGCTCATCCAGGATATCATAGTAGAGCCCAAACTAAAACATACACCAAATGTACCCTTCTTGTCATCCACGTTCCCTGCCCAGTCAGAATCTATATACCCCTACAATTGCATCTCACCACTTGAGGCATATCTCAAACAATAGTTAACAATACCATGCAAATATCTTAATATATGCTTTGCTACAATCCAATGATCATGCCTCGATTCCATTTGGAACTGGCTCAAGGTGTTTACAGCAAAGCAAATGCTTGGCCTAGTATTAACCAAATATATCTATGATCCAATCAACTTTCGGTACATGGATGGATCAACCAGATCAGACTCAAAATCCCTTAGCTTTCTCAGATTTGACAGCATAGGAGTTGCCATATACTTGTACTCCATCATTCCAAACCTTTGAAGGATCTTAATGACATATTTTCCTTGCCCAAGAAATATTTCACCAGATTTCTTCTAGACTTCCAATCCCAAATAGTAATGCATCAAGCCTAAGATCCTTCATGTCAAATTCAAAGGCCAACTCCCTCTTGCACTGAACAATGAGATGCTCTACACCTGTCAAGAACAAATCATAAACATATAGTAGTAACATCACAGGCTCACCTTTCACAACCTTGATATAAACATTTTGATCAGAGACACTTTTAGAGAAAATAAGTTTCATCATATATCCATCAATTCTAGAATACCAAACTCTTAGTGCTTGCTTTAGTCCATACAGGGCCTTCTTTGATGAGAAAGGCAGTCTTCACACCCATCTGATGTAACTTCCATCCCATAAATGAAGCAAGAGAAACAAGAGATCTAATCGTGGTGTACCTAACAACTGGTGCAAAGATATCATCATAATCTTCTCCCTCTTTCTCAGAGAACCTCTAGTCACGAATCTTGCCTTGCATTTGTCAATGCTCCCATTTGTTGCATGCTTGATCATATATATCCACTTTGAGGTTACCAAAGACTTTCCTTCAAGTCTTGGAACACTTTCCCAAACATAGTTGTTCATAATGGATAGGTATTCTCTTCCATCATTGCATCCCTTCCACACTTGTCGGGTGGATGCTTCTTCGAAGTTGGAAACTTCAGAGTCAATCAATTTAGTCATTAAAGTTGCATAACCAGAATACATCTTAGGTCTCTTAGATTCTCTGAAGGTGCACCGTGGAGCCATATGTCCTTCTGCATCCTGTAAAGTAGATTTGAGCCAAGCTAGTCTTTTTCTATTTTTTGGAATAACCACAGGATCCAATGGTTCACAAGGTCCTTCTGGCATTTCTTCATGATCTTTAGGATGACTTGAGGATGTGGGAGGACCTATAACCTCTTCTTTGGGAGCCACATGCTTCTTTTCTTCATCTTCAGTGTTTGAGTGTTCTTCTCGGATTTCCAATAAGCAACATCTTCATCAAAAGTCACATCCCTACTTACTTCAACCTGTCGTTGCCCTAGAATATAGAACTTGAATGTTGTTGATGACTCACCGTACCCAACAAATATCCCCTTCTTTCTGGATGGCTCTAGCTTATTTCTCTTATCCTTGGGTACATGTATGAAAATTGAACAACCAAAAATTCTCATATGATCAACATGTGGTTTCTGACCGGTGAATGCTTCTTCAGGAGTCTTATCTTCCAAAAGTCGATTAGGACTTCTATTTTGGGTGTATACGGTTTTCTTGGTTGCTTCTCCCCACAAGAACATTGGTACATCTTGATCATGTATCATTGCCTTCATAGATTCTTCAATAAATCTATTCTTTCTCTCGGCCACTCCATTCTGTTGAGGATTATAGGGAACTATCAGCTCCCTCTTAATCCCAACTTCCTTACAAAAGGCAATGAGTTCCTTGGAGGTGTATTCTCCTCCATTATCTTATCTTAGAGTCTTGATCTTCTTCCTTGTCATGTTCTCCACTTCAGCTTTGAATTCCTGGAACTTTCTGAAAACTTCATCTTTTGACTTCATAAGATAGATCCAAGTCTTGCGAGAGAAGTCATCGATAAAGGATACATAGTATAGAGCACCTCCAAGAGATTTCATTAGCATAGGACCACACACATCAGAGTGGACTAGATCCAAAATCTCTTTGGACCTATGTTCACTGCTTGGAAAGGGTTTCTTGACATTCTTTCCAAGAGCACATCCCTTACACACACCTTTATGATCTATTTGCAAATCTGGTACACCTGAAACAATCTACTTCAAAGTTGGCAAGGCTCTATAATGAAGATGTGCATATCTTCTATGCCATAGCTCACAAGGATTAATATCATTATGCACTAAAGCTTGGGAAGGTTGCCCCGAAAGTTTATACAACCTTCCTTCATGAATCCCAATTTGAATAACCCTAGCAAAGCTTATCCTAGAGCCCTTGTCCCACAAAAGGACATTCTCATCAATGAAGACTGCTCTATCTCCTCTATCTTCTAAACATGAAATTGAAACAAAATTCTTTTTCAAACCTAAAACATAGAGTATGCTGCTCAAGGGAACATTTTCACATGTTTCCAACTCAATGGATGTTGTTCCAATTCCTCTGCATAGTTTTTAACTTTTTGTTGTCCCCAACCACCACCTTTTGAGTTAAACTTCTTTCCATCAAACTTGTAAGATGATCACGCTCCCTTGGCATATGTCTTCAAGCTCCAATATCGATCAGCCATATGTTGTTGTCATCTACAAGAGATCCTGCAAATGCAGAATAATAGAAGTGGTCTTTATCTCCTTCAACTTTGGGTCTCTTAGAATGTTCATCAAATTTTTTCATGGTTGCATGTTGCTTCCCTCTTTTCTTCATATCATTGAATCTTTTAGGACATTGAGCTTTGAAATGACCAAATTTTTGGCATTGAAAACATTGAATTTGTGACATCTTTTTTTGGATTAGGTCTTCTATCAAAATCCCTCTTCTTCTTCTGAAAATCAGACTTCTTTCTTCCTCTAACTTTCTTGGAACAAGTTGCATAGGCTTGAGGGTCTTCTTCTTCCTTTGGCTTTCTTTCTCTAGACAAAAGTCTTGATTCTTCCTCAAAACAAGTTGCCCATAGTTCTTCCAAACTTGAAGCTTCCTTTCGGCTACTTATACCTATTGCAAACGAAACACATGATAGTGGTAGTCCATTGAGTGCTGAGGTCACAAATTCTTTGTCAGAGACAATTTCATCAATAGCTTCTAGATGATCTCTTAGTTGACAGATCCTCACAAAGTATGAAGCTTGTTACCCACGATCAATGGCTGACCCCATAGGAGCTTTTTTTCTCCTAGATTTGTCTTCAGTCGCCAGCCACTAGTATAGGCGATATTCTGCCAGTTGATCTTTTCTCCCTGAGTCGGTCATATGTCCCCTTGCCCATATGTCGAGAGCATATGTTTGAAGGTGGTCCATCCAATCCTGAAGATATGTCTTTCATTGTGCAATTAGGGGCTTATGCTTGTTTTTCCTTGGGCACACTTGGGTATGGATTATTGGGTGACTTGGAAGGAGGAAGGGTTTTGATTGTAGTCTTGTTCCCTCACCTTAAACAGGGGGTTAATCTTCAACCCTAGTCCCGTGGGATCTCCCCTATTGGCTTATAGCTTCAATATGGGCACTACTTGGAAAACATCGATCTTGATAGCATGGTCTCATTTTCCCGTGTCATATTTTTCACTCCCCTCCGCAATTACATGCCCTATTTCATCATCTTCCCTCTCTGGGTCCACATGACCACTGGGTCCACAAGGCTCTGGTACCCCCCCTCCCATTGTCCACATGTCTAGGTCGGGCCTAGAACGCTGCCCCGGAGGTTGATGTAGCTAAAAAAAGGATTAAAAACATATCATGGCCACATACAAAAGGAAATAATACCACAAATGCAAAAAATGGTCAGGCCATTAAAAATAGCACGTGGGAAAAAGTCAAACATGAGCACTACCCCTTATCATTATGGCCATCACCCTAGTTCCTAGGGCCCCTTGAGTGCCCCTTGCACTATTAAGGAATCCATGCATGTTCCAACCCTAGTGGGCAATGAATTGCCCCACCTTAATAATCATTGCTTATATTATACACAACATGCTCTCATCCCTTGGAGCCCCCGGCAGTATAATAAAGAAAAATCAAGAAAAGGCAAAAGGAAAATGAAGAAGGGTGGAAAAACAAAGGTCGAGGTAACTCATGTACCATGATTGCTCCCTCCTACATCTATACACCTAAATATGTGGACATCCCTCATCATTACCACCCTTGAACCCATGGCATTTAGCCTTGAGACCCCTGTATCCCAATCCATCTCATCATTATTCACATGACACCTATCACTTGAAGGATTTACCTTGGACATGTCTTTCCCTTTAGGGGATGGGAAAACCTAATAGGGTTGTCTATATTCCACTATTACCTAGGGAGGTAACACTATTACTTGCTCAAAGCCCCAAATTTGGAAGGGAAGCCCAGTATGAAGTCTCATTTGTGCCCTTGGCTAAAAATATTAGTTCACTTAGATGCACTAATGAATTATTGTACTAGATGGTGAGGAGACGCACTGGATCTTATGCATAATTGGCAAGTGGTTTCATCATGGGCTGGGCAACTTCACTGGGGCCCAACCCCACTAGAGAATCATATTGACACTTGTAGTGGATGCGTTGAGAGCCACGGCTTTCCATCATGTGACAGAGCATTATCTCATGCCACGGGAAAACTCAGCACCTTCAATAGTTTCTTCATCGCCCCACATTATCCACGAGGTGATGCACTTGGACCAGCATTTCCCCCAATCGACTTAGTAGTGTACACATGGATTGGCAGCTAATCCACGGCCCAAAGGAGGTTTGTCTCGCCCTTGAGACATGGGAGGGCAAGCACCATTGTCAGTGCTCTCATTTGGAGCAGTCTACAAACTTATCTTTCACCAAGAGACCAACGAGACCAGTACTTGTGCCCCAGAGCCAGTTTGGAGCACCAAATGATGATTTACATAGAGATCAAGGGACTATACCCCTGTCCATCATTCATGGAGCCCTCTCCTACATCACAGCACCTAGAGGACCCCTCATGGCCTTCCAACGGCCTCATTCCTTCATGACGTCATTATTTGGCCTAGTATTGGATGGTTTATTCATTAATTTTGAAGCTACTTGGTGGGGCTTGTCAGCAAGTGCTTGTTTTAGCACATTAAAAGAATGTTAGGGGCTTACACTGTGAAATTTTCAACTCTATTGCAGCAACTAGATATTATTCTTCTAACTGATTAAAATTAAGTACAATTTATTTGCTACGGCAAATAACAAATACAATCACAACTGCAATTTTCACCATAAAAATGTTGCGGAAAATAAAATGTTGGAAACTGAGAAATGTAGAGCACACACAAAAATATGACACCGTTATTTTTGGACAATTGTTACCGGAAAAACGCAATGGAGGAAAACCAGTGCAACAACTAAGGGTTTTATTATTATGCAACAATGAAATTTTGAGTACAATAAAATGGATGCCAAATTGGCGATTCTATCTAAGAGAAATACTGCCAAAATCACTAAGTAAAATTTACCCTCCTCCACAAGCAATCCTAGCTCAGTCTGGCCACTCGAACTGGCTAACTCGAACCCCTCTGTGCAGCTTCTACGCAAGCCTTGCATAGTCACTCACACACTCTGCCCGGATCTGCCTCAAATCTGCCTCTGACTGATTGTTGCTACTCTAGAAATAATTCTCCGGCACTCTGGAAAATTATCCTGGTCTCCGAAAACTAAATCCTCCTCTTGCTCGACCAAATCGAACTGCCTTCTTGAGGCTATTGCACAGCCTCCTGGAGAAATAACTTGACCTCCTCTTTGACTCTCCGGAACTGGAAACTTCCTCCGGAATCATTGTCTCTGCCCCTCTGCATCCCTTTTGGCTCGAATTCTCTTCCTCTGCTCGACCTTTGTAGCTAGATAGCTCGATCTGCCAAGGAACTTGGACTACTGGCTTCTCTCTCGTGTGTCTAGCTCCAACCCCATCGACCTACTCTTATAATCTCTCGTTGGCTCACCAACAGCCATGATTAAATCTTCATCAACAACCAAGATAATTTCAGAGTTGATCTGAGTGAGTTTCACCTTTCTTAATTAATTCTTGTTAATTAATCATTTTCCCTAAGTTAGAATTAGGAAAAATTTAATTACTGATTAATTAATTAATTAAGTCATCTCTAGGTGTTTTCTCCTGAAACTTTTTCCAAGTTTTGGAGCTCTAGTATTTCTAAGCCTCTCTGACCAAAGTCGAGACTAGAACACTTGCCTGATGCTACCCAACCATCAAAAAACTAACATTCCCTCTTAGCGAGGAAGGTGTTCTCTCTATCTCGTAACACCATCTCCCATACACGTTGATGTTTGACAATCGTGACAATCTGTCGTTGTCCACCAATTACTAGCAACTCTAATTCATCTGCTACTCTAAGATGAACCATCCTACATCTTTGTTGCTACTAACACTGCACTGTACACCCTATATTGTTGCCAACTCTGCACTACCCTGCAACTGATCTCATGTTGTTGCTGCTACAACAACTGCAACTGAGAACAAAACTCTGAATCAATTGTGCCACTGGAGTGGCTTTGCAGCTGCTACTAGCCTTTGCACTATCCATTGAGAATGTCTGCATTGCAACTACTCTACGCTCCTCAGCATCTAACAGCAACTATCCCTCAAGATTTAACTGCACCATCCTAAACACTTATCCATCCGCTACTAAATATTGTGGGCCCCTGTAGCAAGGGTATTGATCCAAGAGGAAACACCTACTCGATGCTAAACACTTGTCTGATGCTCAACACCTGTCTGATCCTATCCTCAAGGGTTCTTGCCCAGCTCTACGCAACTCTGGAGTCTAGTGCTCAATGTCTACCCACCTCTCCCATGGAGGTATAGTTACATGCAAAGCAAAATCTTCCTCCAACCTAGAGGACAACTGGTCAATCTCTGCCGAAGCTGCTGCCTGCTCCTGCTTCTCCTTCTTGTCCTCCTTCCTCTAAGGACACTGAGTACTGTAGTGGCCAAACTCACCACACCTAAACCACCCGATCTTCGACAGATCCTTTTTCTTCTTTTCTCGCCCCTGTGAGCCTTGTCCCTAACTGGGGCCTTTCTTTTCTTTTCCCTTTGATGTAAGGGCTACATTCTCCTCCTCTTTCACATTCTTCGATCCACTACTACTGCCACTGAATCTAGTCTTGACTAGAGCAAGTCGCATTTCCTTTTGCGTGAAATCTTCCCATAATTGATCCCAACCAGGTAGTTGATCTCGTCCAGTGATGCCCTAGACGAAAGTGGCCCACTCCTCGATGAAACCATTGATGGCTACATGCACAAGTTCAGCTTATTGTGGTGTCTCTCCTACTGTGGCAAGCTCATTCCGAATGTCCTAAATGTTGTTAAGGTATGGAGAAATTCCCTCTCCTTTCTGCATCCTGGTGGTTCTTAGCTTCTCCTTCAAGAACAATTTCTGATTCTCGGAAGGATTGTAGTATAGTGCTGCAAGAGCATCCCACATTTCTTTGGCCGTATTCTTGGCTGCTAAGTGTGAGACTATATGATCCTGAACTCCACTTGATCTTCGACATATCCTTTTTCTTCTTTTCTCCCCCTGTGAGCCTTGTCCCTAACTGGGCCCTTTCTTTGTTTTTACCTTTGATGCAAGGGTTGCGTTCTCCTCCTCTTTCACATTCTTCAATCCTCTACTGTTGCAACCAAGACTACTCTTGACTAGAGCAAGTCGCATTTCCTCCTGCGTGAAATCTGCCCACAATCGATCCCAACCAGGTAGCTGATCTTGTCCAGTGATGCCTTAGACGAAAGTAGCCCACTCCTCGGTGAAACCATTGATGGCTACACACACAAGTTCAGCTTATTGTGGTGTCTCTCCTACTGCGGCAAGCTCATTCTGGATGTCCTAAATCTTGGTAAGGTATGGAGAAATTCCTTCTCCTTTCTGCATCCTGGTGGTTCTTAGCTCCTCCTTCAAGAACAACTTCTTATTCTCGGAAGGATTCTGATATAGTGCTGCAAGAGCATCCCACATTTCTTTGGCCGTATTCTTGGCTGCTAAGTGTGAGACTATATGATCCTGAACTCCATCAAGGATCAACCGCTTCACCTTGGTCATCTCCTTATTGTAGTTTTCTAGCTATTGCAGATCTGTAGGTACGGCTATAGCTTGTACTGTGTACGTCTTCAGACCAAACTCATCTAACAGAAAAGCCATCCTGGCCTTCTAGATACAATAGTTGGATGCACCATCTAACCTATCTTGATCACAACGTCCTGATGTAGCCATTTTTTGGAAAACTCACAATTGGGAAATAAATAGGAATCTCCTCCTTGCTCGGCTGTTAGCACTGCTACTCGCACTACCTCCTAGAATGCGCAGATTTGCTTGCCGCTTCTGCTTCTGAACTGGAAATTTCGGATTTCCTTGATCTGGAAACCCTCTGAAAAATATCCCTTTGTGTGTTATTTCTCTTCCACCCAACGTTGATTTTGCAACTGCAAAAATCATTGTGCCCAAATCTGCCTACGAATTTACTGATATGCTTCACCAGAACTGCTTCCTATCCACACCACTACCTGTTGGAACTTCTATTGAACAAATCGAACACTTCCTGCCACCTGCAACTAGAAAATCGAACCCTTATCCAGCAATTCGACCTAATTGGCCAGCTTTTGCGCAGACCCTGAAGAATTGTGTTGTTGCTCCCTTTGAGCTGCGAATTTCTCCCTCTTCGTCTCTGAGCCACTGATCTGTCAAACTAACTCTAATACCATGTGAAATTTTCAACTCTATTGCAGCAACTGGAAATTATTCTTCTAACTAATTAAAATTAAGTGCAGTTTATTTGCTACGACATATAATGAATAAAATCACAACTACGATTTTAACCATAAAAATGTTGCAGAAAATAAAATGTTGGAAACTAAGAAATATAGAGCACACACAAAAAGATGACATCGTTTTTTTGGACAATTGTCCCTGAAAAAACCTAATGCGAGAAAATCAGTGCAGCAGCTGAGGGTTTTATTATTATGCAACAGTGAAATTCTGAGTACAATAAAATGGATGCCAAACTGGCAATCCTGTCTAAGAGAAATACTGGCAAAATCACTAAGGGAAATTTACCCTCCTCCACAAGCAATCCTGGATCAGTCTGGCCACTTGAATTGGCTAACTCGGACCCCTCTATGCAAGCCTTGCGCAATCACTCACACGCTCGACCTCGAATCTACTTCTGATTGATTGTTGCTGCTCTGGAAAGAATTCTCCAGCCATCTAGGAAATTATTTTGGTCTCCGACAACTAAATCCTCCTCTTGCTCAGCCAAATCGAACTGCCTTCTTGAGGCCACTGCACAACCTCGTGGAGAAATAACTCAGTCTCCTCTCCTGACTCTCCAAAACTAGAAACTTCCTTTGGAATCACTGTCTCGACCCCTCTGTGTCCCTTCTAGCTCGAGCTCTCTTCCTCTACTCGACCTTTGTAGCTGGATAGCTCGATCTGCCAAGGAACTCACACTACTAGCTTCTCTCACGCGTGTCTAGCTCCAACCCCATCAACTTCCTCTTATAATCTCTCGTTGGCTCACCAACGACCATGATTAAATCCTTATCAACAGCTAAGATCATTTCTGAGTTGATCCGAGTGAGTTTCACCTTTCTTAATTAATTCTTGTTAATTAATTATTTTCCCTAAGTTAGACTTAGCACAAATTTAATCACTGAATAATTAACTTAATTAATTCATCTCTAGGTGTTTTCTCCTTGAACGTTTTCTGGGTTCTAGAGCTCTAGTGTTTCTTGTTGAGAAATATAGGGGCAGCTAGATTAGGTGATTTCTCTTATCTTTGATAATTGCTTGTAATGTATTTCACTTAACTTGATTAGCTTCTTCTTTTACTTGATTATAATTAGTGTTCTTATCATCAAACAGCTATCAAAACAATAAAGAACAATGAGACAAGAGGACACAAGATATAGGCAATCAGCCAAGGCCAAATCCTCTCCTCTTGAGAGGAAAACCCACAAGAACTCTTCCTTTCTTATAGAACTTCAAATGACGAATTCCAACTTCCAAGACCTATGACCCTTGACTAAAGACCCCTCCAAGACCAAGTCAAGTCACTCCTTTGATCAGCTCTACTTCCACAACGTCAACGTTTGATCAAACTTGTTGCAACACTTCTAATTTTGTCTTCTCTTCAAGATCTCAGCTTCTTCCACAGGTTTGCAATTCTCGATCTGCCTGAAATTTTTGCGGTTTCACACGTGTGGACAGTTTGAGAGCCTTCTCTTCTTCGTTTGGATAGGATCTTCCTCCTTGGGAACTCGGCTTGTAAAGAGAGTCTTCTTGGCACCAAAAGTGGGTTCTTAAAGGTTCTGTAATTCGATCTTCTTGCAGCAGATGGATGCCCTAATTCTCCTCGCACGTATGAGATATTTTAGCCCAAAACAGATCCCAAACTTTCTGTCTTCCTTCTCCTTTTCTTCGCTATCTAAGAGGCTTCTTATTCTTCCTTATTTGCACTTCTTGGTCACTCTTGGATGTTGGATTGATGCCCTTGCAAATGAGGTTGAACTCCTCTATATATAGGCTTCCAGACATTGCTTGTGGGTAAACTTGTCACTGTCCTTAGGCTGACTTGTCACTGTTTGATAAGCCAACTTGTTGCTTGCATCTAGACAAGGTCTTGGAGGGTCTTTGACTCTAATTTAGACTCAAATAAATTTTCTTTGCAATATGTAACATGCCCAAAAGGGTCTTTCATATATGACAATGACTCAATTGCTTGTAGACTAAATGACAAGCCCTAGAAGCACTCAATTGGTTCTTGACCTAAAAAGAAATTGCCCTTGAGCATGAAACTCATGCCTTAAGAATGACAATAATAAATATATTTTTCTCTTTACAAAAATACATAAAAACATGATTACATATGTCATTATGAAGACTGAACCTAGTTACATATTTCAACACTCCCTCTTAACTAGTGAGGTATTCATAATCCATACAAGGTACTTGGACATTCTCAAACTGAAGAATTATCATAAGAAGAGTTGGATTGGTAAGCCATCTCATAAGCTACTTCCTTAGCTTATGCCACAACATCTCATCATACCAACCAACATTGTCACATAGCAAGGACTTGACTAACAACTCTATCTCTCCACAAGATCAGAGCACAACGCTGTCAAGACCAATGACTGATAGACACCATCATCATTGTCTCTCAATGCACATACTCCACCTAGGTGTTCACAAGGTATGTCCTTTTAGGACAATTCCTATCTTGGAATAACACATCCTCAAGGAATTTCCTTTTCAACTACTCTTACATCTTGGATGCCCTACTAGATCCTCAAAGAGTATCAGAATAAATCTCAGATGCTTACCCAATTCTCCATTATTTCTTCACAATATGAAGACAAGAAAGATGTATCTGTCTCTCCCTCTCAACTAGGGAAGATATACTCATTCCTATAAAAGGAATATACACAAGCTCCCTCTTATCCAAGGACTTGTCTAAGCTCCCTCTTAAATAGGGACTTGATTCCAAGCTCCCTCTTAACTAGGGACTTATTTCCAGCAACTCTCTACTCTTTAGTGGAGATCATGTTACCTTCAGCTGCTTGTAGAGCTCCTCCTTTCAATGTCATGAATTTTTTTCTTCATCGTTATGGAGCCTTCATCTTCTAGGTTTTCGGCATCAACCATCCATCACTTTCCTTCACGAATCATATCATTCATGTCATCCTTCTCTTCATTGGAAAGTGATCTTCTAGTCCACATCTAGCTTTTCTTCATCTAGCTACCTTTTCCAAGTCATATTACTTTTAGGATCTTCCATCCATTCTTGGTTGTAGGTAACATCTACAACTCTCTTTCGGTAGCCCTGTTTCAACCCAACCAGTGGTTGTTCAAAAAATCAAAATGAACATCAAATCAAAGTTACCTTTTATGATGGCCTTCATCATGACATTTTCTTGCTTACAACATCAACATCTTTCACATTCATAAACACGTCTCCAAGACATTCAATGTCAAGGGTCTCCTTCCTTTATAGATTTTATCAGAGTCTCCATGGAGATGTCCAAGCCAATTCTTTCAATCATCGGATGTTGATCACTTTTTCTTATCTCATGTGACCACAGTTGCATTTCACACGAACTCCTCTTCCTTCACATATTGCTCCCAAGGAACTTTTATACATTGTTCCTTTTTCAACCACCTCATATTCCATATGAGGACATATTATGTTGATTTCATCTTGTCAATATGTGAACTAGTTCAAGGTATATGCCTTCCTACATCTTTCCAGAGGAAGAGATCCTTCTTCTTTGAGCATGCTCATAAGATAGAGCATTTACCCATGCTATTTGCAACTATATAATGACATGACTTAATCTATCAAATAAATACATACCTCTTTTCTCCTTTTGGTCATCTAGACTCCCTCCGGCAACTTCCTTTCCTTTCTTGAAATTTCTTCAATTATTTTGACATGTTGCACTCCTTTGTCACCATATCGTCATTCGTCTAAACAATGGATCCCACAAAAGGTGGAATGATCAACTAGACACTTGCTTCTTCCAAGTAGAGGTGAACCTTCTAATGAAGATTCCAACAGAGAATCTTGATTATCCTCATACTGCTAAAGCTCCTTTCTAATGATGATGTATGATGAATTCTTTTTATCTTCTTTCAAGTTAGATGACTTTCTTTCAACCATATATACTAATTATGCTTTCAATGAGGTTACAAAGAGTTACTTCCTTTCTATGATGATTGCTACATCTAGGTAGAATTCTACTTTAGCTATCCTTTCAAGCTTCTATAATGCACTCTTCCTTCAATCGTATGCTTCTACTATGATGCCATCTCCTAATATGATGCATCCTATCTATTGTCGTTGCGACAAACACCCTCCAAAATTTTGCCAATACTTGAATTTTGGAGTCTACTGTGGATCTTGCGATCAATCGTTCCATAGTCACTTCTTGGGCAGTCGATGCTTTAATAAGTCTTTGAGCTTGCCTTTGCATCGTAAGTGTCGAATTCATCTGCTCACACATGCTCAGTGCATAATGCATTCGTGAAAGCATTCCTTCACGCAAGCTTGAACAGGCGTGGCACATTCCACTAAGACAATGCATGTGCAATGTTCAACCCATGTTGGCAGTCACTACGGACTATCATTGACAATCCCTCACTTTGTTTGCAATCGTACTTTTATTTCGGTGAGTTTCTTCAACTGTCACCTTTTGCGCACTTTCATCTTCACAAGTGTCGTTTTCATGCTTATGACTATCGTGTTCACTTGCGTTCACTTTAATTAGCATCATTTTCATGGTATCCTCATCCTAGTGTGTGTTATTTTCACCATTGTTCACATATCGCAAGTGTCGTTCGCACTTTTCTTGTCATATCGCAAGTGTCGTCTTCTGGAGTCAGAATTACCGCTTATCCCGTAAAGTGGAGTTTTGGCTTGTTTCAAGGGGCAATGTTTGTGATAATGAGTTGTTCTTATCATGTCGATATGTTTCTCACTCATTTCCAAAATTTCAAGCACTGTCGCACAAGTGCCGTTGCAAAGTGTACCTTTAGTGTCGCACTTGGAGAAAGTCATCGCATTAAGGGAAGTATGTTCATGTTTTCTGAGTGATCAATGTTGTGTCTTCAATTGTTCTAAGTGTGTTATCATGACCAAGTTTTATCCTTGTTCAAATTTGGCTCACTGATTCCACACTTGGCCTCATCTGAAAAATTTCACTCCCAGGCAACTTGACCTCACTCAGCCTCCCCGAACTGCGCATTGCACAGTCACAGTGCCTAGCTTTGACCCTTGAGCTCCAAAATTGCGCAATTTTTGCCTCCCAGTTAACCTTAATTGCACACTACGCAGTGTCAAGCCTCAAGCTTCCAGCCTAACACCTTGAGCTACGCAACTACACAATCCTTGAGACTATTCTCCCTCTAGAACTACACATTGGGAAACTTCAAGCCTCAAGCCTCAACCTTGAGCCCTTGAACCCCTCAACTGCGCAATCTCCCAACTTGTTCTCTTGTCTGAACTGCGCATTGGGCAACTTCAAGCCTCAAGCTTGACCTCCTGAGTTCCCCAACTGTGCAGTCACTTAGCCTAGGCCCTCAAAACTGTGCACTATGCAGTCTCAAGCCTCAAGCCTCCAGCTTGAGCCCTTGAGTCCCTCAACTGCGCAGTCCCTCTGCCCAAGCCTCCTCAACTGCGCATTGCACAGTCTCAAGGCTCAAGCCTCCAGCCTGAGTCCTTGAGTCCCTCAACTGCACAATCCTTTGACCCTGGCCATCCTGAATTGTGCATTGTGCAGTCTCAAGCTTCAGTCCCAGACGTTGGCCTTTGGAACTGCGTAGTCCCTGAGTCAGTCACTCAATCAGTCACCAATACTAGCCCTAACAAGAGATTTCATGAAGCATCTTAGGCTAGGGGTTTATCGGATTGATGTTGTCTTGTCATGAGTGGTTTGCAGTCGCATGTATTCTATTATGTCATGACAGGATGATGATGAAGGAGATGGAGAAGGAGACCATGCTAGAAGATACCCTTGTAGCTGCAAAGACAAGTTGGCCCATCAAGAGAAGACAAAGGGACATCGCTCTGCAATCGCAGCTAAAGACGAAGACCACATTGGAGACTCCTTATCTTCAAATCATGATGAGGAGGAAGAAGAGCATGTTCCATCTTTCAAAAAGACAAAAAAGAAGCAGCAACAAAGAGTGACATGACACTCCCATGTCATCATGAAGTCCATGTCACCAGTGTCATGTCATGTCATGTCAGCAGTCATCATCTGCCACATCATTTTATGGAACATGTAATTCAACATTGGAAAATGCATTGTAAAAGTGGAAGTCCAAGAGTCATCCATGTAATGTGAAAAGTCATGTAGGAAGTAAGATTCATGGAGAAGTCAAACAGTCATGAGAGTAGTCCAAGAGTCACAAGGGAGGTGATTAGTCACCTCATTTGTTATATATACACCCTCATTGTACAAGCAAAGGACTTTTCACCTTGGCTTCTCCCATAAGGCACCACAGAAACAAAGCTAGTACTTTTGGGGAGCAAGTCATGGCTCTAATGCTCCATTATTGGGGCTACTGATGCTCGTTGTGTTCATGTATCTTGGTACTTTTATTTAATACGTGAAGCCCAATGGACGGCACGTTTTCATGCATGGGTTGTGAATATTTGTAAGATTGTTCTGTCAATATTTATGATTCATGTTTGCTTTCACCTGTACTAAAGTAGTTGAACTATTTCGGTTATTTTAGTGTTTATCTAATTGAAAACGTGTTGTAATGGTTGTAACAACCACTGCATCTATGTGGACTATTCTGCTCGATGTTAGGCGGTTATATTTTTGCTTGTGTGTGCCTCTACTAGGGTGGTAATATTACCTCTCTCTTAGAGGCTCACCTTTCCTCCCTACACAGTAGAAGAACCTTGATAGACCTACAACTGAACATTCACCAAGCACACTTGCTTTTCACGAAGGCACATACATGCTTCTCTCTTTCCAAGAGCTAGAGCCAAGGAAAATCTATAAGAATATATGGCAACCAGGTCGATACTCCGAATGGGGCTCCTATTTCAAACGGTGTCAGGGTTAATTGGAACTTCACATCGGGGAGACCCCCTTGGTTGACAGATTTCCAACACCATCAACACTATCATACTTATAATGTTTTCCACTGGGATAGCTATCTTTCACAAAATTGAAAAGAACTAAGTGAAGAAGATTATCTCAGTCATAGTAGAGATCTTTCACTTCTTCCTTCTTTGATTTCTTCTTCTCAGGTTCTTCCACTTCTTCAGTGATATGGGCTTCATTCCTTTCTTTCCTTTTCTTGTTGTCCTTCTTGAGTTTTGTGTTGAGAAATCTAGGGCAGTGAGATGAGATGATTTCTCTCACTTACTAATTGTTTTTTGATGTATTTTTTTTCTTCATTTGCTTTACTTGTTTATTATTAGGTGTTCTCTTCATCAAACAGCTACCAAAAACATAAAGAACAATGAGACAATGGACACAAGATATAGGCGATCAGCCAGGGCCAAAACCCCTCCAAAGTGAGAAGAAACCCCACACGAATTCTTCTTCTTATAGAATCTTCAATTGACGAATTCCAAGACCTAGACCCTCGACCAAGACTCCTCCAAGACCAAGCCAAATCTTTCTTCTTTTGCAAAGTCAAACCAAGTCAATGTTGTCTTGTAACAGCTGCACTTTCTTGATTAGTCTTAGATCTCAGACCTTCACCCTTGTACTGCAACTTCGACCTACAATTCGTGACTGTAATTTCAGCTACTGCAGAAACCCTAGTTTCTGCACGTGTGAGGGAAGATGGAGATTCTACTTCTTTCTTTACTTCGCTTGGGATTGGTTCTTCTTCTATGGATTTCAGCTTGTAGTGAAGACTCTTTTGAAGACAACTCTCGGCTTTCCTAGATGACTGCAACTTGACTTGCTGCAATTTCAAATTGCATTAGTTTCTCTTCGCACGTGTGAGAGTAGAGACCCAAAACAAACCCATGCTTACTTTAATTCTTCTATCTTCTTGACTTCCTCTTCTTCGCTAGATATGAGGCTTCTTTCTTATCCTTGATCAAGCTCCTTGATGTGAGAAGTGTGTCTCCTTGAACGAGGTCGAGTGCCCTATATATAGGCTTCCTTGAGCCTCCTATTAGGCCTTCTTGACATTGCTTCTAGGCCAACATGTCTTCTTGATAGGCTGACTTGTCCTTTGCATTACGACGAGGTCTTGGAAGGTCTTTTGACTCAAACAAATTTCTTTACAATATGTAACATGCCCCAAATGGGTCTTATAGATGACAAAGACTCAATTGACTTAATGACCAATCCTAATAGCTCACAATGGGAGCTTCATCTATAAAAATAAAATTCCTTGAGCATGAAACCCATGTCTCAAGTATAAAATAATTTTATTTTTCTTCTTTACATTAATTACATAAAATCATGATTACACATGTCATTATGAAGACCAAACCTAATTATATATTTCAACATCTTGAAGTCCCCATATTCCTGACATCCATAGCATTGGATCTTTGACATATCGATCTTCTTCTTTTTCTAAGGACAAAACTTCCCAAACTTTCCTTTTCTCCTAGCCATGGCAGCAAATGCTTGAACTTGTTCGCTTGGTCCTACATCGCTTTTTTCCTTCAACCTAGTTTCTTCAAATTTACACAATGACCAGAGTTCACTGAATGGGGTGGCTTCCTTCTTTCCATAGATGTTTAAGACAAGTTTCTCCATTCATCAGGTAGTGCATTGAACCATGGTAGTCATCTATTTGTTAGACATTATTTCCCCCACGGTAGTCATCTATTTGTTAGACATTATTTCCCCTATCTCTTGCAATTGGACTAATATTTGTGACACCCTCATAAGATATGAGGTTATCCCTTCTTCCTTTGATACCTTCATCTTGTATAGCTTGGTTCTCAAAGATATCACTTCTCTTGCAGTGTTTACGAAGAATAATTCTACCAACTTGTCATAAATTTGCTTTGACTCCTCCAATTTCGCTACATAAGAGATGAGAGAATCCTTGATTGATTCTGTAAGGATTATTTGAGCCCTTATCTCCCCCTTCATATACTTTGCTAGAGCTTGAGCTTCTTCTTTTGGTGGTTTGACAATTGAAACCTGAACATGTCCAATGACTTCATTTTCTATGAGGATCAAATCTATCCTCTTCTTCCATGCAAGGAAATTTGATGACCCAACCAATTTATTGCTCTCCCTGCAGAATGAAGTCATTTTGATAGTAGATTCAAAGATAGATGTAAGGATACTTACTTGTCAAGTGAAGATGCTCCTTTGATGGTGATATCTTCAACTTGATGCCTTCTTGATTTTGATGATGATGTTTGCTTTCTTGAAGATGACAATGCTTCTTCTAGAGATGTCCTTCTTCAAATATGCTTGTGATGAGATTCTTGATTCAAATAGAGGGAGAACACCTTGATTCCTTTGACGATGATGTCAACGCTTCTTCTTGCTTCCTTGAACTGGAGACTTCAAGATGCTTCAAATTTGTAGTCCTCCTCGGAGGTAGGGTTCTTGAGGTCTTTCTTTTCCTTGTGATAATGATGTATGACCTTTCCAAGAATTCTTTGAATTTAGAATCTTTCTTAAATGAGCTAGGGTTTTGAGGCCTTCTAAGATATCCCTTAGTTCCTTCCTTGATACTCCTTAGATTGCTCGGCCCTTATGAATCCCTTCTTGATGGTTTGATGTCCTCTTTAATTGACCTTTCTTGATATTCCTTTTGATGGTCCTTCTTCAAGTTGCCTTTCCTTGTCTTGTCACCTTAGCTCTGATACCATGTTGAGAAATCTAGGGGCAGCAAGATTAGGTGATTTCTCTTATCTTTGATAACTGCTTGTGATGTATTTCACTTAACTTGATTAGTTTCTTCTTTTACTTGATTATAATTAGTGTTCTTATCATCAAACAGCTATCAAAACAATAAAGAACAATGAGAGAAAAGGACACAAGATATAGGCAATCATCCAAGGCCAAAACCTCTCCTCTTAAGAGGAAAACCCACAAGAACTCTTCTCTTCTTATAGAACTTCAAATGATGAATTCCAAGACCTATGGCCCTTGACCAAATACCTTTCCAAGACCAAGTCAAGTCACTCCTTTGATCAGCTCTACTTCCACAAAGTCAACGCTTGATCAAACTTGTTGCAACACTTCAAATTCCGTCTTCTCTTCAAGATCTCAGCTTCTTCCATAGGTCTGCAATTCTCAATCTTCCTGAAATTTCAGCGATTTCACACATGTGCACAGTTTGAGAGCCTTCTCTTCTTCGTTTGGATAGGATTTTCCTCCTTGGGAACTCGACTTGTAAAAAGATTCTTCCTGGCACCAAAAGTGGCCTCTTAATGGTTCTGCGATTGGGTCTTCCTGCAGCAGATGGATGCCCTAATTCTCCTCGCACGTGTGAGATATTTTAGCCCAAAACAAATCCCAAACTTTCAGTCTTCCTTCTCCTTTTCTTCACTATCTAAGAGGCTTCTTATTCTTCCTTATTCGCACTTCTTGCTCACTCTTTGGATGTTCGATTAATGCCCTTACAAATGAGGTCGAGCTCCTCTATATATGGGCTTCCAGTCATTGCTTGTGGATCGACTTGTCACTGTCCCTAGGCCAACTTGTCACTATTTGATAGGTTAACTTGTCGCTTGCATCTAGACAAGGTCTTGGGGGGTCTTTGTCTCTAATTTAGACTCAAATAAATTTGCTTTACAACATGTAATATTCCTAATTAGCCATGGCTAATTGGAATATTCGATTTTGTTTGATTTTTGCCTTCTATAGTTATTTGTAAATAAAAAGTGAGGAAGGGGGACATAACTCACTTTTAGAATAAAAAGTTACTTCCTAGTAGCACAACGTTGTGACTTAAAGGGGAGCCAAGGGGGCCAAAAGGAGACGCACAAATGGAGCCCATGCAGACACATGGAGGAGCTACGCAGGAAGAAAGGAACACGTGGCAAGCAGGGAATCACACAGGAGGAAGTGAGCCTTGGGATTAAGAGAGGCAAAGGCTATAAAAGAGAAAGGAGCCCCCTCATTTTGATCATTCGGTTATGTGCATTTTGAGCTAGTCGTTTCGACTTCTAAGCACGCTGGCTGTTTAGCTAGTTTGCAGCACTGTTTAATGCATTGAGTGTCTCCGTTCGGAGATCTCACCCTTAGCCACGGGGGACTTCGAGTGCCTGCTCGGGCAAGGTATTTCCTTTGGCATTTCAGCAGTAGTTTTATCAATATTCCAGCAGCAGTTTCAGCAGCGTTTTGGAGGCCTGCGCAGCACTGGGAGAGGGACGCAGTTCTTTCTGGTAGCAGTGTTGGATTGGGGTTTTTGCAGGAGGATTTATGCTGGGTGATTGAGCAAGGGATCAGCCCTTGCATCTTGGAGGATTTTGGCAGAGTTTCAGGCAGAGTTCTGGAGGGGTTTCTTTAGTGGCAGTGCAGAGCATTGAGGG
Organism: Pinus tabuliformis; assembly: GCA_031772625.1. Taxonomy (NCBI): domain Eukaryota; kingdom Viridiplantae; phylum Streptophyta; class Pinopsida; order Pinales; family Pinaceae; genus Pinus; species Pinus tabuliformis. The sequence goes on from CM062810.1 coordinate 917,050,980, forward strand.
ACTATGTAGATTCCCCAAGGGGGCGATTTTCGAGGGTCGGCTATTCCAGGAAAGCTTTCTGGGTTTTTCTGGGTTTTTTGAGTAGAGCCCGATTCCAGAGTTTTAGCATTTTCCGAGGAGGGGAGCAGCCCCAAATCATCATTTGTTTTCTAGCAGCAGCAGCAGCACAACAACAACATCCACGCAGAGAGGCCATTCCTTGTTATTCTGAGAGTATTTCTTCACTTGCCTTGTGCAAGTCGAGGTGCCATCTGTCTAATCACCTCTTGTACTCATTTTATTGCTCAGTATAATAAAATGGCTTAGCATTTCTCACTGCATTTCTTGTGTATCTGCTTATATTTCCGGTTTACATTATTATATGTTGTTCCACTGTTATTTTATCACTTTTGGGTTATTATATCATTTGCACATATTTGGTTGGAGTTTTTGCTGGGGTTTGAGGAATATTCTGGGTTAGGAATATTACAATGGTATCAGAGCATAGATCTGGATCAGCCTGTGGAGCTAGCAATCTATGACACCGGGGGAAAAACCCTATATTTGTTACAGAGGTCAGGGATACAAAGACACTGGGCGTAGGTTGGAGAACACTTACGGAGAGGGAGACTGTGTTCCGGTGGTGGACGCAGAACAGGAGGAGCCTGTGGTGGACACGGAGCAGGAGGATCCGATGGCAGATGATGACGGGAAGAGATTTGCAGATATGCTCCTCAAATCCGTGAAGGACATATCGTGGCATATTGAGGTGATGGTGTAGAGATTCACAGCAGTAGAGGTCAGACAGCGTGAGAGCCCACGGGTTTTTCAGGTTGGTGAGGGATCAGGCGCATCCCACCATTTGCCAGAGCAACGTGATACTGCGCAGCAGGTGGCCTCACATGCCCCTACACGCTCTACCATGCCCACTTTCTTAGGAGCCGACACAGGGGCCGCAGCCCAACAGGAGGCAGAGCCCGGACATATGGGCGATTATTTTGCAGAGTACCAAGCCTATGGGCAGGGGTTCAGGGAAGCCCTCTCATTCAGAGATTTTATTCAGCTCCAGTGGGATAGTAGACCCCGCGACCATCACAGAGGGTACCAGCATTACCATGATGGTGACACCCACCGTGCAGTGAGTAGATTCCACTTGCCTACATTTGATGGTTCATCAAACAGTTCGGCAAAATCTTGGGTGGAGAAGCTGGACATTTATTTCCAACTTAACCAGATGTCGGAGACAGAGGCCATCAAGGTGGCAACATTGCATTTGGATGGTGAGGCCCAGGATTGGTGGTTTCATGGGATGGCTACACTAGGGCACTCCACAGTGACAAAATATGCTGAGTTTACCAAGAGACTGATGGAGCGATTTGATCGGAGGGATCCAGAGCAGCATTTTGTTTGAGCTGACAAGGCTCAAACAGACAGGGAGCCCAGAGACCTACATTGCAGATTTCTTGAGGGTTTCTGTGACGGTGCCAAACCTATCCACGGCACGGAGGGTCTATATGTATGTTGAGGGGTTAGCAAAGCCACTTCGGGGTTTAGTCCGATCCACTAGACCAGCCACACTCCAGGACGCTATCAGCAGGACCCGGGACTTATAGGATGTCTTACCCAGGACCCGGACACCTTACCCCCAGAGACAGACTTTCCAGTCTAAGGGGAAGGATGTGAGGATTCCACCTCCAAAGGGGAATCCAGGACGAGTACAGCTTGACGATGATGCCAGGAGGGAGCTGAAGAAGAAGCGGTTGTGCTTCACTTGTCAGGAGCCATGGGCACTAGGACATAGATGTGCTGCTGGTAAAGCACATTTTATTGAGGTCTTCTTCGAGAGCAATGGAGAAGAGGATGACGAGGAGGATGTGGAGGCAGGAGATAGCCATGCCATACAGGGACCTTTGCCACCTCCACCACCACCAGCAGGTGGTGCATCTTTTGCACCCACCGGAGGGGCCCTTGCAGCATTGCGAGGAGTTCCCAAGTATCTGACGCTACGCGTACGAGGGACAGTACGTGGCCAGCGCATATCAGTTTTGGTTGACAGTGGGGCGACCCACAACTTCATCAATGCCCAGATGGTTGAGCAGAGAGGTATACAGACAGAGAGCTTCGATGGGTTTTCAATCTTGGTCCCAAGAGATCAGACCATGACGTGTGCTCGTTATGTTCCAGAGCTTTCAGTGACGATGGGCACCTACACATTGACTGACCACTTTTTCGTGGTCGATATTCCGGACACCAACATGATACTGGGTGTTCAGTGGCTTATCACTCTAGGGAAGGTCACGACAGATTGGAAGACCCTGGAGATGGAGTGGGATGATGAGAAGACAGGGAGGCATGAGAAGATACGGGGACAGCACACATATCTGCCTCAGACTGTTTCGGCTCATCGGATGGAGGCAGTCTTCCGAAAGGGAGACATAGAGTGGGCAATGGAGCTGTGTGCATCAGAGGCAGGGACTACAGGGCAGACGGTACACCCAGAGATACAGTCTATCCTTGATCGGTATGCCATAGTGTTTGGGGAGATTCCACCAAGAAAGCCACCAGATCGGGGGTTTGAGCACACCATCGAGCTTGAGCAGGGCATACAGGCCGTGATTACCACCCCCTATAAGCACCCCAAGGCCTATCGGGATGAGATTGAGCGGCCTATCTAGGAGATGCTGGCCATCATGCATGCATTGGCTAAGTACCGGTAGTATCTAGTGGGTAACAGGTTCAGGGTGAGGACTGATCACAACAGCCTCAAGTTCTTTTTGGAGCAGAATCAGTTACAGGAGATGCAGCAAAAGTGGATCAGCAAGATCCAAGCGTATGACTTTGACATTGAGTATGTCAAGGGTAAGAACAACGTGGTAGCAAATGCCCTTTCACGTAGACCAGCCACGTTGTCTCTTATGAGCTTGGATACAGATTGGAGGGCTCGACTCTCAGTAGAGTACTCCAAGGACAGGTTTGCATGTGAGGTTCTGAATGGGCAAGTGGCAGATGACAGGTACAGGGTGGTCGATGAGATCATCTATTACAGGGACCGGATCTTCTTGACTAAGGGGTGTCAGCTCAAGAAGAAGATACTCCAGGCATCACATGATTCACCTTTGGCAGGACATCAGGGGTTTACCAAAACCTACAGGGCCATTAGAGAGAGGTTCCCATGGAAGGACCTCAAGGAGGACGTACTCCAGTGCATCCGGGAGTGCGATGTTTGCCAAAGGAACAAGGGAGAGATGAGCCATCCCGCGGGTTTATTGCAGCCTCTTCCCATTCTGGAGGGGAAATGGGAGAGTATTTCGATGGACTTCATCACAGGGTTGCCCATGGTACAGGGCAAGGATTGTATCTTTGTCGTCGTTGATTGACTGACGAAGTACGCACATTTTTTTGCCATATCCGCACACTATACAGCAGCACAAGTGGCTGAGCTGTTCTTCAGAGAGATCTCCAGGCTACACGGTCTTCCTAAGACCATCGTCAGTGAGAGGGACAGCCATTTCATGGGCGGGTTTTGGCAGGAGCTTTTCCGGTTGGTGGGGACGGAGTTGACACCAAGTACCAATTATCACCCACAGACGAACGGGCAGACAAAGATAGTTAACAGGTGGCTGGAGGGCTACTTGCGTAACTATGTCAGTGAGCAGCAGCGAGCATGGCTGAAATGGCTGTATCTGGGGGAGTACTGCTACAATACTTCACATCACATGTCCATTGGTATGTCACCATTCTATGCCTTACATGGGTATCATCCTTTATCTTTTGTTGGCATGATGTTTGGTGATAGCAGGGCTCCTAAAGCTAAGATTTGGATCCAAGAAAATCAGGATATCCTTCGAGCTCTCAAGGATAACATGGCTACAGCACAGAACCAGCAGGAGCTGTATGCCGACAGGGGTCGGGTGGAGAGGCAATTCGAGGTAGGGGATATGGTCTACCTACGATTACAGCCATACCGACAGTCGTCACTGAAGCAGAAGGGGGCTGAGAAGCTCAAGCCTCGCTTTTATGGGCCATACAGGGTGATACGCAGGATTGGACAGGTTGCATATGAGTCGGAGCTGCCCCAAGGCAGCAAGATTCATAACATTTTTCATGTATCATGCCTGAAGAAGGCATTGGGGCAGCAGGTGAGAGTGATAGATGAGCTTCCACCCATGGATGATGAGGGGTATTTGGTATTGCAGCCGGAGACTATCATTGATACCAGGGAGAGGCAGCTGTGAAGCAAGACGGTCCAGGAATTCTTGGTGAGGTGGAAGAATTTGCCGGATGAGGATGCCACATGGGAGAGTGAGCAGATCTTATAGCATCCATCACTTCAGTTGCTTGAGGACAAGCAACATTTTGCCGAGGGAGACTGTAATATTCCTAATTAGCCATGGCTAATTGGAATATTCGATTTTGTTCGATTGTTGCCTTCTATAGTTATTTGTAAATAAAAAGTGAGGAAGGGGGACATAACTCACTTTTAGAATAAAAAGTCGCTTCCTAATAGCACAACATTGTGACTTAAAAGGGAGCTAAGGGGGCCAAAAGGGGACGCAGAAATGGAGCCCATGCAGACACATGGAGGAGCTGCGCAGGAGGAAAGGAACACGTGGCAAGAGGGGAATCACACAAAAGGAGGTGAGCCTTGGGATTAAGAGAGGCAAAGGCTATAAAAGAGAAAGGAGCCCCCTCATTTTGATCATTCGGTTATGTGCATTTTGAGCTAGTCGTTTCAACTTCTGAGCATGCTGGTTGTTTAGCTAGTCTGCAACACTGTTTAGTGCATTGAGTGTCTCCGTTCAGAGATCTCACCCTTAGCCCCGGGGGACTTCGAGTGCCTGCTCGGGCAAGGTATTTCCTTTGGCATTTCAGCAGTAGTTTTATCAGTATTCCAGCAGCAGTTTCAGCAGCGTTTTGGAGGCCTGCGCAGCACTGGGAGAGGGACGCAGTTCTTTCTGGCAGCAGTGTTGGATTGGGGTTTTTGCAGGAGGATTTATGTTGGGTGATTGAGCAGGGGATCAGCCCTTGCATCTTGGAGGATTTTGGCAGAGTTTCAGGCAGAGTTCTGGAGGGGTTTCTTCAGTGGCAGCGCAGAGCATTGAGGGACTTTGCAAATTCCCCAAGGGGGCGATTTTCGATGGTCGGCTATTCCAGGAAGCTTTCTGGGTTTTTCTGGGTTTTTGGAGTAGAGCCCGATTCCAGAGTTTCAACATTTTCTAAGGAGGGGAGCAACCCCAAATCATCATTTGTTTTCTAGCAGCAGCAGCACAGCAACAGCATCCACAAAGAGAGGCCACTCCTTGTTATTCTGAGAGTATTTCTTCACTTGCCTTGTGCAAGTTGAGGTGCCATCTGTCTAATCACCTCTTGTACTCATTTTATTGCTCAGTATAATAAAATGGCTTAGCATTTCTCGCTGCATTTCTTGTGTATCTACTTATATCTCCGGTTTACATTATTATATGCTGCTGTTCCACTGTTATTTTATCACTTCTGGGTTATTATATCATTTGCACATATTTGGTTGGAGTTTTTGCTGGGGTTTGAGGAATATTCTGGGTTAGGAATATTACACCAAAATAGTGTTTCATTCATGAAAATGACTCAATTGACTTGAAGACTAAATGACAAGCCTAAAAATAAATTTCCCTCGAGCATGAAACCCATGCCTCAAGAATGACAATAATAAATTTATTTTTCTCTTTACAACAAATACATAAAATCATGATTACATATGTCATTATGAAGACCGAACCTAGTTACATATTTGAACATTTCTAAGCCTCTCTAATCAAAGTCGAGACTAGAACACCTATTTGATGCTACCCAACCATCAAAAAACTAACATAGATTAGGAATTCAACCTCCTAAAGGTCTTATATAAATAGAACTATCTCACACTGTGAGAGAGCATGATCACTTGGGATTTTCGCACTCTAAAGAATTTGGACCTGCAATTTGGGATTGTTTTGAATGTGTATAAATGCACTTTGACATTTGGAGTCGGTTTGGCATAATTTTGGAGCTTCTTTTTCATGGTTTGATGGATGTATATACTTCATATTGTCTAGTAAGTGTTTCTTTTTGTTGAATATCTCTATGTAATGTTCAATGAATGGTGAAGATTTGTGCCCTCATTTATTGAATATGGTTCAAAATTGTGATCTTGGGAAATCTTGCAAGTGTTATTCATTGATAATATGAAATGAATGTTCCTAGTGGAGAATTATTTCAATTTGTCCATGAAACTCCATTGACTTTGCTTAAAGAAGGTAATTGTTGAAAGTGGTAGTTTGGGCTTCTACTTTTGGCCTCCTTAACCACCAAATTAGCTCATCTAAAGCATCTATGACTCCATACACCCAAGGGTCTAGGAACTAATCACATCCCTTAATGATCATCTTCAACCTCTATCCACAAATTTCTTCCTTTTTCTCTACTCTAAATCTTTAGCCCCTCTCCTTTAGACGGCTAGTTAGGGCATCATGTGAATTGCCTTAGACGAGGAATTTTGGGAATCCCCTTAGATAGAACTTTTCCTTACTGTTCTCTCTAGAGGATATCAAAATTTGGTTGAGTTCCCACAATGGATTCTTCATAAATCTTGATGCCCTAGGTGTGCCTAGAAGGGTAACCTGGTTCAAAATTTGTTGGATTGGTAGCTTTCTTGAGGGCCATATGAGCTTAGTCTCCAGTGGAACAAACCCTAAGGGACCCTCTCTTTTGTCTTACCCTAACCTAGGGAATACTTTGAAGGAATTTCTTCCCACGCATATCCTAAAACCCTAGGTCTAGTGTAAGCCCTAACTAGGTCTCCCAAGGATAGTGAAGGCCTAATTAAGGTAGCTAATCATCTCACAAAGCTTCTTCAGAAGTCCTATCTCACCTTGGAGTCTTGATCCTAGGCATACCTATCATCATTGCAAAAATCTCAAGCTCTGAGTCTTGATTTCCATCCTAGGTCTTTCTTAGACAGCCTTTTCATCAAGCCTTAACTGAGCCTATCCTTGAATGGGCTTAGTGGCATCACTTCACATAGATCATTGAACCTTCCTTTTTCAAGGGATTCCTATCCTACCGGGACTCCTCTCATCCGTGAAAGTTCGTAAAGAGCAGGGGACACTGACTGAGGTGACAATGGGTCTTTGTCTTGTTGTTGTTACTTGATCTAGTAGGTGTCCTATAGGTTCCCTCCTTAGGCCCTACTAGATTGTGTGGCAACATTTTTGGCATCATTGCTGGCGAGGAAGCAAGTCTACCTCCATGGTCTAATATTTGAAGAAGTGATTCCTTTCAACGACATCATAGATCCTCTTTTGGCGACTCCATTGGAAGAACGAAGCCCTTGTTCTTCATTGAACCTCAAAGTCAATGCTTGTAGGGTGAAGCAAGCATCTCTCAAGGCATTTTGAATTCACCTTGGTGACTCCTGCATAATTGATATGCGTAACCTAATAGAATGTCTTACCTTGATGAAATCCCCGCCTTGGACATCATTGGCATCCCTAGACACCCTAATCATGTCACCTGGACCATAATACGTGGGGTGCCCAAGTTTGATGGTGATCCATCTTCTGCAATTGATCATGTGGCAAGATTTGCTACATATGCCTCAAAGGCTGAGGTGGTTCATCATGATGTCCTCATAATGTTGTTCATGAGGTCCCTCCATGGTCATAATTCATGGTTATATAATTGCAAACCTAGGAGCATTTCATCAATTGAAGCATTCTTTGATAGCTTTCTTGAGCATTTTCAAGCTAGGGAACAAGCTTGCCAAGCATTAGATATTCAAGAGGAAGCCTTCATTGAACATGAGGAGGACCTTGAGAAGGATGACCCCACTAACCCCTTGAACGTTGACATTAGTGATTACTTGCATATTGAAGAAGGAAAGTGGGAGATCGATGAACATCGTTTTGATAAGGACCCTATCTATGATGTCGATGATGATGATACCAACAGAGGCCTTGTCTTTCCCTGCCTTCCTTATAATCTTGGGGGTATATTCAAGTCATCCACAGATACCCTCATCATTCTCTGATCCACGATCATTAATGATGATGAGCCTAGGTCATTTCCCCCTCTTAGATATGGCTATAACCCTTCATACCATCTAGCCCTTCATCCTTCTCATCACATTTCTAAGGACCCCATGAAGCACGACATGACTAAGAAGGATCTTGATAGGGAGTTCATGAGCTTGATTATCTGACCATCCTTTCTCTATTTACAGGAAAGGATCTAATTCTCCAAATTGGTGTCCTTCCCTTCATCCACTACTCCTTTCTATGATGTATAGATCTCATATTTTCTCGCCTCCCACCCTTGTGATCTTCCATATGATTGTTACTATCTTTGCTCTTGATTATCCCATGAGGAATCATAAGGGCAAGTGTCTTAATATTGATCTAATGATATGGTGGTTGCATTGGCTCTGTGATTACACTTAGCATTTGCATAATGTAATATGCATGTTAGAGTAGGATGCATTGCATATTGCTTTTGCGTAGCTAACATCATCATGTTCTTATGCTAGAGTAGATGCATTTAGATTAAACTTGCATTTAGAATAGATTTATTTTCTGTATAATTTCATTATTTGATGAAAGACATGCACGATAAAAGTACGCCCAGGACAAATGCTTCCAACATTTGTTTGTGATGTGCAGGATACAAGTCTACGGTCCCAGAGGATTGTTGGTGTTCTCATGTCCTCCCATTCGAGTACATGGTTCGTGCACTCTAGAGAGAGCTCATGTCCCAGTTGGAGCCAGAGGTTACCCACGATCAGTGGGTGACCCCATAGGAGAAATTTTTCTCCTAGATTTGTCTTCAGCTGGCAGCCAGCGACCCCAACAACCACCAGTGTAGTCGATATTGTGCCAGTTGATCTTCGCTCCCTGAGTCGATCATGTCCCCTCGCCCATCTGTCGAGAGCATATGTTTGAAGGTGGGCCATCCAATCCTGAAGATATGTCTTTCATTGTGCAATCAAGTGCTTATCCTTGTTTTTCCTTGGGCACACTTGGGTATGGATTATTGGGTGACTTGGAAGGAGGAAGGGTCTCTCTCCCATTGTGAGAGAGCATCACCACTTGGGATTTTCGCACTCTCTGAAGAATCCAAACCTGCAATTTGGGATTGTTTTGGATGTTTATAGATGCACTTTGACATTTGGAGTTGGTTTGGCATCATTTTGAAGCTTCTTTTTCATGGTTTGATGGATGGATATACTTCATATTGTCTAGTAAGTGCTTCTTTTTGTTGAATATCTTTATGTAATGTTTAATGCATGGAAATTGTTCTCATGTTGAATATTTGTGCCCTCCTTTAGTGAATATGGTGTGAAATTGTGATCTTGGGAAATCTTGCATGTGTTACTCATTAATAATATGAAATGAACGTTCCTAGTGAAGAATTATTGTAATTTTTCCATGACACTCCATTGACCTTGCTTAAAGAAGGTAATTGTTGAAAGTGGTAGTTAGGGCTTCTACTTTTGGCATCGACCAAATTAGCTCATCTAAAGCATCTATGACTCCATACACACAATGGTTAAGGCACTAATCACATCCCTTGATGGTCATCATTGACCTCTATCCACAAATTTCTTCCTTTTTCTCTACTCTAAATCTTTAGCCCCTCTCCTTTAGACGACTAGTTAGGGCATCCTGCAAATTGCATTAGAAGAGGAATTTTGGGAATCCGCTTGAATAGAACTCTTCCTTACTGTTCTCTCTAGAGGATATCAAAATTTGGTTGAGTTCCCACAGTGGATTCTTCATAAATCTTGATGCCCTAGGTGTGCCATAGAAGGGTAGCCTAGTTCGAAATCTGTTGGATTGGTGGCTTTCTTGAGGACCATATGAGCTTAGTGTTCAGTGGAACAAACCCTAAGAGACACTTTCTTTTGTCTTACCCTAACCTAGGGAATACTTTGGAAGAATTTCTTCCCACGCATTTCCTAAAACCCTAGGTCTAGCGTAAGCCCTAATTAGGTTTCCCAAGGATAGAGAAGGCTTATTTAAGGTGGCTAATCATCTCACAAAGCTTCTTCAGAGCTCCTATCTCATCTTAGAGGTCTTGATCCTAAGCATACCTATCCTCATTGCAAAAATCTCAAGCCCTAGGTCTTGATTTCCATCTGAGGTCTTTCTTGGAGAGCCTTTCTTTCATCAAGCCTTAATTGAGCCTCTTCTTGAATGGGTTTAGTGGAACCACTTCACATAGATCATTGATCCTTCCTTTTTCAAGTGATTTCTATCCTACTAGGGCTCCTCCCATTAGTGAAAGTTTGTAAAGAGCAAGGGACACTAACTGAGGTGAGAGTGGGTCTTTGTCCTGTTGTTGTTACTTGGTCTAGTAGTTGTCCTATAGGTTCCACTCCTTGGGCCCTACTAGATTGTGTGGCAACAAAGCCACTGTATCATTCTTTGTCATTCTAATATCACGAAGCTCATTTCCCAAACTCGTGACTTTGGCCAATATTGTTGATGTTTTACAAATCATTTAAGGCATCATACATCATCTTAGAAGAGTCAAGCTTTGAGATGTATGGAATTAGATGATCCTTGATGGAGTCCACAATGATTCTCATCACAGTGATGTCATCTTTCTTCTACTTCTACTTTCTTGCTTCATATGTAGGTTCAATCACTTTGCCTTGCACAATTTCCAACAAATCTTCCCTTGCGAGAATTAGGTCAATTCTTGTTTTCCAAGCTCTAAAGTTAGTAGTTGTTGGAAATGTAACTAGGTTCAGTCTTCATAATTATGTACTTATATATATATATATATATATTCTTGCTTCATATGTAGGTTCAATCACTTTCCTTGCACAATTTCCAACAAATCTTCCCTTGCGAGAATTAGGTCGATTCTTGTTTTCCAAGCTCTAAAGTTAGTAGTTGTTGGAAATGTAACTAGGTTCAATCTTCATAATTATCTTTGTACTTGTGTGTGTGTATATATATATTCCATGTAAACACAAAAAGAAGAAAAAGAATTTTTTATTTTTATTTCTAGTCAAAGCATGTTCTTCATGTTTGAATCAAAAAAAATAATGAGTCAGAAATGTTATTGAGTCAATGTCCCATTTGGACTATTTGTAAGAAAGAAAAATCATTTTATTTGAAGTCAAAAAGTCAATTTTGTCATCCACAAAACTAAGTCGGCCTAGAAAGACAGTGATTTGACCTCCTAGACATGTATAAATACAAGATAGCTCGACCTCATTTCATCTTCCATCCATCACTTCAATTTCTATGCAAGAAGAAGGAGAATTCCAGCAAAAGTCAAAGGAGAGAGAATGAGAGAAATTTATGTTTTCTACCCTATTTTCTATTCACATGTGCGAGTTTTTTGAGGCATATTTAGCGGTATAGCAGGCCCAAAATTACAGGACCGAAATTTTAGATGACCAGATTTTAGATGTTTGACCAACATTGACTTTTGTTGACTTTGACTTGTTGGGGAAACTTGGAGGAGGGTTGACTTGGGATCTTTGTGGCAGTGTTGGTCTTGGTCATGGGTCTTGGATATCTCACTTTGATCTGATACTATAAAAAGAGGATTTTCTTTGGTTTTCCCCCTTGTGGGGTTTTTTCCCTAGCTTGGAGCCTACATCTTTGTGTTTTGTCTCTTGTGATCTTCATGTTTTATACTATTGGTAATTGCTTGATGAAGAAGAGGACATAAATTTTAATAAGCCAACAAACATTCACAATAATTATCAAGACAGAAAAATCGACCCTAATCTACATGCATCTTGATTTCTCAATAGTAGCCCCTTCTAACTTGTTCTTTGATTTCATAGTAGCAACCATGGATGCAACTTAAATGTAGATCTAGGGTTTCTTCAAAGTGATCTCAAGATAGGACTTCTTCAAGAGTGATCTCTGTGCTCTTTCCTTCACTAAAGCTCTAATACCATGTTGATTTTTCCAGTACAATAGATACAAGTACTTATTTCTGAAACTTGATAATTACTTCTAATGATGTAGATGATTATTTAGCTCTTTCAATCTATCATTAAGCAAATACACATTCAGAAAATCAACCATAGAGACAATAGAGCAATAGAGATCACAATGCACAAAGAGACAAGAAAATTTTACCCTAGGAAAGCCCACAAAGAGGGAAAACCCAGCTAACCTTTTCCTTTGAGAATCAATGCAACAAGAGATACATCAAAGTCAAATTAACCAGCAAAATGACAACCACAAGATGCCTCAAGATGCCAAGTCAAAGCTTCACCAAAATACTTCAAGATGCCTCTTCACAAGCTCGTACTAGGTCTACACTAGGGCCAAATTTCGGCCTTTCCCTTTCCTCAGATTTTCGGACCTTTACCATAGAAATTTCAAATCATCAACAACATGTGCAAGGGCAGCAAAGAGAGAAGAGATTGCATGTGTGAAGTGTCTTCTTCTAGAGTTCGGCTTCTTCTTCTTTTACTCATCCTTCTCCTTCACTATGTTAGATCACAAGTACTCTTGATTGATCAGATGCGAATTGTGCTTGGAGTGGAGACAAGTGGTCTCTATATATACACACTGGAAGGGGTCGAATAGGTGCCTCTTGGATAGGGCCGACTTCATCACTTGGAGGTTGACTTGGGCATCTTGTGGTGTCTAGAATATAAATTCAAATTTTCATTTTCCCACTTTGATAAGGTTATAAAGAACATGCCTTATAATATTTTTTCTTTTCTTGCAAGCATGAAGAACATGTTTCGATAGACAGTACCAATATCGTGTTGGAGAAGAGGCAATGGAAGGGCAATTAGGGTTTGAAGGTAGTTAGGGTTTGCAGGTTGTTCCAAACCGCAAACTATCATGGGGAAGCTTGAATTGAGATGCTTGCAGTCCTGTCGGGAGCTGTTTTACAAAGGCCTGAGTCAACAGTGAGAAGTTTGAAAGTTACTGCCAATTATTTACTTTTTACAGGGTCGAATCACCAAACTAGTTGCCATTCTCCTGGCACTTCATCAGTCAGATCCACCTTCTCATTTTACCTAGCACTAAGGTGGCATATGTGGGTTGATGTCGTTGGATCTGAATCTTGTGGACTTTGAGTTGGAAAGCCCTGTTGAGGGATCTATTTTCTCTACGCCAATCGTTACTGGGATTCTGAGCTCAAAAAGGGGCTACAATCAGCATCCAAGCTGGAATCTCTGCCCACAGCTAGAAGCGCTTGCTAGCCATGCCTTGCATGTCATTGAACATCTAAAGGAGGCAGTGGTTTTCTCCACAAGAAAGGAAACGAAGCATTTTTCAGGTATTTTTGCTTATGATGGTCTCCCTCAAGGTTTGTTTCCTTCAACATCTTCGCAAGGTCTCGTGACAAGGGTTAAAAGGTTGTGGGACAATTACTCATCTGTGGACAAGGAGTTCTCCTTTGTCTTGAGGGGTGGGAATTTATTAGATATTTTTGGGTTAAGGAACGTATCTCATGAAGTGTCACATAAAACGAAGATAGAGAGAACAGTGAAAACAGTCTCTGCTCCCCTTGAGATCCAAAGAACCGAGGGCTTTCCACAAGAAGATCCTCCTGTAGGAAAAGAAGCAGAGCTCGGTGCAGAACCCTCAACAGTGATTCCTCCTAAATTGGTCCTAAAGCAGGGAGACACTGCCAAAGTCATCGAACAGGAGGGCCTTAGGGTAGGAGAACATAATGGGGATCAGCCCCAAGGTAGTGGGAAAAAAAGCTCAAAGAAAAAAAAGAAGGAAAGGGTTTTAAAGAGAGAGAGCAGTCCAATCCAGTATTGTCTTTGTGTAGGGGACGACATGGAAATGAGTGAAACGGCGAAGTTAGCTGAAAAATCTCTTGTTGGAAGAGCAAGGAAAAGAGTGTTCAATGGGGAAGCTCGAGAGGCATGGAGAGATCATAATGTTACTAGCAAGGTTACGAACCCTCATGAGGTCAGGCGCATGGCTAAAGGATGGATCCATTTGATTTTCAAGAACCGAGAGGATGCAAAGAAGATCTATAAAGAAGTGAGGTTTATAGATTCCACCCCAGTAGCATTCAAGCCTTGGACACCTCTTTTCGATGCCCATAAGGAGAGAATGGATGTTATGCCTATCTGCATATGTCTGTCGGAACTACCTGCACATATGTGGAACACACAAAGTTTCACAAACATTGGCAACACACTACGGAAATTTTTGGGGACAGACTACTCCTACAAGGAAACAAAGGATTTCTTGGTTGCTAGAATCATTGTCAATCATTGTCAATCTGAATCTGAGGGCAAAACTATACCAATCAATGAATATTGGCAAGGACAAGGAATAGTTGGTGGATCTAGACTATGAGGGGATCCCCTTCAGATGCAATAGATGCCACAAGTATGGCCATCTATCAGGAAGTTGCATGTTACCTTTCATTCTGAAACAACTCCTCTTAAGGCCTAATAAGAAAAAGAGAAAATTTGGAGCGACAGGATTTGGTGAGAATAGACAGACAGCAGAAGTCCTCCTTGAAAGGACGAAATCGTTTTGTGTGGGAGTACAAACGGAGGAGGGGCAGACTTCGGGGGAGTAGGGATCAGGGATCTTCAACCCAAGAATAGTGGGGAAACAGCAAGTAGGGGATCAGCATCAGCATACAAGGACCGAGAGGTCCAGGAAAGAAGCGCTTATGGCTATCACCCCGAAGGGGGCTGCTCAGCTAGCATCACTTCCGGAGAGAGTTGAGGCCTCAGGCTCTCATCTAGAAGAAGCGATGGACATGATCACAGATCCGGAAAAAGCAGTCAGCCCGATGGGTACTCCTCTACCTTTCTCCTCTGATTCTTTTTATTCATGTCCTTTTGCGAAAATGAAAATGACTCAGGACAAGACCTATTGTAATTAGAAGATAGGAGATATTCAAAACATGGTAACCTCTCTATCATTGCATAAAGCCTCATCTGAAATGTCGGGAGCTCCTAGGGGTTGCTCCTCTCCAAACATATCCACCAACTCTGACTCCTCTAAAGGGTTCGGTATGAATCACATTCGATATAACTTAAGATCGAGACAAATTGGGAATCACCCAGGAGCATTTGTGGGAGGTCTAGGCCTCAACCCCACCTCGCCTTTCCCTATGAAGGGTAGGGGAAGAAAATCGAATATCTCTCTTGCTCAAGCTAGAGCTAGGGAGGAACTAGTTTCCCGTAAACAATCCTCTATGGATAGGGCCCTTAGAGCATTGAAGGCCCAATGTATGGTGACCCAATGATTGTTCTCTCTTTCAATTGTCGAGGATTAGCAAATAATCCCAAAAAACTTTCTTTAAAAAGGTTGGTCCAGTCAGAAGGTCCTAAAGTTATTTTCCTGCAAAAAACTCTAGGGGAAGGGGATCGTATATCTGGCCATCTTGAAAAGATTTTCCCTTTCTGAAGATTCATTGGTTCAAATGTCAAGGGCCACTCGGGAGGCTTGGCCCTGAGGTGGGATACCCATAAAATACAAGTTGATGGTACATGGAGCATGTCTTCTAGTCTGGGGATGGAGTGCTTTTTGGTGGAGCTGGGAAGGAGCTTCACTTTCTTAAACATTTTTGGTCCACAAGAGGAGCGGGTGAAGTTATAGACTGACCTTTTTGGGAAGTCGGTAGTCAAGAGGGAAGCCCTGATTCTGGGGGGGGCGGGACCTAAACTTCTCACTTGGAGTTATTGAATCTTAGGTCGAGCAACCCAGATCGGATACTCTATCTAATTTCTTTATTCATCACCTAGCAACTTCACCAAGCCAACGTTGCATGAAGCGAGGATGTTTTTTGGAAGCGGGGAGGCAGAAGCGTCATTTCCCAAAAATCTAGGAAGCGAAGCATCTCGAAAGCGTTTACTATATATATATATATATATATATATATATATATATTAAAAAACATCCAAAATACCAAATTAGTTGTAGAAGACATGAAAACATGCATATTGTTTCGCCGAAGGATTAGTGGCGGATCAATATGGGATGCGATTCCGACTCTGGATCCTTTGGGGGGGGACGGTTGGGGGATGGTTCCTGCAACACTGGGCCAAGCGCATTGACAGATTCCTGCTTGCAGATACCCTGGTGCAAAGGCAAGTCTTCTTCAGCAATGGGTTGGGGTGGGAGGCGAATCTAATCATTCTCCTATGTTACTTGAGCTTAAAAGGAACTCACAAAAGTCGGCTAGTCCCTTCAAAATGAATGTTGGATGGCTTCAGGATGAATCCTTCTTATCCTTAGTCAAAAACAACTGGAGACACTTTGATGGGAATGGAGACATCTATCGAATGGAGACATCTCAGCAACTTAGCAATTTCTTGCTAATATTAAACACATAAAAATCTTGACTAAGGACTGGGTTGCTCAAAAGAGGATCAGGGAGGAGGAGGAGCTATTGAATATAGAAATACAACTGGCCCAAATGGCTGAATCAGGTGAGGAAGGCTTCAAAGACCGGAACTCTAGGGAGGCTCTGGGTAGGCTCAACAGAAGGAGAAAAGGTATCTTGGAAGCCAAGGAAGTTGAAAGGAGATTAAAATATAGACCAATGTTTTAAAACTCCGACTCCGACTCCGACTCGGTTGAGGGTCGACTCCGACTCGGTATCAACTCGGCCGGCTCGATTTCAATGACTCGGTCATTGTAAAAAATACATTAAATATTTATTTTTTATAAAAACACATAATTTTCAAGATCTTCATTCATGTTTCCAAACACACAGCATTAGAATATAGATAGAAGACAACATATGATCAAAGTATGCTCATGAATATATCCATTATATCAAAATGGCACCCAATGCATTGTCCAATACATACACGATGATGATATAGAGATCAAAACAAAAACACATAACCAAGGAGGCTATAAATGGCCTCTACAACAAAAGTCTGTGACCAGTACTATTGGCTACTGCTAGAGTTGCCAACATCATCTGGCTCAGTGTTACTTGGAAGTTGGGAGCAGGAGCGAAAGTGGGGAGCGAGAGCGAAAACGGGAGCGGGAGCGACATTTTCAGAAGCTCCTGGTTTGGGAGCGAATCCCAGAGGAGTTCGACAACCAATGTCACTAATATCAAGGTACATAGAGGGATTGGTGCTCTTGATTAAATACGAGTTCCATACCCTAATACATGAAAAAATTCAATGGAAACATTGCAATCCTCCAATCCTGAAATCCTGAAAAACTGATAAGTCTGCTGGATTTTGAATGAAATCTAAAATTCTACTTTCTCCATATGAAATCCAATGAGGCCGAAACCACTCTCAAACATCCTGAGTCATTTCATGGTAATGTTAAAAATTTAAGTAAAAGGATGAAAATGAAGATTAAGGAGAATGTCACTTTTACTTTAAGAATTTAACATTACCATGAAATTTGAATAGCATATCAATAGTAGAGAGCATTTGAGTGTGTTAAATAGGGTTTGGGAGGGGGAAATGGACCCCAAATAACATTTAACTAATTCATAAAACACATTGGAGTTCAAACCAATCAGCAAACACTTCAAAATTTCATTAAAAAAATGTCAAATCGCTGTTTTGATGGGGTTATAGGCCACTGGTTATGACTCGGCCGAGTCAATACAGAAACGGCCGAGTTGGCCGAGTCAGCCATGACTCGGCTAGTCGAACCGTTCCAAGGGCCGGGTCACAGCAGAGGGTAATGGCTCGGATCAACCCGGCCGGTTCGGTATCGAAATGGCCGTTTCTTAAAACAATGATATAGACCCATCTGGTTAGAAAAAGAAGATGACAACACCAAATTTTTCCAGGCCTATGCTATGAGCAGAAAGATGGTGAATACTATATGGAGAATGAAAGATCATCTTAGAAGGGAGGTCACGAAATTTGAAGGATTGGCTACTATGGGCAAAGACCACTTCAAAAACTTGTACTCTACTCCTAAAGGAACCACAATAGCGGAGATCATCAAAGTTGCTAATTATTTCCATCGATTTGTGGAAGCAAAAGAAAGTTGAAATTTGATGGAGGAAGTCTCCAAGGAGGAGCTCAAATCAGTCCTATCCAGCTTCCAGAAAGATAGGAGCCCTGGTCTAGATGGATGGACTATTGAGTTCTTTCGGAGCTCTTTGATCTTCTTGGAAGAGACCTCTTGCAGGTGATCAATGAATCCAAACAGAAGGGGCGTAATCTTCCAGCTTTCAATTCAACTTTCATCACATTAATTCCAAAAGTTGATGACCCCTCGTCCTTTAAAGACTTTCGGCCTATCTCTCTATGTAACTGCATATATAAAATCATTGCCAAAGTGATAGCTCAGACGATCAAGCCTATTCATTCAAAGTCTATATCATCTGAGCAATTTGGGTTCTTAGATGTAAGACAAATTCATGAGGCCATAGTGGTTGCCCAAGAAGGCCTTCAAAGCATTAAGACAAAGAACCTGAAAGGAGCTATCTTCATACTTGACCTGTCCAAGGCATACGATCGTGTCAACTGGCTCTTTATTTGCCTCATTCTTACGCATGTGGGCTTTGAGGTGCCTTTCATAAACTGGATTATGAGTTGCATGATGTTTGTCTCCTTTGCCGTACTCATAAACGGTGCAGTTGATGGGTCCCATCAATAGATATATTTTGAGGCCCATTGTGCTATCCTCTAGCCCTTAAAACTCTCTTTTTCTCACATTAATTTGCATTTTTATCCATAATATGCTTAGTAGGAAGACTAAAGGGTGCTTGTCATATTTCATGGCTTAATGTGATTAATATGCAAGCAAAAGAAGCATTTTTGGAGATATTTACTATGCAAGGGCGTGTTGGAGGCATCTAGAGAGAATATAGGAGGCTTGTCCACTACATTAACTCTCCAACTCAGCTTGAGACCAAAGAATCCTCACCAACAGCTCGAATCCACTAGCAGCCGAGGAACTCAAGTGCATGTGAAGATCCAAGGGAACCAGATCCACCAATTTCAAGATTTTGGAGGGAAGCAATCCTCCTTTCAAGGGAGCTGCCCCTCAGCCACTTTTTGTATAAATAAACAAGCCTAAAGGCTCATTAGGATTTGAACTTTTGTTGGAGATAGGAGTAGCTACTGAGAGCCTAGTGCTTGATACTATTATTTTCATCTTTCATATGATGTATGTGACTCTTATTTTTTGTCAATGAAAAGCTTATTGTTGGCCTACATCTGAGTTAACTTTGGAGGGCTGAAACCCTTGGGTTTGGGCCCAACCCAGAGGCTTTAGTCCCTCTCATGTATTCTTTCCTTGTTCTTGTTCAAGTCATTGTATTTATTTTCTTGTTTAAGTAGGAATTATATTACAAAAATTGTAGTTGCAGGTTTGACCACCACCTCTCTTGTGGGAAGTGTGGTTGGAGGATCTACAACAACAAGCCAAAAACATGTGTTTATGATTTCTTGGAAATTGTTAAGTTTTGGATTATAACTCTTCTGCATGCTTGGTTTCTGCAACTTAGAAGTTAGTAGCATTGATTTGGCAATTAGAGTAGGTATATGTTGTAGGATAGAGTAGATCTTAAAGAAATAAAATTCAACTCATCCTTTCCACTTTGATTTATTTTGCTGCAATATTGATCATTTAATGCATGTACTTGATTAGTCTACAGGGGTTGTTGTTGACTTGCAAGGGTTGGCACACTCATCCACATTCACTTAGACAATTCCATCTTCCTCCTAGACACCTCATACTGCTCTCAAACTCTGCCACTGAGATCACCCTTTCAGGGCCAATGAAGGACACTGTGGGCATGAACTTTTGTGCAAGATAGGCCTTCAAGGGGTACTAGGCTTGGAAAAAGGGCTCCCACATCCTTCATTCACCTTCATCCACCTTCCTCCACCTTCAAGACACCATTCTTTCCCTCAGAAAGCTCTCGAACCCACTCCTGTAGCAAAACAGGGCACTCCTGTAGCAAAACAGGGCCTCTTGTAGCACTTCCTGTCGCCTTCATGTAGCACTGTTTAAATCCAACCAAATTTTCTCTAAGACCTTGACTCTTGCATTTTGAAGTTGAATAATGGCCCCCAAGCTTTGATTTCATGATTAAGGAGACTCCAAGACCACTCCAACCCTATCTTTCCTCCACTACAAACACAAAACAACAAGTAGATTAGACTTAGTTTTTTGAATTCCATAGTTGTGTTGAAGATTGAATTCCTCCTTTTCAAGCAAGTTGCAATTAGATAGATGATTCATGCAAGTAGAATATTGATTTGATTAGTGTGCAAATAGAGTAGCATGGTTTATTTCTGCAACTAGAATAGTCTATTCCTTTCATGCAATTACAATTAGCCTTTACATTTAATGAATGGTATTTTCATTTTTGTAGTTAGAATCATGTTCATTCCCTTGCAATCATGATATTCTTCCATAGAAATTCTCTTTGTAGTTAGCTGAAGGAGTGGTCTCTATATACCTTGATCTGATCTAATGACTGAGGGTGACATGAGTAGAACTTAACCTACTATGCATATAGCACTGTCACCTCTAAGTTTGTATGAACCCCAGGTTGATAATTTAAGTTGAGAGCCTTGGAAGTTGCAACATCCTTGATGCAATACCAAGGCTCATCACTTTTTGGCGCTATTGTCAAGGAGGTGTCCAAGTAGGTGTTGTTTCTACTTAGGAGTTACTTGTTTTTTCCCTTTCTATTTTGCATCAGTCTTATTGATTTGAAAGCTTAAAAAAAAGAAAGAAAATTCAAAAAAAAAGAGCTAGTTCTTTCATGCCTCGTAGGAGTAGGGATAGTCAAGGGAAATTCCTACCAAAAACCCCCACCCCTTCAAGTAGCCAACCTTCATTCTTCTTTGGTGATTGTGAACTTCCCTCTCTGACTATAAGGGAGTTAGAAGACCCTCTAGGTGAGCAACCTGAAATTTTTTAGGAACCCATAGGGGAAGAAGAACCTATCTCACCTACCCAAACCATGGTTGAAAACAGACAAAATGAGTTTTTCCCTATTAGAGAAACCAATGGGGAGGCCAGAATGAAGAATATAAGCCTTGCTGCCCTTCCACATTTCCATGGCCTAACCTCTGAGGACCCTGACACCTTCATGTTTGAGTTTGTTGTTGTCTGTAGGACCTATGACTATGCCTTTAATGAACAGAAGCTAAAGTTGTTTCCATCTACCCTCAAAGATGTAGCCATGTGCTAGTTTATGGGTTTACCTAGAGGCAGTGTCACTACCTGGGCCCAAATGCAACAAGCATTCAATGACAAGTACAAGGATTATTGTAGGTCCAAAGAAACAAAGGAGGAAATCTTTAGGATGACCCTAGGACCAAATGAATCCTTAGAGGACTATAAGGAAAAGATTCCAGCTTAAGTATAGGAGGGCTAATTGTACCCTTGACCCTGAGTCACTCAAGCTAGTTCTTCTCCGAGGGATCAAGAAGGATGTAATGGAAACCCTCAACATGTTGTCTAGAGTAGACATCTACAAATTGCCTTATGATGACATCAAAATAGTATTCAGAATCACTCTAGGGCTGCTAGGAAAAAGGGTAGGTCTAGCCAAAGCTTGGTTAGTTCATCTCCCTCTACATCAGCCATCAAACATGAGATAGAAAGTATGATGGAGGATTTTAAGAGTGAAATGTTGCATATGTTGAAGTTTCTAAGTCTAACTGTTAAAAACCCTCCATGTACTTTCTAATTTATTCCTTCCTACTTGTTCTGATTAATTAACAAGTTATTTACCATGTAAATACTGAAAATGAACACAAGTACATGCTCAACACATTACAGATCATCAATTGAAGGAAACAGAAACAAGCACACAAATGACACCGTTATTTTTGGACTAATGTCCCCGGAAAAACCCAATGTGGGAAAACGGTGCAGCCATCTGAGGATTTGATTTACTAAGCAGTTTCAGAATACAATTTGGGTGCCAAATCCGGCTCACCCAACAAAGAAAAAATCTCGACAGTAGTACCTCTCCTTTGGAGACAGATGCTCCTGCTGAAACCCCGGATAAACACTCTGGCAGCTCCTTAGCTCCAATCTGCCCCACGAAAAACCCCAGCGTCAGCCTCTAGGGACTATGTCAGCCTCTTCTGCCCTCTGCGTTAGCTTTCCCGGCAATTCCAGCTATTCCCGGTAGTTCCAGCTTCTGCCCTCTACGTCAGCTTTCCCGGTTGTTCCCAGTAGTTCCCGGCAGTTCCGACTTCTACCCTCTGCATCAACTTTCCCGGCAGTTCCCAGCAGTTCCGGCTGTTCACTGCAGTTCCAATGTTTGCCCTCTGCGTCAACTTTCCCGGCTGCTGCGCTGATCCTCCCGTCACTATCTTTGCCTCTCTGCTTTTGTATTCACTGCCCCTCAGCTGTAACTCCAGATCACTCTCTCAACTTTCTCAACAAACCCAGCCCTAGAAAGTCAAAATCTTGATCTCTTGGTATATTCTCCAAGTGACCCTCAAGCCTCCTCTTATACTTTTCTCGTTGACAAATCAACGGCCGAGATTAACTCCCTAATCAACGGCTAAGATTAGATCTGGCTTGATCCATGACTTTTGGACCATTCTAACACAGTTTTATATTAATTCACATTAATATTTTAATTTCCCTAAGTTTAGACTTAGGGACTCCATTAAAAATATTAATTATTTTAATATCTCCCAAACTGTTTAGATTCCGCCCAAACCCTTTCTGGGTATTGGAGATCTCATGTGCCTTAGCCTCTCAACCAAATTTCGTGGCTAGAGCACATCTGATGCTACCCCAAATCAACACTCCTGCTTAGCGAGGACTGTGCTCTAACAATACTCCTCACTGAGTATTACTCTAATCATCCGGCATCGGTCCCTGATGCTAGGCCTACTGCCCATCATCTGTACTGCTGCATCCCGTTCTGCCACCCATGGCTCTGTCACTGCCATTGTTGCATCTGTACGACGGCTCCCTCTGCATCTGTGTTGCTATCCATGGCCCTGCCACTGCCACTGTTGCGTCTGCACTGCATCCCCTCTCATCATGTTGCATCGTGCTACCCATAGCACCGCCACTGCTAACTGCTGCACTGCAATTCAGTTACTAAGAAGTAAGTAACTGATCTACCAACTCTGACATCTCTGTCAGGCTAGAGACACTCCCGATGCTGAAGCTCCCTTTATCGCTAACAAGTGCTCCCTCTCTGACCTCTGTGTTGCTACAACAACTCCCTGCATCTATCACCGTTGCACACCTCTCTATGCCATCCTGCACTGGTGCAACACTCCCGTGCCTCTCACACTGTTGCAGCCTTCTAGCCTCGCGTTGTCCTGGAAATCCTGCACTGTAGCTTTCTCTGTCGCTCCATCCTCATCTGTCTCTACTGACATCTGCCAGTCCTGCTATTACTCTTCGGGGCTTCCGTAGCCAGGTATAATCCAAGAGGTTGGGTACCTCGAGGATCCTGCCCCTCATCTTCTGTAGTCCTCTTGACTACAGCTCGATGTCTCCCCATTTTCACTCAAATGGTGTGTGCACTCATGGCACAGTCATCGTCTGTCTCCACTTCCTTCTCTGCCCTTGCTGGCGCTTCCTTGGTCTCGGAAGCCTCTCCCTTGCTCTTCTTCCTTGGACATTGGGTTGCATAATGACCCAGCTCCCCACAGTGGAAGCATTTGACCTTGGAGAGGTCCTTCTTCTTCCGCTTTTCTTGCTTACCCTCAGATGCTAGGGCAGCATCCACCACCTCCTCCTTCTTGATTCTGATCCCCTTGCTGCTGCTTCCGTCTTGGTCACCCTCCTGATCTCTTCTTGGCGATGAGCCACCCACATTTCTTCCCAATCTGCAAGGGTCGCCCTGTCCAATATGCTCTGGACAAACACCTCCCAGTCTTCTGAGACTACATTCAAGGCTGTTCTCACCATCAACTCTGGATCTGGTGTGGCCCCTATGGAAGTCAGCTGATCTCGGATCTCCTTCAATCGACCGAGGAAGGTGTCGATCTATTCTCCCTTCTGCATCTGGTATGACCGCAGCTGATTTTCAAGAAGCATCTTCCTATGCACGAAAGTATGTTGATACAACTTGGTCAGGGTCTCCCACATCTCCCGTGTCGTATTCTTCTCGGCAATATGTGGTACTATATGATCCTTGACCCCATCAAGAATGATATTCTTGGCCCTTGCCATTGCTTCCTCATACCTGTCATTGTCAACTGGGTCAACTGGGACCGCTATCGTCTTCAAGGCGAAGTGCTTGACACGATTTCTGTCAAGTGCGGATAAGATTCTAGTATTCCAGACTACGAAGTTTGAGGCTCCGTCCAATCTATCCAGGTCTCTTACTCCGTGTAGTGCCATTCCACTGCTCTTCTACTTCCCTCCTGGAAGTTCTAGAATGTGACTCCCTCCGAGCCTCGATTTCCCTCCTAGAAATCCTTCTGTCGATGTCGAGATGCCCCCTACTCTAATCATCTGTGCAACCGCACCACTGATCCAGATTTCTCGGTTAGAAACCCTCAGTAGCAACTCCCTCCTCCTTGGCCTTGCCCTGTTAGGTATTGTTCTAACAACAGTACCCCACCAGCTCCACTCTGCAACTTATCCACAACCACCTAAACCCCAGCAACCTGAACGTGAGAGCTCCCAGGCTCTGCACAATCCCAGCACCAGCAAACTAGCTCCCTAAGCCAACTGCGTCAGCCCTCCTGGCCTCTGCATGGCTCTACGTGAGCCTGTCTTTGCCTCCCTCAGCCTCTGCATAGCCTCTTCTTGGCCCGAACTTGATGACGCAGGCACTGCGTCACCCCTTCCTTGTTGTTTTGCTGCTAGGAACAGCTTCTGTCACTCGAGACAACTGTTTTCTGCTGCTACTGATGTCCTCAGTTCTCCTGTGATCTGCAACCACGCTCTGATACCATGTTGAAGTTTCTAAGTCTAACAGTTAGAAACCCTCCATGTACTTTCTGATTTATTCCTTCCTACTTGTTCTGATTAATTAACAAGTTATTTACCATGTAAATACTGAAAATAAACACAAGTACATGCTCAACACATTACAGATCATCAACTGAAGGAAACAGAAACAAGCACACAAATGACACCATTATTTTTGGACTAATGTCCCCGGAAAAACCCAATGCGGGAAAACCGGTGCAACTATCTAAGGGTTTGATTTATTAAGCAGTTTCAGAATACAATCTGGGTGCCAAATCCAGCTCACCCAATAGAGAAAAAATCTCGGCAGTAGTACCTCTCCTTCGGAGATAGATGCTCCGGCTAAAACCCCGGATAAACACTCTGGCAGCTCCTCAGCTCCAATCTGCCCCACGAAAAACCCCAGCGTCAGCCTCTAGGGACTGCATCAGCCTCTCTACCCTCTGCGTCAGCTTTCCCGGCAGTGCCCGGTAGTTCCGGCAGTTCCTACTTCTATCCTCTGCGTCAGCTTTCCCAGCAGTTCTGGTTGTTCCGGCTTCTGCCCTCTGCATCAGCTTTCCCAGCAGTTCTGGCTTCTACCCTCTGCGTCAACTTTCTCAGTTGTTGCGCTAATCCTCCCGGCACTATCTCAGCCTCTCTGCGTTTGTATTCACTGCCCCTTATCTGCAACTCCAGATCACTCTCTCAACTTTCTCAGCAAACCCAGCCCCAGAAAGTCGAAATCTTGATCTGTTGGTGTATTCTCCAAGTGACCCTCAAGCCTCCTCTTATATTTTTCTCATTGACAAATCAACGGTCAAGATTAAGTCCCTAATCAACGGCTAAGATTAGATATGGCTTGATCTATGACTTTTGGACCATTCTAACACAGTTTTATATTAATTCACATTAATATTTTAATTCCCCTAAGTTTAGACTTAAGGACTCCATTAAAAATATTAATTATTTTAATATCTCCCAAACTGTTTAGAATCTGCCCAAACCCTTTCTGGGTATTGGAGATCTCATGCGCCTTAGCCTCTCCACCAAATTTCGTGGCTAGAGCACATCCGATGCTACCCCAAATCAACAGCATACCTTTGCCATATAGATGGATACTATGCAAATTAAAAGGAAGCAAAAGAAAGCAGAAAGAGCACTAGCTATCTTCTGCCCTAGATGCACTAAGAGACACCCTAGGAATGAGTGTCCATTGAATGTCATAGAAGTTTCCTCTGTTTGTGAGGAAAACCATGCAATATACAAATGTCCCTCTCTCCAGGTTTGAACGTTGTATACCAAGGGGCAAAAGGTGGTTCAAAGAAACTCTACTTCATTAACCAAAGGAGGCCTCAAGGCCCTCGGCCATATCAACAGGGCATGCAAGGTGTGCACTATCCTCATTACAATCCAAATCAGAATGCACCTTTCCAGCCTTGGTACCCTTCCACTCATCCATCATGGCCCACACCTCCTCCTTGGCCTTATACTCCTCAATATCCTCCTTAACCTATTAACCCTCCTTTCCAGCCATATCCACCTCAATCTTCCCAATGGGGCAACCCCTCACAAGGGTGGAGGCCTCAAACAACCCAACCTCCTGCTTTAATGCCTCCACCTCAACCTCAACCATAGCTCCCTCACCATACCCCACCTAAGAAACCTCAAATGCCTGCTCAACCCAATCTGAACTCGAACAATAAGCAGGCACAACAAGTTTATAATGGGGAGACATCCTATCTTGCTTATGCTATGGAAATCCAAGAGATCAACCTTTGGTCTGGGAAGGTGCTTCCATATAATCACCCACCTTCTCCACTTGGAGAGCTTGAAGACGAAAAGGAAGAGAGTGCCCCTTAAGTTGATGCACCTCCTTACCCTGAAAGGTTGGTCCACCCTAAACAGCACACCCTAAAAGAGGTTGAACTTTTGGGAGAATTGAAGAACTTATGTGTCAAAATACCCCTTATCCAGGCCATCAAAGATGTCCCCATTTACAACAAGCTTATCAAGGAAGAGTGTTTCAAAAGGCCTGGAAGAAGAAGGAGATACACCCACTATCAATGTTATTGGACAGTGGTATGATCTGATGCTTGGGAGGGTAATCTCCCCAAAGTACTTGGATCTGGGTAACCCAGTAGTGGATGTGCACATTGATGGCATTATGGTCCCTAATACCTTGATTGACTTTAGGGTTGCAATCAATGTGATGACCAGGGAAACCATGCTCAAGCTCAACCTCCAAGGGGCCTTGAGGAAGACCACTACAGTACTACAGCTTGCAGATATATCCAAAGTAGCTCCTGAGGGAGTTATTGAGGATGTAATGGCCTCCATTGACTCCAAGGAGTACCCCAATGATTTCCTTGTCCTCCAACCCAAAACCAAGTTTAATGGCTATCCTCTCATCCTAGGAAGACCTTGGATGGTCATTGTTGATGCTTACATTAGCTACAGGGCTGGGAACATGGCCATCAAGAATGGGCATCTATCAAAACAGTTTGTGTTGTATCCCCCTGCTCAACCTGCTATTGAGCATGACTTGCCCTTGGTGGTTAGAGGATGAGCAAGAGGAAGAATTTTATCAGGCATCCCTCTCCCTAATCTGCACACTAGACACTGCTATAGGGGGAGGTATCCTGATGAAGATGACCTTATCGACCATATCTTACAAAATCAGCCTCCCACTGCCATGCTAGTTGATGAACTGATAAAGGAATCTGAGAGTAATCCTTGGACTGATTTGTGCTTTGTTGACTCTAGCCTAGAACATATCAACGTTGTGGAGATTAGCCCATCTAGAACTCTAAAGAATAAGTAACTAAAGGTTGGTCGAGCCCTCCCCTTTTAGTCGAGCGTTCGTTACCTCACCCTGCCGGACCTCTCCTTAACAGTCGAGCCCTGCCGGACCTTTGAGTTTCAGATCTCAGAGCGGGCTTTGACCATGTCTCCCGAGAAAGATCAGTACATATGGCGTAAGACGATTTCACATAATCAACCCCTCTCTCTCAGTTGAGCAGGAAGATCAATTATGCAATGTGTTGAGGCAACACCTGGATGCTTTTGCTTGGGACTATAAGGAGATGAAGGGTGTGCATCCCTCAGTCTATACTCATCATATCTACATCAAAGAAGGATGCAAGCCTGTGCGCCAACCCCAGAGAAGGATGAACCCAGCTCTTAAGGACATTGTGAAAGAGGAATTACAAAAGCTACTGGATGTAGGGTTCATATACCCCATTTCAGATAGTGAGTGGGTGTCCCCTCTCGTTATAGTCCCCAAGAAAAATGGGAAGTGGAGGATCTGTGTTGACTATCGAGAGCTTAATAAGGCTACAAAGAAGGACCACTTCCCTTTTCCTTTCATTGACCAAGTCCTAGATGGCCTTGCAGGGAAGAGATTCTTCTCCTTCCTAGATGGATTTAGTGGGTACAACCAAATACAAATCAGCCCTGAGGACCAAGATAAGACCACATTCACATGTCCTTGGGGTACCTTTGCCTATAGGGTCCTTCCATTCAGTCTATGCAATGCCCCTGCTACCTTCCAGAGGGCAGTTCTAAGTATCTTTGCTAACCTTGTTCATGACACTATTGAGATATACATGGATGACTTCACTCATTATGGATGTGATTTCCAAGAAGCTCTTTCTAATTTGTGCAAAGTCTTAAAGAAATGCATTGAGATGAATCTTTCATTGAGTCTTGAGAAATGTGAATTTTTTATGAATGCAGGGACTGTCCTTGGCCATTCCATATCCAAGGAAGGGATACAGGTTGACCCCAACAAAATTGCCATCATTAAAAGGGTCCCTATCCCTCAAAAGCAAAAAGATGTCAAGAGATTCCTTGGATTGGTTGGGTATTATAGAAGGTTCATTAAAGACTTCAATAAATTAGCTTCACCCTTGTTTGGACTATTGGCTAAAGATTCAGACTTCTGTTAGACAGACAACTGTCAAGAGGCCTTTGAGTGCTAAAAGAAACGTTGATCACTGCACCCATCCTTAGAGGTCCCAACTAGGCATTACCTTTCCATATACACACAAATGCATTAGATAAAGTTGTAGGGGCAGCCTTAGGACAAGTGGAAGACAAATTGCCTTATGCTATCTATTTCATCAGTAAGAACCTTTCTAAAGTTGAGCTAAACTATATAGTCACTGAAAAGGAACTCCTGGTTGTGGTACATTCTTTGAACAAGTTTAGGCATTACATCACTAGATATCAAACTTTTGTCCACACTGATCATGTAGCCATTAAGTATCGAATCAATATACCTGATGTCAATGCTAGGATAATTAGATGGTTGTTATTATTGCAGCAATTTGATTTGACTATTATTGACAAACCAAGGAAAGAAAATGTGGTTGCAGATTTCTTGTCAAGACTAGCCTTGCCTGCAGAAAATGAGGAAATGGTAGATGATTAGCTCCCAGATGAACACCTCTTTGCCATCTCGGTGCTCTCTCCTTGGTTTGCTGATATAGCCAACTACTTGGTTGCTGGGAGGTTCCCTCCTAATCTATCCTCCAAGGAGAAAAGCAAGATTATTAGGAAAAGTGCCCCATTCACTTGGATTGGGGGAAATCTTTTCAAGTTGGGGCCAGATCAGATCTTGAGGAGATGTGTGAGGGAAGAGGAGGTCTTTGACATCCTCTCAGCATGCCATGATGGACCTTGTGGAGGCCACTTTGCTGCTAAGAGAACAACCTTCAAAGTTCTACAAGCAGGTTACTACTGGCCCACTCTACATCAAGATGCAAGAAGGTACACCACCAAGTGTGATCAGTGCCAAAGGATGGGTAAGCCCACACCTAAGGATGAAATGCCCTTACAACCTCAAGTGACTCTAGAGCCATTTGAGAAATGGGGCATGGACTTCATTGGGCCCATTGATCCCCCATCAGGACAGAAGAAGTATATCATTGTGTGCACTGATTACCTAACTAAATGGGCTGAAACAAAGGCAGTTAAGGAAGCAACTGAGCAAAAGGTGGCTGAGTTTATGAGGGAGAACATCTACAAGTTTGGTTTTCCATATGACCAGTGCAAATGGCAGAGGAACTTCCATATCATCATCAACAAGCAAATGTGTAGGCTGCTATCCAAGATAGGTGAAAAAGTTCTCCTATGGGGTAACCCATTTTAGTTGGTAACAGGTACAATGGAATAAGTGAATAAAATATGTGAACCGCTGCTCTCAAGAGCAGATTGCTACTCCTAAAATGCACTAATTTTCCACAGGTGCACTAGTATTATACAATAACACCATCATAAATGTAATGGAATCTTAAAGGAGTATGAGGAATGCTGTAGTAATAGCATGATGCCAAAGACACAACTAAGCTACCAGATGCATATTCACAAGACCGAGAATGACAATGAAAATGGGAAAATCAGGAGTGTATCCATCTATCTATCTAAACATATATATGACTGCCTTTGGACACCCTTCCAGTAGATGTGCAAGTACGAGTTATACCCCAACAAAGAGCCCAACCAACATGGAGCAAATATAACTAATATCCCCTAGGGAGCCCAGACCAAGATCTTAAATGAGAGAACAAGATATCAAATGAGAGAAACATTCTTAAACTCATGATGGCATCTTTTAAGCCTTCAATTATCAAGGTCGTTTTTGCCTACTTATTTGTCCCCCAATAATTTACAACCATCCATAATTAAATCAGCCTACATCTAAACAAAATACCTTCTTGTATATGTGAGCCAATACCTATTTATGGATAAACATATTCAGCTGTAAGCAACTGCTTCTATACGCAAACATGCCCTTCTACATGCAATTGTGATGCAAAATATGGGCTTTAACAGTCTAATGCTATTGGCCTCATAATTTATTTTGCTGTTACAAAATATAGATATCTGCTTAAGCAGGTCAAATTGCATCCCATCTAAAACAAGGATCCTCTCCTTTAGTGGAAAAAAGTTGCATGGCCTGAATAGTATCAGTTACACAATTTGAATTATGAAGGCTTGTGAGAAGTTCAAGTTTCAAGACATGTGATGACATTAATACATTTACATGTGTGATGGTACCCAATTCCTACACATATGTATCCACTACTTCTCAATTCACAACCCCACCTTGATGTTCAAGATTTCTATAAGTGTGCATTTCACAACGTTTTTTTCCACTATCGACTATTGAGAAATTATATGCAATAAGGGAGTGAATCCAAGTTCCCGTTGAAAATGTAACTAGGCTCGGTCTTCATAATGACCTTTGAATTTGTATCAATGTATATTTCTTGAAAAAACAAAAAGAAAATTATTATTATTTCTAGACAAAGCATGTTATTCATGCTTCTAGGGTTTATCTGAGTCAAGATGAAATTTTGTCATGTGTCAAAACCCTTTTCAGCAATTTGTAACAAAAGAAAAATATTATTTTTGAGTCTAGAAAAGTCTTTTTGACTCCAAAGACCAAGTCGGCCCTGCCCAAAAGAAGTTGGCCTAGAAGAGGCTAATTCGACCTCCTAGAATGGCTATATAAGGAAGAGACTTCAACCTCATTTGGAAACCAGCACACAAGTTCAATTTCTGTGCAAGAGCAAGAAGAAGAAGTGCGGAGGCCAAGGAAGAGAGAGAGAATCGAAGGAAAGAAGAAATTTTGAGTTTTTGTTTGTCTTTCTCCACACATGCAAAGTTGTTGGGGTTACTCTGCGAAATTATAGGCCAAAATTCTGTTTCTACAAAGTTGCTGGGGCAACTCTGTTCTGAAAAGTTGCTAGGGCAAATCTGCGAAGGTGCTGGGGCAACTCTGCGAAGTTGCAGGTCCAAAATTTTCTGCCTTGAAGAGGTTTGACTAGCTGTGACTCTCGTTGACTTGGCTTGATTGAAGGAGATCTGAAGGAGGGTTGACTTGGTGCTTGAGGAGGTCTTGGTCTTTGGGTTTTGGATGTCTCACTTTGATCTAATTCTATAAGAAGAGAAGAGTTTATTGGGTTTTCCCCTTCGAGGAGTTTTGCCCTGGCTTGGATCCTATATCTTGTGTTCTTTGTGTTCTTGTGATCTTCATGTTTTGGTAATTGCTGGATGAAGAAGATATAATAAAATAATAAAAGGCCAACAAAATCTCACAAGTAATTATCAAATAAGATGAATCAACCCTAATCTACATCCACATTGATTTCTCAACAGTTCCAATGTCTAATAATCTAAGGAGTACCTGGCCCATCCTAAGCATTGTGCATATCTCCAGTGCATAAAGATGAAAATTAGTTTTGTTTTTCATTATTTCTGGAACATAAATTTTTGGCTTCCTAAGGCTGATGATCTGCTTATCGTTGAGACAAATCAAATCAATGAACGAATGCAAGTCCATAAAACTGGATGATCACATTGAGTGACTACCTGCATATAATTTGAATGCCGTTGGAACAGCTCGATGCTGAGTGGCCCAAAATATGTCTGACTTTCTTGAATGGTACAATCCTGGGTCAATAATAATTGGTTTAGCTCTTTGATACCTGCAACCATAACACTGACTCAATTAGAATAGATATATTTACATGTGAACTAAAACAAAATTTGCTGACAAAATTTTGTAATGGAAAAATGATATGTTGAAATTCTGATCCCTACTCTTTCCATCCAATATCACTCGTATGCTCAATGAAATTTAGGTCCTTTGGCAAGTAAGAGAAAACATGGAGTAAATCTGCATAACAAACACAAAGTCAGCTTCTCGTTCTATGAGGCTATTATAGCAAAATCCAACAGTTTATCTTTCCTAGCTCAGTTACTGCAACAGCAAGAATGAGGAAAACTGTATGTTTCTGATATCTAGTAATCCTATTGTCAGGAAATTCCAGTTATTCAGCACACAAACTCAGGCTTCAAGCAAAAAGGTATTCATACATTCTGATACTAACAAGTTTTTAAAGCGTGACTCAAAAAGATTTGTTATTATTATTATTATCCAGTTTTAAGGTCACAGGCAAGCCAGACACCAAATTGGTGTATAAGAGCCCCTTGTTTGTGGGACAAGGGACCCACCTCCGCACACCTGCATTAAAACCAATAACAGGTATCCCATAGAAGGAAAAATATTCACTCACCTAGCCCTACAGTCTGGATTAAAACCTGCATTATTCTCTATAGATCACCTGCATTAAAACCAATAACAGGTATCCCATAGAAGGAAAAATACTCACTCACCCAGCACTACAGTCTGGATCCACCAGTCCCAGAGTTTTAACAAGAGAATGTAACCTAAGCACACATGCAACTGTGCTCATGGCCCTAAACAAACGGCGTATAATCATTGTAATGAAATATTGGTATTCTCTAAAAAAACGTAACTGCAACAATTGGAAGAAGCCCTTGTAGGCATGTCCTCTTACAATATCCATGGCAAGCTACACAACAAAATTGAATTATTTCTCAATTTCCAATGAGGCCTATAAAAGTCGACGAAATGTCTGGTGACAGTTCATGGCCTGCAGTAACCATAACTGCCACGCAGTTCTTTGAAGTAATAAATCCCAGATTTGCAAAACCTACCGTAAAAACCAAATGGTTTTATCATATTAGCTACAGTAATTGAAGTAAACAATAACCCAAGTTAACTTGAAAGTTGATTGTCAATTTTGCCCATACACAAATTCATTGCCACCTACAACTTTTTGCTTGTTCGCTTTAGCTTAACAAGATTTATAGCCGATAATTTGTTCTGCTATTTATCATCCCAATTTAACAGTTTCTGTGTAAAATTATTTCAATTGTTCGACTTTGTAATACCAACTACAAGCTTAATAATCTATACTGTGAAAGAGAAAATTAACCACAAACTGATTATCTACAACACCAAAGCTTAATTGAGTCCCGAAGCTCAAGACTGACAAAAAGGATAAAGGGGTGAAGAACGAGAGCAATAAAACAAGTCACGGGGAAAAAGCTCACCATCTTGTGTAACCAGTGGATAATCAGATGCACTGAGGTTGATAAACCAATCCCATTCTTTACTTTGCTTTAGCAGAATGGCCACGGCATGAAGTGTACAAGCGATCATAGTTGGACCCTTATATGTAACCAGATTGGCCTTACCGACAACATGGACATTCTTTGCTTCCACGAAGATTGGCTCCATCTTCACAGATTTTGCTAATTCAAGCCTTTCCCTTGGAGGTGCTTCCAGATCTAAATGCAATAAATAATGATTTCTTGGATGATAAAGAGCCTGTAAAGTCCGTATCATCCTCTGGCTATCTCCTTTGGTTCCAGAAATAAGGTATGCTATTCTTGGAGGCTTCGGCAGGCCACGATGAGGAAGTTCAACTATATCAGATTCCACATAATGACCACTAAAATCATCAGTTCTCTTAAGATGAAATACATCAGCAGAATTAGACTCCCGGGAACAAAATCCAAAGTGGATCATTGCCATGATAAAAACAATTAAAGATACCATGGAGCTGGCAATGAGTGGAAGAAGCCACCTTCTTTCCACTCCCATACCCATGTGAGAATGACTTTTTTTCATTTCTTTACATTCAAATGTTATGTCCTCGTACACTTAACCCTGTCTCAAGTACCTGATCAAGCTGTAAAATCACACAACTTGTACCGAACTTCAAGTAACAGGGAAGCCACTCACTGTGAAAATACCGAAATATTTGTAGCTGCTAGGATGGTTATGCTCACTCACTCATGTATATTACTGGCTGTGCCTTTAGGCTGTCAGTGCTTCTGATAGAACTTAATCACACCAACAAACTTTAAGAAAATCATGTGGTTCATGTGGGCAAACAACTTATGCACAGGAAATTAAACAACCCCGACAGACAGAATAATTGTAGCTCTTGCTACACACCATCTAGGTGATGCAGTACCCACAGTACTTTGTCATAGTTCCCAGTAGATACATGTCCTTATATTTCACTCAGCTAACATGTCAAATAATGCCTCTGGATAAATGCAGTTGCAATTGCAAATAACACAGATGCAATCTATCCAAACACCAACAGCTGGGCAGACCCCTTGTGTATATCCCTACAGCCTAATTACAACCCAACCAAATATCTTCTATGTATATCTCTATTTTTCTTTTTTTAATTCAGAGGGGACTCGGCAACGTCTCTCTTATATTTAAATATCTATATATACACGCAAGATATATCTCTACCGAATTAAATACCCATTTAGACAGATCATCTTCTGTATGTACTGTGTATATATATCTACAATCAGAACCACCCACAAAAATGGTTAAATAGCAGAAATGTGCTCTTGTTTTTTATAGCCTGATCTGAAAACCAAAGGCACCCAGAAAAAAGTGAATAATTTCAGAAATTTCTGCTTCTTCGGTTATCTGCACTAAGAACTAAATACAGCCCAAAAAGCTGATTTATCCACATAAATCTAAACTGTAAATGCAACCACAGTCTTGGATAAATTGCACAGAATCCCACTCCCGTCGGATTTAAAATGCCAATACATCCCAAACAACCAATAGTTTACAGGTTTCCTTTGCTTTGGATGCTGGGAGGCCTCCAAAACCTGACAGCAGAATTAAGGTCGCATTTGAGACCAAATGTATCTACCAAACCTCAAAGAATGGAGAGAACTTTTACCTGGATTGGCTGTTGGAGAGAACCTGAAACTGAAACATATCTGAAACGAAATGCCAAGTTGAAATGTATTGCTCGCTTTGAAATCTTCGAAGGGGCCAGAAGGTTGCGTGTAAAGATCGTATCTGACGCCCAAAGGAGAACTAACTCACATGTTTTGGTTGTTGGGTACTGTGCTGTAATTGTAAAGCGAGCGGGTTAATATCGGAAGTGTCGGGTTGGGAAGTTGGAAGGCTCGCAAAGGCACGCGAATTCCCAACCTCTATAACACGGAGCTGCCACGATGGAAAAGACAAATAACCAGCAAATGCCACGATAGAAAAGACAAATAACTAGCGATTGGACAGGGTGCAAAGAACGCGTAAGTGGGAGAAGAAATAATGAAGAGAAATATATGGACAATGAAATATTGTCGAAATTTGAATTTGTATATATGTTTTAAAGAATAGAGTAGGAAGTTAAATAAGTTAAATTAATATAAATGTCTGAAAGTTAATGGTAATTTTTGTAGGCACAAGGTAAATAACACAGAAGTTCAATTTGTTTAGGGTTTTTTGAAATGGTATGAAATGAAATTTGAATATGGAAATTATGAGGTATTTATTAAGTAAAGATATGACTTGCATTTGGGAGAAATTCAGCAAGTTGTTGTTAAGATGAGCAAAAATTAGACTACACATGGAATCATTGTATCGGTGAATGTTGTGAAAGCAATTGGGAAAAGCTCTATGATCGGGACAACCACGTTTGTGAAAGCACTTGTGAAAAGCTCTAAGATTGGGACAAAGGCACGCCTTCTAAGAAAGTTTACTTTAGCATTTATGTGAAAAGGTTGTTGGATGCATATGTCATTTATATACAATAGCTTTTGCAAAATGATTGAAATATTAGTTGAGATGGCTCTCCTGGAATCCACAAATGGTTCATCATATTTAACAAGTAAGAAATGAGGTACTTACTCAATCAAATCTATCTCCAAACATTATGGTGCATACTATTATCTTTTATACTCTTAGTTTGAAGAAACAATTTTGTGGCATAGCTCCTTATGTCATTTATGTTGTGTACCTCGTTCATAGAAACATAATATTCACAACAAAATGCACAGAAATATTGTGCCATAAGAAAAATTAACAAATTTTAAATTTAAATTTTGTATAATATTTTTAGAGAAAATTTAGATAGAAAAATTAATGCTTTTTTCTATTATTTAAATTTCAATTACCAAAACTAAATCTAATTAATAAATGTATTTAAAAAACTTCAACTAACCTATTTAATTATTAAAAAAACCAACTAATTGAAAAAAAAAAAAAAAATTAACAAACTACTTAATGATTATGATTTCTATACTGAATCATAATATTAACATTTTAAACTGTATTATTTATAGTAGATAAACTTATTATTATTTAGATAGAAAAATTAATGTCTTTTCTATTATTTAAATTTCAATTATCAAAACTGAATCTAATTAATAAATATATTTAAAAAACTTTAACTAACCTATTTAATTATTAAAAAAAATAACCAATTAAAAAATTTAACTAACTACTTAATGATTATGATTTCTATACTGAATCATAATATTAACATTTTAAATTGTATTATTTTATAGTAGAAAAACTTATTATTATTCTTCTAATCAAATATTTCTAATTAATAACCAAAAAATATTTTTATGAATGTTCTCTTATTAATTTAGTCCAACTTATAAATATTATGTTAGTCTCGTTGCTTTATTGGTTGTTTTTTCTTTTTAATATAAGGTCAAAAGTTAATAATTTTATTCCCTCATCAATAATTTTACGTCAAAAATCTCCTAACAACATACATTTTTTTCTTTTTGCATTAAAATTGCTTATTAATCACATTAACATCACTTCATTATATCTTCTTTTATAACCACCCCAAAACTATTTTCCGATATATTATGCTTTGGTTGAGTCTCTATTGACTAGCAATTGCACCAGATATTGCAAAGGAAATGTCGTAAGATAGTAGCATAAGAACCAATAGCATAAAAGAAAGAAGATGTGACCAGAGTATTCTATAGGGAGATGAGAGATAGGGGCAATCTACCTACCTAAATAAATTAGAAAGAAATGTTTCATTAATATAGATAATAATGTCCCACTTAACATGAGATGGATCATTTTAAACAATAGCAACATCACCCTTATGTAAAAAATAAATATTTGGAATACACAAAAATTAACATTTTTTGAAAACTTTGGTTAAAATTACAAAAAAATTGCAAACTAATGCATGATCAAGGACTAATATAATATTAAGGTGAAGTTAAGTTTTATCAAAAAAAATTATTGACAAGATTTTGATTTTAAATACATAATGTTTCTACCATGGAAATGGAGAATATGTTTATGAACTAAAACCTAGTAAGTATTAATTGTTACAAGTAAAACATATTTACATGCAGTCGCTTTGTTCATTGTTCTTTTCACCCAACTTTAATATTTTTTTAAACAAAAACAATAAAAAAACATCAATTAAATCAAGAAGTTCTAATCATTTACATTTTTTATTATAATTTTGGTTGCTTTTATTATACCATTGTTTTCTATTTTTTTTCTAAATTATATCACCAATATTTAAAATAAAGTAAAAAATTACATTTTTTTTAAAATTTTCTGCTCAAATTGTAAGAATTTTGCTACAAATAATAATGCTATATAAGATTTTATAGCTACACATTTTAAGTCATTTTAAATCACAAATATTATTAATTAATTTTTTTAAAGTAACAAAACATTATTCATTTAGCTAACTATTAATTTACTACTAGTACTATTATTCGAAGTCACTTAAATATTATTATTGCCATATAATTATCTAAACTCTTTTTTATAATATTTTAAAGCTAACAATTTTTAGATATTATAATCCCCAAATCCATTCTTCCCATTCTTAATTCAATTAATGATGACTTTTGCAATTAAGAATTAATTTTTGTAAATCTCTTAATACAACTAATGATATGACTAATTGAAACTGAATAAATTCTCAATAAAAACAATAATGAGTGGAGAATAGTCCCAAATCATCAAATGCATCTTCAAAATCCCAATCAATATTCATATACAACTACATGCCACTCATGAGCACAATGCAAATTACCTGTATTATTAAAAAAAAACAAATTATATTACTTTAATTTATAATAATACATATATAATGATAAAGAAGAACATTTTTTTAAGTTAAAATATAGAATGTTTCATGAGGTAAGAGATTATTTGGAATTCTCTAAAATTTTGTAGGTTATAATTATATTAAATTTTTCATATTGTGTCGAAGTCACTCAAGTTATCGGATCGAGCTGTCGAAGACTGAAGACCTAGCCGCCGACTGCACTGCGCCTCTGGCCGCAGGCCAGCCTCGGCCTCCCTCGCTGCAAGAGAGGAGCTTTGACACACTGTACTGCACGCAGAAACAGAGGTCATCGCACCTGGAATATTGGCAAAATCCGCAGGCTTGAAAGATTGGAAAGACTGGGATGTTGGGGGCAAGCCAGCGCGGCCCCACAGATGCCATGGAATCCAGCGGGGACTCTGCCCCTCCTCTCAACCCACCTCCGGAGATTTCTGCATTCAAAGCATTAATAGCCGCAAGCTTGAAACGCCCTCCCACGGCTAGCCAGCAGAAGTTCGTCAAGAAACTTGGATCGATCCCTACGGTTGCCCTTCCTTAAGAAGAAACATGCAAGGCAGCACTGAACCTTGCGGAAAGAGGATTAATAAGCCAGTTTACGGGCCTCTGGCCTTCTCCAAAATCGGTCGAGAACTGGATCCAAAGAAACTGGTCTCCACTGATTAAAGATGGAGTCAAGAGCTATTTTGTTGGCAAAGGGTTCTTCGTATTTGTCTTTGAGAACCCAGAAGATAGAAGTCTCATCTTCAGAAATGGCCCTTACTTCATGGGACCACAAGGCCTGTATTTAAACAAATGGTCTCCGGACTTTGACCCCTCTCAGGATGTCCCCTCCGCTGTCCCGGTGTGGGTGCGACTCCCCCATCTGCCCCTGCACTGTTGGAATCAAAAAACCTTCCAGATCATTGGTAATGCGCTCGGAAAATACATAGACCAGGCAGCAAGGAAAGACCAGTACACATGCGCCCGAATCTGTGTAGAGGTTGATCTAGAAGAGGGTTTGCCTGAAGCAATAAAGCTCTCTGTCGCTGGGTGGACTCACATCCAGGAATTGGATTATGAACAACTCCCTTTCAAATGCAGACACTGCCACGAGCACGGCCATTTTGCGAAACATTGCAAGAAAAAAGCAGAAGACCAAACAGACAAAACAAATGAGGACCAATGGACGGTAGTTCGAAAGACTGCTCATCAAAAAAAAGGAAATGGAAAAGGGCATAACTCCGGAGATCCAGGCAGCTCCAAGAGCAACCAAGAAAGGGATGCAACCCCGAATGACATTGAAAAAGATTAGACTGACAATCAAGAAATGGATGCAACCCTGAACGACACTGAAAAAGATCAGACCGTCATAGCAGGTACGACACAGGAAAAAAAGGCAAATACAGAAGATCCACCATTAAACCAAGAAGGGGGAGAAGCTACACAGGCTGAGGTATTGCAAGGTAGCCCCTCTAATCCATCTTATGCAAAAGTAACAAGGAAAAAACCAGTAGATAGTGCGGGTTCTTCAGAGGATGAAGCCTTTGAATGCCCCTCTAGAAGAGCAGGAAGGAAATCCCGCAAAGAAATAAGGGAAGAGGAAGCTGTGAGACTCAAAGTCCAAGGCAGCCAGGCCACCATAGAAATGTCCATTGGAAGAAACACCAGACCAAGGCCTTCAAAGGGAGGCCCTACTCCCCCTCTCAAGTAAATCATGAAGCTCGTCTCTTGGAACTGTGGAGGATTGGGGAATGCCTCCAAAGCTGAAGCAGTCATGGATCTCCTGAAAATAGAACCCACAGATATTCTCATGCTCCAAGAGACGAAGATAGAAGCCCGAGCGCTTCTAGACATCAGCAAGTCAAAGTGGAAGAAAAGTGCAGGCAAAGCAGTAAACTCAAGGGGCTCCTCCGGAGGGCTGGCAACCCTCTGGTCAGAAGACTCTTTTTTACTCAAAAAATCTCATGAAACTCAGCACTGGATATTCACGGAGCTAACACAATGTGCAAGTAAGCTGTCTTTCTCGCTATTTAATCTTTATGTTCCTGTTACTTATACTGAAAAAAGAGAATGCTGGACCTCTCTCTCAGCATTTTTAGACCAGCATACCCCAAGCAACATAATTCTAGTAGGTGACCTCAATATAGTACTGAAATCAAAAGAGAAAAGGGGCGGCTCCAACAACAGAGACCCTATGTTGGCCTTTGTGGAAGAGCTAGCGCAGCAATGGGACCTATTAGACTTCAAGCCCATTCGCGGTCTATATACCTGGTCCAACAACAGATCTGGGTCAGAACATATCTCTGCTCGATTGGATCGATTTTTGGTACAAGGTTCCCTGATTATGGATAAAAAGATAATCAAAACAAAAATTTTACCCAAGTTAGCTTCTGACCACAAGCCGATCCAGCTGCTCCTTGAAGATGAAGAAGATCTAGGTCCTCTACCATTCCGCTTCAGCCCTTTATGGATTGAGAGAGAAGGTTTTTTTGAAACTGTTAAAGAAGCCTGGGCCAAGTCATTCTCAGGGTCCCCAAGCTTTGTTTGGGAACAAAAACTGAAAGCCACAAAACAAGCGTTGAAGGAGTGGATAAGGAAACCAGTCCCTACTCCAATCAGCATAAGGAAAGAGGCAGTATACACATTGGAGACTTTACAAACGGAATTGGAGAGCAAAGAGATCACAGCTGAACTTCTGGAACAAGAAATTAAGGCTCAAGCTGCTACATATCGATCATTCAGAAAAGAAGAAGAATACTGGCGAATCAAATCCAGGAGTCTGTGGTTAAAGGCAGGCGACCGGAACACCTCCTTCTTCCACAGACAATATAGAGCTCGGCTGAACAGGAATCACATCTATGAAATAAGGACAACAGAGGGCCATGTCAGCAAAGGCTTTACCCAAGTCAAAGCTGCTGCAGACAACCATTTTAAAAATCTTTTTAGTGATGGAGCACAGGCTTCCGAGGGGGAAATAGCAGAATTCCTCTCCAATATCCCTCATCTAATCAGTCCAGAAGAAAACGTTGCCCTCACCAGAGAAGTAATAGAGGAGGAAATTATAAAAATTATATGGTCCATGGAATCAGATAAGGCGCCGGGCCCAGACGGATTTACGATACACTTCTACAAAGTTTGCTGGAACATCATCAAAAGAGATCTCCAAAAAATGATAAAGGGCTTCATGAGAAAAGCTAAGATCGGTGGAGGAACCAACTCTACGTATCTAGCATTAATCCCCAAAGAAACTAATCCAGAAACATTCTCCAGATTCAGACCCATATCTCTGTGTAATGCATCCTATAAAATTCTGGCAAAATTGTTAGCAAGCAGGCTCAAGCCCTTGCTCAAGAAGCTGATCTCTAGTCCTCAAGGCGGCTTTGTGGAGGGCAAACACATTCTCGACAATGTCATCCAAGTCCAGGAGACAATCCACACCAGCATGAAGCAAAATGAGAAAGGTATGTTGATTAAATTAGACATGGCAAATGCGTTTGATAGAGTCAATCGCTCTTTTCTCATTAAGGTACTCCTCACCTTTGGTTTCTCGCCTCATTTTGTTCAGCTTATTAATGCTTGCATAAATAACCCCTGGATCGCCCCCCTGGTCAATGGCCGCCCCTCTAATTTCTTCCAAGCCCGGAGAGGCATCAGGCAGGGATGCCCCCTCTCCCCTTTCCTGTACATTTTAATGGTAGATTCCCTCAGTAGAAAACTCACAGCTGAAAGAATTCTTGGCACTCTCCCTGGTCTCAAATCCTCCTCAGATGCAGTACCCCTGAACCATGCTCTCTTTGTTGATGACTCACTTCTCCTCGGAGGTGCGTCCCCCAGAATCGCCAAAGGCTTCGATTCAGTCTTGAAAAGCTATTGCAGGGTCACAGGTGCTCTCATCAACGAAAGAAAGAGTGAAATTTATAGTTGGAACACAGGTCAACAAGAGACCAACAGCATCGCGGCAGTTCTGGGATTTAGAGGTCATGCCAACTGGGATCGAATTAAATATCTTGGCCTTCCAATTACCAACGGTGCCAACAAGAGAACGCTCTGGACAGAGATAATATGCAAAATTAAATCAAAGATAGAAGCGATGGGAGGCTATTGGCTAACCAAAGGAGGAAAAACTATCCTAATTAAGACCCAGCTATCTGCGCTCCCAATCTATCAAGCCGCCTTCTTGCTGGCCCCCAGGAATGTCACGGAGCAGATTTCAAAACTGTTAAGGGATTTCTTATGGCAAGGCGGGAGAGGGAATGAAAATAAAATACACTTAGTAAGCTGGGAACTGGTCAGACGGCCGACAGCAGAAGGGGGTCTACAAATCCGAGATCCCTCCCTTGTAAATCTTACTATGGGTGGGAAACTACTCTGGAAAATGGTCCATGAACCCAATCATCAGACCAGCATCATGTTGATGTCCAAATATGCCCAAAATTCTACATACAGAAGTGTGCAATTCGATTCCTCTGCTAATAGCATGCAGGTATGGAAGCTTTGCTATAAAAGCAGCAAATTCTTTAACCAAAACCTGTACAGAGTGCCTGGAAACGACAAACGAATCAACATGTGGCATGATAGCATAATGGGGAACGACCCATTGGAAGAAAATGAAGGTATAGTGGATGTCAGAGAGTGGTTGTTGCGCGCAGGAAAAACCAGACTCTATGATATTTCGAATTGGGACAGCAGAGGTGAATGGGCCGGTTGGGATCTCAATGGTATCCCTGATTGGCTAATACCACAAAAAAACCGTCTTATCGATTTGCTGGAAGGATCCTCTCCTGAACATCGCCACACAAGAGACAGCTGGGCTTGGGGAACGACTGGAACATATACCACAGCAGCAGGATATAAAGCACTCCAGAGTTCAAGGAACAACAGTCATGCACCGGCCTTCTGGAAGTCAGTTTGGGACAACCTAGCCCTTCCCAAAGTGAACTTCTTCTTCTGGACGCTGGTGCACAACAAACTACTCACTGGAGACAATCTAGAGAAAAGGAATATCGCAGGACCTCATAGGTGCGAGTTATGCA
This sequence comes from Pinus tabuliformis, assembly GCA_031772625.1. Classification (NCBI taxonomy): domain Eukaryota; kingdom Viridiplantae; phylum Streptophyta; class Pinopsida; order Pinales; family Pinaceae; genus Pinus; species Pinus tabuliformis. Next base: position 917,094,558 of record CM062810.1, read on the forward strand.
AAAGTTACTCTGAAACAACCCAGCACTTATTCCTTGAGTGCAAATTTGCCAAGGAAGTATGGGAGCACGCTCTTCTGGACCTGCAGATTCCAGCCTTCCCCCAGAATATAGTAGCTGAACTGTTTGCCTCCTGGAACAATATCTACCCCCACAGCATCCCCAACAAATCTTTTTGGAAAAAAATTTGGACAACAATTCCAAAATTCGTTTGTTGGCAGATATGGTTGGCTCGTAATGATCAAATTTTCAATGGAAATAGATACACTCCTCTACAAGTTGCAGCCAAAGCTAAAGCATTACTCTTGGAAGCAGCCCAACAACAGTTTCATAAAGAAGATCCACTGCTCCTTTCTAAAGAAAGGAGATGGCTTCGCCCGCTTGAGCCTTCTCCTCGTAAGCTTCATCTCGCCCCTCAAACAGTTAATCCGAAGTGGAGAATAAGAGAAACTGAGGAAAGTTTCACAAATTGGTGGAAATCCAAAAAACTCACCACCATCTTTTTTGACGAAGCCTCCAAAGGAAATCCTGGGAACGCTGGTGCTGGTGGGGTCATATACACTTCGGATGGCACCTCAAGAGACAGCTTTTATTGGGGACTAGGCCAGAAATCCAATAATCAGGCAGAGATCTATGGACTCCTCAAAGCTTGTCAAATAGCAAGAGAAAAGGGAGTCAAAGACCTCCAAGTTTTCGGTGATTTAGAGATCCTTATCAAAAAATTAAATGCTGAAGATCTTTTCAACAATGCAAGCCTCAATGAACTGCTGGGAAGACTGAAAAGAATCGTCCAAGATTTCACCTCCTATAAATTCTATCACATCCTTAGAAACCTGAATGGCAAAGCGGATCAATTGGCGAACAAAGGATGCCCGCTCATGAAAGGACAACTGTTTATCAATGACGAAAACTTCTACCAAATTCCCTGAAAAGTCTGTAACTCACAAGCAGAATATGCTGGCTGCTTTCTTTGTAAACGGGGCTGCCTCGGCAAAGACCCCATCTCTCTCATTCAAATAAATAAAATCTTACACCTGTTTCAGTTAAAAAATAATAATAATAATAAATAAATAAATAAAATAAAATTATATTAAATTTTTTTCTATTTTTCTCTACTATTTTTTGAAGATATTATAATCTTAAATCTTATATTTATATAAAATAACAAGATTTATGTTACTTGTGACAATTGAACTTCAATGAAAAGAATAACAATCATTCTTCTCAATCACTTTAAATAAGTTAAATTAGCAATTCATACTTTCTACATCTCAATATAAGAATTCTTTTAATACTTAACATAAAGTTAATGCATGACATTTAAGACATAAATTAATTTGGCAAAAGAAATATTTTTAAGTAAGCTATAAGAAAATTATTGAAATATCTCTATTTATAGAAACATAAAATAATTCAAAGAAAAAAAATTATGGTTCCACTAATAAGTATTTTCTGTATGTGAATATGATGAAAATATTTAAATAAATTAATTAATAACAAAATAAATGATTCAATCTCATTTATAAATACAATATTTCAATGGATGCATTTTTAATATACTCTTTCACATAAGTCATTGTCTAGATGATCCAACTTACTTAACCTTATTAAAATTATAACAATAATTTTTATTTTTATTTTATAAGTCATAGTGTAGATGATCCAACTTACTTAATCTTATTAAAATTATAACAATAATTTTTAATTTTTTTTAATTATAAGATTTATATATATATATATATTTCCTTCACATTTAAATAATTATTTTTTTTATAGTTATAAAATTTAGTTGCAAGGCCCATGGGGACAATCTCATTAAACGAGCTTTCCACGGTCCATCTTGGTGTTGTTTCTGCAAGAATAGCTCAGAATCCATTGACCACCTCTTCCTATTCTGTCTGATCACTGTGGACCTCTGGCTTTCGACCCTCCACGCCTCTCACATCCCCAGCCGATGGCAGGGCACATCAGTAAAGGATGCTTGGCTATCTTGGTGGGCATCGGCAACCCCGATCAAAGCCAGAAACCTTCCTCTCCTCATCTGTTGGGCAATCTGGTTAGCCCGGAACAAACTCATTTTCCTGAACATCATACCTATCTGGCACACCATCTCTGCCCACATCTTGGCCATCTATCACCTCATCCCTGATGACGATATTATACCTTCCACCAGGACTATTATACCTAAGGCTATCAACAGAGACTACCCTTGGGCTTATTTTGACGGGTCAGCCCAAGATGGAGGGTGTGGGGGGTGAGCTATACTCTATCTATATGATACACATTTTTTTAAAATTCAAATGGGGCTGGGAATGGGTACTAATAACTATGCCGAGCTCATTACACTCAGACATCTCCTACAATTTGCCTTAGAAAAACAATGCAGAAATATACAAATATTTGGGGACTCAAAGATTGTTATCAACTGGATAAACAATATTTCTTCTTGTCATGCTTATACTCTGAGGCACATTCTGGAAGAGGCACACAGACTTATAGCACTATTTGATCTCTTTGTTTGTCGCCATATATACAGGGAGCGCAACCAGATTTCTGATCAGCTTTCCAAGGAAGCTGCGAACCGGCCTCGAGGTACATGGATGATACAAGAACAGAGGGACGGTGAACACTACCAATACTACCACCGACCATACATGGACTTCAGAGCATAATGGGCCCAGAGGGGCCTGTCTTTACATGGTTTATTTTTTTCATATTTATCAGTACATATATATCTCATTTATACTTGTTGTATATAAAGGTAGAACAAAAACTGTACTCCCTGTGTGGAGCATTTTTTACACCTTGATGCTTTTTGAAAAATGTACTCCCTCTTTGGAGTCATTTTGAACTTTGATATTATTTTGAATGGGCGAAGCGCCTCACTTTATAGCATATGTGACACAACATCTACAATAAGTAATTTTCTTACTATCAATGAAAATTAAGATTATATATATATATATATATATTTCACATTTTCATATATATATATATATATTTATATTAAGATTTTATATATATTTATTTAAATCTAAATTCTCGAAGAGAATGAAAGGGGCGTTACATTTCTCGTTGATTGTCTGCAGATGTATATCTCCTCGCAGGGCCGATGATGTCGGTTGATAATTGTCATGGCATTAGCATTAAAAATATTACAGTGTGCAAACAATGCAATAATTAATAATACAACGAAAGGCAAGAGGAGCCCAGAACCCATTCTCTGCTCCATTTCAAAGATTAAAATTACTCACAACAGGATTACTCAATCCAAAACTGCATCCATGGTCGGCCATTGAAATGATAAATAAGATTTTCCAGTGAACGATAATCAGGTGATCCCATTTTTCACCGAAGTCTAATATGCTTTCTTTATCGACCGGTCCAGTTTTTTGAGTGGAAGTCCGAGAAGTATATGAATTCCCATCGTCTCTATCGTAACCCAACTGTAGCCCAAGAAAGCTCAGAGGAATTTCTTACACGAGAAGGGCAAGAGTTCGATTCTCATCATCTTCTTACTAAGCAAATTGGGTTCAATTTAATTGCAAATTCATCAAATAAGAAAACTAACCTGAAAATTTTTCCAACAGAAGGAAAGGATCCAAAGTCTTCCATTCAGGCTGCATGCATATCGATATCCGAAAATTTGATGAAATCGTGCTAATGAACAAATAACCATGTAGGTTTTTCTCATGCCACTTCCTTGTCCACCATGGATTGCAATTTCGTGTCAGTACTCCTCCCATCAGAATTCAACAGAGTTATCGGTGCAGTCTGCAGGCACTAATGATTGAAATGATTGAATACAGTAATCAACTACTAATGGAATTCTAGAAGCATATTCAGGGATTTTCCAAGGTTTCAAAAATTACTAATGCCCGCAATAAAAACTTTGATATTGATAACAGAATACCATAGCAATTATTCAGAACTGGTGGATGGCAAGTAATGAGTTTTGGCAATCAGAGATTGATTCGATGGGATTCTCTGCAAGTGTATGTTGCACCGTGAAAAGCTTGCCTCTTCTATGTGAAGCACATGATGGGCGCAACATGGGGAAAGAAGATCCCGCTAATAAAAAACTGTGTTGGACAGGGAAAATACTCATTACCGAAAATTGTGTAACCCAATCAATAATATAAAAAAAACGGTCATCTTCCACCTCTTTCTTTTCGTCCTCTTTCTTCAAACATGCCAAGACTGACAGATAAACACCAGGCGTTAAATATCAACAAATCTAGAAAATATATAATTAAAGGAACAAAAACCCTGTAATTGTTGGAAGGTATTAATTCCAACTACCCACCATTAATACAGCCACTAGATTAATCTAGAGAATTCAGCAGGTAGTTTCTAAATTCATTGACAAATTGGCAAGCTTCCTGAAGAAGCCACTGCCCCATCAAACTCCAGAGATTTCTGTGTCATGTATAAATACCTGTTCAATCATCGAATGAAGGCAAGTTTCTGAGTTCTGTGTTTCAATACATGATCTCTGAGCTGTGTTTGGCCAGCTATGTTTGGCCAGGGTCGCGAGTGCTCCGTGGTGTGAAGGGTAGGCAGAATCTGCGTGTTTTCTGTGAGGGTTTCGGCTTAGTTTCAGAGCTCAAGCCTTGTGCTTCGTTCGTGAGAGTAAAGTGTGATCCGTGGTAAGTGAAGTTGCCTGTAACATGAAGTTGATGGCTATGTTGAGTGTGCAGAATCCGACTGTGGTGTGATGTTGTATTTGCCACACAGAAGTGCTGCAATACCCACTGTGCGTGGAGAAAGTGGAGAGCAAATTGTTTGATGTGGCTGAGCGCGTGGTACTGGTGCATTAAATCACCATTGCTTGGTGAGCATCTGGCGTTAAATCAAGAGATTGAGTGCTCGCCAACTATTTGGTGTTGTTGGAGAGCGCCATCACTAAGAGCCGATTATTAGCTGCGGTGAAGAACTGGAGACTGTTGCCTGAGTGTATTGCTTGTTTGCAGCATTGTCTGATGTTTATGTCGTTGCAACTCCAAAGGGCCAAGATCGTGAATATTAGTGAGGTTGTTTATTACAGCGTCTATAACTGTGTTAAAAAATGAGTGTTGTGTGAAGATGCGTGGATGTCGCTGAGCGCTGAGCGAGTTGAGTGATTTGTGGTGATTGTGTTGTTTTTGGTGTTGCTGCATGACCCATAGAGGGTCGAACAAGGTCGTTGATGCTGAAAGAGTGTGAGCGCTGCGTGGAGGTGATTCTTTGCAGAAATCGTTGGGTATGTTGTGAGACATCACCTGGTGCGTGCAACAAGTGTTGTCCAGTTGAGTGACTGTTGCACATATTCATGTCGTTGTGTGGAAGCGTCATTGAGCACCGTGTGTGGAGCTAAGGGTCGTGAGGCTAGGTTATGGTGCCAAGTGTTTGTTTGAGTTGTTATCTATGGTGCTAAGTGTTTGAGTGTTCGCCTTTCAATGATTGAGTATTGAGGTGGGTGCCAAGAAGGAGGTTCTGCACAAGAGATCAACGAAGAGGATGCATAGTGTTGTCTGAAAGTGTAGCGAGCATGGAGTAGTGGCAGCCTGGATCGTGAGCACCTGTGCGACCAGTCTTAGCCATGTGGATTTGTGTGAAGTCCTGCCAACCATTTGGAGGAGTTGTGACAGTTCCTCAATCTCTTTGTGCATATTGAAATCATGTTCGTGAGAGAGGAATAGTGAGGAAAGGGGATCATTAAAGGTGGCAGAAATCACTGGCAAGGAAGAGCGAATCCCTGCGTTGTTGCATTGTTGTTGGATAGTTGAGGCATTGTTTTTGTGAGCTACGCTAGTGGACAAGTACCTGTGGATGTCTTGTAGCGTTGTTGAAGAGCGGTGTATGTAGATTGAAACTACAGTTGGGAGCGCAGCGGAAGGTTTGGTGCGGCCTGTCTCAGTGTTGAGGTGTGCTGCAAAGAGACAACAGAAGAGGTGTATGCTTGGAAGAGGTGTGTTCTGAAAGCTTCAAGGAAAGCACTCGCACGGAGGTAGAACGATCCTCTGTTGTGTGGAGGACGACCGCGACTGTTGAGCAGTGGATTGCTCAACAGTGAGAGGAGACCTATGTTAGAGATTAAGCTGAGGGTTTACCTCTGATTTGTGTGATCGATTGTTGTTGGAAGAGACGTGTGTGGAGATATTACTGTGAATGAGTTGGTTGTGGTTGCCACTGTGTGTATAAGGTTACTGCTATAATTTTTTTATTTTTTCATTTATTTATATATATATATATATATATATATATATTTTTTATTTTTTTTATTTTTTTTTTTTCTGTGTAAAGACTAAGCTATTGTATTAAAAAGTAGAAAAATATTTACAAAGAGGACTTGGCCTCTGAGGATGCATGAGCCCACCCTCTGTCAGAAGAACAAAGCAGGTGCAAGTGGCCACCTGAATTACAAAAAGAGACTCCATCGAAATGAACATAAGCTGAGCAGGTGCAAGTGGCCACCTGACTTACAAAAAAGACCCCATCAAAAGAACAGCAGTAAGCTGAATTGTCTAACCATTGATTCATAGCTTGTGGCTTGTGGCTTGCTGCTGGTAGCAGTGTTGCGGAGGAGAGTACGAAGACCATCAGTTCCAGAGTTCTGGAGACACCACGAGCTCTGAAAGGTCCCCTACCCATTAACAAAACCTGGGCGCAGCGCATAGATAAGAATCCCCACAAAATCTCCAAAACATGACAATCGAACAAGAGAAGTAACAGGAATTAAGCCTTTGAAGGCTCACCTTATGCGTTATTATCTGCTTCTGGCGGGAGAGGAAGCCAGTCAAGCATAGTACCATCTCCTATATCTTCCAGGCGAACTTCCAGTGGAGGGACTGGCTGCGGATGTGTGGCCAATCCACCAACAGGCGCAACAGGATTGATATCATCCGGAGGAGGGTCTGCTGCATTACCATCCTCCTCATTCATCTGGACATTCCGTGTTTGAACTTGCTCCCCCTGGTCTTCCTCCTGGCTAACATTTTCCTCCTCTTCCTCTGTGGCAATCATTGTTATCATGATTGAAACAAGCGATTGATTTCGCCTGCACCTAAAGGTGAAGCGGGAGGTATGAACCTGGCTATTCTCCGAGGGATCAGACTCCTCTGAGGGAGAAGAGGGAGGCGCAACAATGGCTAGCGGAGGAATTGCTCTAGCTCGAGCTTCCTGCCTTCTTCTTATCCCCCAGACTCCCCCTCTTCTCGGGACTCCTCTTTGACGTGGGGCCATGAGCAGGGGAGACCTCAAGCAGTTAACACCGAGATACTTAGTGCCAAGACGTGACACAGAACCAGTAATCCCTGAAAAGGGAAGCAAATCCGTGACCCTTTCACCTAGAAAATCTTTAAGAGAACCCGAGACAAAATTATGACACCTCGCTTTCCCCTGCACCGCCAAGAGCGAAGAATTTCCCACCCTATAAATGACAGAGAGCGCACTCTGGACGGAGGTGAGACCTCTGCAGCTCCTCACAGAGCTAGAATAGGGCTCCTTCCTTCCATTATCACTTGAATTCAAAACAACACAACTCGCATTCCAAACCTGGAGCCAATGCTTCATTAAATAGACTCCCGCTTGGAACTGTCTGGAACAAGACAGAGCATCTCCCTCGGATTCAGAGGACAGGGCGTTTAAATTCGCCATACTTGAAACCATCACCAAAATTCCTTTCAGTCTCCTCAGCATGTATGAACTTTAATGCATAGCCAGAACCGTCCTATCGTGACCTAAGCTGATGCCTTCTGCCCTGTGTAACTGATTCACTCGCTCCTCATGCTGACACCCGCATCCGGGTAAGGTTACTGCTATAATTGAAGTACAATGAGTGGGATAATATTGGATGCTGATCTTTTTGATGATGTTTTGGAAAGCCTATTTGGAAGTATTGTTGATAATATATTTTATTCCGGTAGTATTTTTGAGTCACAAGAACTATTAGATCAACACAATGATTTTACTGATGACCATAAATATTCAGAGGTGGAGTCCATTCCACAGGAGAGCAAAACTTGTTTGTCCTTGAACCCAATTGCTAGTAATGTGATTGGCTCTGTTTCTAAGATTTCTGCAATAGTAGAGGATACTACTATGGATGTTGTTCGGAGGCTGCTCATGTTCGAAGATGAGTACATTTTGGTAGCTCCACATGGAAATTGGGGAGAACTTGAATTAGATTACCTTGTTCGGGGTCTTGCATTGCATCTCAATCCGAAAAAGGTTGTTGATAATAAGTACATAAGCAAGGAGTAGAGGAATTTTTTTAGAAAAGCCAGAAAGGTGAAGATGAAACCGCACCAGCAAATGAACAAGCATGGACCCTTTCGCAAGAAGGCAAAAATGAAATGTTTTATTGTAAGCCTAGCTGAGACTTAGACCAGCAGGCATGACAATTAAGAGTATAGTGTCTTGTATATTGTGCTATAGTATATTTGTTATATGGTTGGAATTAAGGGGCAGTGTTGGAAGGTATTAATTCCAACTACCCACCATTAATATAGCCGCTAGATTAATCTAGAGAATTCAGCAGGTAGTTTCTAGAATTCATTGACAAATGGGCAAGCTTCCTGAAGAAGCCACCGCCCCATCAAACTCCAGAAATTTCTGTGTCATGTATAAATACTTGTTTAATCATCAAATGAAGGCAAAGTTTCTGAGTTCTGTGTTTCAATACATGATCTCTGATTGTAATATGCATTATGAATACCTGTAGGATCAACCTTCAAGGTGTATGCGTCAGAAGTTTCCTTACCTGCCTGCAAGACCAACAAATAAACACCAGACGCTAAATATCAACAAATCCAGAAAATCTGCAACTAAAGGAACAAAAACCCTGTAATATGCATGATGAATACCTGGAGGATCAACCTTGAAGGTGTACGTGTCAGAAGTTTCCTTCCTTTTAGTCGCTTTGAATGTTGGTTATTAATGTTGACTCCTTCCTTGCACGATGCCGCATGTCCCTCAAAGAGGAAAATTCTCATATTCGAAAGGATCCCCAAAATCCATTGACAAGGGATAGAAAACACTGGATGTCTTTTGACGAAGCGACTAAAAAAATGTTGTTCTTGAATGTGAAATCTTCAGAGACTTGGAGATATGATTTTGGTGAATTTTTTGGACGAATAGGGAAGCATTTATACAAATTTCAAGAAATGGGTAGAATGTTTAAGAACGAAGACAAAGAAACCTAAGAGGAGTTTTCCTCTGCAAAATGAAAACACAAATGCAAAGTTTAAGCTCACGATTATGGAGGGTTATATGCTATATCTTGTTATTCAATTGAAACTGAAGCGGTATTGAAAGTGTATTAATCTGACAGCACACTATTCTTGAACCGTCTAACATTTTATCAGATGGTGCAAACTTGTGCAAAGTGGCAATTAGGAGAGTTGATTTCAGAGGGGAACACCTTACGGCATAATGAGTGGTGAGACCACTTGAAATATGGGGCAACTCTAAGATGCAGAGAGCATATATCTAGAAAACATACTTGTTTTTCTTTAATTAATATGTTTAAATGTTATGATTTCCATATTGAAACCATAACATTAACATTTCAAAATTGATTATAAAATCATTATGTATCGATGATGAACCACATTATTCGTTTGAAAATTCCACCCAAAATTACTCATTATAATTGATCTAAAAGAACTACATCAAAGAATCATTTTTAAACTTAAAATTATTTAATTATTTAAAAAAAAAAATCAACTAACCTATTTAATTATTAAAAATAAAAAATAAAAAATAAATTACTCAGTTGTTATGACTTCCATATGAGAAGATAATATTAATATTTCATCGATTATAAAATCACTTTTAAAATTGATTATTGAATTACTTTTAAATTATAATTTCCAAAATTACTTTTAAATTATGATTCTCATTTTGTAACATAATGTTAAGATTTTGTTGATTATCAAATCACATTCATAGTTTATAAAATCAATTTTAAATTTAACTTTAATATAAAAGTTTTAAAATGAGTAAGAAAAAAAAAAAAAAAAAATATATATATATATATATATATATATATATATTATTTGTTTTTAATTATTTAAATTTTCAAGTATGTGAACGAAATTTACTTAATGGATATATTTGAATATATTTAAAAAATAATTTATTTATTTATTTAATCGTTATAAACATTCAACTAATCGAGTTAATTGTTAAATAATTTAGCTAATCTACTTAATCATAATTTTATATTGTAATCATAATATTAACATAATTATATTTAACTGAAATTTTATGAAATGATTTTAAAATAATTCAAAATAATTTTGTTTTTCTTAATTTATTTTTTGGTTGGTTTGACTCATGGAGAATTTGAACTTTCAATCCCTAATTTACATAATACTTCATAACAGAGTGATTGCCACTTGATGCTCAGTGAATTTTTTTTCCCTCAATTATTAAAAATTTCAATTATCTTAAGTATATTTAATTAACAAATATATCTAAAAACATTCAACTAATTTACCTAATTATTAAAAAAATCAACTATTCTATTTAATTAAACTAAGAAATTTCAATTATAATTTAATATTTAAAAATCAATTTTATAATTTAATATTTCAAAATCAATTATAAAATTATTTCCAAATTTATATTTTATATAATACTTTAAGAATAAATAGTAATCTTATTCGTCCAACTACGCATCCTTCATGGATGCTGCTGGAGTCAATCATGAAAGTTTTTTTTTGAATTCCCGTTAGCTCTCCATATGGCTAGATGGAGAAGTTATGTTGCATCTTATTAGGTTTTGGAAACCAAAAAAGCAATGTGGAAGGAATAGTCCGACATTTGGATCATGCACTCCCCATACCCAAAAAGTATTTACATCTGGAACCAAATGTTGTTGAAGAAAATAAGTAAATCTTGTTCAAAGAGGTCAAAGTGCTTTAGAAGGGAAATAGCTTGGTACTTAAAATTTGACTTTATGGAAAAACAACGAAATATATATTGCTTTAGAAAACTTGTCTAATTCAGAGGCTCGCCATGGATGGATCATACTTCGTATAACAGTATATATATATATATATATATATATGAGGAACCTGCTTGGTAAGGCATGGGCAGAGCTCAATTTTCAGTTCAAAGACATACCAGATCTTTTTAGTAAGCGTATTGATTGTTTGATTCACTCTCTCTTTTGGTAAGCGAGTAAAGTCAGTCTAGTGAAAGAAGAAAGTGGTACTCAGTCTAGCGACTCGGATTAGAGAATAAGAAAGTGTTAGTTCTATTCCCCATAGTCAAGTCTTGCCTATACAGAAGGAAGAAAAGTTCAAGTGTTGTGAGTGAAGCTCAAGCTCAAGTTCAAGTTCAGTCACAATTCACTTAAAGTCAAGTTTTAGTTGCTTAGCTTAGAGAAAGATTCTTTTTGGGAACATAATATTTCCCTTTCATACGCTAAGTAGTGTTGGCTCTAAAGTGAAGCTCTTTAAAGCTTTGTAAACCAGTTATCCTTTAAAAAGTCACATAGGCACTGAAGTTCTTGGAAGCACTTTCGGTTTTGGAGATCAGAGACAACCAGAAGAAGGTTTCATCTTTCAGTTACGTGTAGAGCTCAATTTTCAATTCAAAGACATACCAGATCATGTCCAGATATAGGGAAAGTGCTCCAAAGGGCACTAAAAATCTAGGTGAGGGCAATTTTAATTCAATTGTTGTGAATTCTCAAGTTGTAAAAGGTTGTAATTGGTGTGTAAAGTGTTCGAGTTCCCTCAATGGCTATCGAGGAGGGTTTAAAAAATTTCCCAGCATTGGAATTTGATTGATGTGTTGTGACAAGAGGAAGAGGATTTGTGGTTCATCACCATGCTCATAAACTTCTGGAATCCAGCCGAACCCCAATGATATGCTCGATATTTTCAACGTCAGTCATTTGATTCATTGGCAATCAAATTACTTGAATGAACAAGAATTTTTGTTCAAACAACTAAACAAATGTTGTGTTGATCGAAACATGGGATAAGACTCGAGTCATCCAAAGAAGTCCGCAAAACTAGCCACGACCACTGGATGTGATATGCATAGTGATAGATTTGACATACAAATCCAACTCAAAGTGCACAAGAAACATTCCTAAATTCATTCAAGCAAGATTGCAAAGTCTTCAGGTGCTTTTGCGTGACTTGTCATTCATTCCTAAGAAGGTCCATAGCACCAAGTGTAACAAACATATCCATAAACATTTCATCAGTAACAGTAAATAGCTCCACTCCCAGTGCCATTACTAATTTGTCTTGACAAGGAGTCAAGAAGCCAACATGGAGACAACTAGGAAAGAAATTAGGGGTTTGTCCACCTCCTTAACTCCCTAAACTCAGCTTGGGATCATCATATCCTCTCTCACCAGTTTGAGTTCATTGACAACCGAGTGACTCCTAGTCCATGTAAAGATCAAGAAGTTCAAGATCCAACATTTTCGAGGTAAAGGAGGGAACCATTCCTACTTTTAAGGGAGTTGCTTCAACTACCCTTTTGTATAAATAAACTAGAAGAAGAGCTCATTAGGATTCAAATTTTTTGTTTAGCTAGGTGTAGTTATTGAGCTCCAAGCTTGACATTGTTATTTTCAACTTTTATGTGATGTATTAGACCTACACTTTTTGATAATGAGAAGTTGGATTTTAAGCTGCATCTGAGTTAGTTTCAGAGGGTTGAGACCCTTGGGTTTGGGCCCAACCCAAAGGCTTTGGTCCCTCTTCTTGTACTTATGTTTCTTCTTGATTCCAAGCAGTTCATAGTTTCTTGCATTTTAGTAGAAATTAACCTATAAAATCATGTGGTTGCAACCTCTACATCACCTCTCTTGTGGGAGAATGAGTGGAAGGATTCACAACCATAGCCCAAAAAGATTGTTTATGATTTCTTGGAAATAGATTAGTGTTAGTTGTCATGTTTTACATTTTCTTTCTGTAGTTTAGAAGTTAGTTTAGTGATTAGATCAGTGGTATTACATGAATTAGATGTCATTTAAATTCAACTCATCTTTTCCATCATAATTTATTTCATTTTGTAAATGATAAATGGATGCATGCATGTGATTGATTGCAGGGTTGATTGATTTGCAGGGAAGGGCACCTTCACCACTTCCATCCTGAGCTCTTTCATCTTCTCCTTCCACCTCCAAACTCTGTCCCAAAAACCATGTTTTATAAGCTATTATGCATAGGTCACCTCCAAGCCTAATGAATCGACCAATTTGATAAGGTATCGATTCGACCTGGCTAATTTTTAAAACCATCTCATTAAGATCACAAGTAAAATGGTTAGTAGCTTTATGAATCACATAGAAAATTAAAAGACTAAACTTGCTTTTTAGGGCACAAAATGGAATCAAACCCTAGATATATCTAAAATTTAGATTGTTATCCTTTTTCATGTCATCTGAAAATGAATTAAATGTCCCTTTGAAACCCAGACGTGGAAAGGACTAATACGTTCTAACCATTTCAAGTAGGGGTAACTAATACCAATGCAAGCTATCGCCTCGAAATTATAGTATGTTAAAGAAATTATTTTCAGAAGTATGTAAAACTCTGATAACTAGTTTTAAAGCTACAAAGACCAAAATTACACCCAATTAATAGGGTTTTCATGACCACACTGTGAGGGATAATATGTTATTAACTTGGGTATGAGATACACTGAACAAAATTGAAAAACTCAATCTCTTGATAGACAGGATTGAACCAGTCTGCCTTGAAGATTAAAAGAACAAAAAAATGGCCATGTCACTACATAGCTTTTGAAGCATGTTTACTACAGTCCCATTGACCACTTTTGGTTCCTCGTAAGCATTCTAATTTAATAGCAATGTCAATTTATCGCATTTAGTTCTACCCATAATGGAAAAGAATTATTTCCATCTTAAACATTACAAACTTAAGCTACATGTGGATCAGATATCAAGTTGGAATGAATGTCATTCCCCTTGATTTGAACCCTTATCAAATCCAAAATTAGAACTGTCTAAGTAGTAGAACATAAGCTCTAAAAGGGATTAATCTTTCCTACCTTATTCCTTATTGGGTTCAATTAGTCCAATGATAAGGGACTTAGGACCTAGCAATCTTCTTTAATTAAAGAAATATATGATTTCATACAATAATGTATGGCACAAAACTAAACCACCTTGAAAACACCTATTCATATGCCTACGAGATCATCCTCAGCATTAAAAACTCAAAACAGGTTTAATTTTTTTTCAATTTTGGATGAGGAAAATATTGATTTTCCTTGATTGGCCTTTGAGAAATGCACACAGGGTCCACTTATATGCATGAAATAAGGAAATTGAAACTACAACTCTGGCATTTTCCACCCTAACCACAAAAACCACAACTTGGAATTTTCTATATCATCACCAAATGCACATAGATAATATGCCGACTCAACATTTTCAGTGTTTTGATCAAATTGGACCAATGCCGCAAAAATGCAAACAATACCTTCTAGAAGGTCCAAATTGAATCATTTCAATTGCTAATTCTTATTCTCATCACTTTGAAGTTGAAATTTTTTGTTATGCAAAAAGAAGACAAAATTTGTAGTATAATCTAATGAATTGATTTGAGTGTGTTCTGCTCCCGCCCAGAAGTTTTCAAACTTTGTGAGCGACCTCCTCCTTCCGCTCCCGGGGCCTCCTGCTCCTGGGGCTTTTAACCCTTGCCTGGTACGTGATGGATCAAGCAGAGCCTCCTCCTGAGGGTGCTTCAATCCCTATCCCATCTGCAGGAACTTCAGCACAACTGGGAGAAAATGCAGAAGCCTTCGCTTCACTGCTCTCCTCCTTGGGACCGTCTCATCCCAAACCATCCATATCAAAGTTTGTTAAGAAGATTGATGAAATGCCTGAAATAAACCTTCCTCTTGCTCTTCCTCTCCGCCCAACTCTGTCTCTCTCTGAGCGAGGTTTGGTGGTCAGTTCAATGGTCTCTGGCCTCTCCTCATTCGGTCCTCAAATGGGTAGAAAGAAACTGGGCCTCATCTATCATGGGGAAAATCTCCATGAGATTCTGCAAAAGAGGATACTTTACCTTCCCCTTTGAAACGAAGGAGGACAGAGACTTAATCTTTAGAAACGTGCCATATTTCCTGGACTCAAGAGGCCTTTATCTCAACAGATGGACTTCGGACTTTGATCCAGAGTTGGATGTGCCAAATGCAGTGCTAGTATGGGTGAGGTTCCCTCATATTCCTCTTCATTTCTGGGGAGATGAATCTGTTAAAGCAATAGGGAATGTTGTGGGGAAATATATTGACAGAAGTGAGCCAAAGGAAAACATGCATGCCTGCACGAGAATATGTGTAGAAGTAGATCTGGGGAAAGGACTTCCGGAAGCAGTCAAGATCAAAGTGGATAACTGGGTTCACATCCAACAGCTAGACTACAAACAAATACCATTCAAATGTAAGGTATGTCATGAATATGGTCATTTTTCAAATAGATGTACTAAAAATCAGGAACCAAAATGGGAGCAGGTCAAGAAGAAAAATTCAACAACCAAGCCCAAAACCTCTTATGTTTGCAATCTTCCTCCCTCTTCAACTACCTCCCCCTCTTCCTTGTCCCTCCCTCCATCTCCCCCCCATCAACAACCAAACCCAAAACCTCTTATGTTTCCAATATTCTTCCCTCTTCAACTACCTCCCCCTCTTCCTTGTCCCTTCGCCCCCCCTCTCCCCCCCATCTTTTCCTTCTAGGCATATTTCATCACAAGACCCCCCCTCTCCCTCAGCTTCCCTCCCTCCGTCTTCTATCCCTCCCCCCTTATCAGATCTATTGGTCTCTAATCCCTTTGGCTCTCTTGCAGACCATGATCTCCCCTTCCCCCCCCCCCTTCCTCCCCCCCTCTTCTTCCCTTCCCCTCTAATCCCTCCCCTTCCTCGCCCATCCCCTCCCAAAGCCCACACCCCTCCTCTTTCAATCGCATAATCACTCACACCCTTTCCAAAGAGCTCCTCTCCTCTCATGATCACCCTAAAAAGGCAGGTAGAGAAACTAACAGAGAAAATAGAGATGAAGCAATGGCAAAAGAAATGGCTCTAGGCACCCAAAAACCTATGGACACTTTCCTGGAAAAAAATAAGGAGAAAATCACCCACCCTAACAGAGGGAAAGGTCCCTCAACCCTTAACATCAAGTGATAATGATTATAGTCTCCTGGAATTGCATAGGAATAAGAAGTATGCTGAAAATTAAGGCAATGAAAGACATCATAACTTCAGAGAAACTTGATATCTTTATGCTCTAGGAGTCAAAGGCAAATGAAAAGGAAATTGAAACAATGATACAAAAAAAACCAAAAATTATCAAGGAACCTCAAGCCCAGCAACCAGAGCCTCAGGAGGAATATGCACACTATGGAAAACCGAAAATTGGGAGCTCATTCAACAAAAAAAAGAGCTGCATTGGATAAAAACAGAAATGGAAAACAAAAAAACAAAAGAGAAGTATTGCATTATAAATATTTATGCCCCAAACCATTACAGGGACCAAGAAGTCTGTTGGTCCACCCTAAAAAATCATCTTATGCAGGACCAAATCAGAGGCGTAATCATAGGAGGATATCTCAATTTGGTATTGAGCACAGAGGAAAAATTCGGGGGAAAATACAATGTTGACCCTTATAGGGAAATGTTAGAATCTATTATTGAAGCATGCAAATTAATGGACATGCCTCCTAGCAATGGAAAGTACACATGGAACAACAAAAGAATTGGGAAAAATAACATCAAGGAAAGATTGGATAGATTCCTAATACAAGACAAAGTTGCCAATGAGTTCAGTGATATAAAATCCAAAATCATCCACAATATAGCATTAGATCACAAACTAGTGGCAATCACCCTTGGGAAGTTAGATAATCTTGGCCCAATTCCTTTCAGATTCAGCTCCACGTGGAATGACAGAAAAGAAGTCAAAAATATCATAACTGAAGTGTGGACAACACTAATTAATGGCTCACCTAGCTATGTTTGGGAAACTAAACTAAAATCCTTGAGGAGAGAGCTAAAACATTGGGCAAGGACCAACAATATAGAAACACAAAAACGAAACTTAGAAATAGCAGAAAAATAGACAAAATCCAAATGGAAAAGGAGCAGTAAGAGGAAACGCAGGAGAGAATATTTTAGGAAAAACAAGCATATTGGGAGATGTACAGACAAAAAAAAAAGGAAGAAGAAGAGTAGTGGATAAAATCACAAAGTCTATGGCTCAAAGCAGGAGACAAGAACACAACTTTCTTTCATAATATGGCCATGATAAGAAGAAACCAAAATCAAATAGACAACATAAAAGATAATGAAGGCAAAGTAGTCAAAGGACAAGAGGAAATAAAGAAGGAGGCTTACAGATACTATAAAAATCTATTATCATCCCCAACATCAAATAATGAGTATGAAGAATATCTTCAGCATATACCCCAGAAAATCAGTGAAGCAGAAAACAATGAACTCGCAAGAACAGTTGAAGAAAAGGAAGTAGCTGATGTGGTTTGGGATTTGTATCCGGATAAGGCTCATGGCTCGGATGGGTTCCCTATTTCCTTCTATAAAAACAAATGGACCATTATTAAAAAACATTTGATAAGAATGATAAGAAATGTTTTTTGGGAAATTCAAGGTTGGAGGATTCACAAACTCTTCCTTCCCGACTCTTGTTCCAAAAGAGTCAAATTCTAACTCCTTTAGTAAATTTAGGCTTATTTCTCTGTGTAACTCCTCCTACAAAATCACAACAAAAATCATGGCAAATAGAATCAAAGTATTGCTTCAAGAAATAATATCAGAAAACCAAGGAGGATTTGTCCCTAAAAGACAAATTTTGGACAACATTCTAATAGTGCAGGAAGCTTTTCACTCTAGCCTAATGAAAAAATAAAAAGGAATGATTGTCAAGTTGGACATGGCTAATGTTTTTGATAGGGTCAACCTGGGTTTTCTCGCGATTGTCCTACAGAGGTTTGGTTTCTCCAAAAAGGCAATAGAAATAATCAAAGCCTGTATTGTGGGTCCTTGGATTGCTCCATTGATCAATGGAAGACCAAGTGAATATTTTCAGAGTTCAAGGGGGCTATGACAAGGTTGTCCTCTCTCTCCTTTCTTATACATTATAATGGCAGACTCCCTGAGCAGAAGTCTTGAGAAATGCAGACAAGAGAGGACTATCACATGATTCACAATCTCGCTCAAAGTAAAAATTATAAACCACTCCCTATTTGCAGATGACACTTTGATTATGGGAGGGGCCTCCTACATAATGGCAAGAAGAATAAAAAAGGTACTAAATAGTTTTATGGAAGCCTCCGAGGGGCTTCTAAATAATCAGAAATGCAGAATCTATGGATGGAACATTTCATCTCGCACTCTCCAAAAAACATTTGAAATTTTGGAAATTCCATCTCAAGAGAAGTGGAGCCACTTCCAATATCTTGGACTCCCGATCTCAAAAGAAAATTTGAAGACCGACATATGGAATAAGTACATTGAGAAAATGAAACAAAAAGTGCAGAACTGGGGCATGATCTGGCTCAATATGGCAGGAAGGGTGGTATTAATAAAGGCCCTACTCACAACTCTCCCAATCTATCAGTATGCTGCTATACTAGCCCTAACAAGTATACACAAACAAATTGAGCTTGTAATCAGGGGGTTCCTATGGCAAGGAGGTAAAGTGGAGACAAAGAAGCACAACCTTGTGAAATGGGATGAAGTAACTCAACCCTATGAGAAAGGTGGGTTGGCAATAAGACTACCAGGAATAATGAACTTGGCTCTAGGAGCAAAAATAACATGGAGACTAATAACATGAGAGAGAAACTGGTGGAAGCAAACACTAGAAGCAAAATACATGAACCACAATAGAAACCTCTTATTGAGAAAAGGTTATCCAATCAGGCCCTGCTCCCAAGTTTGGAATCTGATTAAAAAAACCATTTTCCTCATTAAAGAAAACTCTTCTAAGATACCTGGTAATGGTAAATCCATAAAAATATGGAAGGAAAGAATAATGGGAAATTAGCCCATAACCTGCCAAGAAAATCTCAAGATCTAAGAATATGGATGAAAACAAAATGAATCACTACGCTGGATGATATATCTCTATGGAGAGATGGAGAATGGGGGGATTGGAGGATCCCATCCTCCCTCATGGACTTGTCCCTCAGCGGAAGTCCCTAGTCTCATATCTTAAGGGGGCTACTCCGCTAAGTATAGATACAAAAGATTCCCTTCGTTGGGACCCTGATGGAGGAGATTTTTCAGTCAAATTAGGATATGCCACTTTACATCAACAAGAAAATTGAGACTGGAGATTCTGGAGGGTGGCACAGAAAATTGAAACATTACCAAAAATAAAAGTATTCATGTGGACGTTGCTCAAAGGAAAAATACTGACCACTGATAATCTTAAAAAGAAAGGATATGAAGGCCCATCGCGTTGTGCTACGTGTCATGGAAGTGAAGAAAATATTCAACATTTTTTTTGCGAATTGCCCCTTTGCCAGGGACTGCTGGAAAGGGCTTGTCAGTCCCTTGGAGGTTAGCATCCAACATTCACTACCTTATCATGAGCTTCTAACAACCTGGGGGAAAAGATATCCATATTCCTTCAAAAACAAAGAAACAGTAAAAAGATATTGGCTGAGTTTGCCTTCATTTATTTGTTGGCAAATTTGGATAGCAAGAAATCAGAGGATCTTTAAAGACCGCACTACAAATACCAGAACAGTCCTGGCCAAAACTTGGAACATTTCATCTGAGTTCATCAACTCTAAAGGAGTTAAAGCAATAGATGTGCAACAACTGCAGCATGAGGAAAGAGTCTGGGCTGAATTCGGGATGAGCAAGGAAGAAAAAATACACATGAGAAAATCTCCTAATAATACGCAGAATTGGAAAATAATAATGAAACAAGAGGAGTTCAAAACATGGACAAAAATTTAAATAGGCCCTACTTATTGTTTGATGGTGCTTCAAAGTCCAACCTAGGCAAGGTTGGAGCGGGAGGTGTTCTTTTTGACCCAGGAGGGACAAATACTACTACTTTTGAATGGGGATTAGGAGAACTATCCAATAACAGAGCAAAAGCATGTGGCCTCCTGTTGGGGACGAAAATCCTAAGGCAACGCAGTATGAAGAATCCAGTAATAATGGGGGACTCTTCAATAATAATCCATTCGATGGTGGAAAGAAGAAGCCCTAAGAACAAGCCCCTGAGACAAATAAAAAAAAGGTGGAAAAAAACTTATTGTTTCTAGATGAAGTCACCTTCAAGCATATTCTTAGAGAAAATAACTATACCACCAACATGCAGGGAAATTTGGTTGTCAATCGTCTTATGGGAGAATCTAGAATTGATAATCCAATTGCTCAGAAACCTATTCCATAGGAACTCCCGCCACAAAGTGCAGAGAATAACAATCAAAGAGGGAACTTCAAGTTGGGTAACAACCACTTTGACTTGAATGAGTAGATATCTGAAGATCAGGAAATCAAAGGAAATCCCCAAGAATAGTCGTGACAATCAGTCTACAGTTAACAAATGTCTGGAAGCTTCTCAAGCTTCTTATGAAATGCATATATTCTCATCTCTGTGGAGGCAAGATGCGCAACTATATATTCTCCTCCTTAGTTCGTCTTATCCTACATATGCAATATTCACGCTCCCTCTCCTTCCCCTTATTCTTAGTAATAACCTTCTATTTTCAAATAGTCATAGTTGCGCCCCTTTGGGGACTGAGCTTATTTGCTGTGATCTCTCCTTGCCTTATTACTTCGTGCAACTTTGGTGGGTATTTCCCTATTCCATTAGCCTCCGTGTTGCTCTAGCCTTCTCGCAGCTCTGAAGGCATCTACAATATTTTTTCCTTTGCGTAGCTCTGGTGCCCCCGATACTGCGCAGCTCCTATTGCCCTCACCTCCACGCTACTCCTATAGACCCCATCTCCGTGCAACTCTTGTTGCCTCCCAGTTTCTTTTATGCTTTCGGTGCCCGATCTCCCTTCCGACAACTGTGGGTCTTTGCGGGACTACCTAGTGACTGCTTTCATCTCTTCTCCATGTTTCCTATCTTCCCATATCTGATCTATTGGACTGATCACCACCTCCCTTTAGGAAATATGGAATGAAATCCGCTTGAAAATGTATCAAAGTGAGAAAACTGCACAGTTTGTCGAGCCAACAAATTCATGATTGAGCAGGTCAGAGAAATGGTCAAGACTACAAATTTGAAGCAAAATCTGAGAATTCCTTTCTAAAGATACAATTAGAAGAACAAAGGAAAGAAATGTCTGTGCTAAAACACAAATGCAAGCATTTGGAGGAAATGGTCAATTATCTGAAGAGCTTACATATTACTCATATCGGAGAAAACTCCAACGTTTAGAGCAGCACAAATTGGCCTCAGGAACCCTCAGTCAACAAAAAGAAATTTTAAATTGTTAAGTCTTTCTGCTACTAGCTCTTTATGTTCTATAGGTGTAAATTGTTGTTGAATCAATATGTAAGTATTTATAGGGACAATGAATTTTGTAATCTTAGAAACAAAAGGGGAGGAGCTTGGAAGAAAATGATTGTTAGTCATTTGTTTCTCTTCCAGGATGCCCTCACCCATTTTGGCTTGATGTAATTGGAGCTTGTCTCCCTCCTTTTCTCTTTTTGGAATAGAAAACCAGTAACCGACTTTGTTAATTAAAAAAAAAAAGACAAATTTTGGAAAATGCAGATTGATAAATTAGGTTGAGTGCCTTACCAAAAAGCAATGTTGGCCTTGTCAAATTGCTTGCTCAAAAAAATAAAAACTTAAAATATCGTATTCCTTCAAGTTGTGCACAAAACCGAGATGTTAGTTTTCACTAGACTCTCGCCCTCTCTAAGATGCATAAATTCCAAAATAGTTTGACCAATAATTCTGCAGTTTTTATGACATAAAATCTGCAGCCACTAACACACTAGGATCTGATGGTCATCTCAAATCAATTCTGTAAATGGTTTAGTCTTAATCGTGATGTACTCCATTCTCTCATATGATTAGATTCCAATCTCACACCCTAAAAGTCTTATGTTCATAAGTTTTATATTTTTCTGTAAAAAATAGAGTAAATGCAAACTAGATTTGGAAAAAATGCACTCCTTGAGCAAGTTAAACCCGCTAAAGCTTGTTAGTTGTTTTTGAAGACTTATATTAACATAGAAGGAATTCATAAATGTGTGAAATATAGTTTTCAAGACTGGATGCTTCTACATCAATGAAGGGACAACATCACACTTCAAACTCTCTGTTTGAACTTTGATGTAGCTTTTAACAAATAAAGGATGTTTATCGTGTGTTAAAGCTCTAGAATGGTTCAATTTTGAAAACAAAATGCGATATCTATGTGAATCAGATCAATGATATAGAATCAAGAATGAATTATAAAAGTGATGATCATTTAATTTCTTATTTGTAGTGGGAGAGAAGCCAAAGCAAGTGATAACAATAGTTTCCAGGTTTTTTCTTTGACAAATTTCAAGAGAGAGAATTGAGTACATGGTAGTAATGACCATTTCATTTTTGATCTATAGAGCGAGACAGATGCTGGAGCAAAGGACAATTTCATTGTCTAGACTCTGAAACCATTGGTTGGAATTCCTTATTATATATATGGAATGGTCGAATCTTAAAGGTAATGGTTGAGGGCCTATCTAAGTTTGTAGTACAATGGAGTTCTAAGGCTTTCTTGGATGGCACAAATAATCCTAAAATTTAAACTTCAGTGTATGTTGATGAAGAGTTGTTGTGCCCAAATAACACATTCGAGTTGGAATGTTTAGGCTCCTTGTTTTGACCTACATGAGAATTAGATACCAATGGAATTTGCCTCTTCTGCCCTCCCAATTCAGCTCCAATACGCCCACTGGAAATTCCATATTCCTTTTTCTTTGATGCACTGATCTCACTGCTTGGTTGATCTGGCGAAGGTGTCTCAGGGACAGTCATTTGACTTTCTCTAAGTGGATCTCTTGAATCAGACCCTTTGTTTGGTGTTGCTTGCAGGTGCCCTGGTGGAGCAACATTCTCATGTCCCTCATCCAATCCCTCTTCTTGGGGACATCCTAGATCTTCAGAAAGGTCCATAAACATTGGAGCAGACAATTGAACCTGTATATTGTGGTTGATGCTCCAAATCCAAAAAATCCATTTCCCATGTTGTATTCTGGCCTATAAACCTGAGAATAAGGACTTGTCACCGAGTCCAAATGATGCCTCACAAGATCCTTGCATTTCTTTGTCAAATTTTGGATGAAATGGTCATAGGCCCACCTCAAAGCAACATGAAAATCAATATAGCCTCCAACCCCAGCAACGGTGCTTCTCTCATAATCATAAGAGTCTTCAATTCTTGTGCGCTCAATTGCAAGTTCAAATTTAAAAACAACAACAATTGTATGCCTCAAAGTAGGATCAACTGCACAAATTGTGTCCAACCAAAGTGAAGAGCACCACTCCACACTACTCTATTGAAGGAATAGAAGTAAACGATGGGTGGGTGTTGCCAATGCCTTTACCATAGCTAAAATATCATCTGGTGTACTTTTTGGTTCACCCTTCTTTGCCTTGAGAACGAATCCAGGGGTATCAATGATTGTCAAATTTGGGCAGTAGGCATACTCTGCCCGCATCACAATAGGCTTCGTAGAGACTACAGCTCAGATTTTCTTCAAATTCTCCTCTATTTTGCTTCTGATGGCATCAACAATAGCAGAAGACAATGCAATTGGAGCTTCATAGTCATCAAAATCCTCATCCTGAAACCAACAGCGGGTTTCTACAACCAAAGGGTCGTGCACCATTTGCAACATCAACGACCTTCACGTTCCCATTTCGACTTCTCTGACATTGAATCTGAAGCCCAATAGAGCTTCTAGCAAAGAACCTTTTCCATCAAACTGGCCAGTGAGGGCAACGATCTCGGGAATTGACGACTTCTCACCAAATGCCACAACACTAGCTTGCAACTGATTATAGGCTTTGAATTGAGATCAAACATCTAACGATGCATAGAAGTTGTCAACATATCTACTCTGTTGAGATTGAGAGTGAGATTCTTGCCTCTAGCTTTGGTTGGGTGTCATCATGGATGCCTTTGTCTGGGTGTGTTGCGCTAATGAATTGAATCCCTCAACTCAACTGAAAAAATGTGAGGGGATCAAAGCTTTTTTGCCAAGAGATATTCAACTGGAAACTCCTGTAGCTCCAAGACTTTAATGTTGAACCCTCCTCAACTAGGTGTTGATGTCATAAACAAGGCGATGTTGGCTGAAGGTTAGGATGAAGAATGCACTGGTTGGAGGTGAAGGTTCTTCAAAGTTTATCAACACTAAAACCACCATAGCTACTAGGGGACGCCTTCTTTGCGCAAATGGGCCTGTGTAGTGCATAAACACATTGAAAGAGCCAACTTTAGATGTCAGATGAGGTGTCAAATATCAATTGGACATGTGTCAAATATCAATTGGGCAGGTGTCAGATTTTAATTAGCTTGAACGACGAAAACGAAAGTTTCTTATTGGCTAAGATGAACAGTGTTAACTCGCCCCAAGCCCGCAAAGAAAATGCCTTTAGGTGTAATTAAATTTTTATTTATTTATTTATTTTTTTGTTTAATTTTAATTTTATAAATTAATTTAATGTTTTGAAAAAAAATCAAGATTTTTATATTTTATATATAACACAATTTATTATAATTAAAAAAATTCTACTAAATTAAAAAAAAAATGATCAAGCAAAATAAATAAAAAATATAATTAAACTATTACATTTAAAAAATAAAGGCCCAAGACCCAAAGACATTTAATAGGAGTGAAGGCCTACCCCCTTACAAACCATCAACAGGTAATTCCAAGTGGCATGGTTTTCCTTGAATAACATTATTGAGTCAGCCTGCATGTGTGGATAACAACCAGTGATAATTATCGTCATTATTGATTTGACAACTAAGTTATGACAGGTTTTCTCAGTGATTAAGAAGATGAATTATTTTTTAAAATCATTGCATGAGAAGTTATGACAATTTAGAGATTATATGATGTATTTGCATGTATGTTTTAATGAACAATAAGATAATTAGTTTTTTCAAGAGAATTCTTCTGATAAATCACATTCAATTTTTTTGGTCGACGCGTTTTGAACCACTAAGTGTGGTTCGTCATCAAGACTCAGATGAATGTCTTGATCCATCCTTGTAAATATATACTGTACAGATGCAAAAAAAACGTTAAGGGAAAAATAATAAAATATTTAATATGAACGTTAAACAACAAAAAATTAGTTACATTGAAAAAGAAAAATGAATTGGAAGGTTAAGTTCTCAAATTTAATTATAAAAAGTCATAGAGAAATAATAATAATAATAAATATTATTATTCAAAACACTTTATACTTTGTTTTTAATAATAATTTTTAAAGAATGTTATTAAAGATAATATTATTATGATAAAATAAAAAATCAATTATAATTAATTAATTAAAAAAAAAAGGAAAATAAAGAAATTAAAATGTTAACCATAAAATTAAAAACAAGAAAAAAAATGGTCCACAAGGTCTTGTATAGATGGTGATCGGGTGCTTTGTTAAGGCACTCCTTGATGTGAAGTCACCGGTTTAATTCCCCACCCGGATCAGGGTGATATATTAGACATGATGAAGATATAGTAATGTCAAGCTTACAAAAAAAAATCAATAAACAAAATACATAAACATGTAATAATAATATATTAACTGATAACCTATAACCAAAATAATAATAATAAATACTAATAATTAAAAAAAAGAAAAAGGGAACATAACAAAGAAAGAAGGAAGGAGAAAATGAATGAATAAAACTAGGGAAAATAGACGACATCCAACAACTGCTAATTTTCCACCCATTATCTCTATTTAGCGTATTAGACATTTTTTCAATTTCAATGGCTTCCCTAAACTTTTGTCGATGGAAATGGTCAATTCTTGCGATGATCTGGGACTCTTCCATATAAATGTGGTGTTTTGTCATCCTTGCATGTTCAGCCAAAGCTGAGGAACGCGTCCTATAGTGCCTGATATCAACATCATGCTCTTGAAACCTTTGATTTATAGAGAGGTTTGTTTCTCCAATGTAGAGGGCCTGACAAAAACAAGGGATTAAATAAACACCTTTCATGTTTTTCTGGTCCAATGGGTCTTTAGCGAATCTAAAAGAGCTCCAAATAGTATTCAATGGTCTAAAAGTAGAAGAGATCTTATGCTTTGGAGATTGAAAGGAGGCCAAGCAATCTAAATATAAATGATGGGTGGAAAATTAGCATTTGTTGGATCCTTGTCATTTCTTCTTAAATTTGTATTTATTTCATATATATATATATATATATATATGTATGTATATGTTTCTAATTTCTTAAAAAAATTATTCATTTTATTTTTTTATTTTTATTTATTTGTATTTTCATCTTGACCGCTAATAAACAATTAATTACTTTATTTTCTTGATTATTGGTTTATTTATTTAGTTATTTATTTAATTATTTAATTAATTATTTTTTAAGTTTGACTATTTTTTTTTTTAGAATTAATTGTTTCGATTATTTAAGTTTGGCCCAGATATATATATATATATATATATATATATATATATAATTACATTGATTTTATTAATTGTTTTAGTGTTTTGATTATTTAGGTTTGACCTAAATATTATTTTTATTTATAGATATTCATTTCATTAAAATTTTCCTTTTGATTAATTATTTTCCTTAATTCAATATTAACATCTATATTCTAACAATTATTTCCTTATATTAAAATATTATTTATTTATTTAGTCTGATCTAATTGTTATATTATAATGGCTAATTTTTTTTCTCTTCATCTGTGTAACTTGATGCTAAGATCTAGTTCTTCAACTTGTCCTGATGATGAACCACAATGGATGGTTCGAAACGTGTTGACAAAACTCTGATGATGTGATTTTTACCGAAAGTTTTCTTACTTTTCAAAATCGTGCTTCCTTAAAATACGAGCAATTTTGTCACTGGTACCTTAGATAAAGTGAAGTTGAAAACTAGTAACAAATTCTTTAGGGCTTTTCCTTAATTTTAGACCTTTGCTCGCATTCAAGAAAGCTCCAATACCTTGGAATCTACTATAACCATTATTCTCAAAGACTTTAAGAAGATGGGTTTTCTCATTTTCCAAGTGTTCATTATCAGAAACCCTAAGAGCATGATTGGCCAATGTGTTGAGAACACTAGCCTTTTGAGCCGAAAGATGATGGGAGCTAGCATGAAGGTATTTCTCAGTGTGGGTTTTCTTTCGAAAGACTTGATGAGAGAGAGTCGTCTTCTTTCTTGGAGATAAGAACGTCAAGGAAAGGGAGGCTACCATTAATTTATGCCTCTGTTATGAACTTAATGGAGCGTGGCAGATTGTTTAGGTGTTGGAGGAAGACATCTAACTTTTCACGACCATGGGGCCAATTAATGGAGGTGTCATCCACAAATCTCTTCCAAATCTTTGGCTAGAAAGGAGCAGAAGCCAAGGCGTTGGATTCAAAATCTTCCATGAAAAGGTTGGAAACGATGGGGGAGAGTGGGGAACCCATGGAAACACCATATGTTTGCTCATAGAACTCACCTTCAAAGCTAAAAAAGGTCAAGGTAAGGCAGATCTCTACCAATTTAGTTGTATCCAAATCAGTGATGTGATTGATCCCTTTCCTTGACGTTCTTATCTCCAAGAAAGAAAGTGGCTCTTTCTCTCACTAGGTCTTTTGGAAGAAAACCCACATGGAGCAATACCTTCATGCTAGCTCCCATCATCTTCCGGCTCAAAAGGCTAGTTTTTTCAACGCACTGGGCACTCCTGCTCTTAGGGTTTCTGATAATGAACACTTGGAAAATGAGAAAACCCATCTTCTTAAAGTCTTTGAGAATAATGGTTAAAGTAGATTCCAAGGTCTTAGAGCTTTCTTGAATGTGAGCAAAGGTCCAAAATTAAGGAAAGGACATAAATAATTAGTTACCATTGTTCATCTTCCCTTTATCGAAGGTACCATTGACAAAATTGCTCGTATTTTAAGGAAGCACAATATCTCTTCTACCTTTAGACCCTTGAACACCATTCAAAGCTCTCTCAAATCCGCTAAAGACCCGTTGGACCCGCAAAATATGAAAGATGTTTATTTAATCCCTTGTTCCTATGGGATCCCCTACATTGGAGAAACAAGTCACTCTATAAATCAAAGGATTCAAGAGCATGTTGTTGATATCAGGGACTGTAGGACGCGCTCCTAAGCTTTGGTTGAATATGCAGGGAAGACAAAACACCACATTTGTTTGGAAGAGTCCCAAGTCATCACAAAAATTAACCATTTCCATCACCGAAAGTTTAGGGAGGCCATTGAAATCGAAAAAAAAATTAATACGTTAAACAAGAATGATGGGTGGAAAATTAGTAGTTGTTGGATCCTATCACTTTTTTCCTAGTTTTATTCGTCCCTTTTCTCCTTCCTTTCTTTGTTATGTTCCCTTCCCTTTTGTTTATTATTTTTGTTTTTTGTTATAGGTTATTAGTTAATATATTATTATTATTACATGTTTATGTATTTTGTTTATTGACTTGTTTATTTATTTTCATTTTTTTAATTAATTAATTATAATTGATTTTTATTTTATTATTATAATAATATTCTCTTGAATAACATTCGTTAAAAAATATTATTTAAAAAAATTATAAAGTGTTTTGAATAATAATAATTATTATTAATAATTTTCTATGACTTTTTATAATTAAATTTGAGAACTTAACGTTCCAATTCATTTTTATTCTTCAATGTAACTAATTTTTGGTTGTTTAACGTTCATATTCAATATTTTATTATTTTTCCCTTAACGTTTGTTTTACATCTCTACAGTGTATATTTACAGGGTTTGATCAAGACATTCATGTGAGTCTTAATGATGAACCACACTTAATGGTTCAAAACACGTTGACCAAAAAACTAAATATGATTTACGAGAAAAATTCTCTTGAAAAATCAATGTAAATCACAAAAATTTACATTCTAAAAGATAATTAGTTCTAAATTGTTTTGTAATATATTTTTTTAGTTTTATTTTTTTATTAATTAAATTGTTTTTCATTTATTTTATATTTCTTATTAATAAATTGTTTTTGTGTTTGTGTAATTAAAAAATTATTATAAAATATTGTGATTCTCAAAAAATGTGATTATCTTCTTCACTCAAATTCAATTCTTATATAGATTGAATTTATAATAAATATATTTTTATAAGCTAAAAAAATATTTAACTTATAATGAATATAAATTTATACAACCAAATAAATAATAAAAATGAAAAAGGGAAATGTGATGAAAAAGGGAAATGTGATTATTAATATGGAGTATATGTGTGAGTTAAAGATGAGCATATCGTTATTGATGTTGGTAATATTTAGATTTTTCACCAATAACTAAATGTATTTAATAATTCGTTGATGTTGTATAATGTTAAAAATTTTCATTAATAATTAAATGTATTAGATAATTTGTTTCCTGGGTTTGTGATTAGATATTGATAGTTCAAATCTAAAATACATTTGGAGGTTTTGATTAAAGAGGAACATGTCTTATGATGTTAGTAATATTGAGAGTTTTCACTGATAATTAAATGTATTTGATAATATTATTAATGATGTTGGTAATATTGTATTTCATAATATTATTAATGATATTGGTAATATTGAGAGTTTTCATCATACTGTATTTGTTGAAAAAAAATTGTGGTTTGTTAGGTGTATATATATATTTTATAAATATTAATTAGTAGTTAGATATCAGTTATAAATAGAGTAATTAGTAGTTGGAATTAGTTGTAAATAGAGTAGTGAATAAGTGTGTATTTAATTATTTATTATATAGATGTGATTTGACAATTTAATATGATTAAGAGTTTGAATAATTTGAGGTGTTTCATCATT
The DNA here is from genome assembly GCA_031772625.1 of Pinus tabuliformis. Taxonomy (NCBI): domain Eukaryota; kingdom Viridiplantae; phylum Streptophyta; class Pinopsida; order Pinales; family Pinaceae; genus Pinus; species Pinus tabuliformis. The sequence goes on from CM062810.1 coordinate 917,124,568, forward strand.
ATTGTATATGTGTGGAATTGTAACACACTCCATATTGGTATGAGGTGGTTATCAAGTCATTTTTTTTCTTTTTCTTTTTTCTTTCTTTTTTTTAAATAGGTTGGACTTCAATCTTTTTCGATACAGTTCATTAGCATTCAAATGTATATAACACATCTCTGCCACCCAGGTTATAGCCATGGCAATAATCTCTACCTAGTGAGTGTGTGCATCACAGTGATTTTAACTTTAGGTTTGTGAGCATTAGTTGTGAAGCACAACTAAGCACCTCTAAGGATCCTTTAAATAAAAAAACTAATTCAGTAGAAACACCTAAGTTGTAAGAGCTCAAGCTAGTGAACCTCTCTTATTGAGAACTAGAAAAAGACCTTGGGCATCCCTCAAACAACTAAGTTGTTGATCAAGAAAACCTTCGATGTAGGTCATTCTAGGTAGATTCATTATCGATATCTTTTTGGCTAGTGTTTGGTTGAAGCTCTTTTGTAGAGATGAATGTGCCCTCTCTCATATATGTTGTGTCACTGTGGACAAGTAGTCATGCTTGTGTACAACTTTCCTTATACAACCTCGCCATAATTCTATAAATACTGAGTTATGATGTGCATGAACTGTATATATTTAATCATACATGCTACAACGTCAAAGGCTAGGAAGTTGGGCATTCTCTTGCAAGAGATAGAATGTACAACAAATATAAAGAAAACACCATCTTGAAGTCTTTAGTTTCAAAAATACTTCACAATTATAGGAGTGTCAGATTAGAAGGCTCGGTCCTGATGTATAAAGAAAATTTACATTTGATAAAAAGCAATAAATTATATTTGACACACATTCATTTAGTCCCAATACTTACCAACTGTGTATTCATTGTAATGAGCGCAATCATCCACAAAAAGAGTTATATCTAATAAGGTAAAAAAAATAATTTCATTCCATAACATCGTTGGATCCATTCTCACAGTCTTAAGATAACTCTTCATTTGGGAACTAGGTTGTCAATAGATAATACACTGCCAAGGAGAAAATATATGGCCTCACATTTTTCCCAAAGAATTTGTGTTGCGTTTCTACATAGTCCAAGGATGCCTACCAATAATTGTACAATTCAATAAATATATCTTGTTGTGTACAAACCACTCACAAGTATTTGCATCATCAACCAAATTATTTTTTATCACCCATTTTTCATACCAATCATTAAAAGTGGAAAGAAATAGAAATGTCAATTTTTAACTTTTAAATTTACAACTCCCAGCTAGCTTACATAGCATCTTTTTTTGAGTCTTTCTATTGAGGAAAACCATCCCTATATTCCTAACAATCCCACACATTTCTTCTCAATCATTTTTTTTTTTAACATTGTTTGCATCGTGCCTTGGTACTTATTACAAATTCTTTTAAAATGAATTCAAATCTTCTCAGTTATTCTACCATTGTTTGCTAGTTTGGTTGCACATTTTTCTATGTTTTAGGTTTTATAAACTAAAATAACCAAATCTTGGAAAGGTTCTTATGAAATCCATTTTCTAGAGACAAGAACCCTTAGGAATGAAAGCAATGACATTTGGGAAAGTGATTAAATGTGTACAACTTCAAACTAACAATATATTAGTACAATAAGCTCTACTTAGTTGGGTTTGTCATTTTAATCTTATTATGTTGCTTGAGAACATTAATAAATTTTCCATTTTGCTACAAGCATTGGTTTTGAGAATGCTACATTGCAACTGGGATCCACATAATGGCTAGTCAAACCCAACCTAGATAAACGAGGAGGGCTAGCATATCCGATTTGGCCTAATGTGAAAACTTTCTTCTACTCTGAAAATGGAAAACCTAGTGGAAAGTTAGATAGAAAAACTGTTTGAACAAAATGTGCAGCTCAAAAAAAAGCAGCCCAACCTTTTCATTTCAATAAGAAAGAAATTATAGTTAGACTTATGAGATCTCATAGTTCAACTTGACTGTCTCAAAACTCAATGCCATTCCACTATGGAGGAGAAACAAGGATTATACCATCAACAACATAGGCCCAACATGTTTTGGAAACTATACAATACCAAAAAACTTGCTTAACCATTTTAAGCATGCAACAAACCATGCAACAGTTAGTTGATAGGTCAATGTGATGAATTCGATCCTTTATTTCTAAACTACTTTCAAGAACTTGTCCTCTAACCACTCAAGATTAATTTTACAAAAAATCGCCCAAAATTCAATAAGTGGACCCTGAAATGGGAACTGGTAGCAAAATAATCCATGATGTAGCGAGAGTCTCAATACTAAGGTTGAGCTCAGTTAGGAACATAGATAGATGCTTCACCATACCAAGTTAGGTAAAATGACTGCACTCAACCAACATCAAAGCCAATGTCTAGTTAATATTTAATAAATGATGGCATACATTCTAAAAAGGTTATCAGGTTTTGGTCAAATTGTTAATGTATCACGAAGCCAAGACATTGGTTCAACCTGCTGGCAATATAAACCGATTTACAGGGAACATTTGACTGTCTTGATCAATCTCCTACCAAAGTGGGAAGAATGCATCACTACTTTAAAATCAAGTGTTTTATTAAAAAAATTGAACTCGAATTAAAATTCGATGCACATATTGAGTAGTAAAACATACATCTCACAATCAAATGTTTATAAATTTAAGAAGTTTTCATGCTACAAGTGATTCAACAACAAAGCATCAATATATAATACCTTGCATTTCAAAATATCCTCAACTAGATAAATTACAAAAACAAAGATTCGTAAATTAGTAAGAGAACACAGGAAAACATACTGTGAGAATTAAGATAAAACATGGTTATCAATCAAACGGGACTTGTACAGAGTTCTCACTTTTTTTAGAGTTTCAAAATATCATCCGATTTTGAAAGTGTTTATTCAGAATACACTTTCTTTTTGGAGCATATTTTTGACACTTTGAATTTTCCTCTGTATTAAGTATGCACATTTTTTTAAAATGTTAGTGATTTTCATGTCAATTTTGAAAAGTGTTGGTGCAACATCAATCCATTTTTTGGGGATCTTATTTTTTGACACTTTAATTTTTTTATTTTTTTTTTATATTAAGTATAGATAAAAAAATTTAAAAGTTGGTGATTTTCATTATTTTAGGCATATTTTTAACACTTTAAATTTTCTTATGTCCAAAGTATGCACAATTTTTTTTAAATGTTGATCATTTAACCATTTTTCAAGTTGTCTTATTCCTCTTCTTATTTTCATCCTAAGAGGTTTGTTTTTAATGGTTTCCCAAACTTGTGTTTTTTGTTTTTTTATAATGAAAAATAAAAATAATAATAATAATAATATTTTTGAAGTTAAGATTTTTAATATATCATTAATTAATACTTCAATACATATAAAGTAACTATCACTAAAAAAAAAAAAATGCGCGACAAAAAATACACATTTTGCATATAGATATAATTTAAAAAAGATGTATTTTGGGACATTTTCACTAAAATTGACATGTTAAATAAATGAATTTTATGAAAAATTTGAATAAAAAAAGTTGGAAAAATAACAAATTTTATGATTTTTCTATAAATTTTATATCCAAAGATAAGGGCATTTGAAGTTTTTTTTTTTTTTTTTTTCAAAAAAATTGATTCACATAAAATTTTAAATAAAAATAACAAAAAAAAAATAAAACATACAATTTATTTTTTATTTTTTATTTTTTTTAATAAAACCAAAAAAATAAGGTGCTCCATCTTTGATGTTGTTGCAGTTGATCATGATTAGCTATATAACTATAAGCTTCCTTGAGATTGAAGAGCCCGGGCGGGTTTTTACCCCATTTCATCTTGTCTTCCTCGTGATCCACTTGAATTTACTACTCCTTTATGAGTTGATCAAAATAATTCCAATCTAGATTTTCCGGTAAGGGAAGCCACTCCTGCTTGTTCAATCATTCTCTCCATCGATCTCCAGGAGTGATAGGATTCTAGTATTGGGCTACTTGATATTTCCCCTTTTCTTGCATGGATCTTTGAAGGGCGACATGGTGATCATTACTAAGGATTAGTAGTTGCTGCTAGGCATCCTCCAAAAAGATGACATTTTCCCTGTTGCAAATCTCCTAGAAGCTATGCCCCAGAACAATATTTCTATTTCTCCATGCTTGGTTCCATAAGGATGAACCTTGGACATTACCTGAGAGCCTAATGAGGTCTCTGTGGGTGTGACTAGGAGTGTATTTCACTCTCAGAGTTGACCCCAAGGCATGCTTGGGTTATCCAACCACCTCCACTAAGTTTTTTCCCCAGGGATTTTCTTAATAGTTTTGGATCTCTAAGGTTGATCCCACTTGCGATCTTTGGTTTGCGGCACTGATCCCACCCCACTAGGGCCCATTTCTTCTTCGAATCCGAGCCCCTTTAGAGGGAGATTCTTTGGATTCTACGGATGGCATTTGTGACAAATTTTGGGGCTGCCAGAGCTGAGAATAGGTAAAGAGGCATGGATTGAAGAACATATTTAACTAAGATGATTCGTCCAACAAGGTTGAGGGATCTAAAGGTCCATCTAGAGAGTTTCTTGTGAAATCTATTGAGGAGTCCTCCCAATTTGATTTCCTTAGGGGTTTATCAGTGAGGGGAACCTCGGGTATTTCAAGGGAAGGAGACATATCTAGAATCCTAAGATTCTAGTGATATTTCTTTGAATGGCCAAGGGAGTGTTAAAGAATAAATTTTTTTCATGGTTGATTGAGGTTCCAGACACTTCAGAGAAGAGGCTAAGAATGTGTTTGAAGTAAACAACTTCATCAGTAGTTGAGATACCCATCAAAAGGGTGTCATCAATGAATTGATGAGGGGTGGAAGCTAGGGAAGAGTCATGAAGCTTAAGACTGGTGAGGCTATTGTTGGGGTTGGCAGCTTGACGAGATCTTCTTAACCCCTCGACCATGAGAACAAAGAGGAAGGGGGATAGGGGATCTCCCTGTCGGATGCCTCTTGAAGGGGCAAAGGGTTGGGTGGGTAAGCCATTGAGAAAGATGGAGAAAAAATCACTTGAGGCCAAAGCCATGATCCAATCAATGCAATCTTGGTGGAATCAAAAGGCTTTGAGGACTTCATGCATATACTCCCAACTAATTTTGTCGAAGGCTTTTGACATGTCCAATTGCATCATCCTTCCCGACTTTTTAAGGTTTTAGGGCGAGTGAATAGTTTCATGAGAGAGGATAATGTTGCCAATAATCTATCTGCCTTCCACATACCCCAATTGGTTGGCTAAAATCAGAAGGGGTAACAAAGCCTTAAGCCTGTTTTCTAGAACCTTTGAAATTATCTTGTAGATAACATTATAGAGGGCTATTGGTCTGAATCAATATGGAGAATTTTCTCCTTCTTCCTCAGGGATAAGAGTGAGGAAAGTGACATTAAAAGCTCTGAGCACAATTTTGTTACCCTGAGAGTCCTCCACTAGGGCATGGACCTCTTCTTTGATGAAGGATCAATTTTTTTTAAAGAAGTCAATGGTAAAACCGTTAGGCCCTGGAGCTTTTCCCGAGGGCATGACCATCACAACTTCCTCCATTTCTTGCATGGATACATCTCTGAGTAACACCATGTTGTGATCCTAATTTAGGATGGTGGGGATGTTACTGGTAAATTTCTTGATGGCCTGGGTCTTATTTATGTGGGGCTCCTCCAGGATTTTGTTATAGAAACTGTTCAGTTCCTCAGATATCTCCTCATGGGTGTTGGTCATTCTCCCATCTGCATTTCTCAGACTTAGAATTCTATTAGTTTTTCTGTGTTGGATCATGGAATTGTGGAAGAATTTGGAATTCTTCACCACATTTGAGCCAGCGAAACCTTAATTTTTTCTGCCACAACTTTTCCTCCTGCTTGGCTCTTTCCTCCCACCTTTTTTGTAAATCTCTTTCCCCATCCTTCGTTTGATCTATGATATCCTTATGGATAATTCTTTGTTGAGCTCCTCCATGCATTGTTCTAGCTCCTTGTTTTCCTTAAAGATGTTTCCAAAGACATCCTTGTTCCATTGTTGGATTGTGTTTGTTACGTGCTTTAACTCTTTGTTGGAATTGGTACATTCGGGTATCGTTCTGAGGTGGACAGCTTGCCCACCAGTTTTTCATGTTGCCCAGGAATCTGAATGATCAACCAAAAAGCCTCAAATCTAAAGGGACGATTTTTAAGGGCTACCGAAATGCGAATTTTTAGAGCTACCGACCATTGGTCAGATCCTGATAGTGGGAGTATTTTGCACTATGTTTCCCAAGTGGCAAGGAAGAATAATTCCGAGAAGAGGAATCTGTCGAGCGTGGAGGTAATCTACCTTTCCCCTCATATGTTGTTCTAGGTGTAAGTACCATTTACTGTATGCATGCCCACGAGATCCATTTCTATGGTTTCTTAGAAGGCTTCTACATCTCTATCTAGTTTTCTGAGACCTACTTTCTTTTCTGATAGATTAAGGATCATGTTAAAGTCCCCTCATATGATCTTATATGGATGAGGTATGCTTTCAAGAATTGTCATGACTGAAGCTAACATTTGGATTCGCTCTTCCACCTTTGAGGTCCATAGATATTGGTCACACATATTGTTTTTGTGGTTCCTACTACTTTTAGGATTGTAGTGATGGAGCTTCTAGTCGCTATTGAAGAGATTAGTTTATATAACAAGTTCTTCCACATAATTATCTGCCCATTGAATGTACCACGTGCGACATTGGCTAAGTAACTGTAATTTTTCCAGCATTCCTTTTGCAAGGTTGACATGTCTTCCATAGCTATCTTTGTCTCCTGAAGGAGCAATATTTTTGGTTTGTTGGTCAGTATTATTTGTTTTAAGAGTCTTTTCTTTCCAAGGCTATTTAAGCCTCTGATGTTCCATGAGATGCAATTCATTGAGAAAGATGAGGAGTTAGGGTGAGAGCTCTTACCTTGCCCTCATTGATTAATCTTGCGCCTAATTCCTGAAGGAGTTGGCATGTGGTTTTCCTTCCTCATTTATGGCCTGGACCTTTGGGCTTGCACTGATTGGATGTAATTTTAGACATAATCCCCTTGTAGGCATTTTCCTCAGGGTGTTTCCTCATTGTGTTATATTTTAGCTCTTCTTGTATTAGATATGCTCCTTCTATTTTTTGGATGTATTCCTCTGGTATTGCTACCAGGCCACTTTTTTCCCACACTTATGCTATCGAGTTGAGGTCAACTCCTCCTAGAGCTTCTTCTATTACTTGGTCTGCTTCTGAGTCTTCTTTGGGTTCGAGATCCATGTCTATATCTTTCGAGGGTAGACCATTCTCATTATGGCTCTGCATGGGAGCGTCCTCCTGAATCTGTTCTTTAAGCATTGGTAGTTCATTCAATATTTCACCTTCCTCCTCGACGTTTTCCTCTATAGTTTGTTCTTCTGGTTCCTCTTGTAGAGCTTCGAAATTATTTTTGTTGGATGGAGGTTGTTGACCCTGTTTTATTTGATTTATTTTGTTGTTCCTACTTCTAGAGGCTGCCTTTTTCATCTACTTTCTTTTGCGCTTGAGTATTCATTTGTTGGGAGACATTTTGGGAGTAGTCTCTGAAGAGATGACCATGCTTGTGACATTTCCTACATCTGAATGGTATATGCTCATAGTCTATGTTATGAAGTCGTATGTTATCCCCGAAAACTAGTTTAATAGCCTCTACAAGTGCCCCTAAGACATCCAGATAGACGTAAAATTGGGCGTATGAGACATAGTGTCCATTCCTAGTGCCCTCTGACATTTTGATGTATTCTCCTATTTCATTGCCTATTCCTTTCAACACAGAGGGCAACTAGTAATCCATGGGTAGAGAGTAAAGTCTCACCCAAATGGGGACCTTAGTGAAGTCTTCCTTTTCTTGTGTGAAGTTTTCCTTCCAATGGCACATGTATAACCCAACAGAGTTGAGGAAGTAAGGGCCTTATTCAAAGATGCGTCTCGGTCCTCCAGCAGATCAAAGATGATAGTGAAAAAACCTTTAGATCCCAGTTGCAACCGTATTTCTCCTTTTGGGCACCATCTAGTCTAAATCCACCAATTTAAGGTTTTTTCTGAGGGCCATATGCCATGCATTTACAGATGATGGCATGTTCTTACATAAAGTCTTTGTATGCCGCAACATCAGGGTCTTGAATCTCCATAACCGATATTTTCTTCACCTTTGGCTTGTAGTTATTGCTTGTCTAGTACTGAGGTCGAGCCCTTTCTTATGCGTTTGGCTGCCTAGATCTCCCTACATCATTCGGATGTGAGGTGGTTTTTTTATCTTAGCTCTTTCCTGCTTCTATATCCCTTGAGCAATCACCATTTGATTTTATGGAGGAATTGAAAGCATTATAAGTCGTGAGTTTCGTCAAGAATGGGGATTCAGTCTCCTTGCCTTTGCCTGAGACTATATCCCAAAAGGAGGGGGCTTCTGAGCCCCCCTTAACTTTGTCATGGAAATGATTAGAGTAGAGAAAGCGAGAAAACCATAGCATGGCCCAAGCCGGTAAAAAATATCTTTTCATTCAATTATAATTTTAATATTCATATTGATAAATATACAATAATAAAAATATTACAAAAATAACTATTCTAATAAAAGTATTATTATTATTTTTAACATAACAAATACTTTTTATATTCAAAATATGGAATTAGGAGCGTAGAACTGCTTTTACAAAACTTCAACAAAATTGGCAGCAGTTTGCGCATCAATTCCAGGTCCCAGTATATCCATATTTCTTGTTTCTTCCTTCTACATGTCTTTTCCACTATTACAAAACACTGATAATCCCCATAATTTCTAAATAAAAGACCTAAAATAAACACAAAATGACATAACATATGACAAACAATAAATTAGACTAGACTTCTCAGCTTCCTTGCATTCCTCCTTTTCATGCCCACCCGGCCCGACACCTACATCTCCTTCTTCCCGATACTTTAACTGGGCGATGACCTCTTCAGGAAGCGCTGCTATGATATCTTACACCTTGCTAAAGATGTTGGTGCTTATCAGCTTCGAGTTGGAGGTCAGAAGATTCGTCTCCATATTCACAATCCTTCTTTCTAGCATGGCTTCCACACTTTCAAACTTGGCATTCACTACCCAGTCTTTCTCTAGAAGCTCTACGTGATGAGTGAGGAGTACCATCTTGCCCATAAGCAACTTAAACATAAACTCAATGATCTTTTTCCACATGACTAAGTCCTCCACCGAGGGTTTCTCAACCTGTGTTTTCTGAGACTCCATCATTGTATCTTCGCAACCTATATTGTGTTCACACCAGGGCTCTTCATTTACCACTGTAATTGAATCCGAAGGGGGCTACATCCATTTATAAACCATGTTTTCCTTCTCCTCCATCATCTATGCTCATGACATGATTGCTTGTAAATATTCAATCTGGAGGCCCATTAAATATTCTTGTTGTTTGATCTTCCGAACCACCCATGGAGCCAATTCCCTGGTGATCGAGATTTTGGCCATACTTTCATCATTAAATCGTCTTTGTAATATTCATGTCCAATTCCTTGCTGAAATGATGGGGACACTTCTCTCTTGATGAAATTAAATGATACCTTATGCGAGCGAGTAGAGAGAATGTCCTTGGGATCCTCAGAGACTCCATGCATTAATAACGTACACTCCTTGCACCATCTGTCCTGCCAACCTGCCATGAATTCACACATCTTCCAACCCTCTGCCTGATCGAGGGAGACATTAACTTTGTCCAAAATTTTCCTATGGAATTAGAGTGGGGCCAATTTTCCTCCCATCTATTTTGCACTTGCCATCACCCAAATATACCCCACAGTTCTAGATGCAGGAAAATTGAGTTTTCTTGGAAATTCACCTTCTCTAGATCACACAACAAATCACTTCATCATTTCGCCCTTAATTTGTTCTGCAAAAATATTTCATATAAAAACCCTACATCACTTACAGTGAATTCTAGAGCATGCATAGATTAGAACGATTATCAATCACATAGATACACCAGAAAATTTGTGAACATAACGAAATTTCCTTTACATTAATAAAATCATGTCCATACAATTACAAAAGTATTCATCCCTCTCTTGGCCTGATCTCACATTCATTTGGCCATTAGTTCTCATTTCCCATAGGCTTACAATAAATAGAATTAAAAAATACAATATATTTTCTAAATCCTAAAACACTCCATAAATCACCCATAAATCACTCCATAAATCAACTTTTCCTAAATCCTAAAATCACTCCTTGATTTATTCCCTAAAGCTCTCATAATTTATTCACTAAAGCTCTCATGATTTATTCCATAAATCTATCATACTCTTCAAGGAAACTTTTCTTTTTCCTTATGGAAAAATCCTTCCTATCCATATGTTTTCTAAAACTATTTTATAATAATTAAATGAAACTAAGAATATTTACAATTAAGGAATTATAATTCCTTTACAATATTGAAACCCCTTTTGGAGTTTTTTTTTCAAAAATCTTGATGGATTGGAAGCTCTAATGCTCTTGCATCAGACTCCCAAGGTAGAAATAATTCATGACCTCTTGGTCATGTGTGATTAATTGTCGAATCCTCCTGGATCCCAAACTTTGTACTGTAGTCATTCACCTCCTTCTTCATGTTGCTTCTCTGTTGTTGTTGTCACTGTCTTCTTCAACCTTCTAGGTTTCTAAACTTTATGTTGTAGTTTTCCACTTTCTTTGTTTATGTGCTTGTGTACATTCATTTTCCTTCTATGATTGGCTACCCTTCTTACACTAGTGTGCAATTTCTCATGCACTTTCATCATCAGTATTCTCATCCTGTCAATTTCAATGTCTAGTTGATCTCCTAGCTGGTACATGTTGCTCTTGATTTGCTGATTTTTTTTAATTTTTTTTAATTTTTTCTCCTTAGTGGTTGTTGTTGCATGTTTTATTATTTAATATCTACAAAATTATTACTCTTTCCTTCATCTAATGCCTTAAGCACTCCTTTTATGCTTGCAACTTTCATGCAATATTATCCATCAATCATTGGATTAATTAACCATTCTTCCAACATCCCTAGATCTTCTTCAAAACTTGTCCGCATTAAGTCTGAATGTTACTCTTCCTCTTTGTTCTTCCTTTGACTATCCCCATGAGACAAATCCTCTTTGTCCTCCACAACACCACGTTTCTTTAACTGTCTACCAGTAATCTCTTTGTTCTTTAATTTATGGTTTTCTTAATGAGAGAATGTTACCTCATCCTCTATCAAAATGAAATTCTGAGTTTTTCTTCCTTCTATGCCTTGAGAAGACATTTATTTTTCTTCCTTCACCTTCATGATAGTTCTAGGTGATTGTCCATCACCATCCACAAAATAACCTGCAACCATACACAAAATATCAGTTTCAAAAATATTTGGATTTTCAGCCTCTTTTATCTCCTCTATCAACACATCCACATGTTGATCTGAACTATCCAAGTAGTTCATGAGACTTGCAGAAAGCCCCTCATCTTCATTCTCACCAAGCAATGGTCCTTGCTCTGGTTCACAAATGTACACTTTCTCTTTCTCACTTTCTCCAAGCATCCTTAACCAGTCTCTGATCAGATGCCTCATCCATCTTCTTTGATTCGTGCATGCAACTTCTTAACCGACCATTTAAATTTCATCTTAAAAATCCATCCACATTTATGGTCTTCAGCTTCTTGTTATAGCAACTCCATAAGTACATCCAACTGTACTTTAATCTCAACGAGTTCTCTATTAAACTCTTCATCACTCATTTTCTTCTTGATGTCTTTTGCCTTGAAATATTCTTTCCTTCTGCTATGGATTCCACCTAAACCTTTTTCATGACCCTCTGTGGTCATCCTTCTCTCTATCTTTGTGAGCTTCTCCATGCTCAACAGTGAACTGCAACCAAGCCTCTCCTTTGTAGAAAGTATCCTCTTCTTTCTACTCAATACCTCATCAAGCTTTCTTCACTAGCTTGACCTTTTGGTATTTTCTCTAGTTCTCTCCTTAGAACCTTCTCTTGGAAATTCTACCCACACTTACTATGGAACTTCCCTCTGACAACTTCTACCCAACCACTACTTGTTGGAAGTCGTCCTTCTTCTAGTTGCAATCCTTAATTCCAAAGAGCTTACCAACTCTGATACCACTTGATGTAGGAAAATTGACTTTTCCTGGAAATTCACCTTCTCTATATCACACAACAAATCACTTCATCATCAAGCCCTTAATTTGTTCTGCAAAAATATTTCATATAAAAATCCTACTTCACTTACAATTAATTCTAGAGCATGCACATATTAGAACGATTACCAATCACATAGATACACCGAACAATTTGTGAACATAATGGAAATTCCTTTACATTAATAAGATCATGTCCATACAATTATAGAACAATTACAAAAGTATTCATTCCTCTCTTGCCCTGATCTCACATTTATTTGGCCATCAGTTCTCATTGCCCGTAGGCTTACAATAAATAGAATTAAGAAATACAATATCTTTTCTAAATCGTAAAGCACTCCATAAATCACCCATAAATCACTCCATAAATCAACTTTTCCTAAATCCTAAAATCACTCCCCAATTTATTCACGTTGGACCATGGTTGATTTTCATATTAATACAATCTTTGTCACAATGTGACATTGGACCATGGTTAACCATGATTATAAACCCAAGGGTTTTTTTATTAAACCCTATGATTAATATTATAAACCTTATGAATAATATTATATCCTAGGAATATGAACTCTTAGATTATAAAACCCAAGGGATTAATTCTAAAATCCCAAGGTATTATAAAACCAAGGGAATAATATTACATGCAAAGAATTAATATTATTAAATCAAGGTATATAAACCCTAAGATAAACATGGTTGACCATGATTCATTTTCATATTGAGACAATCTTTGTCAGAATGTGACGTTGTTCTATGGTTGATCATCGCTGAGCGTGATTGATTTTCATATTGAAACAATCTTTGTCACAATGAGGCGTTGCACCATGGTTGATTTTCATATTGAGAAAATCTTTGTCACAATGTGATGTCGGACCATAGTTGACCATGATTTACCATGATTATAAACCCAAGGGATTATATTAAACCCAAATATTAATATTATAAACACTATGAATAATATTATACCTTAGGAATATTAACCCTTAGATTAATAAACACGACAGATTGAAGCCCCAAGGGTTAGCTCAACTTGTCGAGTCCCCGTTGTTAAGTACCTCGCCGATCAGGAGGTCACAGGGTCAATTCTCCTCGATGCCCTTGGGATCAGGCCTTGCTAGTCTAGCCGATGGGCTTTAAAAGATTCCCTTTGGGGTTGATCTGCCCAGATTTTCTGTGGATGTAACAGCCACCTGGTGTTCGTGAACCACCCATAATAAACACAACAGATTGATATTATAGACCCAAGGAAATAGTAAACCCAAGGGAATAATATTAAACCACAAGGGATTAATATTATAAACCCTAGGTATATAAACCCTAAGATAAATACTATAAACCCTAAAATAAACATGATTGACCATGGTTGATTTTCATACTGAGACAATCTTTGTGACAATGCGACATTGGACCAAGGATGACAATGGTTGATTTTTGTATTGAGACAATTTTTGTCATAACGTGACATTGGACCATGGTTGATAATGGTTGACCATGGTTGATTTTGATATTGAAACACTCTTTGTCACAATGTGACGCTTGACTAGGGTTGACAATGTGATTAATTTTAAAACCCCTAGGTATTATGAACCCAACATAATAATATTAAACCGAAGGGATTAATATTATAAACCCAAGGTATATAAGCCCTATAATTAATATTATAAACCCTAAAACAAACATGGTTGACCATGATTCATTTTCATATTGATAAAATGTTTATCTTAATGTGACGTTGGATCATGGTTTAACATGATTTATTTTCAAATCGAGACAATATTTGTCACAATGCAACGTTGGACCATGGTTGATTTCGATATTAAGAAAATCCTAGTTACAATGTGATGTTGGACCATGGTTGAGCATGGCTGACCATGATTATAAACCCAAGTGATTTATATTAAACCCAAGGATTTATTATAAACCCTAAGAATGATATTACACTCTGGGAATATGAACCCTTAGATTAATAAACCTAATGAATTGATATTGTAAACCCAAGGGAATAATAAACCCAAGGGATTAATACTAAAAACCTAAGGGAATAATATTAAACCTAAGGGATTAATATTATAAACTCTAGGTATATAAACCCTGAGATAAATATGATAAACCCTAAAATAAACGTGGTTGACCATGATATATTTTCATATTAAGACAATCTTTTTCACAATGTGATGTTGGACCATGGTTGACCACAATTTACCATGGTTGATTTCCATATTGAGACAATTTTTGTCATAATGTGACATTGGACCATGGTTGACCATGGTCAACCATGGTTATAAGCCCAATGGATTTATATTAAACCCTAGGATTAATATTATAAACCTTATGAATAATATTATACCCCAAAAATATGAACCCTTACATTAATAAACTCAAGGGATTGATTTGAAAATCAATCATTATGGATCATGGTTAAACATGGTCCAACATCGCATTGCAATAAAGATTGTCTCAATATGAAAATCAAACATGGCAAACCATGGTAAACCATGATCATTTTATGGTTTATAATATTTATCTTAGGGTTTATATACCTTGGGTTTATATACCTTAGGTTTATAATATTAATCCCTTGAGTTTAATATGATTCCCTTTGGTTTATAATTCTTTGGGTTTAATATGATTCCCTTGGATTTATAATCTTTTAGTTTTTTATATTAATCCCTTGAGTTTATTATTCTCTTGTTGTTTATAATATCAATCCTTTGAGTCAAATTCATATCCCTAAAATATAATATTATTCATAAAATTTATTATATTATATCAAATCCTAACTTCAAAATTATATCAAAACCTAATTTTAAAATTATTATAACAAACTTTTCTTTATTTGTTTTTGGTAACCATATATTTATTTATTTATTCTATTTTTTTTAACTCTTATTATAAAAATTGATTGTATAACCTAAAATTATTATTCAACCCAACACTAAAACATAACACTACTTAATCTTAAATATTTATTAACACGGTTTTTGAGTAGGTGAATGTGAATGTCAACATTATGTAAAGTGATGTAAATGGCCAGCAATCCTTTTTGTTATTATTTATTAAAATTTTGAATACGAAAACAACTTTATTGTATAAAACATAACATTACTTATTCTTAAATATTTATTAACATGATTTTTGAGTAGGTGAATGTGAATGTCAACATTATGTAAAGTGACGTAAATGATGAGCAATCCTTTTTGTTATTATTTATTAAAATTTTGAAAATGAAAACAACTTTATTGTATTTAGTTATTAATGTATAATGATATTAGTGATAATATTGTTTTTAATATTAATTTGAATGTTATTAAATGGTATTATTATTATTATTATTATTATCTTTATATTAAAGTTAATTATTAATATTAAATAATAATAATAATTAATAAATATTATTATTTAAATTTAATAATATTATTAATTAATAATGATTAGTTAATATTTTTTTGGTAGATAAGTACTCACGGGGGATTTGAACCAGTGACCTATCACAAAGAGTGTCTTAACAGTACACTCAGTACACCCATTCACCATCAATCCAAAGCGCCATGGGCAATAATGATTAGTTAATATCATTAATAACGATATAAAATAATATCATTAGTAATAATATATTTTCTAAATTCAAAGTTCTGTGATCCATATTACTTTAAGAAGAGTCTTTTTGGTAGAAATCATATAAGAGAAAATTTTGCCAACGCGTTTCGAACCAGCTAGTGTGGTTCATCATCAGGATCAGATGAAGATACAGATCATGGCACATGCTTAAATAGAGGGTGATATAGAGACCAAAAAATCATATAACAACTAGTTTATGAAAATTAATATTTTAATAATGATTATTAAGATCAAATAATATTCCTATAACGACTAGTTTAAGAATAATAATATTATAATATTATAATAATAATTAAGATAACAAATAATAATAATAATAATTAATAAAGATCAAAAAACGTTAACATTAATAACAAACAAACAATCCAAGTCAACCAAATACAGGGAAAATAGTCAAAAAATAAAAATAAATAAATATGAGTCAAGACCTTATTAATGAGTCAAGATCCTATAACAAAAATAATAATTAAAGGAAACTAAAATTAAAACAAAGCAATCAAAAGGGAAGGTATTATTATTATTATTATTTTAACAACTAGTTTATGAAAATTAATATTTTAATAATGTTAATATTATTTGCATTTAATGTTAATATTTTTTTTATCTGGTTTCTCACCTAAAAAAAATAAAATCCCTCCCTTTTGATTGTTTGTTTTAATTTTAGTCTCATTTAATTATTATTTTGTTATAGGATCTTGACTCATTAATCCATCCTTGACTCCTATATATATATATATAATAATTATTATTATAAATTATAATATTATTGTTCTTAAACTAGCCATTATATTAGTCGTTATAGGGGTATTATTTGATCTTAATAATCATTATTAAAATATTAATTTTCATAAACTAGTCGTTATATGATCTTTTGGCCTCTATATCGCCTTCTATTTAATCCTATGCCATGATCTGCATCTTCATTTGGTCCTGATGATGAACCACACTAGCTAGTTAGAAATGTGTCGGCAACATTTTCTCCTATGTGATTTCTACTGAAAAGACTCTTCTTAATGTAATAAAATATTATTAACTAATAATATCATTATTAATTAATTATTAATATAATATCGGAATTAAACGAGGTTGCCCCCCTCTCCTACCCTATTTGGCATTTACATCGATAAGCTAGAACGCTGTTTAGAGGAAGCAGGTTGTGCTGGCACGATCTTAGCTAGGATAGTCATCATCCTTCTTCTCTATGCTAACGATATTGTTCTTCTCGCAAGGTGGCCATCTGATCTTGATAAGCAACTTAGACTTCTTAAGGATTTCTGCTCTACCATAGGTATGACTGTTAAAACTGACAAAACAAAAGTTATGATTATCAAATCCAAGAAAGACACTTACGCTAATTTTATGTATGACAATAGTAACTTGGAGGAAGTGTCTTCTTACAAGTACCTAGGAATTGATATTCATCACAAGCTCAACTGGAACTATAGCATTGAGAAAAGGATTAATAAGGGGTGGAAAGCTTATTTTGGTCTTGAAAATAATTTTAAGACGACAAACCTCGTAATGTGGGATAAAAAGAAGTTCCTCTTTGAAACTTTAGTCACTCCTATTATCTTATATGGATGTGAGTTTTGGGTTGTAGCATCTCTAGAGAATGTTGGAGAAATATTGAGGAAATTCAGAAGCGTTTTATAATGTATAATCTCAAAATTAAAAGCAATACACCCTATCCTATTCTCCTTATAGAAGTGGGTCTTTCCCCTATCGAGAGCCTAGCTATGACTAGGCTTTTGTTGTACAACCATAAGCTCAATAACATAGGAGACCATAGATTTCCTAAGCTAGCTTTAAATTCCAGCCAAAACCACCTAAGGCTCAAATGAGGTTGGTATAAAGACACCAGGGCTTGGTTAAACCATTGGGAGATCGACGAGAATGTTGCATTGCAAAACATTAATAACATTATAAATATTGTTACTTCTAAGTTCAAAGAAAAAATATGGTGTGAGAAAGATTTAGCAACTAAAAGAAAATTAAGATATTATAAGGAGGTCATCAACCCCACCCTAGAAGATCAAAAGTATCTCTCGGTTTTACTAGCTCAAAGAAGATTAGAACGAACTCTCATGAGCTCCATAGTGAAACGGGTCGTTGGGCAATTCCTAAAACACCATGGATGGAAAGAATTTGTCATTTGTGTGAGAATATGAACATTGAGGATGAAAATCACTTCCTCTTAGAGTGCCCCACATACAACCACATTAGATCTCAGTTTCATAATCTTTGTTGCAATATTGACCTTCCTAGCCTTTTACGATGTCAAAATTACAGTGAGCTCGGGAGGCTTCTTTCCAAGCTTTTTGAGCATAGGAATAAAATCTTAAATCCAACTAAATAGTTCGTTTTCTTTAGGTATGATAGACCAAAGTTTGGTCTCAGTAGACATTAACCATCATCATCAATATCATTATTAATTAAATATTAATAATAATTACTAATTTAATTAAATATTATTTAATAATTTAATAAATCAATCAATTAATATTATTATTTAAATTTAATATCATTATTAATTAATAATGATAAGTTAATATCATTAATAACGATATAAAATAATATCTTTAGTAATAAAATATTATTAATTAATAATATCATTATTAATTAAATATTAAAATAATAATTAATTAATTAAATAATAATAAGCAAATAATTTGTTTTTAATTCAATAATTATTAACCCAACATTACTTTGAAGAACAGAAATATTAGTATTTTAATTAAAACATTATTACATACATGTTTTAATTCAAACATTAATTTATTAAGAATTAGTTTATCAATATAATAGCTATTTAATACACAATTAATATTTAAATTATTAATTTAATATTAATTATTTAAATCATTAAATTAAAATATGATTATATAATATTTAATAAATTATATTAAATTATTAAATTATATGAGTACATATAATATTTACTTAATAATTATTGAATTTAAATTAATTAAATTATAATTTTAATATATTAATATATTAATTATAATTAATATAATATATAAGTATAATTAATCTTAATCTTAATATAAAGTTAATATTAAGCTTAAGTTTAATATAAACGTAAATAATTAATATAAATGACCATGTAATGCAACTCATAAGCATTTTGTCCTAACGATGAACCACATTGGTTGGCTCAAAACGCGTTGGCAAATGAATTTTTTGATGTGATTATCACCGAAAACATGTTTCAAAATAAGTGAAATGTTAATGTGTTTTTTAATCTTAATATTTTATTATAATTATTATTTATAGGCATTACATTTATTAATAAGCGAAACATTAACTAAATAATAAGAGAAGTGTTAAATAAAGGAACTTCTCCTCTTATTCTTCACGGCTTCAAAGCTAGTGTGGTTATAATTTATAGTTTAAATAAATTAGCTAGTATCTTTTAATAATTACAATTCAATTCGCTATCACAGTGAAATGAAGTCTTGATTCAACATTCAAATTTCCCTCAAAACCGTGTTAACTATTTTTATTCCTCTAGATAGATAAATCAACATAGATGTAACATGTTATATGTTATTAGATACATCAACATAAATGTATCATGTTATTAAAAATATGTTCTAAACATTGTTACAAGTTAGTACTCATAAACTGAAAAATTCTATAAATCTTACATTGAATTTCTACAATTTATTAGCATCCCAATGATAAATATATTTATTAGCGCAGTCATATCAAATGATTTCTAAATAAGTAAATCTGCCTACCAATAATTAAATTTATGCATTTACAACATATATGAAATGGTGCTATAACCCTCGTAATCTTTTGCAAGAAATTGAAGTTTGCTCATTGAAATGGGAACTACTTAAATTGTTTGTACATGGGATTTTGGGAATGAATAAGAAAGAAGGGATGAAATGATAGAAACGTTCACAAAGTCGATCTATGCATAACCTAAACACAATATTTTAAACGCTGTTGAATTAAATTATTGAAATCGAATAATCTAAATGTGTTAACAGTTTTAGAGATGGTGGAAAAGACCGGAAAATAAAATAGATTTTGTATAACCTGGCTTTCTTTATGTGTCTGTTTCTCCATTATAGGCGATGTCATGTCTCCCTTATTAACTCAACAACATCATAAAAAAAAAATAAACATTATTTTTTTTTTAATAACGTAAATCTTTACCATCATACTGCTACTATTTTTCTTTTATTTTTTCTAAAAATTATGTCAGTAGGTTTACTAACCCTTACCAACAAAAAGAACATGAGAGGTTCCTATCAATGTTTTTGCAACAAGGTAGGTCTTGTATATCATATGCAGTATTCTTTAATTCCCTTATACAAGTGGCAGTCGAAACTTCTACATGATAATTGGCTACGTGTTGTCACAATTCTCCTTTTTTTAAACTGTAGTTAGTGATATTCGTTCCTCATTTGGGGGTTAACAACCTATATTAAAGAGGAAAATATAAAAGAGTAACTCGTGGCATAAACTTAGTCCCTAGGGGAAAAATTTGCTGCCTAGCCTGTACACTCAAATTCTTTTTTCTAAAAATACATGTGCCGACATAATAATTTTTGATGTTACGACTTCGCTACACTTAACTATTTCATATCTTTCTTAAGTGATCATTTATTTGCTACTGTTGAACTTTGGGAAAATGTATATGAACATAATTTGTAGCCTTAACATGTTGGTGTGGAATTATTCATGTTAAATGAGCATGTATAGACCAAGGATGGAAACACCACTTGAACAGGGTGTGTGCTAATGTAATAATAAGTGTTTATTTATGTTACAATTGACATATTTTATTATTCGAAGGAGGTTCATCGAGGATCGAGGGACGTTTTTCTCATGTTGGCAAGAGGTCGTTGAAGAGAATTATTGCGTGAAGATCTAGAGGTTCATGTATTCATCACAAAAGACATATAAATTGCACAACAAGCTTCATTTTCTCCTTCGGAGGAAGCCCCTGCTACAAAATTGGTATCAAAGCCAGTAACGTTTGGTTCATACGAGTATTTATCTTTTAAACTCTCTCAAAAGATAACATGGAACTAGGAAGAAGATCTGTTTCATTCAGAGAACTTCAGAAAGAAGAAACACAAGAAAATAATTTTGATATGGAAAATCTGTTTCATAGTGCATCATCTTCAATGATTAACTCTGCAGAAATAGAGTTAATAGAAAGTCAGCCATCAACCCGATGGGCTCTCCCTTCCATAAGCCCATCAAAAGTTTATGGTGATTTATCTATGTTTCATTTGAAAGCTATAACTAGAGTCACTGTTAAAGAATGTGTCTCTCAGATCCAAGAAAATGTTGAATCCATTCAAACCATTTCCCTTTTAGATCCTAAAAATCTTCAGGAAGAAGCTCGAAGACATGGTACTTCTTATCTACATCTTGGTTGTATCCGGGTGGGCATAAATTCTTTAACCCACAGAGGGCTTAATACATATGTGTTGGCTACTATCAGAGATCTCACGCATAACATATATACTGATTCATTAATTGGTGGTATCGTGGCTCCTTTATCAAATGGTCCTGTATGGTTTGATTGCCGCCCAAATTTCTCAGTATATGTGTATGATGAACACATTAAGGAAATCCTCCAATTGCAAATCAAAACTAGTGGTTTTGATATGAAAAGAAAAAGGAAAAACATTGCAGTTCATACTAGAGGGTGTTTCAGGCACACCAACACATTATATCCAGCCATTCTACATACACCCAGTCAAGAGTCAAAATCCAGCACCCTGGTAATCACTGATGCTCACAATAAAAAAATTGAGCATCAGACTATCAAATGGGAAGATCTCAACTTTCCTGAAAACTGGGTAGTAGATCTACTTCAATCGCCCAAAGTTCAAAGTGTCATGATTGCTCAGATACAAGAAGGACCAGCTAAAGCTACTATGTCCTTCCCTAGAAGATCTACTTTGGATTGCAAAAGAATACAAGAAGCCTGTCAAGCCACAAAATACCATATAAACTCAGATCATATTTCATGTCAGCCATCTACTTCCACATCTGTAAATACTCCATCTATAAGCTACTCACATGTTGATTTATTTGAACTCGCTCAGTTATTACATTTTTCCACTCTCAAAGTAAAATGTCTTATCTGCCAAACAATAGTTTTCTTACAATCTCTCGCGGATCTTGTTCTCCATAAAAATCATAATCATAGGACTGGAGAGGCCCCTTCTATTGTTACAACAAATTCATGGCCAAATCCAAAATGTTATGACATTCCATTTCCTCATGACACTGTCCTAATGAATCATGAATTACCCACTCTGGAGAATGAAGACCCCCGTCTCACTGAAATGTTTAGCAAGATGAGACCACCTAGGATGCCAAAATATGGCTTGGGATATCTTGAAAGACTAGATAGTCTCATTCCATCTTCAAGATTTCAAAATCCTATTCCACAAGACTACAAAAAGCCATCAATCCCAGAAATGTACAAATTCTTCTCCCTCATGGATGGGTGTCCCAAACATAAGATTAATAGAGACTGGATGAAGAATATGCTAAATTGGGATCTCTATACACATCTTGAATCCAAAGAATTTAGTCTCATCACAGCCATTGATGAAAAATATGCTCTTTCTCTGGAATGGAAAAAGTACATGGAAGAAACAAACTCACGGATTTATTTTTATGTCTGGAAGAAATTAAAGGAACAACCGGAAGTGCATATGGCAGATGCAAAAGCTTCATCTGCACAAAAACATTTTAGGACAACTTGTGATGGACGCAAGTTAGAAACATATACCACATTCCCTCCATACAAGGGAATCATGCTAGGAGAAGCTAGAAACTCAGCCAAGGCCATTCCCTTAGTATTAAAAGATGATTCAACCCTAGGAATAGATGGAATGATCCAGAAGGCCAGTGAACAAATAAACTGGACAAATACAACAATTAAAGGGCTAGAGATGAATATGGAAATAACTTCTGAACAAAAGGAATGTTTTGACTCACTATCAGTCGATGTACATAGTGTAAATAAAACTTTGAATGATGTCAACTTTTCAGTTTCTGTATTAAAGGGTTTTGTCAAAGAATCAACAGCACAAATTGAAAGCATGGAGAAAAAGGTATTATGAGTTCAAATCTACTCAGAATCTTATGGGTAAACTATCTGAAAAGTTTGAGTAACTTGAAATATCTCCCAAAGATAAGGATATCCCTACCTCCATGTTGTTTAGCCACCATGTACCTGTTAGCACCTAGATTGAACCTCAGTCTGAATAAGGCAATTTCAGGATAACCACAAACCACGCTTATCCAAGTAGCTAGCCCTACTAGGCCAGGAGAGGGCTCTCTTCGTAAGGATCTCAGCCAAAATGACTGGATCAGGAAATTGATATTAGGCTAGGTATAGTAGCACAAGGGTTTTTATTTGATTTGTTTTTGAAGGGTTTTGCTAGATCAGATTGAGCCAAACAGTTGGGGCAAGGAAATTAGGTCAAAATTGCAGGGTGTTCAATAGGGCAAGGTAGGCACAATGATCAGAACCTTAGGGTTTGATGGATGAGGTGGAAAGGCAGGTAAGGATCTAGAAAGAGCATGTAAACCACATGGATTCTTCCTAAACTAAAGAAAACACAGACTGTGAAATGTCTACCCAAAATAGAGCATAAAAGATGTGGATTCTGTCTCTCAAACTTGTATACATTCACATAAAGGCAATGAAATGATGAAATGGAGTCAAAAATACATTATAACACATGAATACAAAGGAAAATATGAACTAAGCATCATACCACATGGATCCCAAAGAAATAGCTGCAATTTTTCATTAATCTCCTGCTGTAACTGATACAAAATGATATCTAATCAAAACATAAGCATCCCACTGAGTCCAACCCTTTACAATGAGAAAGAAAAAGAAGATATAGACCTCAATTCAACCTCCTCCCATCCTCAGGGGTCGAATCCTTAAGATGAGGAACTAATCCATCAAAAGCTGAACAAGAAACTGGAATCTAGGCAACCCTAACAACTTGCCTTTAAAAGGGAGGAAACTGATTCATTTGACTTCAAGAGAACTTTTGATCCAATAAATCTACCCTCCAGTGACTAATATTTGTATTATTTACATTCATAGTCACCATTTACATCAGTGAAAACATCATCCATGAGAGAAAACCCAAAAGTTATAGTCATGGTACAGTAAAGTGAAAATTTAGCAGAAAATTGTCGCCACAAGGTTATGCGCAACACTTTTTGTAGGGCCATTTTGGAGGCCTTCTCGGTGTCCAAATTGAGCTCATGATAGCTCATTGGAAAGCCTGTCCTGTCTACTTTCCAAATATTCCTTTATTTTCCCATTTGGAGTTGATTTTACCCCTCAAAAATGGATTCTCCCAAGACTGCTTCTATGTGCAGCGCCATGGTCAAAACAGGGGCAAAAACATGATTTTTTAGGTGTTTTTTGACCTTTTGGCTGACCAGTTTTGCTCCAAAATCTTAGAAAATGCACAGGGAGCATGCTTACATCATTAGGAATCCAATGGTGGTCTTATTTTGGCCATTGGATGCTCCTAGGAAAAGCGCAGCGCCAGTGGCGTTGTGCATAGAGCCAAAATTTCTGTGTCAAAAACTGCTAAATTCTTCAAAAATGCAAAAATTCTCAAAAATTGCTCAAAATTGCTCAAAATTTGTGGGAGACCACCACCATCAAGTGTCTGGGTCAGCCAAGGAAGCTTCAACAAGAAACCTAAGCCTATCACCCTCCTTTTTGCCTTTGAGGGTTTGTTTTAGCCTTGTCTTCATTTGCTTGACTCTTATGTTACAAATCTTGTTCCGGGACCTGTAATGGTAAGACATGTGTGTGATTATTTGATTGTCCTTGTTGGCCCTTTTTAGCAGCTTCTCCAAATGAAAATTGACCCTATCAAGCCATGTTTCTCTATCCTCTTCAATCTCCTTTTCAAGCCTCTGTTCTGTAGTCAAGGTGGCTGGGGTCTTTTCCTCTTGCATTACTGATTTGCCTTTGTCATCTTGCCTCTTTGCCTTGAGAAGTTCTAGCTCCATGAGGACTTGTTTGTCACTTAGCTGCTTGTTCTCTTTCTCAAGGTATGAAATGACATACTTAGCTCTCGCCAAGTTGTCCATCAATACTTGGATCTGTGCATCTTTTTCCTTTATGATTATATTTTCATTTGTTGCCTCATCTTGAGCCTCCAAGTCGACTATCTCAATGCCATGATGAATGTGTGGCTGTTCTGGTTCATCATGTTCCATCAAATCAAATTCCCTTTCCTCTTCATCATTGAGGCTTTCCTCCAACATCTTTTCCTTCCCTTTTTGCACCTGTTGCACCTATTGTGTTGATGAAGAAGGCAAAGCCCCTTCCACCGTTTGTGGAGAAAGCATTTGCCTATGAGTTGATGAAGAAGGCAAGGCCCCTTCCACATCAGGTGGAGTAAACACTTGCCTATCTGCTGCAAACAACTTTCTAGCCCCTCTCTGATATGTTTTGTAGGTTTATGTCTTCTCAACAACTTTAGTCTTTTTAGCCTTCTTACTTTTCTTTACTTTGGTACTGCTGGAAGGCCTTTCTGCTTCTTGAGGCACTGGTGGAGGAATCTGAGGACCATTGAAGATGTCATTGGCAATAAACGTATCCCAAGAGATGTTGAGGAGGTTGAGATGATGTAGCACAATAATCTTAATCAAGGAATAATGATAAATACTATTCATCTGTTGAGGGTATGGCCTTTTCTATACAATGTAGGCCATCTTCTCAATGTTCCTGAATAAGAAGTACGGGATGTTCAACATTTTCACTCTTGTGAAGTGCATGAGAAGCCTAATATGATAGGTGTATAGTCTGGAAAATCTGCCCTCACATGTAAAATACTTCATAATGATCCTCATCATAGAGGCATACTTGTCATGAAGGAACCTGAAAGGAAAGGTCCTCTTCTTTTCATTCCTATACCTGGATTTGATGTATGGCTCATAGTAGTGCTCATCCAAATCTTGTGCTTTATACCATTTTTCCCCCACATTCGGAATCCTTGTAGCATCAACAATGATGGAGGTGGAAACTGCAAATGTCACCCCGGCAAGAGTTACCCTGTTATCACGAAGATTTTCTACAAAAAGCCTGGTCAACTCAAGATGATGTTGAACTCTTTGTACTTGTTCACAAAACTCATAACATCCTAGATACCTGAAACAAGAGACAATCATAGGGGAAGCCTCTAACTCTCTGATGTTTAATGGTTCCTCTATGATAATTCTGCCTCCCTTATGTGGTTTTCTCTACTGATGAGGTTCATCTTCCATGCTTTCACGCCACTATTTTCCTCCTCCTCATAATCTTTATCATCTTTATCCATGTTTTTGAGTTTGAAGCTTTAGAAACCATAGAGAAGGTAATCAAGAAGTGGGAGTTATGGTGAGTAGGGATAGGGGAAGGGGAGAGGAGTTTGTGTGATGTAGGAATGAGATATGTATGATGTGAGAGTGAGAAAAGGGGGTATTTTTTAGTAGGGGTTTAGGGGTTTTGTTTGGGGGCTAGGGTATAGGGGATAAGCATATTTGACAATAAGGAATAGGGAATAGGGATTATATTTAGGGATATGATAATAAGGTATGGGAATGAACAGGAAAATGATAAGCAGGGAGGGTTTTTAAATAACCTAGGGTTTGAAAATTTTAATAGCGAACAAACTCAAAAATCTTGAAATGAGTGTTGGGAGGATAGCTTAGGGAGTATACTTACTTGTTTGAGGCTCTATATAGCAAACATAGTGATTTGGATGCTTGTTAGGATAGTTTTTATGGTTGCTGACCCTATGCATAGTGTCGTGTACAGGTGCGCAGTGCCGTACAAAAATACATAGGCGTGCGAGCTCTATGTGCAGCGCTCTGGCTATATGTGCAGTGCCTCACCTGTGTGCGTAGCGCTCGGGCTCTATGCACAACGCCCGCGGTTTCTTCGGCCACCAATTCGCTGCAAGTCAGTTTTTCTCTTTGTCAAATCAGCATGATGAAGTTTAGCTCATCCCTTTGAGGTTTTATAACTGTAATTTTCACTGTAGGGACCTACCACTTTAATCATTCACCTTTTAAAATTTCTTTCTCATGTTTCTTTCTAATGCTTTTGAGTGGCTGATATGATTTAAGGATTTGCATTATGGAGTGTATAGTAGGGAATATATGACTTTAAGAAGCTTGGGAAATTAAAGACTTTATCATGAAATGACTTTGATAATTACAAATAAATCTTCCATTTTCAACTAAAAAACAATGTTTTTGAGATGAAAAGCTACAAAGAACTGAAGAAAACATCCATATCTCAATTTTGATTGAAAGAGACTGAATTACCTTTATTAGGTCTTCCCCATATTTGCTGCTTCCTTTTATTTGGATACAATAATGACCCTAGACCTAGAAAGATGAAACCTAATGACTTAAATGAAAAATGAAGACCTGATTTCATGACTAATTTTGACTGAGATGACAAGAGTGACAGAAGGTTTTAAAAGCTCAGCCAACTATGAGAGTGGGTCAGAAGACATCTTTGTGAGGGAAAAGACCAATCCTGACTCAAACAACCATCAGGGAATCAATTTCAAAGTATGACCTAGCGGAATGACTTGAAATTGCAAGGTGAGACACCTAAAATGATCATGCAAAAAGAGGAATGTGATCCCTGATGGAAGTATGAAAATATTGACACTAACATTGGCCTTATTGGGGATGTCAGCTCCTTGGAGGTGTCAAGAACACCGTAGACTAAGTGCCTAGCTGATTGGGCCAATACGGTCAAACAAATGAAAGATTGAAAACTTCTTGAAATTTTTGAAAAATAACTCGATACAAACTGAAAACTGACTCAAAACCAACTCTAGACTGACTCAAAAACCAACTAAAAACAACGCAAATCATTTAAGATTTATAGCCTTCAATTCGAGCCCCAAGCTCAAATGACAATATACTTCAAATCTTGCAAGGAAAGTAAACTGGTATATACAATGACAGTGAAACAACTTCAGCAAGCTTCATCATAAATAATAGTGTTTCAGGAGCCTACCATTCACAGATCCTCCTGAGCATTCTTGATCATCCATTTCCTTCAATAAAAATGAATTCTGCCCTCGATAGGTTGAGATTTTATAAGGTTCTTTCCACATATTGTCAAACTTACCATGTTTTCCTTTTTCTTCATTTCGTGCATCCCATCGCAACACTACATCTTCTAGCTGAAACTTTTATGCCTTGGTCTGGCGGTCATAAATTTTCTTTATCTTCTCTTGTCGCTGGAAAGTAGTTTGAGAAACCTCTTCCCTTGTTTGTTGAAGGTGAATCATTTGATTGATTCAGTGCTGAATATCATCTTCTTCACTGCCAAATTCTTGCAATAATCTCATGACTGGGACTGCAAGTGATATAGGAAGCACTGTATCAGAAACATAAACCAATTCAAAAGGCGACATACCTATTGATTTCTTACTGCTCACTCTGTCAGCCCACAAAGCATTGAAAAGATTTCGATGCCAATTCTTCTTGTTTGCCTCCAACATTTTCTTAATAATGTTTACCAAGGATTTATTTGAAGACTTGGCTAGTCCATTGCCCTGCGGATAGTATGCCGTGGAATGCCCTAATCTGATGTTGTACTTGTTGCAAAACTCAACCATTTTCTTTGACTTAAATGATGCTGCATTATCTGTGGCTGTCAAAATCCATCTGTGTTGTGCTGATGATGTAGGATGGATTTCCCCTATGAAATCAAGCCCCCATTGCTGGAAAGGTGCATTAACTACAACTGGCTTCAAAGGAAGAGGAAGCAACTTCCTTTTTCCCTAAAAAACTTGACATTCATGGCAGCTCATGACTGTTTTATATAAATATGAAAATAAAGATGGCCAATAATACCCTGCTCTCAAGATTTTATTAGCTGTTGTTTTCCAAAACAAGTGACCCCCACAATCTCCTCTATGAAAATCATTCATTACTTACTGAGCTTCATTTTCAACCAAACAATTAAGAAGAACCCCTCCTGGATCTTTCCAATAGAGAGCACTATCCAAAATGTAGAATTTTGCAGACTTCAGTTTTAGTGATCTACCTTTACTTTTCGACATTCCAGGAGGAGGAGAAAGATGCTGAAGAACATATACTATATCAGAATACCAAGGTGAGTTGAGAAACATTTCTGATACCTGAATGAGTGTGCCACCATCTTCTTCATCTGACATTGCTGCAATAAGATTTATGTCTAGAGCATGAAGATTCGACTCAGCCATGAGTTTTTCCAAGCCTTGACCTTTGATCAGTTTCGTGGGCTTAATCTCAAGATCATACTCTAACATCGCTGCTATCCACTTACCTCTTCTTCCTTCCGGATCAGTTTGCATGAGGACATCTTTGACAGCTGCGTTGGGAACATATGCTATGGTATGCAAATGCAGAATGTAAACTCGAAAATCCTTCAAGGCCTTTATACGAACCAAAGCTTGTTTCTCAATGGTGTTATAGCGAAGAGAAACATCTCTGATATTCTGACTGAAAAATGCAATGGGCTGCTCCACTTGATATTTCTTTTGCATCAACACCGCAACCAAATTATGCTTAGACGCAAATGAAAATATAATAAAATCACGAGTATAATCGGGACTGATCAAAACAAGGGTTGTGGTCAAAGAAAGCTTTACCATGTTGAAATATTTCATGGCATCCTCGATCCATTTCACAGTGCTGTCCTTCTTCAACATATTAGTTAACTCACGCAAATGCTCAACCAAATTTGGTATAAATCTGCGTAAGAAGTTCATCTTACCGTTGAAGGCTTGGATCTCCTTTTTGTTGTGCGGGAAGTCTATTTGTTGATTTTCCTCCACCCTAGAAGGATCAATACGAATACCATCTTTGGAAATTATATGACCGAGGAGCTTACCTTCCTCCATGGTGAAAAGACTCTTTTTTGGATTTAAAGAAATCTTGAACTCCCTGCATTTTAAAAAACAATCCTCAGGTGATGTAAATGCTCATCATCAGAACCAAAAAATATTGTCAAGTCATCTAAGTAAACGACTAAGAAACATCCTTCTCATTAGCGAAAGCTATATCCATGGCCCGTTGAAAAGTGGCCCCGACATTCTTCAGCTCAAATGGCATCTTGGCATATTGAAAAGTCCCCCATGGTGTTGCGAAGGCAATTTTGTCTTGGTCTTTTTTGTGCACCAAAATCTGATTGTAACCTAAGTAGCCATCTAGTAGTGACATCCGTGATGCTCCAACTACTCTTTGCAGAATGTGGTCCATCTTAGGAAGAGGATAATTATCTTTTAGGGACACTTTATTTAGGTTTCAAAAATCAATGCACAACCTTATCTCTCCTGTATTTTTCCGTACCGAGACCAAGTTCAAAACTCAATCAGAAAATCTAATTGGAACAATGATACCAGCTTTAAACAATCTATTTACCTCTTTCTCGATGGATGGTAGCAGCTTTGGGTTGATCCTCCTCAACTTTTGTCTAAAGGTTTTTTGATTTGGCTTGATAGGAATGGTGTGCTGAATGATGTTCTTGTCATACACTTTCAAATATGAGTAATCCCACGCAAAAACATCAGAAAATTCAGAAAGCAACTTAACATACTTAGCCTTTGACTCGGGAGATAATGTTTTTGATAACTTAACAAGCTTGGGCTTGTCCGCTGTCCCAATGTTTACATCTTCAACTCCTTTGTCGGTAGGAACCAAGGTTGGTTTTCTTGCCACATCATCTTGATCAAACAACTCCTCTAAAGGTATAAGACCTCTAGGAATAACATTATCCTTCAGCTGTAAAACATCCATCTGATTTACCTCAATGTCTTGTTCATCGGAATCACAAACATCATCAATGAAAGCATCCTTAAACTTCCCTTCATTTTGCAAAAAGGAATTAATTTCATTGTCATCCCAGAAAACCTACCAATATCTCAAATTATCAAGAACAGTAGGCCTATGTTTGACATGTTATTGCTAGAATTCATTGGAATTTTCAGATTGCTCGCTGCTGTAGCAAGTGAATCAACAATGATGTTTTGACTTCTCGGCACCGCTGTCAATGTGTATTCTGGAAACATCTTCAAGATATCCAGGACTGCGTTCCTATAAGCTCTCATCTGCGGATGGTTCACTTGATATTCTCATTTTACTTTTTTAATCACTAACTCTAAATCACCATAAACATAACTCCTTTTCGCACCAAGCTTCTTCAAAATCTTTAGACCTGTAATCAATGCCTCATACTCCGCTTCATTGTTAGAGCAATCGAAATCTAATTTATAGGAACACACTCTAACATTACTTGGAACTTTGTCTGGCTGAAAAACAGGACTTCGAATCCAAATTCCAATACCCGCACCATCCTTACCCAAGGCACCATCGAAGTCCATGCTCTAAAGGCAGTCTTCATCTTCCAGATGTTGGAATTCTGCTTTTGTTTCAATCTTACCTTTGCTGGTTGCTTCATTTTTTTGTTCTTCACTGACTTTCTACTCCCGTGGAGGCCGTTCAGAAGGGATTGCCACCTTTTTCTTTTCTTGATTAAGCACTGCTCTAAAACCCTCAGAAATTTCTGGTACATCATCTACTTCTACGAGCTAAATATCTACATCATTCAAACCACTATCATTGTACAAAATAAAAGACTCTAAATTTGTATGTACAACATTTATCAGATGATTTATGGGCTTCTCTTTACTAGTGATCATATATTTCATCTTCTTTTCCCGGTACAACTTCCTCAATTGACCGAAAACATGGATTATAGCATGAGAGAAGTCAAGTTGTAAAGTGCCTTTGAGTTTGGCTCCCCACGATCTAGACAATAGCATACCAAATCGAGGTGGTATATCAACTACTACCACGTCCATCACAACATTCTTGGCTGGGATTTGATCTAAGGAAACCACTAAATCTTTGATGAGACCAATGTAGTGAACTCTACCAAAATCAAATGAATACAAATCATGATATTGTCGGGTGATATCCAGGCCCAACTTTTCCATGATAGCCTTGGGCATCAAATTGTGAGAAGCTCCAGAATCAAGCATAGCATTATGAAGAATATACTCATGCAGTCTAAGACTCAAATAAAAGGGCAGGACCTCGCTATCTTCTAGCTGACCATCTATAGCTGGACCAAAAATAAGTTCAGGATGATCATCCTCAACATTCACCATGTCGGACAAAGGATCAATTTGCAGTATTCTAGACACATGGTGTTTGTAATGGCTATTCTTAACAAGCTCGGTCAAAGGAATGGACACTTTCAATTTAGCAATTTCACTTTCTAAATTAAAAGATGTGACTTTTTCTACCTCTTTGACAATGATGTCCCTCTTATCTGTTTTCTCCTTCATTACACTATCCTTTTTCTGATTGTCTTTCTCTTTTGCAGTTGTACTTGTTGATGGCTGATTTACCTTGCTAGGATTTTGATCGGCATGCTCCTTTCCTCTTTTTTGATTGTTTGAGAGATCATTCTTTGACTGAACATCCTTCCTCTTTTGAATAGGATTGACCGGTACATCTCTGCTCCTCAAAGAGTATTGTTTCTGTTGTGCGCTCAAAGCATTCATATAGCCACGTTGATAATCATCAGATTCGGTCTCCAAATCAACATCATTTTCTAAGATGAAGTCCTCATCCTTTAGAATGTTGGAACTTTATGCATACTCCTCATCTTCGGCCAGAAATATAGGCATACCATCTACAGTGAAGAAATTATTTGTTTCAATTACCGGATATTCCTCCCCTTCTTCTTCCACTCCTTGAATATAATTCTGCTATAACGGAGTTTTGATCTACTGCTGTTGTTGTTGCGCTAGTTGTTGCGGTGCTTTTTTCTCTCTTTGCTTGATTCAGAATTGGGGCTGCTGCTGCTCTCTAAAGTTTGGGTTCCAGATTTGCGTTTCAGGTCTGTCTGAGATGGACAACCGATCAACCATCCTTTCCATTGTTTGAATCAATGTATCCATTTTTACATCTGAAGTAGATGTTTCTTCTTTCACAGTCACTATTTTATCTGATCTCATTCTTGCTCTTTTGGCCAACAAGTTCGCTTCTATGCTCACAACATTATTTTGCATGTCTTCTAGAGTTGTAGGATCACGTTCACGTAACTGATATGCCATATCGACATCAAATCCATCTGGAAACTTAAGCAAAGCCAATCCCTCTGGTGGTTTGATATTTGCAGGAATAACATTGTATACTGCATTAAATCTCACACAATAGTCTTGCACACTCTCGCCAACATTTCTTTTGATGTTCTCATATTCAGACAAAATTTGAAGGGGATTCTTCTTCACCTCCCACCAATCTAGGAACTGCCTCTGAAGGACAGGTAGAGTAGTGATAGAAGCTGCTGGTAGGGCTCTGAACCATTTCTGAACTTCTCCTCCAAAACTTTGTACAAATAGCCTCATCATCACATCTTCAATTTCAACTTCATGGAGGTCAAAGAAATCATTCATCTTGTCTACGTGCTATTGAGCTGTAATAGTTTGAGTGTTGTCGAACAAAGGTATTTTGGTTTGATAATCAGGGGGCATGGCACCAAGATTTTGAGGAAAAACAAGGGGTGCATATCGGGTAGCCATAACTGGAGGTGGGGGAGGTGGGATATTCGGTATAATCAAAGGGGAATTAACAATAGTTTGAGTAGTGTGAACAGTCTGTGAAGAAGAAAGCGGAGGATGAGGGATAGTTTGAGTGGTAGTAGATGCAATGGAAGTATTTTGAAAATCGAAAGATGGCCTATGAATCTTATTTTGCACCCAAGTGTTTAAGTTTGAAGAGAGGTTCTGCAAGTGATCAAGAGTGTGAATAAGCTATGACCCTGATTCATTGTGTGAAAACAAATCTTCAACGGGGTTATGAAGAGATATAGAGGAATCAACAACTGTCTAATCAATCCAACTTAAAGATTTACTGCGAAATAAACTCTGCTCAAAATTAATATCAAACTCAATGTCCTGCAAAGTGTCTAACCTTCCCGGGAGTGAATTAACTCTAGGAATGAAATCCTTACTTGATTGTTCTCCGGTTAAACTAGATTTCTTTGCAACTTTCTTAGATTTTTGCCCAATGCATTGAGGATCACTGACAATGGTCGGAGGATTTGGATCTGGATTGGATCTGGTGTATTTTCGGAAAGCCAGTATGTCTAATTTTGAAAATCAAGATATTGCTTTACAACTTTCCAATTCAGCCTATGATTAAATTCTAAAACTCATCATCCACAAGCTTAAGAATTTAAATAAAACAACTTACTGGGGTGATTTATTTCCAATCTTTTGTTCCCCAATATGGTCGCCACTATGTTAGCACCTGGATCGAACTTCATGCCGAATAAGGCAATTCCGGGGTAACCACAAACCACGCTTAGCCAAGTAGCTAGCCCTACTAGGCCAAGAGAGGGCTCTCTTTGTAAGGATCTTAGCCAAAATGACTGGATCAAGAAACTGATATTAGGCTAGGTATAGTAGCACAGGATTTTTATTTGATTTTTTTTTTGAAGGGTTTTGCTGGATCAGAAAGAGCCAAACAGTTAGGGCAAGGAAATTAGGTTAAAACTGCAGGGTGTTCGATGGGGCAAGGTAGGGACAATGATCAGAAACTTAGGATTTTATGGATGAGGTGGAAAGACAGGTGAGGAGATAGAAAGAGCATGTAAACCACATGGATTCTTCCTAAACTGAAGAAAACACAGGCTGTGAAATGTCTACCCAAAACAGAGCATAAAAGATATGGATTCTGTCTCTCAAACTTGTATACATTCACATAAAGGCAGTGAAATGATGAAATGGAGTCAACAATACATTCTAACACATGAATACAAAGGAAAAACATAACTAAGCATCATACCACATGGATCCCAAAGAAATATCTGCAATTTTTCATTAATCTCCTGTTGTAACTGATACAAAATGATATCTAATCAAAACATAGGCATCCCACTGAGTCCAACCCTTTACAATGAGAAAGAAAAAGAAGATATAGACCTCAATTCAACCTCCTCCCATCCTTAGGGGTCGAATCCTTAAGATGAGGAACTAATCCATCAAAAGCTGAACAAGAAACTGGAATCTAGGCAACCCTAACAACTTGCCTTTAAAAGGGAGGAAACTGATTCATTTGACTTCAAGAGAACTTTTGATCCAATGAATCTACCCTCCAGTGACTAATATTCATCTTATTTACATGCCTAGTCACCATTTACATCAGTAAAAACATCATCCATGAGAGAAAACCCAAAATTTACAGTCATGGCACAGTAAAGTGAAAATTTAGCAGAAAATTGTCCTATGCGCAGCGCCAGAAGGCTATGCGCAACACTTTTTGCAGGGCCATTTTGGAGGCCTTCCTGGTGTCCAAATTGAGCTCATGATAGCTCATTGGAAAGTTTGTCTTGTCTACTTTCCAAATCCGCCTTAGTTTCCCATTTGGAGTTTATTTGACCCCTCAAAAAATGATTCTCCCAAGACTGCTTCTATGCACAACGCCATGGTCAAAACAGGGGTAGAAACATGAATTTTTAGGTGTTTTTTGACCTTTTGGCTGACCATTTTTGCTCCAAAAGATTAGAAAATGCATAGGGAGCATGCTTACATCATTATGTAACCAATGATGGTCTTCTTTGGGCCATTGGATTCTCCTAGGAAAAGCGCAATGCCAGTGGTGCTGCGCATAGAGCCAAAATTTATGTGTCAAAAACTGCTAAATTCTTCAAAAATGCAAAAATTTTCAAAACTTGCTCAAAATTTCTCAAAATTTATGGGAGACCACCACCATCAAGTGTCTGGGTCAGCCAAGGAAGCTTCAGCAAGAAACCTAATCCTATCACCCTCCTTTTTGCCTTTGAGGGTTTGTTTTAGCCTTGTCTTCATTTGCTTGACTCTTATGTTACAAATCTTGTTCCGGGTCCTGTAATGGTGAGCCATGTGCCTGATGATTTGATTGTCCCTATTGGCCCTTTTTAGCAGCTTCTCCAAATGCAAATTGACCCTATCAAGCCATGTTTCTCTATCCTCTTCAATCTCCTTTTCAAGCCTCTGTTCTGTAGTCAAGGTGGCTGGGGTCTTTTCCTCTTGCATTACTGATTTGCCTTTGTCATCTTGCCTCTTTGCCTTGAGAAGTTCTAGCTCCATGAGGACCTGTTTGTCACTTAGCTACTTGTTCTCTTGCTCAAGGTATGAAATGACATACTTATCTCTCGCCAAGTTGTCCATTAGTGCTTGGATCTGTGCATCTTTTTCCTTTATGATTATATTTTCATTTGTCGCCTCATCTTGAGCCTCCAAGTCGACTATCTCAATGCCATGATGAATGTGTGGCTGTTCTGGTTCATCATGTTCCATCAAATCAAATTCCCTTTCCTCTTCATCATTGAGGCTTTCCTCCAGCATCTTTTCCTTCCCTTTTTGCACCTGCTGCACCTGTTGTGTTGATGAAGAAGGCAAATCCCTTTCCACCGTTTGTGGAGCAAGCAATTGCCTATGAGTTGATGAAGAAGGCAAGGCCCCTTCCACATCAGGTGGAGTAAAAACTTGCTTATTCACTGCAAACAAATTTCTAGCCCCTCTTTGATATGTTTTGTAGGTTTCAGTCTTCTCAACAACTTTAGTCATTTTAGCCTTCTTACTTTTCTTTACTTTGGTACTGCTGGAAGGCCTTTCGCTTCTTGAGGCACCGGTGGAGGAATCTGAGGACCATTGAAGATGCCATTGGCAATAAACATATCCCAGGAGATGTTGAGGAGGTTGAGATGATGTAGCACAATAATATTAATCAAGGAATAGTGATAAATACTATTCATCTACTGAGGGTATGCCCTTTTCTGTACAATGTAGGCCATCTTCTCAATGTTCCTGAATAAGTTGTATGGGATGTTCAACATTTTCACTCTTATGAAGTGCATGAGAAGCCTAATATGATAGGTGTATAGTCTGGAAAATCTTCCCTCACATGTAAAAGACTTCATAATGATCCTCATCATAGAGGCATACTTGTCATGAAGGAACCTGAAAGGAAAGGTCCTCTTATTTTCATTCCTGTACCTGGATTTGATGTATGGCTCATAGCAGTGTTCATCCAAATATTGTGCTTTATACCATTTTCCCCCCACATTCGAAATCCTTGTAGCATCAGTAATGATGGAGGTGGAAACTACAAATGTCACCCCAACAAGAGTTACCCTGTTATCATGGAGATTTGCTACAAAAAGCCTGGTCAGCTCAGGATGATGTTGAACTCTTTGTACTTGCTCACAAAACTCATAACATCCCAGATACCTGAAACAAGAGACAATCATAGGGGAAGCCTCTAACTCTCTGATGTTTGATGGTTCCTCTCTGATAATTCTGCCTCCCTTATGTGGTTTTCTCTGATGCTGAGGTTCATCTTCCATGCTTTCACTGCCACTGTTTTCCTCCTCCTCATAATCTTTATCCTCTTTATCCATGTTTTTGAGTTTGAAGCTTTAGAAACCCTAGAGAAGGTAATCAGGAAGTGGGAGTTATGGTGAGTAGGGATAGGGGAAGGGGAGAGGAGTTTGTGTGATGTAGGAATGAGATATGTATGATGTGAGAGTGAGAAAAGGGGGTATTTTTTAGTAGGGACTATTTTGTAAGTAGGGGTTTAGGGATTTTTTTTTGGGACTAGGGTATAGGGGATAAGTGTATTTGACAGTAGGGAATAGGGAATAGGGATGATATTTAGGGATATGACAATAAGATATGGGAATGAACAGGAAAATGATAAGCAGGGAGGGTTTTTAAACAACCTAGGGTTTGAAAATTTTAATAGCGAACAAACTCAAAAATCTTGAAATGAGTGTTGGGAGGAAAACTTAGGGAGTATACTTACTTGTTTGAGGCTCTATGTAGCAAAAGGAGTGATTTGGATGCTTGTTAGGATAGTTTTGATGGTTGTCGGCCCTATGCGTAGTGCCATGTACAGGTGCGCAGTGCCCTGTTGTATGCGCAACGCCATGCAAAAATACACAGGTACGCGGACTCTATGTGCAACGCTTTGGCTGTATGTGCAGCGCCCCGCATGCATGCGTAGCGCTCGGGCTCTATGCATAGCGCCCATGGTTTCTTCGGCCACCAATTCACTGCAACTCGGTTTTTCTCTTTGTCAAATGAGCATGATGAAGTTTAGCTCATCCCTTTGAGGTTTTATAACTGTAATTTTCACTATAGGGACCCACCACTTTAATCATTCACCTTTTAAAATTTCTTTCTCATGTTTCTTTCTAATGCTTTTGAGTGGTTGATATGCTTTAAGGCTTTGCATTATGGAGTGTATAGGAGGGAATATATGAATTTAAGCAACTTGAGAAATTAGAGGCTTTATTATGAAATTACTTTGACGATTACAATTAAATCTTCCATTTTCAACTCAAAAGCGATGTTTTTGAGATGAAAAGATACAAAGAACCAAAGAAAACATCCACATATCAATTTTGATTGAAAGAGACTGAATGACCTTTATTAGGTCTTCCCCACACTTGCTGCTGCCCTTTATTTGGATACAATAATGACCCTAGACCTAGAAAGATGAAACCTAATGACCTAAATGAAAAATGAAGACCTGATTTCATGAGTAATTTTGACTAAGTTGACAAGAGTGACAAAAGGTTTTAAAAGCTCAGCCAACTATGAGAGTTGGTCAGCAAGCATCTTTGTGAGGGAAAAGACCAATCCTGACTCAAACAACCATCAGGGAATCAATTTCAAAGTATGACCTAGCGGAATGACTTGAAATAGCAAGGTGAGACACCTAAAATGATCATGCAAAAAGAGGAATGCGATCCCTGATTGAAGTATGCAAATAATGACACTAACAATACCCATTCAGCATGCCACAAAACTTGTAGAAAGGTTTCCATTCCTATTTCCTCAAGAAAAACCAAAGCAATACACTGGCACCAAAGAATCTTTTATTGAATCCTATTCTCTTTTCACAGGGACCATGACCAAAGAAGAAGAGCCAAGATCCTCAGGACAACATCTTTTGCCTATATATGAACCTCTGTCTAGCCAATTCACTAGATATCCACCTCCTGACCTCAATGGCAAGGGAAAGATGCCAAAAACTCTCATCCAGTGCTTTACAGGTACCCTACAGAGATGGTGGGAAGTAGAATCTTCCCCTAAATTACTTGCAAAAATGGAAGCAAAATTTGTTAAGGATGAAGCTGGAGATGTTATCCACAATGAAAATGGTGACCCCCAAAATAATATGATTGGAGCATTAACCTCCTTCATCCTAGAACATTGGTGTGGAGCAACAATAGAAATTTAAAATAAACATGAGATGATCCTGATGAATCTCAAATGTAAGAAAATGTCCTAATATGAATATTTCCACAAAGATTGGACACAAAGAATTTATGAAGTAAAAGAAAGTCAAAATGACCTGTGGAAACAAGTATATTTAGCAGCATTACCCTCCAAATTTGTTGAATACATCCAACAACAAGAAGTGTTCCAAACTTCTTTTGAAAACTACACATGGG
This sequence comes from Pinus tabuliformis, assembly GCA_031772625.1. Taxonomy (NCBI): domain Eukaryota; kingdom Viridiplantae; phylum Streptophyta; class Pinopsida; order Pinales; family Pinaceae; genus Pinus; species Pinus tabuliformis. The sequence goes on from CM062810.1 coordinate 917,163,919, forward strand.
GAGAGATATATTGCAACATAACAAAAGCCTTGGTAGGACTTTGCACCAACATGAAAGTCAATAAGTCCTTACAAAAGATGTCCAGACTACTTGACAACAAATCCATCTGCAGTAAATATGGATTGATTATTGATGATCCAATTGTGAAAAGAAGAAAACATAGAAAGGCATGGAAGAAAGGTCATAAACAGTAGGCTAAAAGTCATCCTCTTAAGTCAAATAGGCACAAGAAAGGATCATATAAAATAGTTCCTAGAACACACTACTATGATCCCAAAGATATCCATCTTAAGTCTCAAAGAAAAAATATGATTACCTGTTGGTTATATGGACAGACTGGACATACTGCAAACAATTGTCCTTAAGGAAGAGAGTCAAGGGAAAATAGAGGCAAAAAGACACAAGAATATTCCTCAAGAAGACCTAGAATCCACTTAAAGGAAGAAGTACACATGATGAAGCAAAATTGTTGTAGTTCATCAGAATCATCTGATTCGAGTTTATATGAGTCTGAACATAGTGAAGAACATGTGAATGTCCAATAGTGCAATTGCACAGATACTGATGAGTGCAACTACAACCCTTCTAAGACAGACTCAGACTTTATCTCAGAAACAGAAACATAAAAGGCACCAACCAAAGAGAAAGTATGTATGTCACACACTATTGATGATGATGAATAAAAAATTCTTGTAGGCATCAAAATGGTTGCAGAAGGAGAAATGAAAGAAAAACTTCTAGAATTTTTTTTACAAATCAGACACAAAGATCTTGGTAATACCTCAAAAGGTAATATTTCTAAAGCATTGTTTGTTGACGCTTCTTATGAGAAAAACACAAAATATTTTCAAAGAAACCAAAAACATACAAAACCAATGTCTTTGAATGTAGGAGAAGTCAGTCATGAGATTCATCATTTAAAAAAGGAAATAGTTGAGCTGAAAGAAAAATTCTCACAGATAGAAAAAGGAAAATGGAAAGAACCAACAGAAAATCCTAATGTTGCGATTTTTGAAGATATGCAAAATAGTGGCATAGGGTTTGGCAATATGAAGATCATGACCATTTAGTATCAACAACACCATGTACTATTAAATGTTAATATACAAGGAGAAAAATTCACTCTCAGAACATTAATAGATTCGGGTGCAGACATAAATGTTTTAAACAAAAAAGTGATCCCAGCCAAATACTAGACACCTGCATATAGGCAAGTCACTGGGGTAGGTACACAAGATTTTCAATATGAAGTCTCCAGTGCAACTCTTTGTTTTTCAAGACATTGTATGAAAATGAAGTTTACAGTTGGAAATATTCCAATTGACTGTATTTTAGGCAATATTTTTCTTGCTACTGTTGAACCACATGGATCGGCCAGATTATAGGATGGAAAAGCTGGTTATTTTATATTTGTCCCTGATAACAAAGGTTTCTTACAAACCATCACATTTCCTTTTATTTCAACACCAAGAATATCCACCATGGTTCAGACTATGCAGGAAGTTAATCTGACAGAAATAAAAATGGGAGAATTAAAAGACTTTAAGTCCTCTCTCAGAATAAAAGAACAGTTACAGTCCCCAAAGGTACAAAAAAAATCTCAGAGCTTAGAGAGAAATTAGAAAAGGATTTTTGTTTTGAAAACCCAAATGCTTTCTGGCATAGAAAGCAACACAAAGTTTCATTGTCGTTCAAACAAGAATATGATGGAAAATCATGCAAGAGTCGAGCCATACCTATGAACAATGAGTACAGAACTCTATGCCAAAAAGAAATCTCAGATCTCTTAAAAAGAGGATTGATTAGAGAATCTAGTAGTCCCTGGAACTTCTACGGGTTCTATGTAAATAAACACTCATAACATATTAGAGGTGTTCCCAAATTAGTCATAAATTACAAACCTCTAAATTTTGTACTAGCAGATGATACATATCCTATTCCCCACAAAGGAAGCCTAATAAGATGAATAATAGGAGATAATTTTTTCTCCAAATTTGATATGAAATCTGGGTTTTGGCAGGTTGCTGTAAAAGAAGAAGATATATTCAAAATTGCCTTCAGCATTCTTGCTGGTCATTATGAGTGGCATGTTATGCCCTTTGGCCTAAAACATGCACCATCCAAATTTCAAAAGGTCATGGACTAGGTTTTCAGGGCATACTTTTATTGGCTCCATAGAAAATTTTAGGGGCGAATGTTCGCCTTTTGGCGAAATTAAAGGGTTTTAAATTTTTAGTGGGCGAATATTTTGTATCATAGTACATTTTTACAAATCACCTCAAATAGCCCACCTTATTTTAAGGGAGAGGGTAAAAAAGGTAAATTTAGCCCTTGAAATTAGGATTTACAACCTTCCATTTGCCCATTTTCAAAAATAGATTTTATTTAAGTGAATCCATTCGCCCATTTTCAAGAATAGGTTTTATTTAAGTGAATCCTATGGGCCAAATACCATATTTATAAAAGAGGTATGGTAAATTAATAAAAATATAAATAAATGAGAGGTATGGTAAATAAATAAAACATTTTTTATATTTACTCCATAAGCCACCTTATATACATGCAAGGGTGTAAACAAATAAAAATATAGGTAAAGTGGAGGTATGGTAAATAAATAAAAATATAAATAAACTAGACGTATGGTAAATAAATAAAATAAATAAAACCTCTTTTTATATTTAGTGCATAACCCTCATTCTATTTATGAAGGCTCAAGAAAGAGGTTTTATTTAAGTGAATCCTATGGGCCAAATACCATATTTGTAAAAGAGGTATGGTAAGTTAATAAAAATATAAATAAACGAGAGGTATGGTAAACAAATAAAACATTTTTTTATATTTACTCCATAAGTCACCTTATATTTAAGGACACTCAAAAAATGTGTTATATTTAGGTGAAACCTATGAGAAAAATACTATGGGACAAATACCATGGACTAGATTGTTATTAATACCATGCAAAAAAATATTATTAACCCTAATATTAGTATTAATAAAAATAAAAATGGCACATGGTATTGACCCATGGTATTCACCTGGAATATAGCCTATTTAAATGGGGGAATTAAACCAACATAGATCCATCTTTACTCTGGATCTACTAACCCCTGAGAGGTATCAAATATCGTGATATGCAAACTAGTATAGAGTGAAAAAATATTTGATCCCTCTCGGGGTGGATCAAGAGTAAAAATGGATGTTGTAATTTAATGTATGTTAAACATTTTAGCTTGGTTAAAATAAAAAATAAAATAAAAATCAACTATTAATTTTATTAATTTTTATAAATTACTAATAGTAATTTTTAAGCTCCAGGTTTATGATAACCCATGGTATTGACCCATGGTAATACCAAGATCTTACAAGATTTTATAATTGAGTAAAATATTCGCCATGCCTAGTGAGAGATTCGCCAAAAAATTATATATACATATTATATTATTGATAAAATCGCCTTCCATTTTTCCTATATACCATGGATATTCGCCCATTTATTATACATATAAATTTTGGGGGGGTTCTTAAAATTTTCCCTGATTGGCTCATTGTATATATTAATGATGTGTTAATATTCTCTAAATTTGCAGAACAATATTTCAAACTTGTACAAATTTTTACACAGGTAGTTAAGAGAAGTTGGCTCGTACTAAGCAAGAAGAAAATGGAATTGTTTCAGACAAAGATCAAATTCCCTAGACATACTATTGAGGATGGCCAAATCACATTACAAAAGCATGCACTTGAATTTGCTGATAAATTTCTAGATATGATCATAGATAAAAAACAATTGCAGAGATTCCTAGGCTGTTTGAACTACGTCAACAATTTCTATGAAGGGTGTGCCCATGATAGAAAATTGTTAAATCAAAGATTGAAAAAAGATCTAGCGCCTTGGACTTCAGAACATACCAATGCCATCAGAAAAATAAAATCTAAGGTAAAAACTTTACCTATTCTCTACCTTGCAGATGAGGATTTGCCAAAAATTGTAGAAAGTGATGCTAGCAACATTGGATGGGGAGGTATTCTTGACAAAACTAAAGAAGGAGAAGAACAAGTTATACAATTTTCTTCAGGAAGATGGAACCAAGCAGAACAAAACTATTCTACAATTGAAAAAGAGGTAAAAACTGCATGGAATTGTATAGACAAATTTGACATCAACCTCATACATAAAAGGTTTCTTCTCGGGACCAATGCTTTTGCTTTAAAGAAAGTGTTAACAAAAGACATCAAAAAGCCTGGAGAATCCAAGTTTGCCAGATGGCAAGCTTTGTTTGCAAATTTTGATTTTGATGTCGAGCATATAAAGGGAGAAAGAAACTGTCTACCAGATTTTTTGAGTCGGGAGTATCTGAAAAAAGAAAATCATCTAATGGTCATTGTCATTGAATGGGACCCTAGAACACAGCAAGAAGAACTTAGAAATATCCCAGACAACACCTCATGGCCAATCTATGCTAAAAAATGGAAACTCACTTGGAAATTAAGAAACACCAAAGTTATGGATGCAAATCTACAGACTCATCAGGGCTTACAACACCTTGTACCAGAAGGAAATATTTACCCTAAGTCCAGAACTTGGATACATGATATGGTGTATTTGAATTCAATGATGTATTCCGATCTTGTAGACAAAGCATTAAAGGAAAATTTTCAAGATATCAGTTTGATATGGAATGAGGGAAGCAATAAAACCAAAACATTTCATAAATATTATACTATCAATAGAACTAGATATCCTAAACATCCTGCAAGAATAATGTGGCCACAAAAGGATCCGAGCCTTGTATTTCCTAACAATATCTATAATTTCCAGGGCTATAAAGATCTCTGGTGGGATCTCTTATTCAGAGAAGAAAGATCAGAAATACATTATACATTATTAAAATTTGGAATTGTCTTCATTACAAAGTTACTGTTACAACCAACTTGGTTACATGAATGGTGGAGATGGTATGGGATAAATAAGGCTGCTATGGATCCAAGGTACTTTGAAAGAGACTTTCAAAGTGATTGCCAGGAATGCATGGAGTGTAATGGCATAGAGTGTTTTCACCTTCCCTGTAAGACTATTGCAAATCTAATTTTTTTTTCTGATGATCGCATATTAGGCTACTTCATGAGAGGACATAATCATTGGTTAGTCTTAACCAAAGTAAACCATTAGATTATCCTTGGGAAACCAATGATTGTTTGAAGGATTTATACAAAAGCATGGGAGACTAGTGGAGCATACCATTATAATAATGTTTGATTCCCTAGTACAAATCCATTGGGAACATAACTTAAAAGACTCCAAGGGTTCTCGTAGGCTTCTCTTGAAAAGCATCCACAATATGCAATAATGTCTTGTCACTTGACTTTGATAGTGACCAATTTTTGTGGGATTTTATGACAAAAATCTCCACATTGTAAATATCTTTTCCGTAGGATTTGGAATAATCTCTACTTTGTAAAAAATCTATTTTTCTGAGACTTAGAGCACTTCTCCGACTTTTGGTGTGATTTGATCCACATCTCAAAATCTTAGTACGATTGTCTTTTGGTGTGATTTGATCCATATCTCGGAACCTCAGTATGATTGTTTGATGTTTGTCCCCTTCTCATCCTATAAAAAGAGAGAAGTAAGGCTCATTGAGGCATTTAGAGTTGGAGAGTCTGAGATTATATTCCTACTCTGCATCTGTGAACCTCTGTGTTCGATTTGATTGCATCACGAAGAAAGTCTCTTTTAGAGTCGAGTTTGAAAAGCCTACATATCAGGGCCTAACAACCCTAGTAAGAACCTAAAGTGGCTGAACTCATTAAGTTTGAGTCTGTGTTTGTTTCAGAAAGTTCAAAGACAGAGTCTGCAAAGGGCCAGGTAGCCTCTGGAGTGCATCTTAATTTAAGGTGTAGCGTCTGGTAAATGCCCAAGCAGTCTATCTCTGATTGAAATTTCTCTAAATCTTCCAGCATTGTAATTCATCTTTTGAAATCAATAAAAGAGAGAAGTTTTTCAAAATTTTCCGCATGAGTTTATGTTATGTTATGCTATTTTAAATATTCTGTGAGAGGAGAGGTTCATCTGAGGTTTGCCAGAGGTTCACTGAGGATCGAGGGACGTTTTGCTCATGTTGGCAAGAGGCCGTTGAAGAGCATTATTGCGTGAAGATCTAGAGGTTCGTGTATTCATCACAAAAGACATAGAAATTGCACAACAAGATTCATTTTCTCCTTTGGAGGAAGCCCCTGTTACAAAATTGTGGTATTAGCGCAGGGGATTCCTCCGAAGGAGAAAATGAAGCTTGTTGTGAAATTTCTATGTCTTCTATGATGAATACATGAACGCTTACACGAACCTCTAGATATTCACGTAATAACGCTCTTCAACGACCTCTTTCCAACAAGAGGAAAATGTCCCTCGATCCTCGGTGAACCTCCGACGAACCTCAGATGAACCTCTCCTCTCACAAAATATTTAAAATAGCATAACAGAACATAAACTCATGTAGAATATTTTCAAAAACTTCTCTCTTTTATTGATTTCAAAAGATGAATTACAATGCTGGAAGATTTAGAGAAACTTCAATCAGAGATACACTGCTTGGGAATTTACCAGACGCTACACCTTAAATTAATATGCACTCCAGAGGTTACCTGGCCCTTTGCAGACTTTGTCGTTGAAATTTCCGAAACAAACACAAACTCAAACTTAATGAGTTCAACCACTTTAGGTTCTTACCAGGGTTGTTAGGCCCTGATACGCAGGCTTTTCAAACTCGACTCTAAAAGAGACTTTCTTCGTGATGCAAGTAGATCGAACACAGACGTTCACAGATGCAGAGCAAGAAGATTATCTCAAACTTCAAACAACAAGAATCTCACTCTCAGGCTCTCCAACTTCGAATGCCTCAATGAGCCTTACTTCTCTGTTTTTATAGGATGAGAAGGGGACAAACATCAGACAATCGTATTGAGATTCCGAGATATGGATCAAATCACACCAAAAGGCAATCGTATTGAGATTTTGAGATGTGGATCAAATCACACCAAAAGTTGGAGAAGTGCTCCGAGTCTCGAAAAATTATAATTTTTACAAAGCAAAGATTATTCCAAATCCTATGGAAAATATATTTACAATGTGGAGATTTTTGTCATAAAATCCCACGCAAATTGGTCACTATCAAAGTTAAGTGACAAGACGTTATTGTACAATGTGGATGCTTTTCAGGAGAAGCCCACGAGAACCCCTGGAGTCTTTTAAGTTATGTTCCCAATGGATTTGTACCAGGGAATCGACCATTATTATGATGGTATGCTCCACTAGTATCCCATGATTTTGTATAAATCCTTCGGACAATCATTGGTTTCTCGAGGATAATATGATGGTTTACTTTGGTTAACACTAACCAATGATGATGTCCTCTCATGAAGTAGCCTAATATGTGATCATCTAAAAAATTTCTTAGATCTGCAATAGTATTATAGGGAAGGTGAAAACACTCCATGCCATTACACTCCATGCACTCCTGACAATCATTTGAAAGTCTCTTTCAAAGTACCTTGGATCCATATTAGTCTTATTTATCCCATACCATCTCCACCATTCCTGTAACCAAGTTGGTTGTAACAAAAACTGTGTAATGAAGATAGGTCCAAATTTTAATAATGTATAAAACATTTCTGATCTTTCTTCTCTGCATAAGAGATCCCACTAGAGATATTTATAGCCCTGGAAATTATAGATAGTGTCAGGAAATACAAGGCTCAGATCCTTTTGTGGCCACATTATTCTTGCAAGATGTTCAGGATATCTGGTTCTATTGATAGTATAATATTTATGAAATGTTTTGGTTCTATTGCTTCCCTCATTCCATATCAGACTGATATCATGAAAACTTTCCCTTAATGCTTCGTCTGCAAGATCAGAATACATCATTGAATTCTTATACACCATATCATGTATCCAAGTGCTAGACTTAGGGTAAATCTTTCTTTTTGGTACAAGGTGTTGTAAGTCCTGATGAGGTTGTAGATTTGCATCCATAACTTTGGTGTTTCTTAATTTCCAAGTGGGTTTCCATTTTTCAGCATAAATTGGCCATGAGGTGCTATTTGGGATATTTCTAAGTTCTTCTTGTTGTGTTTTAGGGTCCCATTCAGTGACAATAACCATTAGATGATTTTCTTTTTTCAGATACTCCCGACTCAAAAAATTTGGTAGACAATTTCTTTCTCCCTTTATATGCTCAACATCAAAATCAAAATTTGCAAACAAAGCTTTCCATCTGGCAAACTTGGATTCTCTAGGCTTTTTGATGTCTTTTGTTAACAATTTCTTTAAAGCAGAACATCAGTGCTGAGAAGAAACATTTTATGTAGGAGGTTGATGTCAAATTTGTTTATACAATTCCATGCAACTTTTAACTCTTTTTCAATTTAGAATAGTTTTGTTCTGCTTGGTTCCATGTCCCTGAAGCAAATTGTATAACTTGTTCTTCTCCTTCTTTAGTTTGCTTGAGAATACCTCCCCATCCAATGTTGCTGGCGTCACTTTCTACAATTTTTGGCAAATCCTCATCTGCAAGGTAGAGAATAAGTTAATTTTTTACCTTAGATTTTATTTTTCTAATGGAATTGGTATGTACTGAAGTCCAAGGCGCTGGATATTTTTTCAATTTTTGATTTAAAAATTTTCTGTCATGGGCACACCCTTCATAGAAATTGCTAACGTAGTTCAAACAACCTAGGAATCTCTGCAATTATTTTTTTTCTGTGATCATATCTGGAAATTTATTAGCAAATTCAAGTGCATGCTTTTGTAATTTGATTTGGCCATCCTCAATAGTATGTCCTAGGAATTTGATCTTTGTCTGAAACAATTCCATTTTCTTCTTGCTTAGTACGAGCCCACTTCTCTTGAATACCTGTGTAAAAATTTATACATGTTTGAAATGTTCTTCTACAGATTAGAGAAGTTTAACACATCATCAATATATACAATGAGCCAATCAAAGTATGGCTTGAAAACCTAGTCCATGACCTTTTGAAATTTGGATGGTGCATGTTTTAGGCCAAAGGGCATAACATTCCACTCATAATGACCAGTAGGAATGCTGAAGGCAGTTTTGCATCTATCTTCTTCTTTTACCGCAACCTACCAAAACCCAGATTTAATATCAAATTTTGAGAAAACTTTATCTCCAACTATTCAACTTATTAGGCTTCCTTTGTGCGGAATATGATATGTATCATTTGCTAGTACATAATTTAGAGGTTTGTAATTTATGACTAATATGGGAACACCTCTAATATGTTATGAGTGTTTATTTACATAGAACCCATAGCAGTTCCAGGGACTGCTAGATTCTCTGATCAATCCTCTTTTTAAGAGATATGAGATTTATTTTTGGCACAGAGTTCTGTACTCGCTGTTCATAAGTATGGCTCGAATATTGCATGATTTTCCATCATATTCTTGTCTGAACGACAATGAAACTCTGTGTTGCTTTCTATGCCAAAAAGCATTTGGCTTTTTAGAACAATAATCCTTTTCTAGTTTCTCTTTGAGCTCTGAGATTTTTTGTTGTACCTTTGGGGACTGTAACTGTTCTTTTATTTTGAGAGACGACTTGAAGTCTTTTAACTCTCCTAGTTTTCTTTCTATCAGATTATCTTCCTGCATAGTTTGAACCATGGTGGATATTCTTGGTGTTGAAATAAAAGGCAATGTGATGGTTTGTAAGAAAACTTTGTTATTAGTGACATATATAAAATAACCAGCTTTTCCATCCTGTAATTTGGCCGATCCATGTGGTTCAACAACAAAAAGAAAAATATTGCCTAAAATACAATCAATTGGAATATTTCCGACTGCAAACTTCATTTTCATACAATGTCTTGAAAAACAAAGAGTTACACTGGAGACTTCATATTGAAAATCCTGTGTACTTATCCCAGTGACTTGCCTATATACAAGTGTCCAATATTTGGCTAGGATTAATTTTTTGTTTAAAACATTTTTGTTTGCACTCGAATCTATTAATGTTCTGAGAGTGAAGTTTTCTCCTTGTATATTAACATTTAATAGTACATGGTGCTGCTGATACTGAATGGTCATGATCTTCATATTTCCAAACCCTATGCCACTATTTTGCATATCTTCAAAAATCTCAACATTAGGATTTTTTGTTGGTTCTTGCCATTTTCCTTTTTCTATTTGAGATATTTTTGCTTTCAACTCAACTATTTTCTTTTTTAAATGATGAATCTCATGACTGACTTCTCCTAGAGTCAAAGACCTTGGTTTTGTGTGCTGTTGGTTTATTTGAAAATATTTTGTGTTTTTCTCATAAGAAGCGTCAACAAACAATGCTTTAGAAATATTACCTTTTGAGGTATTACCAAGATCTCTGTGTCTGATTTGTAAAAAAGTTTCTAGAAGTTTTTCTTTCATTTCTCCTTCTGCAAGCATCTTGATGCCTGCCAGAACTTTTGATTCATCATCATCAATAGTGTGTGCCATACACACTTTCTCTTTGGCTGGTGCCTTTTCTATTTCTATTTCTGAGCTAAAGTATGAGTCTGTCTCAGAAGGGTTGCAGTTGCACTCATCAGTATCTGTGCAATTGCACTGTTGGACATTCAACTGTTCTTCACTATGTCCAGACTTAGATAAACTCGAATCAGATGAGTTTGATGAACTACAACAATTTTGCTTCATCAGGTGTACTTCTTCCTTGAAGTGGATTCTAGGTCTTCTTGAGGCATATTCTTGTGTCTTTTTGCCTCTATTTTCCCTTGACTCTCTTCCTTGAGGACATTTGTTCGTAGTATGTCTAGTCTGTCCATATAACCAACATGTAATCATATTTTTTCTTTGAGACTTAAGATGGATATCTTTGGGCTCATAGTAGTGTGTTCTAGGCACTATTTTATACGATCCTTTCTTGTGTGTATTTGACTTAAGAGGATGAATTTTAGTCGACTTTTTATGACCTGTCTTTTGGGCCTTTTTGTGTTTTCTTCTTTGCATAATTGGATCATCAATAATCAATCCATATTTACTGCAGACGGATTTGTTGTCAGGTAGTCTGGACATATTTTGTAAGGACTTATTGACTTTCATGCTGGTGCAAAGTCCTACCAAGGCTTTTGTTATGTTGCAATATATCTCTCCCCACGTGTAGTTTTCAAAAGAAGTTTGGAACACTTCTTGTTGCTGGATATATTCAACAAATTTGGAGGGTAATGTTGCTAAATATACTTGTTTTAATAGGTCATTTTGACTTTTTTTTCTTTGTAAATTCTTTGTGTCCAATCTTTGTGGAAATCTCCATATTGGGACATTTTCTTACATTTGAGATTCATCAAGATCATCTCATGTTTATTTGAAATTTCTATTGTTGCTCCACACCAATGTTCTAGGATGAAGGAGGTTAATGCTCCAATCATAGTATTTTGGGGGTCACCATTTTCATTGTGGATAACACCTCCATCTTCATCCTTAGCAAATTATTCTTCCATTTTTGCAAGTAATTTAGGGGAAGATTCTACTTCCCACCATCTCTGTAAGGTACCTGTAAAGCACTGGATGAGATTTTTGCAGGATTCAATTTTTGATTTTCCTCTCATACACATAAGCTTATATTCAGTGTACATCTGGCCAATCATTTGCCTGATTTAACCAACACTCAAGCCATCAATATTCCATTCTTTATAAGATCCAGACTGAAAGGTATGAGTTTCTGGCATCTTTCCCTTTCCATTGAGGTCAGGAGCTGGATATCTAGTGAATTGGCTAGACAAAGGTTCACATATATGCAAAAGATGTTGTCCTGAGGATCTTGTCTCTTCTTCTTTGGTCATGGTTGTTATATAGAATTTTCATCTACAGATAAACACATTTTCCCTAGGTGGGTAGCTACACCTAGAACAACAGAAAGAAAGTAGTTTAACCTTTTCCTATAGTGGATAGATGAGATGAAGGAACTTACTTGTAGTCTTTCGCTTCCTTGATCCCCTTTGAATTGCTCTCGTCGCTCCCACTTGAACTAAACCTGCTCAATCGGTACCTATAGCAACATAAACAAAAAAAAACAAACGATCAAAGCATACATGATCTATCTACTATAAACCAATGGAATCAAAGACATTGAAACACATAATCATCATAGATATGAACAAGAATATGAGAAAAGGAATAAACTCTTTATTAATGTAGAAGGAAGAGTTTCACCCAATACAGTTCGATCCTGTGCCACTCCTCCAACTTCAGTCCAACCCTCGCCACATCAAAAGCACACCAATCTAGCAGCATAACATTGCTTAACATGAACTCAATTCTCAAACCAACAAAATTTCCTTACAAACTTCAGATTCTAGCCCCTTGATCACTATGATGAGTGTTCAATTTATAGGAAATGGAGGTGGTTTTGTCATAAATGAGAGTATTGAATGGCCTTCCAGACTTGGAGTTCGTTTCCATGGAGCAAGGGTTGAGAAGATAAGAGGTTAATGGATCCTTAGCCTATCCAATTTCGAGCTCATAGGAGGAGATAAGAGATGGGATCCTTCTAGAATGATCTAGAATTAAGGAATATTCCCATAACCCTATGCAAATTTCGTTCAATATCGTCTAGCGCAGGTCAAAGAGGGCCTAAGTGCACTGCAGTGCAGGCTAGAATGGGCCTGCCTACTCTGCAGTGTAGTCACCCCTCACCAAGGCTACGCTAGTGTCCCAAGGAGGCATTTCAGCAAGGCTTCAAGCCAGAAAACTTTCATGGAAGGAAGCATTCAATGTGATGACTTGTCTAGGGCATGGAACAACTGAATTAGGGTTTGATGGCCCCTAATTGCACTGATTTGAATGTCGAGAGTGATGTGCCCAAATAGACCTGTACCAATGGTCCATGTGAAAAGAGAATAGGATTCACTGAAATATTCTTTGGTGCCAGTGTGTTGCTTTGGTTTTTATTGAGGAAATAGGAATGGAAACCTTTCTATAGGTTTTGTGGCATGCTGAATGGGTACATAGTGGCTAAACAACATGGAGGTAGGGATATCCTTATCTTTGGGAGATATTTCAAGTTGCTCAAATTTTTCAGATAGTTTACCCATAAGAGTCTGAGTAGATTTGAACTCATAATATACCTTTCTATGCATGCTTTCAATTCAAATTAGGGGATTTTTGAAGTCTAAAATGGGCCTCCTAAGGAAATTATAGCATAATAGTGGAAATAATAAAATAAGATTAGTTTACATCATCATATTTTAGAGGGAAAAAGGGAAAAACTATTTTTTCAACTTATAGCCCTATGAGTTTACTCAAATTTTCGAGCGGAAACACTCGTTGGATGCAAAATTTGATTCCTCATCTAAGGAGTACCCATGTTGCATACTTTTGATGGACGCTACTACACAGAAAATGATAAATACATGAAAAACGTGTTTGTAATCACATGTTTTCATGTATTTCTCATTTTTCGTGTAGTGGAGTCCATCGAAAGTATGCAACATGGGTAATCCTTGGATGAGGAATCAAAATTTTCATCTAACAAGTACTATCGCTCGAAATTTGAGTAAAACCTAAGGGAGATAAGTTAAAAATACGAGTTGAAAAAGTAGTTTTATTATTATTATTATATTTTTAATATTTTTATTTTTTTACTCTAAAAATGGTGAATCATTCCCCCATGGTTGACATCATCATCTTGAATCCTATTGGTTCTTATAAAGTTTATTTTTGTTGTATATTTTTCTTAGGAGGCCCATTTTAGATCTAAAAATTCCCCTAATGTGTGTTTTTGATTCTTTGACAAAACCTTTTAATACAGAAACTGAAAAGTTGACATCATTCAAAGTTTTATTCACACTATGTACAATGACTGGTAGTGAGTCAAAACATTCCTTTTGTTTAGAAGTTTCTACCATATTCATCTCTAGCCCTTTAATTGTTGTATTTTTCCAGTTTATTTGTTCACTAGCCTTCTGGATCCTTCCATATATTCCTAGGGTTGAATCATCTTTTAATACTAAAGGAATGGCCTTGGCTGAGTTGCTAGCTTCTCCTAGCATGATTCCCTTATATGGAGGTAATGTGGTATTTGTTTCTAACTTGCTTCCATCACAAGCTATCCAGAAATGTTTTTGTGCAGATGAAGTTTTTGCATTTGCCATATGTACTTCTAGTCGTTCCTTTAATTTCTTCCAGACATAAAAATAAATCCATGAGTTTGTTTCTTCCATGTACTTTTTCCATTCCAGAGAAAGAGCATATTTTTCATCAACAAATGTGCTGAGACTAAATTCTTTGGATTCAGGATGTGTATAAAGATCCCAATTTAGCATGTTCTTCATCCAGTGTCTATTAACCTTATGTTTGGGACACCCATTCATGAGGGAGAAGAATTTGTACATTTTTGGGATTGATGGCTTTTTGCAGTCTGGTGGAATAGGATTTTGAAATCTTGAAGATGGAATGAGACTGTCTAGTCTTTCAAGATATCCCAAGCCATATTTTGGCATCCTAGGTGGTCTCATCTTGCTAAACATTTCAGTGAGACGGG